>OY740785.1:106768233-107388253 GCA_963514005.1 Raja brachyura
TGTGAAACAATAGGAGAAGCGTGTACATGCATGCCAATGCTCAGCATTGCTGAGTTTTGTCAGAAGGCCAGGCTATGTATGTTATTTTCTCCTTAGCCTGGCTGAGGATCAGCTGCAGTTTTCTGCTGCAAAAGAATGGAGTTGCTTGAATTTGTTCCTGCACTTGTAGATTTTGTAACTCAAATCTAAAACATATATTGCACCTCGAGCACTTTGCACTTTAGGAAAGATCTACTGGAAGATCAAAGCAATGTTATAATATTTGACAAGCAAATAATTCAAATTAGTTATATTAATCCCTGGCATTACAAGCAAGATGAGATCTATAGATCAGACCCCATATAGTTTCTGGACCAGTTAAGAGGACAATTAATAGCCAAGAATAATTATGTGATCGGTCACAAAAGGACCACCCAACCATTTTTTTTTTCTTCCCTCTAGGGTACTAGTGAATTAGTTGTAATTTTTACTGATATATTAATTTGTACCAAACATGGTTCAATAGTGCTTTATTGTCATATGTGCAAATGCACAGTGAGATTCTTCCCTTACATACTATTCAGTAAACTATTGCCATACCTAAGCACAATCCCTGGAAGTGTACAGAAATAGGCTGTTGAGCCCACATACAAGAGGCGCCAGTTTTGGTGCCATTTTCAAAATCTAGTCTGCGCTGTATGACCACCGCACGGTCCAGGCAAGCAGTGGGCTGTGACAGAGCCTCCAGCCATCGTGTCCATTGGACATGTGGATCAACCAGCGAACTGACGTCCCTCTCCTCACCCGTCCACCTTTGTGCCCTGGGGACTCCACCCGCAGCCGACCTTGAGGAATTCTGAAGAAGGGTCTCGACCCGAAACGTCGCCTATCTCCTTCGCTCCTTAGATGCTGCTGCACCCGCTGAGTTTCTCCAGCTTTTTGTGTAACCCTTGAGGAATTCAAGATGGATATCAGGACAATAACTCTTTAATCAATGGTAATGATGTTATTGAACCAGATAACACCATGAGTGGTTCAGGTGAAGCTGGGCAAGCACATGCAGGAAAATGGAATAAAAAGTAAGACGAAAGACGATAGAAATAATTCCACAAAATGTGGAGCATGAACAACGGCAAATAATGCTTGAGCCAAATGGCCTCTTCCTGTGAGTTCTTTGAGATTCCATGGGGTTTATATATTTGACCTTGATCCACTCGAATGGAGAAAGAGGGCTTTTTGGTGGTCTGGCCTCCTCCCATCCTGTATTAATAATAATAATACATTTTATTTATCGGATGCCTTTCAGGACTCTCAAGGACACCTTAAAATTAAAACAAACATGAGTCCATACAATTAAAACAAGCATGAAACAAAAACAATATATACAGCAACAATACACAATTCAGAGAATATTCTCACTATCGTTACTTTTTGACCGCTGCATTTTCTTTCAAAGTTCCAAAGTTTGCATGATTTGTATTCTCTGCACACTGTATGTATCCATATATATAATATGGCAGTTAAAAGAGAAATGTTGTGATTTTTTTTCAGCAAGAAATATTACACAAGAAATATAAACTATTAAAACTAAAGATATTTGAGGAATTTGGCCAGATTGTGCAATGCATCACTTACCACAAACATCAGTGAGAGTTGGGTTAAACTGTGGTCATAATTTTTTCTGAACATTGTTCTAAACAAAAGAAAATTATGATCATGACAAACCAAGTGCATGTCTTCCAGAAGCTATTATATGTACTGCATTCCTCACTGTAGATACTGTGCCCATGGGAGAAGCTTACGTGCAGGGATCAGAGCCTCATAAAATGTATCCCTTTATCTCTTAAATAGAGGCACACAAGTGCATCAGTGTTTTAACTACTACCCCATTGCAATCTTTGAAGCAGCAGTGGAGACCTTTTAGATCACTAGGAACATTGATTGTAAGTTAACATTAATGCATCGGGTAAATTCTTATAATTTTGAGTTTTAAAAGGAGACCAGTTGTAAAATGAGGCAGACACATTCAGACTTGAATAGTTGAATTGTAAGACATCTCTTGACAGTTCTTTCAATAAAAACAAAAGGGAAAAATGCTTTAAATCCCTTGGCAATGACAGGTGTAGCTCTATACATGACAATACCAATAAAGCCATATGTTCATGCAAGTCACAAGTCAAGTGGGCTGTTATTGATGTTTAGCCCCCAGGGTAGGATGTGGGAAACAGTTAAGGACATACTTATCACGTAGCGGATAGTTAAAAGTCTGCAGTAGGTACTATATGTGGGGAATAAAGTCTGATGAGCAGTCGGATAATTCCAATTAAGTTGTTTTATGTTTAGCTGACAGTTATTTTAAAAGTTAATTAAAATGAGTGTTTTTTATGCTTTTAATAAAATGTTTTAAATATATCACTTTGACAATTATTTGGCAGTGTTTCATTTACTTTGAGGTATTTTGCTCAGTTTTTAGAATCTTTCTGTGACTTTTATCATTTCAGTGTATTATACATGTTTAACTGGAAGCAATGTGCCCTAAAAGTATCAAGAGAAAATGTTGATGGTGAGACTTAGAAATAATTATGAACCATGAATGATGGAGGCACTCCAGCATAAAATGTAATCATATATTGCACATCATTTTATGTGCTCTGCAACTGATTTGAAGGACAATGGGACAATTTGAAGGATCGAAGGACAAAAAACACATCCATGAATATGAAGTTCAATGGCTGGCTTGCTATATGCAAGATGTAGTTAAAAGGGAAAATCACAGCGTGCATAGCAATGTTATCAATTGGTGCACAATGCATGTTTGGAGTTATTGGCGCAGCATTGGAGCAAAGCACTCACCACAGGAACAATATCAGGCTCGACCATAAAACAGATTTTATAGGAAGATGCCAATGTCCAATCATCCATCATAGAAACAGTGTTTCCATACTCAACCACATTTTTCTATTTCATGCTCACTCTATCAAGCTTAGTTTCTAATGAGATCCTCCTGCATATCAGGAGATAGCGCAGATCTATTGGCACTTGGCCTGCAGTTCCTGACTATGTTGATTACCATGGCTGACCTCAAAGAAACATAAGAATTTGCAGCCATTAAGTCAACATCCCCTTTCACATTATGTAGGAAGGAACTGCAGATGTTGGTTTAACCGAAAATAGACACAAAATGCTGGAGTAACTCAGCGGGCCAGGCAGCATCTCTGGAGAGAAGGAATGGATGACGTTTCGGGTCGAGTCTTTTCTTCACATTGTTGCATAGGAAAATCACTTCCTTGCAGCTCTATAATTAATTAGTGCAGGCCTGCTATACTCATCCATTTTATTGGTTTAAAAATTCTAACTCTGTGACTCCCATCAACCTCGGTACCATACAACATTTAATAATTACCCTATATGTTTAAAATAGCCTAACATTTCTCAAATCCAAATACATAGCAATGCATCAAACTGAAGGATGTTTGCTATTCGAGCCAAGGTTCCTGAATTGGATTTTGAAAGATCCAGTTGGTAATTGGAGATTAGTGGACAGAATTAGAGCACATGGTATTGAGGGTAGGCTATTGACATGAATAGAGAATTGGTTGGCAGACAGGAAACAAAGAGTAGGAATAAACAGATGACAATTTGCAGATGACTCAAAGCTGGATGGCTGTGTGAACTGTGAAGACGATGCTAGGAGGTTACAGGAAGTGGGCAGATGCATGGCAGATGCAGTATAATGTACAGTAGATAAAAATGAGGTTATCCATTTTGGCGGCAAGAACAAGGAGGCAGATTGTTATCTCAATTGTGTCTCAATCAGCAACATAAATATATCAATGTTTGTATTTAGTTTAGTTGATTTTCATTTGTGAAATGAGCATGTGTTCACCTCAAAACATTTCAGCAGTTTTTCACACTGAATTTAAAAAGCACTTTCTTTTGATAATATTGCAGATTTAAAACCAATGGTATTTCGACTTGAATTTATGGAGTTTACTGTTTCAAACCTGGCAAAGTTGTATCAAGTATCTCTGTTGTTTTAAGTAATGGGCAAAAGTGATGGTTAGTTTAATAAATTAAGAACTGGAGCTTGGGTATGATCCAAATGTCTCCTGTTACATAATCACTCTGGTGTTCTCATAGATCGCGGAATTGTACAGCACAGAAACGGGCCCTTTCAGCCCACCTCATCCATGCCAATGGTGACACCTACCTACTGCAGTAATCTCATTTGACTGCATTAGGCCCATATCCCTCTGTCTTTCCCAACTAAGTGTCTGTTCAAGTCCCTATTTAAATGTTGCAGTTGTTTCTAGCTGGTTGTTCCCGGTAACCACCCCCTTTTTTATGGGGACAACATATCTCTTAGACCTCCTTTAAATTTCCGTCCTCTCACCATAAATCCATGCCCTCTATTTTTACAGTCTTCCCCGAAGATAGACACAAAATGCTGGAGTAACTAATCAGGTCTGGCAGCATTGCTAAAGGAAAATGAAGTGAGAGAGGGGTATAGGTACATGCGTTACATCTCCTGCATTTGCAGGGGAAAGAGGTGGGGAGGGATGAGCGAATCAAGGAATTGCAGAGGGAGCTGTCTTTGCGGAAGGCGGAAAGGGGTGGGGATGGGAAGATGTGACGGGTGGTGGGATCCTATTGTAGGTTGTGGAAATACCAGAGAATGATGTGTTGGATGAGGAGGTTGGTTGTGTGAAAGGTAAAGACCGGGGAACCTTTCTTTGTTCCATGGTGTTGGGTAGACTGATGGGACTGAAGGCTGATAAATTCCCAGGGCCTAATGGTCTGCATCCCAGGGTACTTAAAGAAGTGGCTCCAGAAATCGTGGATGCATTGGTGATCATTTTCCAATGTTCTATAGATTCAGGATCAGTTCCTGTCGATTGGAGTGTAGCTAATGTTATCCCACTTTTTAAGAAAGGCGGAAGAGAGAAAACAGGGAATTATAGTCCAGTTAGCCTGACATCGGTGGTGGGAAAGATGCTGGAGTCAATCATAAAAGATGAAATAGCGGCACATTTGGATAGCAGTAATAGGATCAGTCCAAGTCAGCATGGATTTACGAAGGGGAAATCATCTGACTAATCTTCTGGAATTTTTTGAGGATGTAACCAGGAAAATGGACAAGGGTGAGTCAGTGCATGCAGTGTACCTGGACTTTCAGAAAGCATTTGTTAAGGTCCCACATAGAAGATTAGTGGGAAAAATTAGGGTACATGGTATTGGGGGTAGATTGCTAACATGGATAGAAAATTGATTGGCAGACAGGAAACAAAGAGTAGGGATTATCAAGTCCCTTTCAGAATGTAGGCAGTGACTAGTGGGGTACCGCAAGGCTCGGTGCTGGGACCGTAGCTATTTACAATATATTAATGATTTAGATGAAGGGATTACAAGTAACATTAGCAAATTTGCAGATGACACAAAGCTGGGTGGCAGTGTCAACTGTGAGGAGGATGCTATGAGAATGCAGGATGATTTGGACAGGTTGGGGGAGTGGGCAGATGCATGGCAGATGAAGTTTAATGTGGATAAATATGTGGTTATCCACTTTGGTAGCAAAAACAGGAAGGCAGATTATTATCTAATTAGTGGCAAGTTGGGAAAAGGGGACGTACAACAAGATCTGGGGGTCCTTGTTCATCAGTCAATGAAAGTAAGCTTGCAGGTACAGCAGTCAGTGAAGAAAGCGAATGGCATGTTGGCCTTCATAACAAGAGGAGTTGAGTATAGGAGCAAATAGGTCCTTCTGCAGTTGTACAGGGCCCTAGTGAGACTACACCTGGAGTATCATGTGAAGTTTTGGTCTCCAAATTTGAGGAAGGACTTTCTTGCTATTGAGGGAGTGCAGCGTAGGCTCACAAGGTTAATTCCCGGGATGGCGGGAATGTCATATGCTGAGAGAAAGGAGCAGCTCGGCTAGTATACTCCGGAATTTAGAGGGATGAGAGGGGATCTTATTGAAACATACAAAATTATTAAAGGTTTGGACACGCTAGAGGCAGGAAACATGTTCCCGACGTTGGTTGTCCAGAACCAGGGGCTACAGTTTTAAGAATAAGGGGTAACTCATTTAGAATGGAGATGAGGAAACACTTTTTCACACGGAGTTGTGAGTCTGTGGAATTCTCTGCCTCAGAGGGTGGTGGAGGCTGGTTCTTTGGATACTTTCAAGAGAGAGCTAGATAGGGCTCTTAAAGATAGCTGAGTCGGGGGATATGGGGAGAAGGCAGGAACGGGGTACTTGATTGTGGATAATCAGCCATGATCACATTGAATGGCGGTGCTGGCTCGTAAGGCCGAATTATCTACTCCTGCACCTATTGTCTATTGTCATCTGTGGGGGGTGGGTTGCAAGAGTACAATTATAGGACTCTGAAGAGATGAGCATGAAGGACCCATCCATGACAGCAGTGGGGGAAACCACTTTGCTAAAGAAAGAGTGCAGATAGAAAACACATCTTATGTGCAGATGTAGTGGAGACTGAGAAATTGAGAGTAGGAGATGACGTATTTGCAAGAGGCAGTGGCAGGAAACACAGTCCAGGTAATGGTGGGTGTTGATGGGTTTGTAGTAGACAGTCGATAATCTGTCCATACATTGTCAGACATTGTCTATGTCTGTCTGATGTCTATTACAATCGGTCTGAAGAAGGGTCCCGACCCGAAATGTCACCTATCCATGTTCTCCAGAGATGCTGCCTGACAAAGTTTACTCCAGCACTTTTTGTGTCTATTTTTGTAACCAGCATCTGCAGTTCTTTGTTTCTACCATGTTAAATCATCATGAGGGAAGGAAAACCTTTGTTTTCATGTGGACACTGCCCATGTAGCACATCAGATTACAGGACATCGGTGAACAATTTCAATACATGAAACTTTGTGCTCCTTGTTTGGTTATACATTTCTAGACTCAAACCAACTTCCTGTTGCTTTAGGTAGTAGCACATTGCATGTCGTGTTCAAATTATATATGACTTTGCCAGGGCAGTTCAGATCAAGAACACAAGGGAGAGTGATGGCACAAAGTTGCTTTTAGTACAATTTATAGTGGAAAATGCAATAGGCACAGGCAGTAAATGGGATTAATGAGAAGCTAACCTGCATTGCCAATGACAATTAAGAAAGGAATCTATAGCTTCTTTCCAATCACTGTACAAACTGCTGTTCATTACCAGAATTATCTGTCTTCATTTTTATCAAATTGATAATTAACTATTTTCTATTCTATTAATTTAGGCAGCAGCTTGGAGTGTTCCCCAGAAAGGAGATAAAGGTGACTCCGGTCCAGGAGGTGAAAAGGTAAAATGTTCCTGCACATTTACTAATTTAAAACAACATAAAATGGATTCATATTTATGCGATTCTCTCAATTTTTTCTCGTGCACTAACCACTCAATTCACCTCATTGTATCTTAATAACATTTTTTCCTCTTATTCCATCTTGATTAATATGTTAACTTTCCAGCCTCTTTTGTTTCTCAATAGAATTAAATCAATTTTATTGATTTATTCTGTGTTTCCACAATAACCTTTTAAATATTTACCCATTGGATCTGTAATTCCATGAGCTAATTCCACTTTTCACTTCCCCTATCCAGCTTAGTCCGTATCTATTTTACATCTGCTTTCCTTTTGGCTTTTGAATAAACCCTTATTTTTTCTATTTGATCCTTAAATCTCATTGAATTATGATCAACATATAATAAGCTCATCTTCATAATCTATTTTGCCTTTGTAACTAGATCCAGCAATCCCTCCTGTATGTTCAAGGACACAGAATCATAGAAGAGTCACAAAGGATGCCATTTAGCCCATCGTGCTGATGCCAGTCAAAAATCAGCTACATGATAATCCCACCTTCCAGCACTAGGACAGTATCCCTGCACATCTCAAATCTTCATGTCTAAGTGCTGTTTACATGTATTGAGAGTTTCTGTTTCTCCAATCATTAAGGCAGTGAATTCTAGACCCTGACCGCCTTCTGGGTGAGAATGCCAAATCTAGGGGACCATTTCTTTCCACCTTGATAATAGATGTCGCTTTCCCATCATGGGTTAAACAATTCAAATCCATTGGGCAAGTATCCATCAGCTCTGCTATTCTCAATACAATTCAAATTTCTCCCTACAGTTTACGAAGTCTTTCCTCCAGTACCTCTTCTTATTTATGTAAGCACTCCTCACTGTGGTAACTCGTTACTATGTTGATTCTCTACTATGTTGGTTCTTTACTCTATTAATTCTTTACTATGTTGGCTGCGTTCTCTGTCTAGGGGTTCTCGCTTTTATTCTATTGGCTTTGTTCCTTGTCTACGGGTTCTCGCTGGTACTAGTTCTTAACTACTGAATAATTCCTTAGACCGGTCTCTTAAAGGGACGTTCTGCTGGTCACAGGTCCTCTTTTGCCCATTTCCAATTCCAATTTCAATTTCAATTCCCATTTTAATTTTCAATTTTTATTCCAGTTTTAATCCCAATTCTAATTCCAACTCTCATATTCGCTAAGTAATTCCATGTTACCAGATCTTCCCAAATTCCATCCTTCTTGATGCCCTTTGAACAATCCTTTACATCTTTGTCTGAGGATGAGATAATATCAATGTCAGTTAATAATCAAACTCCAATTATTCCTGTCAGATTTCACGTCTATTCCAAATCTCAAATTTTTTTAAAGTCCCTCCAATTAATTACCATACAATTTCGAGACCAAATCCAAAATGTATACATTTATTTCTAATACCCATAATTTAGACACATTTCAGGTACTTTACTCCAAACCACAGAGGAATGTTTTTTTTTATTTGATGTCAGTCCTTTAAAGTGGGGCTTGTCCCAGAAGTCGTTATAGGTCGTCGGTGTTGTTTCTTTCAAAGATAATTAAAGTTTCCTTTATTCTCCTTCCTTTTCTTTCTCCAATAGCTAGGTGATATTAAAGTTGGACACTAGGGTAAAGTCCTTTCTTCTTTCTTTCTGAAGGTAGTTTCAGTTCCTAGGTAGTGGAGATACTGAGGAGCATATTGTTCTGCCTGCTGGCCTTCCTAAATGTCTTAAAGGGGCAGGACAGTATCAGTTCATCCTGTGCATTATTTTACCTCACTCCCCAGATAGTCTCTCAATGATATACTGTCCTGCAGGCACAAACTCAGCAATACATGAATTATATATATCTTCTTTCCCCACTCCCATTCCTCCTGCACAGTAAGTTTGTTTCTTATCTCCCTAGTGCCACTTCCATTCCTTAGTTGCCATCCCTTCTCATGCTAGTTACTATGTTTCCGTGTCATGCTTCTTCCTTTTAGAGAGGGTTTCTTTAAAGTTGGATTCTATACATCTCCTCCCACTTGGAAGGGGTGGTGTTCTTTTTAATGTATAGTGCTGTTTCTCAGGCCATGTGAGGACACTTTCATTTTAATAGATGGTATTGCTGTTAACTGGCAGGTTAGGGCTACCGAAATGGGTTGGATTGTCAGAATGTCCCTGTCCCTGATCTCCCTGCTAGTGTCCTCGTCCT
Organism: Raja brachyura; assembly: GCA_963514005.1. The sequence goes on from OY740785.1 coordinate 106,777,738, forward strand.
CTACCTTCGGGGTCCCAAGAGTCTCGTTACCCTCTTGGAATCCTTCAGTTTCTGTGACCCCGTGGCCTCCTTCTCTGCCCCCTTCCTTCCTGATAATATTCTCTCATAGGTCACGACCGACTCCAGTATCCCAATCCTCCACACTGTAACACTGATCGGGCCGGATTGCTCTATGACCTCTCCAGCCAAACCGAGGGAAAGTCGGTTCTTTGAATGGGAGGTCAATACATTATATTCAAAATCGACTTCGTAAGGAAGCCAACGTAGAAACATTTATCCTGATCTACAGGAAACCCAGACAAGCCTCAATACCTCATCCAATCAACACTCGGCAAGGTCGAACTCTGCAACATTATTTACAATTATTTATAAGGTGTATGTCTGGTTTGCAGCTATCCAATCCATTCTATGCATTTAGCACCTAATTGACAGGGTTTGCAGTTGGTATTCTTTGCTTGCAAATTGTAACTAAGCTCTAGACACACTGGCATCTCTTTGCAGCTTGTCCCAGCTCTGCAGAGAGCAACTCCAAATTGACCAATTCTCCCAGCTGCCCTGAAGCTTTTACCCCATTTTTAAGTCCTAGCCTCTAAAATTTATCCAGGATTAACAGCTCCATAACCCCTCTCCCCTCCCGACCCCCCCCCCCCCTCCTCCTTCTATCTGTTTAAATAACATTAAACAACAATCCGCTCCTTGTCTCCTACCCCACTCCCTCCCTCTCTTTACAACAATGTTACAAATCTCTATTTGAACTAGGAGTCCTGTCTTTGTTAACATTGTCCATAATGCCTCTGTCCTCCCTTCCCCAGGTGGGAGCCGTTGTGCCCTGTTCCAACGCGATATTCCACCACTCACCCATTCCCGCAATGCAACCCGTTTCCCCAATGCAACCAGCCGCAAGAGGGGGGAGGGAGTAGTTCATGAGGATTGGCGGGTAGAAAGCGTAACCCCTCTTTTTAAGAAGGGAGGGAGAGAGAAAACGGGGAATTACAGACCAGTTAGTCTAACATCGGTAGTGGGGAAAATGCTAGAGTCAGTTATTAAAGATGGGATAGCAGCACATTTGTGGTGAAATCATTGGACAAAGTCAGCATGGATTTACGAAAGGTAAATCATGCCTGACGAATCTTGTGGAATTTTTCGAGGATGTAACTAGTAGCATGGATAGGGGAGAACCAGTGGATGTGGTGTATCTGGACTTCCAGAAGGCTTTCAACAAGGTCCCATATAAGAGATTAGTATACAAACTTAAAGCATACGGCATTGGGGGTTCAGTATTGATGTGGATGGAGAACTAGCTGGCAAACAGGAAGCAAAGAGTAGGAGTAAACGGGTCGTTTTCACAATGGCAGGCAGTGACTAGTGGGGTACCGCAAGGCTCAGTGTTGGAACCCCAGCTATTTACAATATACATTAATGATCTGGATGAGGGAATTGAAGGCAATCTCTCCAAGTTTGCGGATGACACTAAGCTGGGGGGCAGTGTTAGCTGTGAAGAGGATGCTAGGAGACAGCAAGGTGACTTGGATAGGCTGGGTGAGTGGGCAAATGTTTGGAAGATGCAGTATAATGTGGATAAATGTGAGGTTATCCACTTTGGTGGCAAAAATAGGAAAGCAGACTATTATCTAAATGGTGACCCATTAGGAAAAGGGGAGATGCAGCGCGACCTGGGTGTCATGGTACACCAGTCATTGAAAGTAGGCATGCAGGTGCAGCAGGCAGTGAAGAAAGCGAATGGTATGTTAGCTTTCATAGCAAACGTATTTGAGTATAGGAGCAGGGAGGTTCTACTTCAGTTGTATAGGGTCTTGGTGAGACCACACCTGGAGTATTGCGTACAGTTCTGGTCTCCAAATCTGAGGAAGGACATTATTCCCATAGAGGGAGTGCAGAGAAGGTTCACCAGACTGATTCCTGGGATGTCAGGACTGTCAGAAGTTATCTCAAGAAAGGCTTTCAGTTAAGCAGAAGTTTGGGACTTCAGTTGTATAGGGCCCTAGTGAGACCACACCTGGAGTATTGTGTGCAGTTTTGATCCCCTAATATGAGGAAAGACATTCTTGCTATTGATGGAGTGCAGCGTAGGTTTACAAGGTTAATTACCGGGATGGCGGGACTGTCATATGCTGAGAGAATGGAGCGGCTGGGCTTGTATGCTCTGGAGTTTTGAAGGATGAGAGGGAATCTTATTGAAAAATATAAGATTATTAAGGGTTTGGACATGCGAGGGGTAGGAAACATGTTTCGATGTTGGGGGAGTCCAGAATCAGGGGCCACTTTGTAAGAATATGTTGTAAGCCATTTAGAACGGAGATGAGGAAACACTTTTTCACACAGAGAATTGTGAGTCTGTGAAATTCTCTGCCTCAGAGTGCGGTGGAGGCAGGTTCTCTGGATACTTTCAAGAGAGAGCTAGATAGGGCTCTTAAACATAGAGGAGTCAGGGGATATGGGGACAAGGCAGGTATGGGATACTGATTGGGGATGATCAGCCATGATCACATTGAATGGCGGTGCTGGCTTGAAGGGTCGAATGGCCTACTCCTGCACCAATTGTCTATTGTCTGCATCATTGCCAATTGCAAGTCCTCAACTTTCACCCAATTACGTAGGTACAAGGTAATCATTTAAAGAGGAACTGCTGGCTTTTAAACAAGTAATATAGGCTCATGTTTTGTATTTATTTGGTGCCATTCATCCACCAAAAACAAGTGCATCAAAGGTCGTGGAATGTCTTCAGCACATGGTCAGTGTTCTAATGAAGGTGGGCAAAGCCACCTGCGGCCACAGAGAGATATTTCAAACAGTGGAGGTGCTTTGACCATTAAATGAACAGTGGCTAGGTCAATTGATCAGATCTCAATTGACCAAGCGCAAGAGTAACAGTGAAACTGACAACTTTCTCTTTATCCTTTTATCACAGACTAAAGTCATCCAGATGATTGAATGCCTAGTATTCACAATAGGCGACAACTCTAGTATTTGACCTTAAAGAAGTTTTACACAGCTGCATTTGCTATGATGGTTTGAATCTTCCCTGGGGAAGATCATGCTTATATTCAGGAGCAGTGACAGGGCAATCGCTCACAGAGAGAGAAAATAAATCATTAATCCTATCTTACAGATCTCAGACAGTTTATCACTGAAAATTAATAAGCTCTTGTTTATAAGTTAGGATATGGTGAGAGTCATATGCAGTTTCAGTAAATTAATTAGCCTTCACTTTCCCAATATGCAGCTTAATGTGCTTTAAAGATCTTAATATGTTAATGAAAGGCCGTAATTCGATTCAACCGTTAAATGTGGAAATTAAAGCATCCATTTTGAAAAGAGGTAATTAATTGGAGATGTATTGAGCGGTCATGTTTATTCAGTGGCTGTTCATCATTTGAATATCCAAGGTAATGTTTTACTTCAGGAGTTAGTCCTCTCCATTGATTGTCCATTTTTCACTGATGGTCACAATTTGAACATCTTTTAACTGAGTTTCTGCTATACAGCTGCTTGCCTAAGTGAACATTCAATTAAGGTCAGCTGTTGGCAATGCTAATTGCATAATTTTTTCCCATTTTATCTCTGTAAAAGCAGTGCAACAATATGGTAGTTATGCTGAGGAATATTTTAGTTTGGTTTAGTTTATTATTATTTTCACGTGTATTGAGCTACAGTGAAAAGCTTTTGTTTGCGTGTTATCCAGTAAAAAAAAGACAAAACATCAATGCAATAAAGCTGTCCACAGTGCAGAAAGAAAAGGTCCAACATTTTGTGCAAAGATACAACATTGAGGTGAATAGAGTCCAAATAAAGAAAGTTCAACGGTCTCCAATGAGGTAGATGAGAGGTCAGTTTTAGCTTTCCTTATACCCCCATTTTGTCTTTGCAGACTTGATTGGAGAACCATCCAATTTCCCTGAACAAGTTCATGGCTGCTTGTCATGCAGCACCACCATCAGAACAAGCATGGTTCTGTACACCATAGAATACATAGACCTTGAAAAGAGAACATAGAGCAGCACAGTGGTAGAGTTGCTGCCTTACAGTTCCAGAGACCCAGGTTAAATTATGACTATGATACTATGGTACAGAGTTTGTACATTCTCCCTGTGGCAGTGTGGGTTTTCTCCAGGTTCACCGATTTCCACCTACATTCCAAAGACGTTCAGGTTTGTAGTATATTGGCCTCTGTAAATTGTTTCCAGTGTGTAAGATGCAAAACTAGGATAACATTGAACAAGTGTAGGGGTGATCGTTGGTCAGCGTGGGCCAAAGGGCCTGTTTCCATGCTGTATCTCTAAACTAAACTAACAGTATGGCGCAAGAACAGGTCCTTTAGCTCACCATGTGTGTGCTGACGATACTATCAATCTAACTAATCCCATATTCTTCCACTCCCTGACTGTATACACATTCCTCTCAAAACCTCTTATCTGTTGTTGGAGCATCTGCTACTACCACTTCCCTCAACAATGCGTTCCAGGCACCTACCACTCTCTGAAGGCCTGGTATGATCTCTGTAAAGCATTCGGGGATGTCCAGGGAGAATTCCTGAACAAGTTAGAACCTCAACCCAATCATGCAGATGCCAGGTGATTGAGCTAGGGCCTGAATACCATCACGGACTACCAGCTAAAATTAGCGGCATTTCTAGGGAATGATCTAGTCTTATTCCTATTTATAACCATCTTAAAACTTACTGAAGTCTGACTTCCCCACTGAAACTTCAATCACCTAGCCTGGTTCATTTCCCAGTACAAGGTCTAGTACTGTCCTTTCCCTCGTTGAACTATTTACATATTGTTTCAAGAAAGGCTCCTGGATGCACTTAACAATTTATGCCCCTTCTTAAGCCCCTGGTGGAGAGTTGCAGTCAATATTGGGGAAGTTAAAATCATCCACTATAATTGCCCTGTTCTTATTACATCTTTCCATAATCTGCCTGCATCTAACAGTCAAACAGTCAAACAAACTTTATTGTCATTTAGAAATACATTGATACATGCAGTTCCAAACGAAATTACGTTGCATTTGGCTCCCTGTGCAACACAATAAATTAACCGAATGATAGGCATGGGTGAAAAGGATAAATAGACAATAGTGGCAGCCCATTACATGGCATTCAGGAGTCTGATGGCTCGTGGGAAGAAGCTGTTGCAGAACCTTGATGTTCTGCTCCTTATGCTGCGGTATCTTTTTCCCGAGGGCAGCAGAGTGAACAGTCCGTGATGGAGATGTGTGGGGTCTTTTATAATACTGCTGGCCTTAGACACACAGCGTTTGGTCGCAATATCCCCGATTGAGGGGAGAGAGGTCCCGATGATTTTCTCCGCTGTCCTCACCACTCTCTGCACAGACTTCCAGTCGGAGGCTCTACAGTCCCCAAACCAGACAGAGATACAGCTGGTCAGAATACTTAGTAGAAACAAGGAACTGCAGATGCTGGTTAATACACAAAAGGACATGCAGTGCTTAAGAAGGGTCTTGACCCAAAATGTCACCTATCCATCTTCTCCAGAGATGCTACTTGACCTGCTGAGTTACTCCAGCACCTTGTGTCCTTCTGCCTGCATCTTTGTTCTTCTTGATCCCTTTGGCTTTGTGGGCAACCCATATTGCTGGGTTCTACCCATACAGGCGCCCCCTGACTTGTATAATAGGCGACACACATAAACTCGCACATATGTAAGCAATTCTTTAAGCCCACTGACATTTCGGCGCCGGAGCTCCCCCGTGGTCTCCTCACGAATAGTGCATTTATGTTTACGCAGTAGAACTTCTGTTTCCTACTTGGGTAATATCTGACGTACTCAAGAGTCCGCGGGACTTCGCGCTTACGTACGTCGAGGAGTGTCTGCGTATAGAAAGAATAGAGGTCTTGATTATGGATGTAAGTACTCATTGGGAGTTCCAAATTGCAAAGATAGAAGAACACTATGGAGATGTTGGTTAGTGGCTATTATCTTAGCTTTTGTATCTTGTCCAACCGGGGTTGCTGGTTGTGCTTGAACATTTTCCTAATGATTTCATCATGCAACATTTGACCATGGCGACATGAAATTTGATTGTGTGATATTTGACCATCACGCTGCTAAAAAATCTCACCTCTAACCCACCTCTTTCTGATGCGATCCTTCACATTATGCAATTCCAGCATTCATGTTTTCCTTTCAAATTATTAGCATTCTTTCCTTCTTGGGGGTGACTTTAATTCTCTGTTACTGAGCAACAAAAGTGTTACATTATTAATCACCATGGTCACGCACCACAAAACAGATTAAATTATGGGAAAACAAAATATCCAAACGCAAAATCCATTTATGCAAATGTAAGTTGCAATTACAGTCATTCTGTAGGCACTGTGGTGATTTTGTGCTTTAAATCAATTGAAACATCTCATCTGAGAAAAAGTGTATTTTATGTTAACATTTTAGAGTACAGGTCTTCACCAGGTTACAAACACCTGATTGATGTATCACCCGTTCATATGAGCAATACAAGTGTTTGGGAGATCAGCAAGTAGATTTACTAGCTGCTGTTGGCATCATCTGCAGTCTGGGAACTTGGTTCACGATGGCTTTTCTGACTTGCCAACTATTCAGTTTATGAGCAGTTCATGGTCTGCTGCAACTTGGAGAGGACCTCAAGCTACTGCCAGTTGGCGTAAGGGAGATGAGGCAGATTTGATGGGTGATAATGTTTGCCAAGATTTAAAATGGAGAGCACGTGTGTCTCGGAGTCATAGAGTGATACAGTGTGGAAACAGGCCATTCAGCCAAATTTGCCCACACCGGCCAACATGTCCCAGCTACACTAGTCCCACCTGCCTGCATTTGGTCCATATCCCTCCAAACCTGTCCTATTCATGTACCTGTCTAACTGTTTCTTAAACGTTGGGATAGCCCCTGCCTCAACTATCTCCTCTGGCAGCTAGTTCCATACACCCACCACCCTTTGTGTGAAAAAGTTACCCCCTCAGATTCCTATTAAGCATTTATCCTTTTAAACCAGTGCAGTGACTCACAAGCAGTGTCTAATAGCAAAATCTGGCAGCTGTCATATGACTGACACAAAAACAAATGCTGGAAATACTTAAAAGTTCCAGCAGCAACTCCGAGCAAAATACTAAAGCAAGGTCTGTGCAGGTCATGATTTATTGCGGATGCCAACACTTCACTCCGCAGCAGTGCCTGCTGAGAACTTCCAGAAATTTCTCCAATTTTAAAAATAAAGTTGGGTCTGGGGTAAAAGACAGAATAAAAGTACTCTAAGATGAATTGAAATTTATTTTCTCCTGGGTTGTCAGCAGCAGTGCTCAAAAACATCAATTGCCAATTTCAAGACACCTTTGAACAATTCGGGAGGATTAGCACCTCTGTTTCTGAATCCATAAATTGTACATGTAGGAGGAAATTGAAGATTCCATCGGTAGTGGGTAATCCATCAGAGTCTCTTGATTCTCCTGAAGAATTGGATGACAATGTAAATAATATTGTACAGAAATTGCAGATGTCACCAAAATTGATGACATGGTAGACAGCGGGAAATTATTTCTAACTTTACAGCAAGATCTAGACAGTTGGGCAGATGGGCCACGCAATGGCAAATGGAATTTAATTCTGACATACAGTATGTGAGTTTTTGCCCTTTGTTTTTTTTCAAACCAGGACTGGACTTAAACAGTAAATGCTAAAGTCCTGGAGATGTTTGCCGGACAGAGAGATATGGGAGCTCAGATGTATAGTTCCCTAAATGTGGCGATTCAGGTGGACTGTGTGGTGAATAAAGTGTTTGGTATGTTTGCCTTTATTTAGAAGGGTACTGAGTACAAAAGTTGGCACATCATGATGCAGCTGTACAAATTGTTGGTGAGACCACACTAGGAGTACTGTGCGCAGTGCTGGTCACCCAACTATAGGAAAGGTATCATTAAGTTAGAAAGGGTGCAGAAGTGGTTCACCAGAATATTGCCTGGACTTGCAGGCTTGAGTTATCGGGAGAGGTTGGACAGGCTGGGACTTTTTTCTTTGTAGAGCAGGAGGCTGAGGGGTGACATTATTGCGATGCACAAGATCATGAGTGACGTGCATAAAGTAATGCTTACAGACTTTTTCCAGGGTAGAAGATTCTAAAGCTAGAGAGCAGTGACGAGGTGAGAGGGGAGAGATTTAAGAGGGACCTTCAGGACAACTTTTTCATTCAGTGGGTGTTCTATAACTGAAATGAGCTGCTAGAGGAAGCTGTAAAAGTGGATACAATTATGACTTCTAAAAGATTTTTAGGCAGATATATTAATATTAATTTAGTTTGTCACATGTACCAAGGTATAGTGAAAAGCATATGTGTGCTAATCAGTCACTGGAAAGACAATACATGATTACAACAAGCCATTCACAGTGTATAGATACAGGAGTATTGTGGACCAAATACAGGCAAATGGTTCTTGTCCTTTATGCCAGTTGTTCCAGCATGGACAAGGTACACATAGGGGCCCGTTTCTGTGCTGTACAGCTCCATAATTTTAGTTGAGATTGATAATCAGTAATGATTGTATTGAATAGTGGAGCTGGTTCCAAAGCTTGCTTTTCCTTGTTTAAGTTTTTCTTTGTGAGGGACAGGAGGGATGTCCACTAATTTCTTCTGTAGGTTCATGCATGAGAGAATGTTTGTATTAAAGTTACCATGAAGTATGGGGTAACGCTACAGCAGAATATACAATACCACCAAATCTGTCAATAGCTTCTTCTCTGATTGAGAGCACCTAGCTTCTAAAGTATATGCTCAAAATCATCAGTGTGAGACTGCGCAACTGCAGTAAACATTCCATTCCTAAAGGTAAACATTGGATAGAGAGTTCAATATTTAATCTTGAAAAATTAAAGTGCTCCATTTTGTATAAAATTTCGATAGTTGAGAAAATATGCATGAGTCTGAAATAAGAGTAAATAATTTAGGATTATTGTACTTCAAATTAGTTTGAAATATTCAATTTTAGATTTAAAATCACATAAAACTATAAATACCATATGCTGTATGAATGGCTGTCTGGTTTAATTGACATGAATCATTGCTAAGAGTGAGGATTTAAATTGATTCATGCTCAATGTTCTGATTTAATAAAACAGTGTGGTATCTTGAATGCTGTGTATGTCACCAGAATACCATATCTATTTTCTAAAAATGATTGCTTCATGTGCTTTGTGCATTAACAGCAAGTGAGAATACACCGTGGATATTGTATCACAGCAACAGCCAACTAATCAAAACAATAGGATAGAAACAATTTTCTCTGTGTATTTTGCTGTTCGGTGTTATCTTCTGCTCTCTACTCCCAGAGCATATTTCCCGCCCCTCTTCATCATTCTCTTTGCATCTGGCAGCATTAAGGTGATGCTAACATATTATTTCAGCACATCACCTGAACAGATTACCATAATTGAAGAGAGCTCTTTGGTGAGAAATCCAAACATCATATTCCCAGCAATGTTGGCCAATTCCTATTCAGTCCTCCTCAGATCTTTAGAAGCAGGCACTTCCAGCTGGAGATAATGTATAGATTTATCCAGTGATTCATACAAGATAGAAAAGAGATCCTTTGGACCATTGAGTCCACTCTGACTATCATCTATCCATTTACAGTAATTCTGTTTTCCTACATTCCCACCAACTACCCAAATTCTACCATTCAACCTGAACAGTAGGGGCAATTTACAGCAGCCAACCTATCAACCAGAACATCTTTGGGATGTGGAGGAAACCAAAACAGCCGGATAGAAACATAGAAACATAGAAACATAGAAAATAGGTGCAGGAGTAGGCCATTCGGCCCTTCGAGCCTGCACCGCCATTCAATGTGATCATGGCTGATCATCCAACTCAGTATCCCGTACCTGCCTTCTCTCCATACCCCCTGATCCCTTTAGCCACCAGTGCCACATCTAACGCCCTCTTAAATATAGCCAATGAACTGGCCTCAACTACCTTCTGTGGCAGAGAATTCCAGAGACTCACCACTCTCTGTGTAAAGAATGTTTTCCTCATTTCGGTCCTAAAGGAATTCCCCCTTATCCTTAGACTGTGACCCCTTGTTCTGGACTCCCCCAACATCGGGAACAATCTTCCAGCATCTAGCTTGTCCAACCCCTTAAGAATTTTGTAGGTTTCTATAAGATCCCCCCTCAATCTTCTAAATTCCATCGAGTACAAACCGAGTCTATCCAATCTTTCCTCATATGAAAGTCCTGACATCCCAGGAATCAGTCTGGTGAATCTTCTCTGTACCTTCTCTATGGCAAGGATGTCTTTCCTCAGATTTGGAGACCAAAACTGTACGCAGTACTCCAGATGTGGCCTCACCAAAACCCTGTACAACTGCAGTAGAACCTCCCTGCTCCTATACTCAAATCCTTTCGCTATGAATGCTAACATACCATTTGCTTTCTTCACTGCCTGCTGAACCTGCATGCCTACTTTCAATGACTGGTGTACCATGACACCCAGGTCTCGTTGCATCTCCCCCTTACCTAATCTGCCACCATTCAGATAATAGTCTACCCTCATGTTTTTGCCACCAAAGTGGATAACCTCACATTTATCCACATTGTACTGCATCTGCCATGCATCTGCCCATTCACTCAGCCTATCCAAATCACCCTGCAGCCTCCAAGCATCCTCCTCACACCTAACTATACCCCCCAGCTTGGTATCATCTGCAAATTTGGAGATGTTGCATTGAATTCCCTCGTCCAAATCATTAATATATATTGTAAATAGCTGGGGTCCCAGCACTGAGCCTTGCGGCACCCCACTAGTCACTGCCTGCCATTCTGAAAAGGACCCGTTTACTCCTACCCTTTGCCTCCTGTCTGCTAGCCAGTTCTCTATCCACATCAATACTGAACCCCCAATACCGTGTGCTTTAAGTTTGTATGCTAATCTCTTATGCGGGACTTTGTCGAAAGCCTTCTGAAAGTCTAGATATAACACATCCACTGGTTCTCCCTTATCCACTCTACTAGTTACATCCTCGAAAAATTCTATCAGATTTGTCAGACATGATTTACCTTTCGTAAATCAATGCTGACTTTGTCCAATGATTTCACCACTTTCCAAATGCGCTGCTATCCCATCTTTAATAACTGACTCTAGCAGTTTCCCCACTACCGATGTTAGACTAACTGGTCTGTAATTCCCCGCTTTCTCTCTCCCTCCTTTTTTAAAAAGTGGGGTTACATTAGCTACCCTCCAATCCTCAGGAACTACTCCAGAATCTAAGGAATTTTGAAAAATTATCACTAATGCATCCACTATTTCTGTGGCTACCTCCTTGAGTACTCTGGGATGCAGACTATCTGGCCCTGGGGATTTATCGGCCTTCAATCCGTTCAATTTACCCAACACCACCTCCCGGCTAACCTGGATTTCACTCAGTTCCTCCATCTTATTTGACCCCCGTTCCACTGCTATTTCCGGCAGATTATTTATGTCTTCCTTAGTGAAGACAGAACCAAAGTAGTTATTCAATTGGTCTGCCATGTCCTTGTTCCCCATGATCAATTCACCTGTTTCTGACTGCAAGGGACCAACATTTGTTTTAACTAGTCTCTTTCTCTTTACATATCTATAAAAACTTTTGCAGTCAGTTTTTATGTTCCCTGCCAGTTTCCTTTCATAATCTATTTTCCCTTTCCTAATTAAGCCCTTTGTCCTCCTCTGCTGGATTCTGAATTTCTCCCAGTCCTCCGGTAGGCTGCTTTTTCTGGCAAATTTGTATGCCTCATCTTTTGTTTTTATACTATCCCTGATTTCCCTTGTTATCCATGGATGCACCACCTTCCCCGATTTATTCTTTTGCCAAACTGGTATGAACAACTTTTGTACTTCATCCATGCAGTCTTTAAATACCTTCCATTGCACATCCACTGTCAACCCTTTAAGAATCACCTGCCAGTCTATCTTGGCCAATTCACATCTCATACCTTCAAAGTTACCTTTGTTCAAGTTCAGAACCCTTGTTTCTGACTTAATTTTGTCACTCTCCATCCTAATGAAGAACTCAACCATATTATGGTCACTCTTGCCCAAGGGGCCACGCACAACAAGACTGCTAACTAACCCTTCCTCATTACTCAATACCCAGTCTACAATAGCCTGCTCTCTCGTTGGTTCCTCCACATGTTGGTTGAGAAAACTATCCCGCATACATTCCAGGAAATCCTCTTCCTCAGCACCCCTGCCAATTTGATTCACCCAATCTACATGCAGATTGAAGTCACCCATTATAACCGTGTTACCCTTGTTGCACGCATTTCTAATTTCCTGTTTGATGCCATCCCCAACTCCAATACTACTGTTAGGTGGCCTGTACACAGTTCCCACTAGCGTTTTCTGCCCCTTAGAGTTTCGCAGCTCTACCCATATCGATTCCACATCCTCCACGCTAATGTCCTTCCTTTCTATTGCATTAATCTCCTCTCTCACCAGCAACGCTACCCCACCTCCTTTTCCTTTTCGTCTATCCCTCCTGAATATTGAATATCCCTGGATGTTCAGCTCCCAGCCTTGGTCATCCTGGAGCCAAGTCTCCGTGATTCCAACTATAGCATAGTCATTAATCGCTATCTGCACCTTCAACTCATCCACCTTATTACGAATGCTCCTCGCATTGAGACACAAAGCCTTCAGGCTTGTTTTTACAACACTCTTACTCCTTATACAATTATGTTGACAAGTGGCCCCTTTCACATCGATCCCTATTACACTTGGCCATACTCTCCTATCCCTTTGTGAGCTTTCTTCCCCGTTAATTCTGGGGTCATTAACCATCGCTTTACTCTCTTTCCCTCTAACTCCGTCCTCGACTATCCCATTTGATACCCCACCCCCCTTATTCAGTTTAAAACCATCCGTGTAGCAGTGGCAAACCTGCCGGCCAGAATGCTGGTCCCCCACCTGTTAAGATGCAATCCGTCCCTTTTGTACAGTTCCCCCTTACTATAAAAAAAATCCCAGTGATCTAAGAATCTAAATCCCTGCCCCCTGCACCAGTTCCTCAGCCACACATTCAGGTCCCATATCTCCCTGTTCCTGCTCTCGCCAGCACGAGGAACTGGAAGCAAACCGGAGATAACAACCCTGGAAGTCCTGCTTTTCAGCATTTTTCCGAGCTCTCTGAAGTCCCGCTGCAATTAGATGAAACGCATGTGATCATAGTCATGCAAGCGAGAACACGTACAATCCACACAGACTGTACAGGAGGTCAGGATTGAACCCAAGTCACTTCAGCTGTGAGGCAGCCATGCTAACCACTGCACCACTCTGGACACTCCATCCATCCAAGGATTTCTGGCTGGTTCCGTATGCCTTAAATAATGCCTTTGCTTTTATCAAAAGCCAGATCCTTTATCATTACTTTTACCAATCTGCCTTCTAATAATTATTATTAATGTTTATTATTAATGTTTAATGTTTTATGTGTCATTCCTAACTGTCACTGTATGTCATGTTGTCACTTGTGGGGGAAGCACCAAGGCAAATTCCTTGTATGTGAATACTTGGTCAATAAACGTATTAATTAATTAATTCATTACCAAGCTATAACTTTTGGAATATTGACAAATATGAATAATATTACTGAGAAATCTGATTTCATCGTGTCTGCTAAAAGGCTGTTACATTTATCCTTAGTGCCCAAACAGCCTCTCAGATTTCACTCCTGCCTATGCCGAGGGTAGTCACACTGGTGTGGCAGCTGTGGGCACTGTTGCACATCCAGTATTATCTGAAGGATACTAATAAGCGAGTTCGGTATTCCGACTGCGCATGCCCAGGTCATAGGTCACAAGCAAAAAACATGCTTGGCAGCCGTGCCATAGCATGCATACAGATCTGCACCTCAACCGCAGCCAGGATCGATCCCGGGTCTCCGGCACTGCAATTGCTGCCGAACCGACACTGGACCAACCCCGTTCCCTCCCGAGTGCCCCACTCCCTGTCCTGGGGCGGCCAGAGACGTTGGGAGTCGGACGGGAGCGGCACCCACAATCAGCGCGGAGAAGCAACGCTATATCCAGCTCAACTCTGTCTGTCTTGCTGGGTTAACCTACCCTGCCTGGACTTACAGAAATGATGGCCCAGGCTTACAGCCAACGCAGAGAAGCAGCGCTAACTCCCGTCTGTCTCCCGAAGTCTCTGGCTGCCCCCAGACTGGGGTGGGGGGTGGGGATGGTCCAGTGGGAGATCGGCAGCGATTGCGGCACCGGGGATCCGGGTTGTGTCCTGGCTGCAGATGAGGCGCAGGTCTGTGTGCATAAGGCGGCATGGTTGCAGAGAATTTTTATCGCTTGTGAACTTTGACAAATCCCATGGTTCCTTGCATTTTTTGGAATACCGAACTCGTTTATAGCATGCCTGAATAGCATGTCTGAAGAAGGGTCTCGACCCGAAACGTCACCCATTACTTCTCTCCAGAGATGCTGCCTGTCTCGCTGAGTTACTCCAGCATTTTGTGTCTACCTTCGATTTAAACCAAAATCTGCAGTTCTTTCATACATTAATAGCATGCCTGTCAGGATAACCGGGTGGAACTCGCATTTAATGGCTTCTAGCAATGAAGGATACTTTTCAATAAAAAAGATGTGCCTCACTGCAAGGCATTACATGATGCAAAGTGTAACTAATGCCGTACCTGTCATGCAGGATTGATTAGCCTATTTCTCGGGTTCTTGGCTTCTGCTGCGATTTCACCTGCAGATTCCTATTGTATAGTCAAATCAAGTCAACTTTATTTGTCACAGACACGTACAAGATGTACAGTGAAGTAAAAGTGGCAATGCCTGCTGGATTGTGCAAAACAACAGAACAGAACCAGTATTGACATTTAAAAAAGGACATAACAGTAATTACGCCCCAGTGAGATCAGAGTTAACAGTCCTGATGGCCTGTGGGAAGAAACTCAGTCTCATCCTCTCTGTTTTTGCAGTGTGACAGCGGAGGCGCTTGCCTGAACGTAGCAGCTGGAACAGTCCGTTGCTGTGGTCGTAGGGGTCCTTCATGATCTTGCTGGCTCTGGATCTGCACCCCCTGGTTATAGGTCCTGCGGGGGGGGTGGAGTGGAGTTCCCGTGGTGCGTTCGGCTGAACGCACTACTCTCTGCAGAGCCTCCCTATCCTGGGCAGAGCTGTTGCCAAACCAGATCAAGATGTTGTGTTAAAGAAGGAACTGCAGATGCTGGAGAATCGAGGGTTACACAAAAAGCTGGAGAAACTCAGCGGGTGACAACACCGCAAGTTTGAGGAACAACATCTCATATTCCGCTTGGGGAGTCTGCATCCTCTGGGCTTAAACATTGAATTTTCTCAATTCTGTTAACCCAGACTGCTCCTTTCCCCCCACCCCCCCACCTCTCCCTCAGCCCTCGGGCCCTGACATTCCTTCTCCATCTCCCCCCCCCCCCCCCCCCAAGTCGCACTAGCTTCTCATTTTCACACCAGAAACAGCTTACAATGGCCTGCTTTCCTTATCACCAATACTTTTTTGCATATCTTTCACTCATTGTTCTTGCTTTATCTCTCCATATCACTGTTTATATCTCTCGTTTCCCTGATCCCTGACCAGTCTGAAGAAGGGTCTCGACCTGAAACGTCGCCTATCTCCTTCACTCCTTAGATGCTGCTGCACCCGCTGAGTTTCTCCAGCTTTTTGTGTAACCCCAGATCAAGATGTTTCCAGTCAGGATACTTTCTACAGCACCAGAGTAGAAGGATCCTCAGTGAGACTCTGAATTTCCTCAGCTGCCTGAGGTGGTAAAGGCGCTGCCTTGTCTTTCTCACTAGTGCAGCAGTGTGTGATGTCCATGTCAGATCCTCTATGATGTGGACTCCCAGGTATTTAAAGCTGCTCACCCTATCCACAGTAGTCCCATTTATCCCCAGTGGCATGTACGTCCTCGGTTGTTGTGCCCTTCTAAAGTCCACAATCAGCTCCTTAGTTTTAGTGACATTCAAGAGGAGGCTGTTGTTCTGACACCAGAGTGACAGGTCAGCCACCTCCTCCAGGTAGGCCTTCTCATCGTTATCGGAGATCAGGCCCACCACCACTCTGTCATCAGCAAACTTGATGATGGAGTTGGTGCTGGACTTGGCCACACAGTCCTGTGTGTACAGGGAGTATAATTTGGATGTAAATCATTTTATTAGCTTAGACTGATCATCGTGACTACAACTTAGTTCTAGGAGGGTTTCTTCATCGTTGTTGAATGTGACTCCTTTGGCTAGTCCTGCGATGTAGTCCTTCATCCTTTGCATGTGCATTTATCAATATCTTAAAATGTAGCTGAGAGTAACGCACATTGGCCATATCAGTGATCATGGTCCCAAAATGTTAGGGCCAAACCTAACATAAGAGCTGCTCCGAGGAGGGTGGATTGTGCGTAGAGAACGGAGTGGATTTCACGAGTTGCCATTTATGAGGATTTAATGTGAGCAGAATTAATTATTTCATAAGCAGTGCAGTTGGACTTGCAAAGCTGCATGGGATACAAATGAGCTTCTTCTGGTGTTTATTGGAATGATGTGGTGAAGAGAATTATGTACTTTAGAGGGAGACTGAATGAAGGTGGAGAGTTTTCAGGTGAATCATCTCTAAATGAGAGACTGTAATTGCGCCTGTTTGCCCCCTTACAGGCGAGGTGAGGACCCAGCAGGTGATGCTCTTCAGCAACATCCTCCTTGTAGCCATCATTGCCTTATTTGCTTGTCCCACTTAGGCGACTTTTGGCGACTGCGGGAGACTACGCGGTCGCCACATGATCGCGGGTGGTTGCTGGGCAGTCGCCTTCATGGTCGTGAGGAGCTCCTGCATTCTGGGAATTAGTTGCAGCCTCATTATGGTCACCGCTAATTTTTCGACATGTTGAAATGAAGAATGAAGCCGCCATGGAGAGTAGCGAGAATTCTTGTGCGGTGGGTGGGTCGCATGAGGTTGAAGGTTCTAATAGGTTCTTGTAGGTTGCAGCCAGGGCTGACTGGTGAATTTCATTGGCTCATTGGGGAAAAAGAACGTAAGCAGTAATTTTCAGAACCAAGGATAACCGACCGGTAATGTTAAATGTCCGCAGAGCTTCACAGCCGTGCATCTCTGGCTTCTTAAAAGTTGTCTCCACTCCTTCTCCCTCCTTATCCTGCTCCCCCCCCCCCCCCCCCCCCCCCCCCATTTTAAAGGTCTTACGTGCACTGTGCTTTAATCGTCTTAATTACAGCACCAACCTTCCTGTTCATCCCGGTGTGTGCCTGTATCACCTTGGCTTTGCACCGTGTGAATTGCACTCAGACAGTGCTCCACCTGCTTGCCCTGTCCCCGGCCCGCATAACAGGCTGGTGAAGGAAGCGATGTGTTCTACTCTGACAGTCACCATTCCAGTTGCCGGTTTTCCAAGCGACTGCTGACAACTTGACAGTCGCTGGTAGTCGCCCGAAAAATCACCTAAGTGGGACAGGCCCATTACAGCTTCAGCTGAGCCTCTGACTGTGCTTCTAGGCTTTCGGTTTCGAAGTCTCTCAGCTAGTCTTCCTCGGAATTGGATGTGTGCTGTTGTCCAGAATATGCAGCATAGAGTCCACTGCAAAGAAGTACCTGCATCCATTAAGTATGTACTGCAGGATACCCTCACACTGATGTCAGTAGCGGAATGTATTTTGTAGGAATCCAGTGGCATTCTTCACTACTATTGCAGTTGTTACTGGCTGCTGTTGCATCATTGCTCGGGTGCAGTGAAGGGAGAACAGAAAGGCATCAAAAGCCACAAGTCACAAGGATTGTGTAGTTACAAGGAACATCAGATTCTGGAATCTTCCGCAAAACGCCTGCCTGATCTGCCGCGTTCCTCCAGCACTTTGTGTTTGGCTCAAGTGTTCTGTCGTTCTTATTTCTCAGATGCAAACCTCAGACAGGATTGTGCATTGGAGTGGCAGGCAGTGTGGACTCCCTAATAAGTATTTATCAGATCATCTAGAAAGCAAGGCATAGGCCATAAGAAAATTAATCTCTTGTAAGATTAGGGCAAGGAAGCCCTTTGGATTGGTGAAGATCTCTTGGCTTTTCAAGGAAGTCTTGTTACTATACGTATACTCACCAGGAGCTTGCATCTTGGAAAGTTGACAATGCTGGCACACCCCAGTTGCTGAGATGCGACTTGCTTTTCACTAAAATCAAAGTAGTGATTTGGTCCAGATCTAAATTTAATTTTGACGAATTCTTGGTGCACAAGGTTTTGAGTGCCTCCTGCTCAAGTCTCTAATCATCCTTGAGCAACCTGTGACAGCTAGCACAAAGCTGTCTTGCAATAAAGGCTGGCATTCCATTAGCCCTCCTAACTACTTGCTACACCTTTGTCTTTTTTGCAGACCCTTTTTCCTTTATGCTAGGGCCCCTCGCTCTCTGTTTCCTGTTAGTTGGTTAACTCCTTATCCATGCCGGCCCCATGAATTTTCGTGTCCCTTTTCTGTGGCACCACACTGAATGCCTTCAGGAAATTCAAGAACCACTTCTATTGGTTGCCCTTAATCCACTTTATTATATCCTCTCAAAAGTCCAGCAAATTTTTCAACCACAATATCACTTTGATATCAAATTTGCATGATTGTCTTATGATTTTCTAAATGTCCTTTTAATTGTCTCCGTAATAGCAGGTTCTACTTTTCTCCCAACAATAGGTGTAGCTAAAGAAAAGACCCAATGTGCTGGGGTAACTCAACGGGTCAGGCAGCATCTCTGGAGAACATGGATAGAATCCATAAATTTGAATTCATAATCTGAAGAAAGGTCCTGATCTGAAACGTCATCGATCTATGTTCTCCAGAGATACTGACTGACCTGTTGAATTACTCCAGCGCTTTGTATCTTTTTTTGTTAACAAACTTCTGCAATTCCTTGCATCTCCATAAGTGCTGGCTAACTATCTTGTAGTTTCCTGCATTTTGTCTTCCTTCTGTTGTGTGTGTACATTTGCAGTGGTGTTACATTTGCATTTCCCAATCTTATAGGGGAATTTAGGTAGATTATATTCAACATGTATACCATTGGTCCCATTTTAAGTAGAAGCCAATTTCTAGAAGACAAAGTCATGAAAATAATTAGAACACCAACACATTTGTTGTATTTAACTTGATTTGCTAATTTGTCAAATAAATTACCCTGAGCAAATAATTGAAGCTTGTGTTTTCTGTATTGGATGGTGTACATCTAGAAGCTTTGATACACTAAGTAAATTCATTTTTTTTCCTCGCTATTCAGGGTGAGAAAGGAGATCTTGGAGATGCTGGGCCACAAGGTTTATCTGGAAGAGATGTAAGATCTTGTTGATTTTTTTTTACTGAAACATTGCTGTCTGTTGAATCTCAAGTGTACATACCGGAC
Source organism: Raja brachyura (assembly GCA_963514005.1). The sequence continues at coordinate 106,797,151 of OY740785.1, forward strand.
ATTGCATTTTCTAAATTACAACAATGGCTTTTATCTACAATTGCACCACTTTTGCCATGAGATTATGAATAAAACATCAAGAGTATGCAGGTCTATTTTTCCTACTTTTAAGATGAATTAGAAATGTAGATAATGGTCTTATTTCCAACATGGAAACTGATTATTTAATATCTTGAACAGGTATATGCGAGGGTATGCAGCTGCTGAATGATCCAACAATGGACATGCTCTAGTTATGTGATTGAAGTAAATTATGTTGTGTGTCAGCAAAGTGATGTATACTTTTATTCTCCTCGATATCCCGTAGCTCCGCTCTCACTCCCCATCCCCTCGTAACAAGGGCAGAGTCCCCCTTGTCCTCACCTTCCACCCTACCAATCGTCACATACAACAGATAATCCTCCGACATTTTCGCCACCTCCAACGGGATCCCACCATTGGCCACATCTTCCCATGTCCTCCCCTATCGGCTTTCCGCAGAGACCGCTCCCTCCGTAACTCCTTGGTCAATTCGTCCCTTCCCACCCAAACCACCCCCTTCCCTGGTAGTTTCCCTTGCAACCACAGGAAATGCTACATTTGTCGCTTTACCTCCCCCCTCGACTCCATCCAGGGACCCAAGCAGTCCTTCCAGGTGTGGCAGAGATTCACCTGCACCTCCTCCAACCTCATCTATTGCATCCAATGCTCTAGATGTCAACTGCTCTACATCGGTGAGACCAAGCGCAGGCTTGGCAATCAAATCACCCAATACATCTGCACAGTTCGTTTTTTTTTTTAATATTTCAAAATAGACTTTATTCAAATGATAAATATATACAAAACATGAACCTTGCTGAAAATCCATCCGACATTTTCAGAGGCTATACAAATTGATCAATACAGTTTAGACATTTCTTTTCCCCAAATTTCACAAATGTGTCCCCCACCCGTGCCACTCATGTGGCCCACTGGCGTGGGATACCTTCCCTTATTTTTAGGGGTGTCTCAACCATACTGTGCCCCCCATGTCCAGCAGCGGAAGTACCTTAGACTGTGGCCCTCCCCCACCGAGCCTTGGCATTGGCTGCACCGAGCTTCAGTGCATCCCTCAGCACGTACTCCCGCAGTCTGCAGTGGGGCAGTCGGCAACATTCCCCGACGGACATCTCGCTCTGCTGGGTGGTGAACAATGCTCGGGCAGACCAAAGGGCGTCTTTCACCGAGTTGATGACCCTCCAGCAGCACTCGATGTCAGTCTCTGAATGTGTCCCTGGGAACAGTCCGTAAATCACAGAGTCCTCTGTGTCCTCATATTAAACAACCTGATCTCCCGGTGGCTCAGCACTTCAACTCCCCCTCCCATTCCGAATCTGACCTCTCTGTCCTGGGCCTCCTCCATGGCCAGAGTGAGTCCCTCTGGAAATTGGAGAAGTAGCACCTCATATTTCACTTAGGTTGTTTACACCCCAATGGTATGAACATTGACCTCTCCAATTGCAGGTAGTCCATGCTTTCTCCTTCCTTCCCCTCCCCTTCCCAGCTCTCCCACAGCATACTGTCTCCGCCTCTTCCTTTCTTCTTCCCGACCCCCCACCTCCACATCAGTAGGAAGCAGGGTCTTGACCCGAAACATCACCTATTCCTTTGCTCCATAGATGCTGCCTGACCGGCTGAGTTTCTCCAGCAATTTTGTCTACCTTATACTTTTAAGATGTCTGATTTGTTTCTGAGGAAAACTGTAAATTGCAAATATAATTATTTGAATGATAAGACGGCTCTTATCATTATTTTTAATTGTGATGGAAAATCAAAAGTTTTTTCCACATAAATATATTGGGGTTGTTGTATTAATCCACAATAAATGAAAGAGTGTAATTTAGCTATAATCCGTTCTCGACATGAAGCCTCGCGAGCAGCTGGGCAATTGCAGCTGTGCAATTGCAGCAATAGGGGTTCTAATATCAAGGGGTTGAATTTCCCACCTATGGCATTCAGGCCAGGTTACAAACACCCTTCTTCTCTGAAAATTGTGACAGTAATGTGGACACCGGGGGCATGGATTCAAGCTGTGACTCGCCACCCCCCAAAAAAAGTAGAAGGCAATGCTGAGAAATTTGCTCTCAGGGAAATTGGATCTTCCTGGTCTCTGTGTCAGGTTCTGCAACCATAGTGTAGGTAAGGCCTGAACCTTTAAGGACCCCTCAGATGAGCCTGCTTCCTTCCACTAAGGCCCCTCGTCTGATTGAGGTCTGCACTGTTTTACAGTGAGCTCCAGTGATTTGAACTTCCGTGTTGCGGTGATGAACTGCTCCATGTCCAACAGCTGTCTATTGTAGGTATGATTCAAAAGCAGCTATGCTGTTTGATTCGAAGATAGACACAAAAAGCTGGAGTAACTCAACAGGACAGGCAGCATCTCCGGAGAGAAGGAATGGGTGACGTTTCGAGTCGAAACCCTTTCTTCAGACGGCTTGCCCTGTGTAACAAATATCAAAGGAGAAACAGGTTCTCATCAAGAATAAATGGCCACAAACCATATCATAATATTCCAATGCTGCCACTTCAATTATACAGAGAACTTTTTAGTTAGGAAATTATCATAATCTAGCTGTTTGGTATCCATAGAAACACAGTTTTGAGACCTCATTATAGATTCTATGTCTAGGTTGACAAGAGACTATGTGGCATACAGCCAAGCACATGCTAGTGTAGTGCACAGACCACAGGACAATTTTTCCACTTTGCCTCACGGTCTTTAACTAGGCTCGTCTGAAGAAGGGTCTCGACCCGAAATGTCGCCTATCTCCTTCGTTCCTTAGATGCTGCTGCACCCGCTGAGTTTCTCCAGATTTTTGTGTAACCCTACGCAGATTATTCACCAGTTACCATATCCCATTGTCACCCTGTTGGAACATTACTCACCTTGGTAACAATTAGAAAAAAATCAACGTACTGTACAGCAATTAACCAATTTATCTCAATGGACCCAAGCTTTGTAACTGAGATTCATCCCAAGGTCACAGTCAAAAATTACTGAAGCAACATCATGAAAAAGGCTGCAGATAACGTCTTAGTAAATCATAGGATACAGTCATGAAGTCCAGAAATAGGCCCTTCAACCTACCAACTATGCACCAACCATCACATACCCATTTACATTAATCCTACATTTTATTCTCCACGTTCCCATAAATAACCCCCCCCCCCCCCCCCCCTCCCCCCACATCCCTAGATTCTACCACCTGCTTACACTCGAGAGGCAATTTATAGTGGCAACTTTTACACTGCCTATTAGCCCACAAATGTCTTTGAGAAGAGGAAGGAAATCCACAAAGCCAAGGGCGAACATGCAAAGCTTCACACTTGACAGCAGCAGGGCTCAGGATTCAATCCAGGTCGCTGGAGCTGAGACGGGAGCTCTGTAGGCTGCTCCACTGTGCCAGCCCACAAGTTAACAAAAGGAGCTCGTCTACATTCTCACAAATTAGGAACAATCAAATAAAGTAAAGATCCATTTATGGGTGAGTAACCTTTGATGGTTTGTTGGATTAAAGACTCGGGACTCTTTGAAACCATTTTACTCTGGCTAGATTTCTGACGCAATTGCTTCCATGACTTGTAATTATTTCCCATATGTTTAACCCTGTAATCCTCTGAATGCTTTTCCACTATTGATTAACAGGTGAAATAAAACAGCACTATCCAACCATTAAGTCTGAATAATAAGGCATTGACTACTAATTTATTGCCGCAATTAAAAGTCTAATTTAATCAATTTGATTTTGACGGCGGAAAGAAAATATAAAACCCAACTCTCTCCAAATGGCACTGCATATAATTGTCAACATGACGGTGAAATTTAATGAGCTAACACGATAGATATATATTTATAAAGCAAAGCAATTCTTATATCTTTTTCTTAAATGTCTTGCGCTTTTTCTGGGACACAGATATTCAACAGGTCTAAAATCATCTTAGGACAGGGAACCTATGCACCCAGCATTTAGTTCTGCTCTCACTCCGCCTCGCCCCAGACAGAACAAGTATAGTTCTCCTGGTCCTTAGCTTTCATCGCACCAGCCTTCATTCATCTCATCATTCTACAACATTTCTGCCACCTCCAAGGTGATCCCACCTCTAGTCACATCTCCCTATTCCCAGCCCTTCTGCTGTCCACAGAGACCACTCCCTCTGTAACTCCTTCCCACTCAAACCACTCTCCCCGCTCCCACCCCCAACCAAGGTACTTTCCCCTACAACTGCAAGAAACACCTATTCCTATACCTCCTCTCTCACATCCATCCAGGGACACCAGCAGCATTCCAAGTGAAACAGTGGTTCACACGTACGTTCTTTAACCTCATCTACTGCATTAGGTGCTTCCAATGTAGCCTCCTTTATATTGAGACCATGCATGGACCAGGTGACCATTTGGCTAAACACTTGGGCTTGGTCCGCCAAGGCCTGTTGGATCTCCTGGTTGCTAACCATTTTGATCACATTGAATGGCGGTGCAGGCTCGAAGGGCCGAATGGCCTACTCCTGCACCTATTTTCTATGTTTCTATGTTTCTATGATTCCCCTTGCTATTGCATTCTGACCTTTCTGTCCTGGACCTCTTCTGTTGCCAGAGTGAGATGACATGCAAACTGGATGAATAGCACATTGTATTCTGCTTGGGTCCAGCTTGCAACCCAGTGGTATGAACATTGAATTCTCCAATGTCCCTTTCCACAATATCCCTTCTCTGGTTTCACATTTCGGGCCTCGTCTCTCCATATCTCCCAGCCTTTTGTCTTCTTCCCATATCTGGCCTTTGTCCACCCATCCGCCGCTCTAAATCCCTCTTATCTCATTCCACCTATCACTCGCTACGCTTTGTTCCACCCCACCTTTCTTCCAGCTTTCAGGCTCCTACTACAATCAGTCCAAAGAAGTGTCCTGATCTGAAACGTCAGGCCTATCCATGTTTTCTAGTGATGCTGCTTGACCCACAGTGTTAGCCCAGCATCTTGTGTTTTTTTTAATATACCAGCATCTACAGTTGATATATGCCTGTAGCCAACATTGCTGTTGTGAGAGCTGACTCTGAGTATATACATATCCTAATTATAGATAGACAGACAAATGTGCCTCTGGTCATGCTTTATGTGCCAAGTGACAAAATAAGTCCGCTCTGGAACCTTCCTTTATCTAAATGGTGTGAAATAACTTTAGCTGCGTATTTCTGGTTTGATGTAGGGCAATTAACATATTTGTTAAATATTTTTTATTAGAAGTAAGTACATATCAAGATAAGGATATACATGTCATATACATTCTTAATATTATTAATATTAACAATTATTTCTAATTTGTACTTCTATGAATTTTTATTCTATGAATTTTAACATATATGATTATTTAGTAGATAGCCTGTCTGTTTGCGAAGCTATCCTTTTAATTTCAAGCTGATTACTGTTTACAAAGTATATTAGAACAAATATTCTGAAGAATAGTCACAAATTGCTAGAGTAACTCAACAGGTCAGTCAGCATTTCTGGAGAACATGGATTGGTGACGTTTTGGGTCAGGACCCTTCCTCAGATTGAATGTGGTACTTCTGATGCACCGCAATCAGTCTGAAGAAGGTCCCGACCTGGACTGCCACCCATCTACATTCTCCAGAGATGCTCACGAACCTGCTGAGTTACTCCAGCACTTTGTATCTTTGTAATTAACCAGCATCTGCAGTTCCTTGTCATAGAGTCATACAGCATGGAAACAGGCTCTTCGGCCCAACTTGTCCACAATGACCAACATGTCCCATCTACACTAGTCCCTTGTGTCTCTCTTCTGAAGAATGATTCTTGTTTTGAATTAATGGTTGTAACTTCCTTAACATTTTATAACCCCTGAATAATCCCCAACACACATACAGCTAATCACTCAATTTAAGCTCTAACTACATGCTCCAGTCCCAATCACTATCTGTTATTCTTGGGGTGGTCATATGCAACTTTGTTGACCTTCCAGAGTCCAGGGTTCTCTGCGTTCCATGAAGGTTGCTCACCTGCCTCATGTGCTTCTGGTGTTGACTTCACTCCCTTAGTTGGAGCTCTCAAAATAGGTCTTTGCTGGCTACTGTCATGGTTCTGCACTACTAATAACCAGGGTGAAGTTATTGCTTCCCTGGCTTGCTTTGATTTGTTATTTTGTTGGTTCACATGCTTGATCAATGGTGTTTTATCATTAATGTTTTATTATTAATAATGTTTAGTGTTTTATAGTCATACGTAACTGTCACTATATGTCATGTTGTTACTTGTGGGTGGAGCACCAAGGAAATTCCTTGTATGTGAATACTTGGCCAATAAACTTACTTACTTACCTACTTACTTAATGGGGTTAGTTATATTTTTGCAGAAACTCCAGAAACTTATTTTAACTTGACCAATTGGATGACAAGCTGGGAGGACCACTGCTAGTCAAAGAATAATGAGTTTGGGTGAAGATTTGAAAGAACCACTCCAAATAAAATGGAGGCAAGAGGTTCCAAAGAGTCTGTCTCTGTTGTTTCTCTTTCGCCGGACAGCCACTTATGTTGAATTTTGGGTGGTATGAGGATATCTCTGAAAGCTACCTTCGGTCTCCGAGGAAGTTGGTTAGATTGACTGAAGGGAATGGGAAAAAACATTGTGTCGGCAGTCAGTAAAGAATCAATCTAGTGAGCATAAGAGGGAGGTGTTCAAGAATTTTGGAAATGGAAGAAGAGGCCACATTCTAGGTTGCAGAACCCTGGTCAAAGAAATGGAAATGGAAGTTGGACATCATGTTTTCCCTGAATTCATTACGAAGGAGTCACAAAGATGAGCAGGGAGTGTGCCTGGTGCCCAGCTTCATTACTACTCTCTATGGAAAGCACTTGGAATATGTCTGGTCATTTATATTGTTTTTTTATGATCCTGTTGAGATATTAAAAGATTTGTATTATTTTCAAATAATATAGGTTGGATAAAGTAAACAGAAGTTTATATAGTGGATTAGCTCTACCAAAAAACAGCATTTGCATTATCCATCAGTTTATGAATAGAGCCCCAGATGCACAAAGAATTACAAGTTTGGCAAGCCTCCAGGTAGGGGGAGCATAAACCACAAGATGGCTCCTAGATCAGTTACAGAAACTTCTCCTTGATGGATTTAACTATTCAGGAAAATAGGAACAAGATTTTTGCCATTCATCCCTAGGAGCATCTTCTAGTAATTGTTGAAGATGTAATTAGTAATTGTTGAGTTAAAACTGAAGTCTGTTTAATCACCTTTAGTCTATTCTATATCCTTAATACTTTATCCAAGTGATACTCTTTTCATCTATTTTGAAACCAACATGATTCTGGTATCGTAGAAACAAGAAACTGCAGATGCTGCATTTGCTGCTTTCTGGCAAAGATCATTTCGGATTTCAGATTGTCTGAGAGAGTTCTTCCGTCCTAAATATATATTAATAATTTCAAGATTCTGTCACCTTATTTTTGATACCCTCAAAACAAAAAAATAGTTTCCCACTGTCGCTTGTGTTGGAGTACAGTATCTTAACATTTTTAGTACTTTGGTGGAGCAATTTGGTCAATAATCTTAATGAATCACAAGCTGAATTTATTCTTCTTAACTAGCCCCTCTGTCCTGAATTTCTTACTTTTGCATATTTTCTCTCTGAGCTTTAAAGCTATTTATTCCTTTAAGTTTCTCATCGTCCCTTCTCGGCACATCTTCCTTCCCTGCATTTCACCTTGACAAAGGCATGTATTTTGATCCATGTATTTCGGTAGATGTTTACATTTAAATAAGAGCTTAGATATTGTTTAATAAACACAGATTTCTACTTGGATTTAGCTTTGCTTTAGTATTTCTTAATTTGCTTGAATGGTTTTGATAATACTTTAGTTTAAATGTCTGAATATTGTGTGGTTTAGAGCTATAATTAAAAAACAACCAGCTTACAGCTGAATAAAATATCTGATTAATGCATTCTACTTCTGTCTTTGTGCAGGGTTTAAAGGGTGACACTGGTCCAGCTGGTGCAAAAGGTGAAAAGGTGAGTGCCATCTGAAATTTCTGCAAATGCCAATGACAGGTTAGAAATTTGTGACGTGAGCTGAACATTTCTGCCACAAAAGACAAGCACTTGGACGAGATTGACTTTTTACAAAATTACTGGTGTGGTGCAGTAGTTTTGGCTTGTTCAATGATGTGATATCGAATTAGTGGCCATTTACAGTCTGCAAAAATGAATGCCAACTCACTTTCGTCCATTTTAGACACTGCTCAACTTAAAGTGATGGGTTAATGAAATGGGTTAATGGTGTTTATCTTGAAAGAAGATGGAGAATATTAGTCAAATCCATGCTTGCAAGTGCAGACAACCTAAATGCATTATTACCAGTTATTGCCAGGCTAAGGAATTAAATTGATATTGGGGAGAATTGGGGCTATTCAGATTAGATTGCATTAAGTGTGGAATCTCCTGGAAATTTATATTTAATCATTTATTGAATATTTATGAGCAAAATAGTGGTTTATTAAGTAGTAGGGAACACTGAGATTCATTGATGAGAATTAAAATACTCTGGAAGCAACATCTGGATGGATGAATAGCAAGTGACATTCAACATTGAGCAATATATAGCATGCACATTCTAAATTGGTAGATAGTAAATAAGATTATGCAATGAAGGGTATAATCTTTCAAAAGACAGAGCTTGAGGATGCTACAGACCACTCATTGAAAACATCCCTGCAATGTGAAAACCAATTGCCAAGTCAAATGGAATGAGCTGTGTGAACAGATGCAAAGAATATAAGTACATGGAAGTAACATGACTCGCCTGTAATGTATTAGTAGGATTATATTCGGATTGTGTCCAAGTCTAGTGACTTTACCTTCATTGATGCAGTGGGACATAGTGAAGTATCAGTAAAAAAGGACAACGGTTCTAAAATCTCAATCATATTAATGAAAAAAATAGAAGGGGTTAAATTTATCCTTTAAATAAATTGTGTTGCTTCATGAGGTTACTAACTATTAGATAAATATTAAATAAAACACTAGATAGATATAATAAAAAGGGATAGCCGTTTGCTGAATAAAGTCCTAACATTGAACTAATCACTGAGGATTCAGTAATTTGCACTAGACGGTGAAATGAATCAAGTTACTTTACAAAGGAAAACTTGGAACGTGGAGCAGCAACTAAGAGAAGGCATGGATAAGAAAGACTTCAAAATGTTGAAGGTCGTGAGAATGGCATTGGTGGGGCAAAGGTTTACTGCAGATATTTTATCAGATGATTCTCTGTGTGGTCCAGTCACGTAGGCTTTATCTTTCTGCTGGTGAGTCCTAACCAACTCATACTGACTCGCCATAGTTATTCACATGCCCTTGCGATCCTGTTAAGTATTAACAATCTTTTAAGGATTTCAAATATTAGCGTACACACACAAAGGCCCGAACACTGGCAATCCAAGTATATATACCCTGCAAAGTTACCCCAGCACAATCCTTGGAACTGACTACAAACAGTAGCCTGCAACTTGCAGCCTCCTCTGAATATTAATTTCCTTAGGTTTTCATACAAATATTCATGTGCTTGTTGGAACCTCCTGAAAATGTCAAAACACTCCTTGAGGATATTCCTAGTGACTTGAGCTATTATTAACACGCTATTGGTTCCTTGTGTAAAATATTAACGGACACCTGGAATCTGACAAGAATATAAAAAGATGAAAGAATAGAGGTTGCAAGGTACTCTCACACAGAAGATTAGAGTCTCATCTGGGGTACTGAATTGCCCTTGCACAATGGCAAACACTGCTCTGAGGCTTAAGGCCCATTTCTCTGAAAGGATTGAGGCTCCTCCAATGTGCTCCATTCAACAGAATCATTGGTTTCATCATGTTATGGATGGCATTTGTCATACATTGCTCCTCATGTCAAGCATCATCACGAGATGGATTTTTAAGTGTTACTAACAGACAAGCACCATTGGAGTGCTCTGACGTTTATCTCAAATGAAATTGCAGCATGTGTCCTGCAGACTCCAACACATGCTGTGGTTCACATTACAAGTTATAGACCAGAACGACCTTTCTTTTCAACTTTCTAATTTAGTTTAGTATGCTTTTTAAGCACATTAGTCATAGAATCGTACAGCATAGAAACAGTAAGAATGAGCTGAAAGTTGACCAATTATTTCCCAACTAATTATACTTTTGTTTTTATTAGGGTGACGTGGGGCCGCCTGGTCTGCCTGGATTATACGTAAGTAATAGGTGCCAAATATCCAAATAAAAGATTCTGTGATGTGAGACAGGTATACATTAAGGTGTCGCTCATCAGATCTATTTTAAGAGAAAATGGACAAGTATTTTAAGATGGGAAAGATGCAGTGTTGTCGCCAGAATAGGGGAGAGGGATTAGTTTTGGATTGCTATAGCAAAGATCTGGTAGAGGCACAGTAACTCAAGTGTAACACTTTAGATTAGATTAGATTATTTATTTGTCATTCAGACCTTTCGGTCTGAACGAAACTCTGTTTCCCTGCAGTCATACATATAATTACAAATAAATAAACAAAAATGACAGAATACACAATAAACACAAATTTAACATCCACCACAGTGAGTTCACCAAACACCTCCTCACTGTGGTGGAAGGCACAACTTAAAGTCTGTGTCTCTTCCCTCTTTGTTTCCCTCTGCGCCGAGGTTATCCAGGCCCCAGATGCCGCGACCGCACTGGGCGATGGTAAGTCAGTCCCGCGGTTCAACCGAGCTCCACGAGTGGGCCGGTTCAACTACGCGGCCTGGGGGGTCCACCGGGCCCGTGGTCGGGCCGCTGCAACCGCTCCGGGACCAAGTCGGGTCGCCGCCCCGGGACAGAGTCGGGTTTCCGCCGCCGCTGCCGCCGCGCCGCCGCTGCAATTGCTCCGGGACCGAGTCGGGTCGCCGCCCCGGGACCGAGTCGGGTTTCCGCTGCCGCTGCCGCCGCCGTTGCCGGAACCGCTCTGGTAGTCGAGTCGCCGCCCCGGGACCGAGTCGGGTTTCCGCTGCTGCTGCCGCCGCCGCTGCTGGAACCGCTCCTGGAGTCGGGTTTTCACTGCTGCCGCCGCCGCCGTTGCCGGAACCGCTCCGGTAGTCGAGTCGCCTCCCCGGGACCGAGTCGGGTTTCCGCTGCTGCTGCTGCCGCCGTTGCCGGAACCGCTCCGGTGGTCGGGCCGTCGCCGCTACTGCCGCCGCCGCTACTGGAACCGCCCCGGGCCCGAGGCCGCCAGCTCCGCCATTAGGCCTCGGCGCAGACAGAGACGGGGAATACGACAGAAAGTCGCACCCCCCCCCAGAAGGAAGAGACCCGGACATGTTACTCCCCACCCACCCCACCCACATACACACACAATCCAACAAAACGAACTAACCCAACCAAAAACAGGACATAAAAATAAAATAATAGACGGACTGCAGGTGGGCCGCAGCTGTTAACCCAGCGCCGCCATCTTGGCACTTGCTGCATACTGGATACAACTAATGTACCTCAGTTATGATCTTCCCTTCGAAATGAAGCCATGAAATTGACCAAATAATTATTTGGGCTTTACTAACATCAGCTTAATTATCTTTCAGCAAAATATCCTGGTGCCTAAAATGAAACGCATCTTTCAGAAATCAAATCAAAACAATGCTGGAAATATTCAGCATGTCAGTTAACATTTATGAAGAGACAAACGGAGATAATGTTTAAAAATTATGACCTTTCATCAGGAGGTCTAATGAAAAATCGTTGATATTGGATCCCGTCTGACCTGAGTATTTCCAGCATTTTCTGACTTTTTCATATTTCCAGCATCTACTGTATTTTGCTTTCAGTTTTCTAGAGATATGAGACTTGCAGTGCCAGTGGTATTCTCATCGGGGACTACAAAACTTAAATCAATATATTTGATTTCCCACTTTTGTCTACATGGACTCTCCCATGATTGTTCTCCCAAGAGAGGACATAGATTCAATCAGTGCTTGTGATTGTATCATTGTTGAAAAATTGAGTAATTTCGGCAACTCTAAGGAGTTGTATTAGAGCAGTGATATTGAAGGAACACATAAATTAACCACTCTTCGCGATTTAGTTCACAATTGTGCTTTTATCTCACGCTGGAAAAGTAATCCATGTCAATTTATTTTATAATAAGTATTACTTATTAACTAGGTGTTTATGTCAAATACTTTTCTGGCTTTGGGCTCTAGTCAAATAGATGAAAAGATGTTTGAAGCCCTGCATGTGTTTATTTTTAGTAATGTCCCAGAGTAGGGGAGTCTAAAACTTAAAAGATTTAAAATGGGATATAGATTTAAAATGAGTGGAGAATGACTTTAAAGTCGGACAACATTTTCACTCAAAGGTTAGTGAATATATACAATCAAAAATGAAATATACAATGAAAAGTTCAGAGAGTCGATCTGCCATTTTTCGCAACAGTTAAAAACAGCATATAATCATCCAACATTTTTGCCACCTCCAATGGGATTCCACTACTGCCCACATCTTCCCATCTCCACCACTTTCTGCTTTCCAGAGAAACCGTTCCCTTCCGCAACTCCCTGGCCAACTCGTCCCCTCCCACCCTAACCACCCCATCCCCAGGTACTTTCACCTATAACCGCGGGAGATGCAACACCTGTCCCTTTACCTCCCCCCTTGACTCCATCCAAGGACCCCAACAGTCTTTTCAAATGAGGCAGAGGTTCACTTGCACCTCCTCCAACCTTATCTACTGTGTCCGCTGTTCCAGGTGTCAACCCCTGTACGTCGGCGAGCCCAAGCGCAGGCTCGGCGATCGTTTCGCTGAACACCTCCACTCAATCCACCTTAAGCTACCTGATCTCCCGGTTGCTCAGCACTTTAACTCCCCCTCCCATCTACAACCTGACCTGGTCCTCCTACATTAACAGAGTGAGGTCCAGCGCAAATTGGAGGAACTGCACCTCATATTTCACTTGTTTAAGAAAGAACTGCAGATGCTGGAAAAATCAAAGGTAGACCAAAATGTTGGAGAAACTCAATGGGTGAGGCAGCATCTATGGAACAAAGGAATAGGTGACGTTTCGGGTCGAGACCCTTCTTCAAGCTGATGTGGGGGTTGGGGGTGCGGGAAGAAGAAAGGAAGAGGCTGAGACAGTAGGCTGTGGGAGAGCTGGGAGGGGAAGGAGAGAGAAAGCAAGGACTACCTGAAATTGGAGGTCAATGTTCATGCCGCTGGGGTGTAAACTGCCCAAGCGAAATATGAGGTGCTGCTCCTCCAATGTGCAGTGGGACTCATTCTGGCCATGAGAAGGCCCAGGACAGAAATGTCAGATTAGGAATGGGAGGGGGAGTTGAAGAGCTGAGCCACAGGGCGATCAGGTTGGTTAATGCGAACTGAGCGGAGGTGTTGGTCGAAGCGATCGCCAAGCCCGTGCTTGGTCACACCGATGTAGAGCAGTTGACACCTAGAACAGCGGATGCAATAGATGAGGTTGGAGGAGGTGCAGGTGAACGTCTGCCTCACCTGGTAAGACTGCTTGGGTCCTTGGATGGAGTCGAGGGGGGAGGTAAAGCGACAAGTGTAGCATTTCCTGTGGTTGCAAAAGTAAGTACCAGGGGAGGGGGTGGTTTGGGTGGGAAGAGATCCCACCACTGGCCACATCTTCCCATCTCCTCCCCTTTCGGCTTTCCGCAGAGACCACTCCCTCCGTAACTCCCTGGTCAATTCATCCCTTCCCACCCAAACCACCCCCTCCCATGATAGACTTTCTTTCAGCTGCAGGCCTTTCTAGCTTTTTAAGAACAGAATGTTCAGAGGATCAAGAGTGAAGAGTCTTCATGTAAATTTTGGAATCGGAGGAACGATTTTTTGAAATTTTTGAGTTTTGGGATTCTTTCTGACAAATTGATTGCAGGAATATTGATTTCGAAAACTAAAACTGTAATAATCATTTTAAGAACCAATGTAAATAAGAAATACTAATGGGGTTTTTCCACACAAAAGGGCATAATTAAAATAATGATACAAAGATACTTGAAGATACTTGAAGGCAATTTTTGAATCAAAAATTGCTTTATGCTATTTTTAGAGGCCTGGTTAGCATAGTTATGTCAAATTCCTTCATCTGCTACTTACCATGGTCATTAGCTCATTCATTTTAAACCAGTTATGGCTTCATTAAAATAGTATGGGCAGGAATTTGTCGTGAATGTGTTAACCAGCACACCTATAAATAACACACCAATAAATGTCGATTATTGGGCTTGCTTCCAGGGATGTTGTCAAGGGGCAAGTAGGTGGCTGTAAATCACTATTGAGACTTTGATGACGATATACTTTCAGTTTATTAGTGAGCATTTAATGCTGTCATGAGGTGCGTATTTGACGAAACATGTTGATGCGTGTGGCGTGCATTATATCAGTGCAGGTGTTTGCTCATTTGCACGGTGAGATAAAATCTCCTGTTTTCATGTCAATAGACAATAGGTGCAGGTGTAGGCCATTCGGCCCTTCGAGTCAGCACCGCCGTTCAATGTGATCATGGCTGATCATCCACAATCAGTACCCGGTTCCTGCCTTCTCCCCATATCCTCTGACTCCGCTATCATTAAGAGCCCTATCTAGCACTTTCTTGAAAGTATCCAGGGAACCAGTCTCCTCCACCCTCAGAGGCAGAGAATTCCAAGGACTCACAACTCTCTGTCAGAAAAAGAAAAATAACCTGTGTGGATTGATCCTGTTACTGTTATCTAAATGTGTGGCTATTTCATCTATTATAATTGACTCCAGCATCTTCCCCACCAGGATGTCAGGCTAACTGGTCTATAATTGTACCCCTGTTTTCTCTCTCCCGCCTTTCTTTAAAAAGACGGATAACATTAGCTACCCTCCAATCCACAGGAACTGCATCTATAGAACATTTGAAAATGATCACCAATGCGTCCACGATTTCTAGAGCCACTTCCTTAAGTACCCTGGGATGCAGACCATCAGGCCCTGGGGATTTATCAGTCTTCAGTCCCATCAGTCTAACCAATACCATTTCCGCCTAATGTGGATTTCCTTAAGTTTCTCTGTTACCCCAGATCCTCTGGCCAGTACTATATCAGGAATATTGTTTGTGTCCTCCTTAGTGAAGACAGATCCAAAGTACCTGTTCAACTCATCTGCCATTTCCTTGTTCCCCATAATAAATTTACCTTTTTTAGTCTTCAAGGGTCCAATTTTGGTCTTAACTTTTTTTTTTCCTCTGCACATACCTAAAGAAGCTTTTACTATACTCCTTTATATTCTTGGCTAGCTTTTCTTCGTACCTCATCTTTTCTCCCAATATTGCCTTATTAGTTCTCGACAATAGACAATAGGTGCAGGAGTAGACCATTTGGCCCTTTGAGCCAGCACCACCATTCAATGTGATCATAGCTGAGCATCCCCAATCAGTACCGCGTTCCTGCCTTCTCCGCATATCCCCTGACTCCACTATTTTTAAGAGCCCTATCTAGTTCTCTCTTGACAGCATCCAGAGAATCTGCCTCCATCGCCCTCTGAGGCAGAGAATTCCACAGACTCACCACTCTCTGTGAGAAAAAGTGTTTCTTCGTCTCCAAATGGAATACTTCTTATTCTTAAACTGTGGCCCCTGGTTCTGGACTCCCCCAACATCGGGAACATGTTTCCTGCCTCTAGCGGGTTCAAACACTTAACAATCTTATATGTTTCAATGAAATCCCCTCTCATCCATTTAAACTCCAGAGTGTACAAGCCTAGCTGCTCCATTCTCTCAGCACATGACAATCACGCCATCCTGGGAATTAACCTTGTAAACCTACGCTGCACTCCCTCCGTTATCTTCTGTTGCTCTTTAAACATTATCCAATCCTCTTGCTTCCCGCCCATCTTTGCTACATTGGACTTCTTCTCTTTTATTTATATACTGTCCCTGACGTCCATTGTCAGCCACGGTTGCCCCTTACTCCCCTTTGAATCTTTCTTCCTCTTTGGGAAGAATTGATCCTGCACCTTCTGTATTATTCCCAGAAATACCTGCCATCGTTGTTCCACTATCATCCCTACTAGGGTATCTTTCCAGTCAACTTTGGCCAGCTCCTCCCTCGTGGCTCCATAGTGCTCTTTATTCAACTATAACACTGACACTTCCGATTTACGCATCTCCCTCCCAAATTGTAGATTAAACTTGACCATATTATGGTCACTACCTCCGAATGGCTCCACCAGACTGTTTCCTGGGATGTCAGGACTTTCATATGAGGAAAGATTGGATAGACTTGGCTTGTACTCGCTGGAATTTAGAAGATTGAGGGGGGTTCTTATAGAAACTTACAAAATTCTTAAGGGGTTGGACAAGCTAGATGCTGGAAGATTGTTCCCGATGTTGGGGGAGTCCAGAACAAGGGGTCACAGTCTAAGGATAAGGGGGAATTCCTTTAGGACCGAAATGAGGAAAACATTCTTTACACAGAGAGTGGTGAGTCTCTGGAATTCTCTGCCACAGAAGGTAGTTGAGGCCAGTTCATTGGCTATATTTAAGAGGGCGTTAGATGTGGCACTTGTGGCTAAAGGGATCAGGGGGTATGGAGAGAAGGCAGGTATGGGATACTGAGTTGGATGATCAGCCATGATCACATTGAATGGCGGTGCAGGCTCGAAGGGCCGAATGGCCTACTCCTGCACCTATTTTCTATGTTTCTATGTTTAACCTCAAGTTCCTTTATCAAATCTAGTTCGTTACTTAACACTAAATCCAGAATTGCCTTCTCCCTGGTAGGCTCCAATACAAGCTGCTCTAAGAATCTTCTGTCTGATCAAGATCCTTTGTTTCTTGCCTGTTCCAAGGGAATAGGCTGTGGAAGTGGGATGAGGGAGAGAAAGTCAGTTTGTATCACGTTTGTTTTCGTTTGATTCTTTGAAACTCCCCCCATTTATCACAATTTTATCTCCCTCATGAATTCAATTGTATGGACAGATTAAAACAAAAAAAAAAATTCACCCCTATCACTCTTCGTTTTGTAACCAAACCCGTGTACTTGGCATTAAAAAAAACACACTTCCCTGAGGCAGGCTAAAGAAAATGTCAATAAAAAAAAGAACTTGCTGGAAACATTCAGCATGTCAGGCAGCATCTGCAGAAGGAAAAGCAAAGTTAATATTTCAAATTGAAAACTGTTCATCAGAACTGGGAGAGAGTTATGTTCGAGATGGAGAGAGAGGCAGGGATGAACAGGACTACATTTTATCGTAGACAAATAGGAATAAGAAACCAAAGTCAATGAACAAAGTACATAGGATTCTCATCTAAACCAATTAAAACTTGATTGACATTTATTGTCAAATTTGGTTGAAAATCAATTTGTTGATTAAAAAAGAAGCAGTCTCTTTTTGATAGGATAGTATTTACCGCTATTAAATAGAATATATTTACAGTGCACTTTTGATTTAGAACAAAACACTCATTTCACACCTTATTACCCTTCCATATCGCTGTGTACCCTTCTGAAGAAGGATCTCGACCCAAAACGTCACCCATTCCCTCTCTCCAGATATGCTGCCTCTCCCGCTGAGTTACTTCAGCATTTTGTGTCTACCTTCGGTGTAAAGCAACATCTGCAGTTCCTTCCTACTAAATTCATCTTTTGGCTGGCCGGGAATTCCTAATACACTGTGTTTGGGATGGCATTTTACTGGCTCATTCAGAGACTGGCACATGTGAGGCTGATGTAGCATTAATGTGCAGAACCTCTAACAACAGGTGAGAGACCTCTGCTGTAATCCTCTCGTAGGGCAGCCAATGTTGTCCCCATTACTCAATCACATCCAATGTCTGTTTCCCAGGGAGAGGACCATTCATTTGTATGGTCATATGTATCTGCCCCAAAAAAGAATTCTAAAATACTCGCCCAGGTGGCCAAAGTTTTGTACTGAAGTTGTGTGTTTTGTTCAGTTGCCACTTGTTGTTCCTTTTAATCACTGACTCAACAGATATTTGGGATACCGATCTTCACAGCCCAGCTAAAACAAGCACGGGAAGAGATTAATGCTGCCAAAGCAGCCACTCATTGCCATTTGGTAGCTTTACATGGAAGCTTTTCCAGGTAACTTTCTTATAGAGGACATAACCACATGTTCAGAGGTCAAATAATTATTTATTTGAGAAATGGGTAATGAGAAGATACTTTGACTTGTTGATGGATTTATACTGTGGAGAGCATTTTACTAAATTACACATCAAGGCATTTAATATTCCACCTATACATTACAATAAATGCAGTTGAATTTATGATTACTAAACTCAGAGCTTTGGAAATCATTGAATTCTCTTCAGTTGTGCAACAAAAGTTTTAAAATGATTTGTGCTATTCTTGGTCGCAGAACTAAAAATGATGTAGGAGTGATTTAGGAATGATTTTGTATTTCAGTGCCAGAGATACAAAATGGAGAACAAGGCGGGATCATTTTTTATTATACAGACTTTGTTCATTGGTGCCCAGTATAATGTCAGCATTGCAGAAGAAGGGATATGAAAGAATAGGAAGAAAACTGTAGTCACAAGTATTGTTACAGGAAACCCCCAGGCAAATTTTGTGGCATAGGAAATTGGCATACGTCATACAGAAGAAGTCAAAACCCAAAACAACTTGGGAAAGCCAAAGCCAGAATCAATTTTAAGTAGAATCCTCGGATGTTAATACAATGAATGTTAAAGAATTGGGAACTCAAAAGAAGAACCATTAATAGTGGGAACTTTCTTGTTCCTGAGACAAAGGTGCAAGGAACTCAACTGTACCCATGAAGTGTAATCTATGCTGACTCTTCGTTGGAATATAAGGATCCCATCCATTTATTCAAATGCACAAAGTTGTTCCAAAACATTATTAGAGAAGAGTTGTGCATTTCTCTTTGTCTCTTGGCCACATTTATCACCCAATTAAGCAGATTGACTGCTATTTATTAGGTTGAGATTTATGACCCATATTTTCATTCTCTGCACAGTTATTTATGTTACATCAGTGATTGCACCACAAAGTATTTCATTGATTATGAATTCTTCCGAGATTTTAGATTAGTCTATGCTATGGTATGCAGCATGCAAACAGGCCATTCGGCCCACCGAGTCCACGCTGCCCAATGATCGCCCATCATTTGCACAACAAATTCATGGTAAATGAGGGAGAGAGTAAAGAAGGGATGTGGGAAAGACAAATGAGAATAGCAGTGGGAGTAGACGGCAGGGTTTGAATATTCCCTGGAACCTCAGTTTGAAGAATGGTCCTGATCTGAAACTTCGTTCCTCCATTCACCTCCACCGATGCTGCTGGACTCGCTGAGTTCCTCCAGCATCTTATTTTCACCAAAACCATGTAAGATGGAAAGAGAACAAGACAGCCAAAGACAAATATTAAAAATGAAATTGGACCTTAATATTCTGCTGGGTCACAGTCAATTATGAGCTCCAACACTAACTAGAGCAAAGGTCAGTGACAGGTCCTGGAGCCACTGGGGATTCTGCCCCAAGCATGAATACGTGTTAACAGAGAGTACTGATCACAGTCTGAATTTCCTATGTAAAACCAAACCCAAGAGCATCCATCTTCTGATCACTGAACTGTGGCTCCTTTGCCCCCCACCCCACCCCCCCATCGAATTGCGAACATAGAACAGAGGATCAATCGTCAGATCAGCCAAGTCACTCTTCGTGCCTGTGCCAGCATTGTGAAATGGTGGTTGATCCTTCACCTCAACTTCACTTTACCTGTTGATCACCACTTCCCATGATATTCTCAGTTTCCAGAATTCTATTGATTTCTGCTTTGAATGTATTCAACAACTGTGGCACAGCGGCAGAGTTGCTGTCTTACAGCGAATGCAGCGCCAGATAACCGGGTTCGATCCCGACTATGGGTGCTGTCTGTACGGAGTTTGTATGTTCTCCCCGTGACCTGTGTAGGTTTAGCCCAAGTTCTATGTCTTCCTCCCACACGCCTAAGACATACAGGTACGTAGGTTAATTGGGTTGGTAAATGTAAAAATTGTTGCGAGTAGGATAGTGTTAATAAGCGAGGATCGCTGGTCGGCGCGGACCTGGTGGGCTGAAGGGCCTGTTTCCGCGCTGTATCTCTAAAGTAAACTGAACATTCACATTGCTCTGGGATGAAGAATTGCAAAGATTCGCAATTCTCCAGGTAAAGGAGTTTCTTCGCATCTCAGTATAAATTGTCAAATCCTTGTCCTGACTGGACGTGCCAAAATTCTAGAGTCTACAGCGAGAAGAGACATAATTTATGGAGCCCTGTGCTAACAGTTTTTCATTTCTCTGGTAGCAGAGACTTCAGTGACACTTGATCTACCCAGATAGACACAGGCTGTATACAGGCAGGCTAACCCTGACCCCAATCTCAGGCCTCTGTTGCGACAGCTGGACTGCTCAAATATAGCATTCCTTTAAGATTTTATCAGTACTGTTACTGAGCTACAAATTTGCAGCACCATGCACTGTCAAAACAGCAGGAGAAACTGGAAACAATCCTTATGTATAGGTGCAGCAATAAGCAAAGATTCAGCTAGTAATCAGGGATTAAAAGATTTGGTGCAGCAAGAATATTTGTAATAAATTTGTTATTCCAACAGTTATACTGAAATGTTCCACTGAATATTATTTCAGATCGGGATTTTTCATTAAACGATAAGATTTAGGAACCCTTTTTTTAAATTGCAGCTTTAAGACTGTCTACATAAGGGCCGTAGTGCAGCTGTGGAGCTGCTGTCACACAGCCCCAGTGATCCCAGGGTCAATCCGGACCCGGGTCCTGTCTGCATGGAGTTTGTACATGCATAACGTGACGGCATTGATTTGTTCTCGGTGCTCCAGTTTCATATCACATTCCAAAGACGTGTAGGTTAGTAGATTAATTGGTCACTGCAAATTGCTCCTCGTGTAGCTTTGTGGTGGAATATAAAATATAGAGATAGTTGATGGGAATGTGGGCAGAAGAGGTTACAGATAAAATACGTGGGGAATGGGATTGCTCTGTGAGCCAGCATAGAATCCAAAATAGCTTTCTTGTGTGCCATTAGATAATATAGAAATGTTTATATTTTTCATGTTCCTGTACAACACAGAAGGAGGCTTCTCATCGTGTGAATACAATAGACCGGGTTGAAAAAGGTGCAGCTGAACCTCTACCATGATTTAAAAGAGCTGTTCTGGTCCCTGGATGGTAATTAGGGTTTGGTGTTGCGCCTTCAATGGTTGTAGAGGAATGCCAACGGGAAGGAGAGGGGAGAGGAGAGAGAGGAGAGGAACAGGAAGTCACAAATCGAATGTTTTCTGTGGAAAGCAAAAATGAGAGAGAGGCAAAGATGTGATTGATGTTGAGATCGAGCTGGAGCATGAGGAAATTGAAAATAATGATGTGTTGGATGCCGGAGACTCTTGGATGAAATTTAAAGACTAGGGGGAGCTTTATTGCTGTTCTTTCATGTGGAGTGGGGAGATGCAATCTACGATGTAGCAGAGACAGACAGACCTGGGATAGGGGGTTTAACTTTGTGAAACTACGCTGCATTCCCTCAATAGCAAGAATGTCCTTCCTCAAATTAGGGGACCAAAACTCGACACAATACTCCAGGTGTGGTCTCACTAGTGCCCTGTACAACTGCAGAAGGACCTCTTTGTTCCTATACTCAACTCCTCTTGTTTCGAAGGCCAACATGCCATTCACTTTCTTCACTGCCTGCTTTACCTGCATGCTTACTTTCATTGACTGATGAACAAGGACCCCCCGATCCAGTTGTACTTCCCCTTTTACCAAACTTGACATCATTTAGATAATAATCTGCCTTCCTGTTTTTGTTACCAAAGTGGATAACCCCACATTTATCCACATTAAACTGCATATGCCTATAAAAGAAACCTATAGGGAAAACCCAATAATACATAGTGGTATACGAATCTGTAAACAATTAAAAAAGACTTTAAAATTGGATAATATATCACTCTGTCTCCCCATTGTAAACAATCTCTTATTCAAACCTTCCATGCTGGATAAAGGTTTCACACAATGGAAAAATTACGGAATTAAAAAGATGGGACATCTTTATAAGAAAGGCACTTTTCTTTTATTTCAGGAGTTACAACAGATTTATGGACTACACTCAAATAATTTTTTTTAGATATCTACAATTTAGAGATTATGTTAAATCCAATACACAAGATTATAGGAGTAGGGAACTAGAAATCATTGATGAATGTTTGAATAAACATCCTAATACAGAAAAATTAACAACATATTTATAATACCCTTTTAGATAGCGAGGTCCCATCGACGGAATCATATAGACATACGTGGGAAAATGAACTAAGCCAACCCATAACGAAAGATATCTGGGACAAAAGTTTACAATATATACATCAATGCTCGTTAAATGCCAAACATGCTTTAATACAATTTAAAGTATTACGCAGATTACACTACTGTAAAGTAAAACTAAATAGAATTTTTCCACATATCTCTCCTATCTGCGATAAATGTCAGCATCTAGAGGCTAACTTAACATATACTTTTGTAAATTGTATAAAAAATCAAAAATTTCTGGATTGATATTTTTAGAATAATTTCTGAAGTTGTTAATACTAAACTGAATCCCAACTCAAAACTAATAATACTTGGAATATCAGAACAAAGTCTAACACTTACAACAAGCCAAATAAACTTTCTAGGCTACAGTATAATAACTGGGAAGAAATTAATATTAAAATTTTGGAAAGGTCCTATAACCCCCACAATTAAAATGTGGATTATGGAAATGTCAGAGACCCTACACCTGGAAAGAATCAGATTTGTCTTAATGGACAAACAAGAACTGTTTGTTAGAATATGGTCTTCATTCATCGATTATTTGAAAGGGTAGATTGGTTCAGCACGGGAAGCTAACTGAAACTTGGACTCGGGATCAGATGAAAAGTTATACTTTATACTCTTCGAACCTATCTCCAATGATGTATTAATAGTAAATTATACCATTCTTTTTTTTTATCTTGACATATATGATTTTTTTTCTCTCTTTTTTACTTTCTATCTATATTTTAAAAAAATTATTAGAAGCAGAATGAATCCTCAATTGATAATATTAATAATGTATGATTGATGCACATGAAATGTTTTCACCATAATGTGTTTGCTTCTAATAAAAAAAAATATATTTTAAATAATAAACAACTTATGCCATGCATCTGCCCACTCACCCAACCTGTCCAAGTAACCCTGCATCCTCCTCACAGTTCACACTGCCACCCAGCTTTGTGTCATCTGAAAATTTGCTAATGTTACTTTGAATCCCTTCATCTAAATCATTGATGTATATTGTTAATAGCTGCGGTGCCAGCACCGAGCCTAGCGGTACCCCACTAGTCACTGCCTGCCATTCTGAAAGGGAACTGTTAATCCCTACTCTTTGTTTCCTGTCTGTTCAGGAATATCATATCCTACCTGACCTTGTCCAATGAACAGTATTCATAGGCAATGGTTTTATAAATGACATGTGTGACATTCTTCAGAGACCTTAGGTCAAATTCTTGCACTCTTCATGCTTTATCCAAGTGCCAACTCCTAAGTGTCAAGCTGGAAAGTATAAGTGGATTATGGCTTCAAAAGGGAAATCATGGCTGACAAATTAGAGGGTTGTTTTAAGTCTCAACACGAGTGGCTTGAAGCGAACGAGTAGATGTATTATACTTGGACTTCCAAAAGATGTTCAACAAGGTGCCACGCAAAAGATTAAGTCACATGATATGGATAGGGGATTGGTAATAGGCAGGGCACTGCGAGTTGAGACGAGTAATTTTCAGGTTGACAACCTGTGACCAGTAGGGAGCCACGAGTCATTGCTGGGATTGCAACTGTTTACAATGTATAAAGGGCCTGTCCCACCAGCACGCAACTATATGCGATGAACGCGATCAAACCGGCAGCGGGGGCCGCGCGGAGGTCGGGTGATCCCCTGTACAGGTCCGGTCCCACCAGCATGTGCCTGCATGCGGCAAGCGCAACTAAACCGGCAGTAGGGGCCGCGCGGAGGTTGGGTGAGTGGCGCAACGCGGCGCAAAGCGAGGCGAACTTGAAGCAAGTCCAAGGTAAGTTCGCCAGGACTTAGAGGGGCACACAGAGAGGGGCACCGAGACACACACACATACAGGGCCACGGAGCCACACACATAGTCACGGAGGCACTTACGAATAGTTTCACGGAGGCACGATGTCTGGGCGGTATGTAAATGTCGCGGCGACTGCGAGCCGACAAACCGTTGCCGCGCGGGATTTTTGGACATTGTCGGTTTTTCGGAGCCCCGCGCGGCGTCGGGACGAACTCGGGACGAACTCCGCACAATTCCACACGGCTCCGGCGATTGAAGTGGGACCGGCCCCGCGATGCTGGACGGCTCAAGCGACCACGTTAGGTCGCGCTAATCGCATCGAGTTGCATGCTGGTGGGACAGGCCCTTTAAGACTTGGAGGAGATCTGAAATGAGGAAGAATTTCCCGTCTCGGAACTCAGTGAGTCTTTGAAAATGCGTGACACTGCCAGCAACATCATTGATGGGGCTTCACTACCTTGTGAAGTGTGGGGGACAGTATCTTAGAGTATATTTAAGTCAAGGATATATTCAAGTCAAGAGTGTTTCATTGTCCTATGTAAGTACATTAACGGAACAGGGAAATTCTTACTTGCTGCCACTTTACAGGCCCATTAATGCAATAACACAAATAGATATACAATAACAAGTAATCCAGTAAATTCATAATCTGTAATACATGGTATCGTGACCATAATAGTGCAAAACAAAAGTATCATAGTGCAACCAAAAAAAGTCCATAGCTGATCATAATTGCTGAGGAAATAGTAGAAAAGGAAATCAAGGGCTCTGGGGAAAGGGCAACAAAATAGCCTTGAGTAATGTTGAATCATAGAAAAGAGGTGCAGGAGTAGGCCATTCAATATGATCATGGCTGATCATCCAACTCAGTATCCTGTACCTGCCTTCTCTCCGTACCCCCGATCCCTTTAGCCACAAGGGCCACATCTAGCTCCCTCTTAAATATAGCCAATGAACTGGCCTCAACTGTGGCAGAGAATTCCACAGACTCACCACTCTGTGTGAAAAAAATAACTTCTCATCTCAGTCCTAAAAGACTTCCCCCTTATCCTTAAACTGTGACCCCTTGTACTGGAGTTCCCCAACATCGGGAACAATCTTCCTGCATCTAGCCTGTCCAACCCCTTAAGAATTTTGTAAGTTTCTATGAGATCCCCACTCAATCTTCTAAATTCTAGCGAGTACAAGCCGAGTCTACAAGCGAGTACAAGCCGAGTTGTCCTACAACTTTAGGCTGTGCATGCCATATGCAAGAAGAAGAAGATAGATCATAAGGTCATAAGATCATAAGTCATAGGAGTCATAAGCCTCTATAAGATCCCCCCTCAATCTCCTAAATTCCAGCGTAATTTATCCTGTTGAATGGAGACATAGGGTGGAGGGGTTTATGGAGTGGCATCTCTCCAGGTTGTGATTTTTCTCAAGGTTTCATGCTGCTCCAATGTTGTAAAGAGCTGTCTTCAGACTAGGTGAGGAGAACACTACTTGTTGTCAGAAAGATGTTGTGATGTCTCTGCTTGAACAATTATAACCGCTGGTACCAGAACCTGTAGCTGCTGTGTCAGATTGCATGTGGTCCCATCTCGTTACTTGGTTAAAATCTCTGTGATCTATTTGCCCTTGAAGATAAGAATTGAACCTTCTATATGAGTGGCTTCTCACCTGGTTTTCAACTTTCCAACCTAAATGAAAGACATTGAATAATCTTTATACTGCATCTTGAAGGGCTTCAATGTTGCGTGTGGAGATGGTAGAATATTGATTGAGTGGTTGGTGTTTGTAAGAGAAGGTAGATTATGAGGGATTAACCGATGGAGTAATAATTTGTTTGTGCATGCGTGCCTGTATTTGTGTATGTGTGACAATACGTTCTATGAGTGCTTCAAAAGGGAGCACACCTATGTACCTTCACGGGCCTTGCAGCTTCCAATAGCATGGTAATCTCAGTTGCCGGTCAGATGATTCTTCATGTGGGTGAATCCATGGAAAGCATCTGGACTTGATAGTGTACCTGGCCACATTTTCAAAACCTGCGTGGACCAACTGGCTAGAGATTTTGCGAACATATTCAACCTTTCATGACTAAGGTCCAAGTTTCCTATCTGCTTTAAAAGAGTATCAATAATATCTGTGCCTATGAAAAGTAAGGTGACATGTCTTAATGACGATTGACTGGGGGCATTAATGTCCTTGAAGTGCTTTGAGAGAATGGTTACGGCACATATCAACTCCTACCTTAGCAACCAAGACGTACTTACCATATGGGACCTTGTCAAAGGCCTTGCTGAAGTCCATATCGACAACATTCACTGTGCTGCCTTCATCAAGCCTCTTCAAAAAACTCCATCAAAATTGTGAGACGCAATTTCCCAGATTCAAAGCCATGCTCACTACCCCCAATCAGTCTTTGCGTATCCACATGCTGGTATATCCCATCTCTAAGAATCTTCTCTAACAACTTTCCCACCACTGATCAGGCTCACTGGCCTATAATTCCTTGACTTGTCCTTGCTGCCCTTTTTAAATAATGGTGCAGAGTGTTTTGCAACTTTAGCTGTGGCCAGAGATGATGCAAATATTGCAAGGGCCTCTGTAATTTCCTCACCATGCGTCTCCTAACACCAAGCCAATTTTGGAACCAATTTGCCACGTGTGCCATGTAACCCATGGACTCTAATTGTTAGGAAGAGACTCCTATACATAATTTTGTCAAAGGAATTAATGAAATCCATGTAAACTGCATCAACCCTTTTACCTTAATTGACCCACCACTGCAGAACACTCAGTCTAATTAGTCATAAGAGACCTCCCTTTAATGTCTACATTGACAATTCCTGATCAAACATTGCCTTAACAAGTGCAAATTCAGAATATTTTCTTTTAATTGTGCTACCAAAAATATTAGATTTACTAGCCGACAATTTCCCTGTTACCTTTGTTGAATAAATGTATCATATTGGCTGTGCTCCAGTTATCTGACACATCTTGGCTGATCAGAAAAATATTGAACATTTTTATTAGATTCCCCTGCAATCTTTGCCTCCCTGTGTCTGCTGAATCATCAACTTCCTTCTGGAAGGAGAGGTTATACTATAAGGAGAGATTTGACTGCGTAGATGTTGAGAGAATGTTCTCTCAATCTGAGGGTCTTCAACTAAGGGACATTGTAATAGAACAAGTGGTTTCTCAATCAGAGCTGAGATGAGGAAGGCGTTCTTTGAGGTTTGGGGAACCCATATTTCGCTATTCCAGAGGATCATAGATCCCCAATTGTCTTGAATATTCAAGATTAAATTGAATCAATATAATTGGAATTAAGAGATATATGAACCTAGCAAGAAATTGGCCAGGTTCATATATTGGCAAGATGTGGAAGAACAGCTATGGGTGTCCTGAGTGGTGAAGCAATTACAAGGGGCCAAATAAGGGGCTTCAGTTTCCTATATTCTTCAAACAAATACAAATACAAAAGTACCAAGCACTAATAAAAATCAATTCAAAAAAAACTGCAGATTCAGGAGATTCAAAAACTGCAGGATCAGAATTTAAAACAGAAAATGGTGGAAACATTCAGCAGGTCAGGCAACACCTGTTCCTCTTTCCCCCAAATCGTGCCAGACCTGCTGAATATGTCTAATATTTTCTGTTTTCATGCCAAGTGCTCATCTCTGGCCTGTTTTCTGTATTATCTGTGTTACATGAATATATAGACATATGCATGTCTCACATGTGATTAATTTATTTGTTTTGTTTTTGTTTTTGCAGCTTAAGGGAGCAAAGGGAGAAGCAGTAAGTATTTTGACACTCATCTTAGAAATGCCTGCTTACAATCCATTTCAAAAATTGTGGAATATTTTCTGCAGTCTTTAATGGTTTGAATTTCATGTGCAGTGAAGTCATTTTAAAATGCCTTCTTGTTTCTAAATCAATGTTCATGGTTATTCCATGGACTGTGCTTTGTAGATACAGCATTACCATTGCTTGTAGCACCAAGAGATTGAGGGGAATTGGTGAGCACTCGATGTATTTTCATGTGTAACAATCACTTGGTGAAAGGTTGTTCCTTACATTGGAAGGCTGTACTCGATGGCCAAATCCTAACAAATGGTATTGAGGCAAGCCAAGAAAAATCATTAGATCTAGTGCTGAAAGTCTCCCAATATCCATCTCTAAATAAGACAGTTCCTGGAACTACCAATCTTCATTAGACCCAGCACCACCAACACATCTGTGAGCATTAACAATCATTGGGAGCAGGGCAGCAAGGGGTGCTCCAGGTGTAGCTGAAACACTAGGGATTTTGGCCCACCCTCCAACATACTTCTACCAAACATATAATCACTTGAGAACAAACTTGAAGAGCTCAGAGCAAGACTGTTCTTTCAAATGAAGATCAGGGACTGTTCTTTGTTTTACTGAAGCATGGCTCACTACAGACTCTCCTGGCCCTGCTGCACTACCTAAGAATATCTCAATTTATCATATGAACTATACAGAATCCTGAGGCAAGAGGAAAGGCAATGGTCTCTGCTTTTTGATCAATGGTTCGTGGTACACTAATATGATTGTCTTCCTTCAATACTGCTCCTGACCTTGAATACCTGATCATTCATCTACCACTTTTTCACTTGCCTTGCCCGTCAGCCGCCTTCGACATCACAATGATATCACATGGGATCCCGAATCTCATTTACATTTAAAAAATTGCGATTTTCAAAAAAATATATAATCAAACTCTTCCATTTTCGTTTTTTTCTTTAAAATAACCTAAACATTGTGTTTAGGTTATTTTAAAGAAAAAACACAATTTTCATTGAGAATTTCATTTTTAAAAAACATTGCAATTTTCATTGTGAAAAAAAAAGATTTTCATTGTGGGAACGTGGGATAGGGGGAGGTAAAGTGGGGGAGCAGGGGTGTAGAGGGAGAGGAGGAGGGGGAGGGAGGAGATATAGGGAGAGGAGGGGGAGGTGAGGAGGGAGAGTGGGGGGTGGGATGTGGGGTGTGAGTAAGGAGTGGGGAAGCAGGGGAATAGAGGGAGAGGAGTAGGGTGGGGAGGGTGGGTAGAGGGGTTATGGAGGGAGTGACTGAGGGTAGGGGAAAGGAGAGGGAGGGAGAGGTGTGGGGAGGAAGAGGAGAAAGAAGAGGGAGGGTGAAGAGAAGGGGGTGGGAGTGCTAGGGGATAGGGGGAATGGAGGATAGGGGTGGGAAGAGGGATGGCAAGGTAATGGGGGAGGGAGGAGGGGAGGGAAGGGATGAGGGGAGGAAGCAGAGGAGGGTTGGTGGAGGGTGGGGAGAGGGAGGACAATGGAGAAGGGGAATAGGGGACTGAAGAGGGAGAGTGAGATCCATTCACATTGATCTTAGTTTTTACAAGTTATTGCCATTTTGAACTTTAAAAACATCGCAGTCGCGCTCCCACTTGCCAGCCTCGCCGGTGCAGTTGGGGAGGGTTGCCGTGACTCGCGTCACTACATGGATCTCTGGCATCACAATGGGAACTTGTCAGCCTTGCCTGCGCATTTGGGGGTTCTGGGTCAGTGGTGGAATATTGCCTTGAGGGACAAGCCCAATGGGTCCACACCTGGTCTAGTTCTCAATATTTCTCTTTTGTATTTACTAAGAGAAAAGACATGAAGGATAGGGAAAGTTAATGGAAATATCTTGTGGATACTGTAGAAGAGGTGCTGGTGCAATAAAATATGAGGGTACATTAATTTCTTGGATCTGATCATGTGTATCTAAGAACGTTGAGAAAAGCTAGAGAAGGAATTGTGGGAGCTCTAGCTTAGAAATACATGAATCATCCTTAGCCAAGCATGAAACGCCGGAAGACGCCTCTTTATTAAAAGATTGCTGTAAAAAGAAACCTGGGAACAATAGAGCAGTGAACCCAGCATCTGTGCTAGGTAAGTTACAGGAGGGAATTGTGAAAGATTAAAATATGCATGCATCTGTAAAGTCTGGGGTTAATTGTGAAGTGTCATCATGGCTTTGTGCATGGAAAATCATGTTGCATGAATTTGATTGAGTTTTTTAAAGAATAACTCAGTAGGTTGATGCTGGTAGAGTGGTAGATGTACTCTATATGGACCAGCAAGGCCTTTGATTAGGTTCTGCATGATAGGCTGCACTGTAAAGTTAGATGCATGGGATCTAGGGGGACCTTGCTTGCTAATTGGATATGCAATTTGCATGATGATCAGAAGCAGAAGGTGGTGGTGCAAGGTTGTTTTTCGGACTAGAAGCCTATGACTAGTGGGTTGGTACTGCCCCCATTGTTGTTTATCATCAACATCAACAATGTTGATGACAAAGTATAAGGCTTGGTTAGTAAGATTGTAGATGTCATGAAAATAGGTGGTATCGACAATTACAGCGAGATCCTTATCAGCTGAGCAAGTGGGCTGAGGAACAACAAAGTTGTTCAATTCAGGTAAGTGCAAGTTATTGCATTTTGAGAAGTCAAACCAGGATAGGATCTTCACAGTGAACAGAAGAGCCCTGGGAGTGTTATATAACATAGAGAATGAGGAGAACAAGGAAGTAGTTTCCTGAAAGTGGCATCACAAATTTACAGTGTGGTAAAGAATGATTTGGCATGCTGGTCATCTTCTGTCAGGGCATTGAGTATAGAAATTATGGGCCTGTCCCACTTACGCGACTTTTTTGGCGACTTCCGGCACCCGTCATAGGTCGTTGCAGGTTGGCGAAAATTTGCAGCATGTTGAACATTCAGCGGCGACCAGAAAGACGCTATGACTCTTTGGGCGACTCAGGAGACTACTCACAACCATACAGGCGACACCCTGGCGACATATCATGGTGTGAAGCCTGCTTGGTCGTGAGTAGTCGACTAAAAAGTCGTACCTTGTTCTGGTTGCAGCTAGATTTTCAACATGTTGGAAATTTTCGGCGACCTGTAACAACCTATGACGGGTGTCGGCAGTCATCAAAAAAGTCGCGTAAGTGGGACAGGCCCATTATTAATATGTTATGTTGCAGTTGTACAAGATGTATAAGTGAGGCAACACATATTGAGTTCACTTTTGGCTATCTTCCTTTAAGAAAACAGCATAAAGCTGGAAGAGTTCAGAGAAAATGTATGAGAGTATTGAAACATAAAAACATAGAAAATAGGTGCCTGGGGAGGCCATTTGGCCCTTCGAACCCTCACCGCCATTCATTGTGATCATGGCTGATCGTCCCCAATCAATAACCCGTGCCTGCCTTCTCCCCATATCCCTTGATCCCACTAGCCCCTAGAGCTCTATCTAACTCTCTCTTAAATCCATCCTGTGATTTGGCCTCCACTGCCCTCTGTGGCAGGGAATTCCACAAATTCACAACTCTCTGGGTGAAAAAGTTTTTTCTCTCCTCAGTCTTAAATGGGTTCCCCTTTATTCTAAGACTGTGGCCCCAGGTTCTGGACTCACCCAACATTGGGAACATTGAAAAATAAAAAGCATTCTAATGCAGAAATAATAACTGAACCTACGGAGAGCAGATCCGAGATATTCTGAGAGAATGTAGACACCAGGAACTGCAGATACTTGAATCGCATAGAATTATTCTGAGAGAGGGTACATGATTAGACTGACAGATAGACAGAAGGTAAGAAATGACCAGGTCAGAAGTCAAATTTATAAAATAATGTTTTGATTCTTATTACTGAGACAGTGCCAAAATGTTGTAAATAATGTCGGTATACATGATGTGACTTCAATGCAATGAGCCTTAACTGCCAAGAAAAATCTTCTGAACTGGTTGTAAAAATATATTCTAGCTATTGGCAGCCAAGATATGATGCAAATTCAATGGCACAGATCCAGGATCAACTAACCCTTCACTCCCTCATGTATTTCTAGAAGCTGACGTCTTTGCACTGATCCACAACACTTGATATATCACCATACAGTGAGGATGTATTGTAACTAATATATTTACATTGATCATATAATCACCTCCTTTTATTCTTGGCATGGTTTACTTCCTTTTTTCGTCCTTCCTGTCCGATAAATATAAATTTTCTTTGACAACACATATGTTTGTACCAACAGCTCCAGACTGGTGTTTGTGTTTCACATGCAACACTTCCTACACTTCTTCATCTCCTCGTCTTTGCATGCCCTGGTTCCCAGTTTGCATACTTTGCTTCCCATTTAATGTATTTGTGATATTTCCATCAGTAATTATTTGTCGCAGTGAAGTCCACAATGTCACCATTCTCTGGGTAAAGAGGTATCTCCTGAATTTATTTTATTGGAGACTGGGTTATATTTCATTAGTGAGTGGGTTATATTTTATTGGGGACTGAATTCTATTTCTGTTCCCTCAATTTACACATGCCTGCAAAAGTAAATATCTTCTCTCTGTCTACTTCACCAAAGCCTATTATAATTTTAAATATCCCTTTTAGTTCAGCAACGAGCTTTCTCTACAAAATAATTCAAGGAGTGCTCAAATATTTTAGAATTTACTGATGAAAAGCATTGTACTAAGACCAGTGCAATTCTTATCTTGCACCCATATAGCAGCACATCTAATCTCATGAGGACTCGCAGTTTTCCATTTTTAATTATGGCTAATTGACGTCTATTTTACTTCGGAGTCACGTGAGTGACTACGTGAAGACCCCGCCAGCACGCATGCGCGACATATCGTCGTACGCATGCGGAAGCGACGGTCGGGAGGAGCGGGGCTCCTCCAGCGTAAGTTAAATAGCTTACGCCAGGTAAGTCTCACCGGAGGAGTGAGTCGACGGAATGGAATCGCGCAAATCTAAAAGAGCTGCGGCAAAAGCAGCTGCCAAGGAGAGCAGCCAGCAGAGAGC
This sequence comes from Raja brachyura, assembly GCA_963514005.1. Next base: position 106,830,184 of record OY740785.1, read on the forward strand.
CGCCTCTCCAGAGCTACAGGTTTTACCTGCAGCTCCCGACTTTTCGCCCATTGGGGCCGTTGGGACGCCACGGCCGGGCAGGAAAACCACCCGGAAGTCGGACGGGGCCGACTCAGCGGAGTCCGGTCCCGAGGACACCCCGTTCGCAGATAGCGACGGAGGTCGTCTAACCCGCATGGAGCGGATGTTGGAGCAAATGCTCCAACGTGACCTGCTATTGCAGGGGCAGGGTCACAGTGGGCCTCTTAGTAGGCCCACGGCAGGTTCCTACCGAGGACTGCCTAATGTCTCCCCCTCCACACAGGGGAGCATTCAGGGTCAGAACTGGGCTGACCCAGAAGAAGGGGAGCTGGCTGAATTACCATCTGTGTCAGGGGTGTGTGAAGACTACATGGATATGGTAAGCAAGCATGCAATACCTAACCAGAAGGGCCTACCTATCCACCCCAAGCTGGCTGCAAGTATAAACTACATGGCAACTAACCAGCTGCAGGAACAGGCCATTAATGCAACTGCAGACAAATACATGGCACCTGAAAACTGCAACTCGTTAAATGTACCTGCAGTAAACAACCCTATATGGGGGAACATGACCCCCTCGAGCAGAGGCCAGGAGATTAAACTTCAAAAAATTCTGAAGCTCCTAACCGCCGGGATTACGGCAGTGGCAAGAACTGCAGTGGGTGTGGAGATGCCGGAAGAATTACAAGATGCTTTAGCTCTACTGTGTAACACCCAGTATGAGATCAATAACTTCCGAAAAAGCATCATAAAGCCGGCGCTTAACCCCAAGTTTGCGGGGTTGTGTAAGCCTGGGAAGACTCAGCCTCCAAGCCTGCTGTTCGGGGAAGATCTCCCCAAGCAGGTTAAAGACCTTGATGAGGAGGCAAAGGCTTTGGGCCTAATCCAGGTTCCTGGCTACACCAAGCCTCACTACCCACACAGACAGCACCCCTACACATCCACCGGGCAGAGTTACCATAACAGGTCTGCCGGTGGTGAAAGCTCGAAGGCCGGCAATCCTGCACAGCGGTCTTTTTTAGGCCATGGCCCAGGCCGGCCTTCTTGGAAGATGCGCCACTCCTACAACACAACCAACCAGCCAAGGAAGCAAGGACAGAAACCACAACACCGGCAGTAACCATGGAGGTAGGTGGGTCTGGGTTCCCCAGAAACACATCTTGCCTAAATTCACTTTATGTAGGGGGTCGGTTGCACAAGTTCTACGTGAATTGGCTCACTTTTACCTCTGATCCTTATATACTCAGGAGTATTCAGGGCTACAAAATTGAATTTATTCACGAACTCCCTACCCCGGTTCAGCATTCACCCAGCCGAAAATTTATCCTCTCTAAAAAAGAGAAGGCAGCAGGGCATGCTGAGCTGCACAGGTTAATAGAAAAAGGGGTAATTGAGAAAACCATCAAAGAACCTCAGGAGTTCGTGTCTAATATATTCACCAAAAATAAAAGAGACGGCGGTTGCCGCATTATCATAGATTTGGCCGAACTGAATACTTCTGTTCAGTATATTCATTTCAAAATGGACACCTTCGACACTGCTACACAGTTAATAGCCAATGGGTACTACATGGCGTGCATTGACCTTAAAGATGCATATTATTCAGTACCCATACACAAGGATCATAGGAAATACTTAAAATTTATCTGGATGGGGCAATTATGGCAATACAAAGCCTTACCCAATGGGTTATCGTCAGCACCCAGATTGTTTACCAAGATATTAAAACCAGCTTTGGCCTACTTAAGGAAACAGAATCATACTGTTATGGCCTATCTTGATGACATCCTCATAGTGGGGGAAAATTTGGAAATGGCTACATTGGCAGTTACAGCCACGAAACATATTTTTCAGAAGCTGGGTTTCATTATACATCCAGATAAATCAATATTAGAACCCTCTACCACCATGAAATACCTGGGGTTCATTGTTGACTCAATGCAAATGTCTATCACATTACCGCCAAGCAAGGTGGAGGACTTGATAGAGGCTTGCAGGAGCCTCATTGGCATTAAGGACCCATCCATTCGGCAGGTGGCCAGGGTGATTGGGAAGATAGTAGCTGCTTTTCCTGCAGCGCAATTTGGGCCTTTACATTACCAAAATTTACAAAGAGCCAAAATTACAGCGCTCAAAAATCATGCAGGCCATTTCGATAGGCCTATGAAAATACCGTAAAGGGCGAAAGCCGAATTATATTGGTGGATGGGTAATGCCCAAAATTGCTCTAAACCAATTACTATCATCAATCCCTCGATCATCTTACAAACGGATGCCAGTGCCAAAGGGCGGGGAGCTACTAACACTACCTCTAGCTGTGGAGGTAGATGGAGTGCACCAGAGTTAACCCAATTTAAAAATTTGGGGATTAACTATTCGGAAATGTTGGCAGCATTTCACGGCCTTAAGGCATACTGCACTAACATGCACAAAGTTCATATTAGAATACAAATTGACAACACCACGGTGGTAGCCTATATTAACCACATGGGCGGTATAAAGTCGATATCGTGTGATGAATTGGCTAACAATATCTGGCACTGGTGTCTGCAAAGAGAAATTTGGATCTCAGCTACTTACCTTCCAGGTAAGCTAAACACAGTGGCAGACACCAGATCACGCAAATTCAACGACAACATAGAATGGATGTTGGATCGGAATGTGTTTTCAGATATTGTAGATCGTTATGGGACACCAGATATCGACACCAGATATTCGCGTCCAGATTAAATCACCAACTACCAACATATGTTGCTTGGGAACCAGACCCGGGGGCAGTAGCGATGGATGCCTTCACGCTACATTGGGGGGATTTGTTTTTCTATGCATTTCCCCCTTTCTGCCTCATCGGTCGGGTCTTGCAGAAAATAAAGCAAGACTCCGCATCGGGTATTTTGGTGGTGCCCGACTGGCCTACCCAACCATGGTTCCCTATGGTACAGAAGATGGCCACAGATCCTTGTATCAGGGTCAACAAAAGACCAAGCCTGCTCATTCACCCTGTTACAGGAGAACATCACCCATGTCATGACCGCATGGACCTGTTAATTTGCAGATTTTAAAACGGCCTCTTCTCGGATTCGGACTCACCACCAGGACCATAGACACCATCACAGCAGCTTGCAGAGAGTCCACAAGAAAGCAGTACCTGACCTACATCAGGAAATGGGAAGGATTCTGCGTCACAGCCAACACCACATATGGAACCGCCACCATTACGGACGTGCTGGAATTCTTGGCTACCCTTCACTTTGATGAGGGTTTGAGTTATAGTGCCATTAACAGTGCCAGGAGTGCCCTATCATCCTATTTGGGCCAGGGGAGTGACCAATTGGGAATTGGATCACATCCTCTTGTATCCAAACTTATGAGGGGAATATTCAATTCCAATCCCCCCAGGCCCAGATACAGCCATATTTGGGATATCAGCACAGTCTTGACTATGCTGCGAGGATGGACACCTAACACGGGACTCCCTCTGGCTAAACTCACTTACAAAATGATTATGATTATGGCACTTATCACGGCACAACGGGTCCAGTCCCTGCACAAACTCAATCTGGATGCTATGACTATCACAAATGACAAAATCACCTTTTATGTGCAGGGACTGTTGAAACGGGATCGACCCGGAGTGTCTGGTCATACTTTGGAGTTTCTGGCTTACCCAGCAGATTCTCGCCTTTGTATCGTCACGTTAATTTCACGATACATCACAGTCACTAAAAATCTAAGGGGCACAGAGACAGCATTGCTTATTAGTCACAAGAAGCCCCATCACAGAGTCACGGTACAAACCATTTCCAGATGGTTAAGGGTGGTACTGGATGCGGCGGGGGTAGATACTAACATATTCAAATCTCACTCCACCAGGGCAGCATCCACCTCGGCGGCTAGAAGGATGGAAGTACCTTTGGATCACATCCTGGCCACAGCGGGTTGGAGTAATGAAAAGACCTTTCACCGCTTTTACCATAAACCCGTGACCTCCCCTGACACTTATGCAGGGAGGATTTTAAGTGCTGCCAGATAGTACCCTTTTGGGACACTATATTGTTTTGGTATGAATAAATACCTGTTTTTGTTTTTCAGCCAGTGTCTTGTCTGAATTACGTTCATCCTCTTATCCCAGCTTTAGCGGTGTGTGAGCATGGAGCTTCCAGGGCATGAAATCACAGAGCTTTGAAATCTTCACGTAGTCACTCACGTGACTCCGAAGTAAAATAGTAAGATTAAACGAGAACTTACCAGTTTGAAGTTTGATCTTTATTTTATGAGGAGTTGCGATGAGGGATTACGTGCCCTCCGCTCCCGACCCTCTATTATAAAGATCACCTGGTATGAAAGTTCTCTTTTTTATCTTACTATATTAGTAATTGTGACTTTTTTCTGTGATTTCACACCACTGCTTTGAAGAAATGTCGCGCATGCGTGCTGGCGGGGTCTTCACGTAATCCCTCATCGCAACTCCTCATAAAATAAAGATCAAACTTCAAACTGGTAAGTTCTCGTTTAATCTTACTATTATACATCCTTCTGATTTTACCTTCCATTGCTATAAAACAGTCAGCCTGAAAGGTAGAAATGCTCCATCTGTGGAAGGAAAAGCCATTCAAAAAACCATACTAGGTACGACCTCCGGAAAGCCACCACAAATACGCTTCTGGAATAAACTGGAGGCTGAGGCAGTCTACAACAATGGTAGGGCTAGCATGCCACCACTTCCTGCAAGGTAAAACCAAGTAGTTCAAGTGACAGCAACGCTTTGTTCCCGGACAAGTTCAATACTCTCATTGCTTGCTTCGAAGCAGAAAACAAGGATGCACCTTCGTGAACCCTTACAATCTCCGATGACCCTGTGATTTCAATCTCCAAGGCTAACGTCAGAAGAACCTTCATGAGGGTGAATCCTTGGCAATCATCCAGCCCTGATGGTGTACCTAGCCAGGTTCTCAGAACAAGGGTCTGAAGAAGGGTCTTGACCCGAAACGTCGCCCATCTCCTTCGCTCCTTAGATGCTGCTGCACCCGCTGAGTTTCTCCAGCCTTTTGTGTACTCTCAGAACAACTGTGGTCTGAGGCTTCCACATGCTTTATATGGACATCTATAAAAGCGTTGCTCAGAAGAGCAAGATGACATGCTTTAACGACTACCAATCAATGGCACTCACACCCACTGTGAGAAGTGCTTCAAGAGGTTGATCATGACGCAAATCAACTCTGATCTCAGTAATGTCCTAGAACTGCTTCAATTTGATTACCACCACAAAAGATCAACAGCAGATGGAATCTCACTGGCTCTCCACCCTGCATTGAACTGCTTGGACCACAGGAACATTTATGTCAGGCTGTTATTCATCGACAGTTCAACATTCAATACCAACGGCAGCACAGTGGCAAGGATGATGGTGCTGCTGTCTCACAATGCCAGAGACTAGGATTCAATCCCAACCTGCAGGCTGTGTGGAGTTTGCATATCCTCCCTGTGACAAGAGGTGGATTTCCTCCAGTGCTCCGGTTTCCTCCCACATCCCAAAACCTGTGGGTTTGTAGATTAATTGACCTCTGTAATGTGTAGGGAGTGGATGAGAAAGTGTGATAACATAGAACTAGTGTAGACGGGTGATTGATCGTTGGCATAGACTCAGTGAGCCAGAGGGACTGTTTCTGGATGTATCTTCAAAATTAAACTATCATCCCTTCCAAAGTGATCAAACTCAAAGAACTGAGTTTCTGCTTCTCCCTCCACACATGGACACTCAACCTTCTCATCGGCAGACCTCAATCAGTATGGCTTGGTAACAACACCTCCTCACTGTCCATCACCACAGGGGAACCTCAGGGCTGTGTGCTTGGTCCCCTGCTAGTACGAACTACCGCAAACTTTGCACAGCTTTGATTGCTGTCCCTACTTTAGTTTTTGAACTATTGCGGTAGGGTTCATTTGGGGGAACTGATGATTTATGGTATATTTATTGGTGCTGTCATGTCTAATGTGCCTGTAGGGCTGCAGTAAGTAAGAATGTATTTGTCATGTTCATATCTGATGCATATGACAAATATTCTTGAGCTTGATTTTTGTTGTTGTTTTTTTTTAGATTCCAGTATTTGCAGTTTTATTTGTCAGCTTATTCTTATTGTCACTTTCTACCATAGCTAGTCATGATAAGTACATTCATCATAGAACTCCAAACAAAGATCAGTGGTAGAAAGCTAACTGTATTTTCCCTCTTACCTCACGGAAACTGAAACCAATTGGAGTTAACCTTTTGCCTCTAATAACTGCAGCATTCTGAGGTCATGGTTTTGCTCTATATTAGGCAAACAAGATTTATAGCACTTAAAACAATGAGGAGTTATATTTTGGATGTGAAAATCATTGTAAAGTGGTAGCAATTGTACTTGGGAAGGAACATATGAAGAAATGTAAAAGGGACGGCACAGTGACACAACGGTAGAGTTGCTGTCTTACAGCGCCAGAGACCCGAATTCGATCTTGACTATGAATGCTGTCTGTACTGAGTTTGCACATTCCCCGCGTGGGTTTTCTCCGGGGTCTCTGGTTTCTACCCACTTCCCAAAGACTTGCAGGTTAATTGGCTTCTGAAAATTGTCCCTAGAGTGTAGGGTAGAACTAGTGCACAGAGTGATCATTTGTCGGCATGGACTTGGTGGGCTGAAGGGCCTGTTTTCATAATCTATCACTAAAACTAAATCAGAAAATAATATGAACACTCAGCAAGTCAGACAGTATTAGTCAGACAATGCTCTTAGATTTTTAAGAAATACGGTAGGCCATTCATCCTCGGGCTTGTTCCTATATTCAGTCACATCTAATTTTGAAGCTTTGCACTGAAGCAACAAGAAACGTGCTTCAACTAGGTATGTTACAATACCTACCTTTAGCGGCGCTGCAGTTCTGCCACTCAACCGTGTGCGTGACTTTGGCGCCTTTCAGAGGGGGGCGGGTTTAAAATGCTGTTTTTCCCTAGACAGTCCAAATCGATCCATGTCGGGCGATTTCGTCGCTAAAGAGAAATCGCTCCGACATTTCATTCATGAAGCTATTTTTAAACTATGCTAGATTATTTATTAACTAGAGTAGTTTAAAAATCATCTTCTAAAGCTCTGAACGCCGACAGCAGAACGGACCTAAAGTAGGCGATAAAAGAAGGTACACAGTTTATTTTTACATAAAAACGTGGTTCTTAGGAAGCATTTAATCAAATTTTCATGTTGCTAAAAGGGGACAAAAAAAATGTATGAACCGCCAGTATTTTTCATACCGACTTCACCGCAAACCACAACGTTCCAATCCACCGCATTCCACTAAAACCCACTCGCAAGTTGATTTAAATGGCCATTAATTTACAGGCATTAAAAGCTAAATTCCTTCCATTTCGCCTATAAATTCATGAAAATGAGATTTAAAAATCATGTTATATTGTGGATTATTGTGTGAATGTTATTTGATTAGATAACTAATTAGATAACTAACTAATTATATGCTTTAATTTCAGGTCATCCAAGTAAGATTGTTTCATATTTGTTTCAGAATGCTTCAATTTATAATAACTGAAAATCTCATTGTTCTCTTAATTTTTAAGAAAGTTATGGCCTTTTGACTGTCTTTGATCACAGCTTTTGAGTTAAGTCAATGGAAAGGCAATAGGGAACAAGATGCTAATTTCCGAGTATGAAAATGGCCATAACTTTTTTAATACTGAAGATATAAAAGTGAATTAGGTGTCAAATTAAACTTTTTATGCTTTATCTGATGGGATAAATTGCAGACTTCATTTTTAAAATCTCAAAATGTTGTAACATTGCTACTTCAACAAATAACAACAGGACTTGCCCACCCTAAAATAATGGCACACCATTGAGTGGCTTAACCATCTTTCACATAGTGATTGGCATGTAATATTTAATTATCAAGGGAATTAAAGCTTTGGTAATGCCATAATTTAACCCTTTGAACTGAAATACAAATCTTTATTCACATCAATATTTTCACAGGGGACACACGGGGCCAATGGCCATCCAGGAATACATGGAGAAATGGCAAGTATATACTTATTAAATTCTGCCGGTCTTTGTTTACATTGCATAATTGATCAATGTACCATCCAACCTCTCTATTTTATCGTAGCTCCCTTCAAGACAGTGTCACCAATTTATGATGAAAGTAATTCTGTGGGTTGCACCACATGTACCTCCCAGTTTTTAAACAATCTACCAGTGAAATAGATTTTTTAAACTTGTATAACTTTTGTACTCAGTAGTATGATATTGAGTTACTCGTGGCATGTACTGGAGATTAATATTTTGTTTCTGGAGACAATAGGCCCACCCCTGGGGTACAGGGAATGCTATCTTGACATCAACTCATCAGGAGTTTGACACATACTCTTTGTCTTGTAGGGTCCTGCAGGACCACAGGGGCTTCCAGGACTACCAGGATTAGAAGGCCAAGTGGTAAGCAATTTTTTTACAGTTTCAACCAGCAGTCTAGAATGAGAAAGCTATTGAGGTTTACACAGTCTGCTACTGTAGTGGTCAGTTACTGGATTAGAAGCTAGAGTCCTCCCTGTTGAGCCAAAACATTAATCCCACCTGGGAAATTAAAGATCAAGTAATAAAAACAAGTATGAGTTAAAGCTAGTCTTTGTAATGGTAACCATGAACTCTGAGGTTATTGTTAAAACCCACCTGGTTCACTGAAGCCCTTTCCTGGTCTAACCAATAAGTGACTCTGGACCTAGCAGTGCGGATCTCTCTTCACCACTTTCTTAATTTATGAACAATTAGGGATGGTTAAGAAATGCCAACATTGCCAATAATATTCATATCCTATGAATTAATAAATAACAGCCAATGAATCAATTAATGTTACTGACATATTCCTTGTTTTATATAATTTTACCATGCATAATTCCTGGAAAATATATATTTTTTTACTTAATAAATTAAATTACATTTTAAATCAATAGGACAAAATGAGCATTTTCTTTTTTTTATGCATTGCACTATCATTTTAGTAGAAGACAGACTAATTCATTTGATAGTGGAGTCAGCCATGAAATGATGATGAGCATTTTGGGAAAGCCCATCTGATCTATGGTATTTTTTGCCAGTTTTCTCTTTTTCTCCCATCCACCATCCTGTTTCACTTCTTTTTTCATTCTTCGATGGTCTCCATTTCCCACCCTGAGCTCCATCTACTACAGGTCGCCCCATCTAATTAATTTTGTTGCATCCTTGTACACCATTCTACACTGTTTATTGTCGTATGTAATTTAGGAGTATCAACAGATTAGACTTGGAGATGACCAATTGCTTTATTCACATCAGTTTTAAAAGTAGCTGGTAAACGCTGGGGCACGACAAGTTGCATCGTTGTAGTTTAAATGCACACCCATTATCCCTGCCACCAGTCATTACCTCCTAACAAGTTCCCTATTTAAGCAGTTTTACTATTCTAACTTTCTTCTCTCCCCCCCCCCCCCCTCCCTACAATCAATCTGAAGAAGAGTCACCTGTCTACGTTTTCCAGGGATCCTGCCCGACCTGCTGAGTTACTCCAGCACATTGTGTCTTTTCCCCCCCCCCTATTTAAGCCAATGGGTTCCCACAAATTCCATTCACTTTCACTGGTGATATCAGTCTTTTATGCAAACCCTTGATAATGCCTAGTGGAGTCCATGAAAATAACATTCACAGACATTTCCTTATCTACCATATCAGGATTCCTCAAATTGCCCAAATAGGTTCCAGGAATGTTTAAGAAGGAACTGCAGATGCTGGAAAATCGAAGGTACACGAAGAAGGGTTTTGGCCCGAAACGTTGCCTATTTCCTTCGCTCCATAGATGCTGATGCACCCACTGAGTTTCTCCAGATTTTTTGTGTACCTTAGGTTCCAGGAATGACTTGCTCATTGCAAGTTCTTGCTGCCTGTCACTGATGATGTTAATGAAGCTTTACTGAGCAATGAATGTCCCTTGTCTTTTCTGATTGAGTTCCTGCAGTGTTCATCTTATAAAGTGTTGCTGCAGTTATTTGTTTTGAATTAACATTCTTGGCATTTAGAGAACAAATTTGTAATTCATTGCTCAGCCAGCTGAAATGGTCTGCTAACAGATACTGAAAATCATTGTCACTCAATTTGCGCTCACATGATTTGTTGCCAGATTGAGTGCTTTTCACTTCTGCGAAGTTTATTCATTGGAATAAGTATAATATGGTGCTGCATGCTGTGGCCTATAAAGGCACACATCATGAATAGAGAAAACTCAAAACGACTTGATAACCCTTTTATTATGTCAAAAGTCTGAAACAACTTTCCTGGGTGTATTTACAGACTGAACAATGTTTGACTATGTGAGTGCTGACTTGCCTCCTGGTGGGGTTTGATGTATGTACACAAATCTGTACTGCAAGTAGCAGTCCCCAATATGAGAAGAGTGTTAATGTGTCCTCTGAAAATATGCAGAGGGGATAGTCTATGACATCATTGACTTCATACTATGTGTAAAATCCACATACAGAATCAGGCATTTAAGGGCTTCAGCAAACACTTGAATATTTGTGGTTTATGGATTATAATGGGTCTTGCTTTGAATCAAGAAGTGTGCAATGCTTTTCAACTTGTTTAGATGTGGTGGTGTGTTCCAGGAGTATTATGTCAGGAGCTACCAGAGGTTCACCTGAGTTCAAGCCTTCTGCAATCACTGTTGCCCCATAACTTTTATGTTCATTTCTGTTTGCCACTATTTATTTTGTTGAAGAGAGGCAAATATAAATGGCACAGTGGCCTGCCACAAAACAGTGGCAATGGTGTGTGAATATTTAGGGAGTTCACTGTTGTGCCTGTAAAGTTGTGTGTGTGTACGTAGCAAATATGGAGGATGAATATGAGGATGTTTTCATCTTTGATGGTTTCAGCCCTACCGTAGGAGACAGGCGGAAGAATGGCTGCTCCAAATTTAATAAACACTCTCTGCTTCAAGGGGCCAAGGTGATGCAGCGACACTTGCTTCTCCAACAGTTTCTGTTGCTCACGATGTATCGCATTATTGTGCAAAAGGGAAGGAATATGTTGTGCAATGTGTTTCTATGATGTTTGTACCATAGACGAATAGCTGACCGAATATGCAAGTTAAGAGAGCTTGGACTAATGGAGCAGGTGATTGTTGGGTGGGTGAGTAATAGGATGTGGTGTTTTGAGCAGTGTCAGATGCTCCTTTTGTAGCTGGTGAGATAATGTGTTGGAAGCTGCATCCGCTCATCCTAACCATGTACGTGGAATAACGATCATACTCCATTCTTGGCCGGATTCTCTCACCTCACCTGTGTTTCTGTGACGATTCCTTAGACTCATCATCAAAGTTACGATGGGTGATCTGAAAAGGCCTGACAGGTTTCCACACCTCTACCTCCCCAGTGGCATCTCACATGTTGCATGGCAACCAATTTAACATCAGCATTGGTAATGGGAGTGGGGATGGTATAGAGTTCATGGAACCAAATTCTTGATGCAGTTCAACCATTATTATTGCATTTTTAATGAGAAGAATTTATATCACAGAAATCTGAGGATAGATTTACTTTGATGCCCTCACCTTTATTGTCATCTTATTATTCAGTGTATGGAGTCCATGTCAGCCTTTTTCAAAATAACGATTCAATTCATCCCACGCAGTGTCGCTTTTCCCAATGCCCTTGCAATTTTTTCTCCCACAGCATATTTATCCTGTTCCCTTCAAAATTAATTTCCATTACTGTATCCAATAGCACATTTCAATTCGACCCACGCATTCTGTAAAAACATTTTTTCCTCAGGACACCTCTGCATATTTGGCCAATCTCCTAAGCTATGAGAAGAACAATTTCAGATTCTGAAGTCTATTCATGTAATTGAAATCCTTCAACCTTGGAAGCATTCAAATAAATCTCTTCTGTAATTTCTGACATCGTTTCTAAAGTGTGGTGACCAGAATTAGACACGGTGCTCCAGCTCGGTTTAACAGGTGCTTTATAAAGGTTTTGCGTATTATTCCTCTATTAATAAAGATCAGGTTCTGATATGCTTTGGTAATGACTCGGTTAACCTGCTCCATCACTTCAAAGTTAATCAGCATTGTTTGACAGAGTCATAAAGACAGGCAGCACAGAAACAAATCCTTGAGCCTACCAAGTCCTTGGCCCATGTTTGATGAGTAACAGTGAAGGACTGAATCAAGATCCATGTCTGATAGAATGGAGTGTGAGATTTATTCTACTTTCTCTGCAACATGGCTATTCCTTCTGCTCAATAATTCTAGCAAATAAATCTTAAAAATAAACTTTATTATCTTGTAATAATGGTTACAGATTAATGGCCACAAATTAATAATAATGCAGGACATAAATGGACACCACCGTTTCTACATGTTTTCTTTCTGTGATCGCAGCTCCCCATCCAGTGAAGATCCCAGAATTATCCACATACAAAACCAAGCGACTCTTGTCCTTTTGTGCCACATAATATTAACTATACCTGTGAGAATGTCACAGACTTGTGAAGCAGTTCCAAAATAGAAATTTAACTCTCCTGGTGATGACAGCTCCTTATATATATTTATAGTAACTCAGCATTGGATCAAGAAAGGTACCAGAAATTTAATCTGAGTGGTTCTTAAATTACAACTTCAGTATGCAGTGGTTCACATGATTAAAACAAAATACTGCATCTTCTAAATGCAGTTAGTGTTCATAATAGTTAAATTATTATAATTTCAAGTTTTATTGTAATTTTGCCTTAAGTGGAGATATAGGTATACATACATTTATAATAATAATATTAATAATTAAATGATACAAAGCCATGATCATTAAATTAGCCCAGTGAAGGTTACTACAATAGTAGCTTTAATAAATCAGTGAGTGGATTATCTTTATGTGAGCTATATAGAAAGGACAATTGGATGAAAGGCTTGGAGTAAACAAGTCCCGTTTTCAACTGAGTCAGCAGTTTGAGAGCCAGGGGAGAGGAAATAAGAGACACATTAATCATAATAATGTCCCTGAGAGTATCAGGACAATACAAAACAGAGTCTATATTGCTTTAGTATTTCAAAAACCCTGAAGAAAACAATATCAGAATATTTTGTTTTCTATTTCTTAAGTTAACTATCCATTAAACCTGATTATCTCAATATGGGATGATTGCAACTGTCAGAATATTCCAGGTGAGAATAAGAGGTCTACTTCCCTTTATGATTTCTTCTAGTGTTCAGTTGACTATTGAGGAAGATCTTAGTCTTCAACAGAGTATATATGACAGAAAGAGACCATTCGATTCAATAGGTCCTCGCATGTTACGATATACAACAACTAAGTAGATCATATTGCATCATTAAACAATGGCAACTTGCTGCAGTTTCTACTTTGTCCATCTTCCCTTCAAGCACATTACCTCATCTGATAGTAAATTTCACACTTTAACCACCCTTTATATGAAGATATTTCCCCTGTATTCCTGATTGGATTTACTAGTAACATCCTATTTTCTGACCATTTGTATAAAACGGGGATGACCACGCATTTGTATTACAGTCTGGCTCAGATAGACATGTTACTTTAGATATTAACAGACCTGAGACTGGAAACATGCTTGGATTTATTTTGGGATCTGACAACAATCCAGACTGGGTATCTGGGATTAAGTGCTAATACACAGCTACTAACATGCTTGGGTTGTCAGCATCTATCCTGTTGGATTATACTGCAGTTAGCACATGGATGGCGTTAAGCGAAACATTCAAGCTATTTTAGCATTCAAGTTAAGAGGGGATGGATTTAGAAGCTGCGGGGAGAAACTTTGCTCTTGTCTGTTTCACAAAAGCAGCAGTAGAGTTGCTGCCTAACGGCACCAGAGACCCGGGTTCGACACTGACTACGGGTGCTGTCTGTACCGAGTTTGTACGTTCTCCCAGTGACCGCGTAGGATTTCCCCTGATGCTCCAGTTTCCTCCCACACTCCAAAGACATACAGATTTGTAGGTTGTGTAGGAAGGAACTGCAGATGCTGGTTTACACTGAACATAGACACAAAATGCTGGAGTCAGTGGGACAGGCAGCACCATTGCATAGAAGGAATGGGTGACGTTTCGGGTCAAGACCCTTCTTCAGACTGTGAGTCAGGGGAGAGGGAGACACAGATAAGGAAAGGTAAGGTGTGAAAACGAGACACCACAGAGATGTGGATCAAGGAAAATATATTGTATCATTATATCATGTATTGTATCATTGCTAGCTAGGAGAAGTTGACAACAAAGAAAACAGAGAGAAAATGTAACCAGGGAGAGTCAGAGTGGTCGGAGAACTGGGAAGGCGGGGGGGATGGAGAGAGAGGGGGAAAGCAAGGGTTACTTGATGTTAGTGAAGTCAATATCCATACTGCTGGGCTGTAAGCTACCCAAGTGAAATATGAGGTGCTATTCCTCCAATTTGCGCTGGCCCTCACTGACAACGGAGTAGTCCCAGGACTGAAAGGTCACTGTAGGAATAGGAGGGGTAGTTAAAGTGTTTTGCAACCGGCAGTTCAGGGATGTTTAAGCGGACGGAGCGGAGGTATTCAGCGAAACGATCACCGAGCCTGCGCTTGGTCTTGCCGATGTATAGGAGTCCACACATGGAACAGCGGATACAGTAGATGATGTTGGAGGAGGTGCAAGTGAATTTCTGCGGGAGGAGGTATAAGGACAGGTGTTGCATCTCCTGGGGTGGCAGGGGAAAGTACCTGGGGAGGGGTTGTTTTGGGTGGGAAGGGATGAGTTAACTAGGGAGTTGCAGAGACCGTTACCTCCAATTCAGCTCTAGGGTGGTGTGGACATACAGTCTTCTGTATCTCTATGCTGTAGTTGTTGTCTGACCTGATAATTATACCACACTTAATGTTTTGCTTTTCAATTATTCCCACTACGCATTTGCTTCCTTGTGGCCCTGCATTTCCTACTCTTCAACATTTACCTTTTGAAGGTTAACAGGGAATTTTCTTCCACCAAACTTGGCCAATGCAATTTGGATGACAACCATGTCATTTAAAAATATTTTTATTAAATCACATTTGGCTCTTTTGTTAATTACTTTAAAGTTTGCCTGTTAGCTACTGATCGTCGTGTCAATGGTGATATTTTCAATACTAAAGGCATTCTCCGCGAGAAACACCATGTCCTATTCATGAGTGCCCTTGAAGAGGATTAGGCACATTGCAGCGAGCAGGATAAGGAATGATATATGAGTGCTAACATGGTTAACACTCAGCTTTGGCATTTTGTAACGGGATGCAGGAAATAGATGTACCAGTAGGTTAAACAAATGTTGATTAATTCATTGGAAAAGAAAGGGAAACTATGGTCATTTTTGGCCATTTATTGAAATGATCCTTAACTGTGAAGCTGGTAATAGATGTGCTTAAGTGAATAGATGCCTTTGAATGGAATTTGGCCAATAAAACATTATTATATGGATCATTCGGATGCAATACTTGGAACACTATAACCAGTTTTTGGCCTCCAGTCTTTACCATAGTTGGACTTGCTACTTTTAAATAGAGAGATACATTTGTGATGTGTGAAAAGGATAATTTTGCACTTTTTTTTGTTAAAGCAAAGGTAATACAGATATATCTAAAAATATTATAGAAAGGAAACTGAGGCAGGATCACCATATGTTTGAAATATTGAGAGAACTGGACAAACGAGCTGCAAATTAATTATTTAATCAAGAGCTGGACTGGAAATCCTCACACAGCAGCAGAATGGATTCTTGCAAAAGAACCAGACTTGAAGAGCAGTTAATATGGAACAAGAGAGAAAGCTGTTTAGAAACTCAGAGCAGTTCATTCATTCTATTTGTTCACGATTGATGTGTGACCTTATTTTGTAGACATCTGCCTTTCCAAATATTCTTCAATCTATTTGATTAATAAAAATTTAAATTAACAAGCGATCGTGCATGAATTGCCATTTAGGAGTTCTGAATTTCTCCCATATTCGGCATGTAGAAGTGATGAAAACTTTTACTCTAAAAGTGGGTTCTGATTTGAAAAAGTCATCAACTTGAACTCCCCCCACTGTTGCTGCCTGAGTATTGCCAGGTTTTTTTCAGTTTTTATTTTATTGTTCCAATCTCTGCATTATTTTGCTGTTAGATTACAGTATTCATTCTAAAAGCCTAGGGTCTAATTTTGAGATTTTTTTTCTGTTTGGAGATGTTCCAGTCAGCAGAACTGGCTTCTTTTCACATCAGTAATTTAATTTATTTTAAACTTATCTCCCTGAAACCACTAATCTCCTGATATATAACTTATTCTTGTGAATACTTGCAGCTGTCTCACTCAATGTTAGTATAACTTTCTTCAGGTGAGATGCCCAAAAATATTCACAAAATTCCATATGTCGTGTAAGCTTAATTTCTCAATATATGCTTGCCAATATAGTTTCACCATAATCTTCCGAAACAAAGGAGGTTTCGGAGGAACAGAAAATAACAAATGTTAAAAAACACGCATCCTTGTTCAAGAAAGTGTATAGGGGCATTCCTAGTAACCAGAGGTTGGTCAATTTCACATCAGTGGTGAGTAAGATTAAATAAATAATAAACAAGTTTAAAAAAGACAAACTCCTGGAGAAGTTTTAATTAATTCAGGGGAGCTGGCATAGATTTGTAGAAAGACAGATTGTGTTTCACTGACTTGAACGAAGGAAAAACAGTGGATATTGTTTATATGGATTTTATTTTAAAAAGCATTTGACAAATTACTATGTAGGTGGATGGTTAACTTAATTAAGGCTCGTGGAATAAAAGGATTATTGGAAGCTTGGACAAAACAAATTGGCTTTAAGACAGAATGCAGCATGTTGTGGTAAATCTGCAGCAAGTAAGAATTTATTCTTCTGGTTCATGTCTGGTGCATATGACAAATAAAGACTCTTGTCTCTTGAAAATGTTGTGTCTCAGGCTGGAGAATGGTGCACAATGGTGTTCTCGAGGGTAGATGCTGTTTCTTTGATATTTAGAGGTAATCTGGATTTCGTAAAACAAAATAAAATTTCAAATATTTCCAACACTACTTGACTTGAAACTGCCAAAGAGCAAGAGTAATAACAGTCAACAGCTACAGACCATAGATGGATCAGTAGAATGGGTTAATAGGTGGTTGATAGGGCCTAATACCAAGAACCATGAGAGGATACATTTTGGCAAAAGGTTTATAGAAAGACAAAGAGATTTAATGTCACAGATCTGAAGCGAGTGCAGACCAGGGATTCTTGTGCAGAGGCTTTTGAAGGTGTCAGGACACATTGTGAGTGGTTAGAAAAGCATGTGGGATTTTGGTCTTCACGTAGAGATATAGTTTTATAAAAGCAGAAGGTTATTATGAGCCTTTGCGTAAAGCTGTCCAATACTGAACTACAGCATTAGCTCGGGTCTCCTCTGCATCTTCTCAGGGCTTGGAAGTCCTCGAGATGGTGCGAAGGAGATTAACTGGAAAGTCCAGGGATGAGGGATTTTAACCGACAGGTTTAGGCTGGAAATAGTGGCCTTGTTCTCCTTGTAGTGAGCAGATTGAGGGAGATTTTATCGAGGTGTTCGAGATTGGTATGTTAGCATTCATGGCAAAAGGATTTGAGTATAGGAGCAGGGATGTTCCACTGCCGTTGTACAGGGTCTTGGTGAGACCACACCTGGAGTATTGCGTACAGTTCTGGTCTCCAAATCTGAGGAAGGACATTATTGCCATAGAGGGAGTACAGAGAAGGTTCACCAGACTGATTCCTGGGATGTCAGGACTTTCATATGAAGAAAGACTGGATAGACTCGGCTTGCACTCGCTATAATTTAGAAGGGGATCCTATAGAAACTTACAACATTCTTAAGGGGTTGGACTGGCTAGACGCAGGAAGATTGTTCCCGATGTTGGGGAAGTCCAGTACAGGGGGTCACAGTTTAAGGATAAGGGGGAAATCTTTTAGGACCGAGATGAGAAAACCATTTTTCACACAGAGAGTGGTGAATCTCTGGAATTCTCTTCCACAGATGGTAGTTGAGGCCAGTTCATTGCCTATATTTAAGAGGGAGTTAGATGTGGCCCTTGTGGCTAAAGGGATCAGGGGGTATGGAGAGAAGGCAGGTACGGGATACTGAGTTGGATGATCAGCCATGATCATATTGAATGGCGGTGCAGGCTCGTAGGGCCGAATGGCCTACTCCTGCACCTATTTTCTATGCTTCTATGTTTCTATGATTCTGACAAATTTAGTTAATGTAAACTAAAAAAGCAATGCCCTTTATTTGATGATTCGAAGACTGAGGCATAGATTTAGGCTTTTGGGGAAGAGAAACATAGAAACATAGAAATTAGGTGCAGGAGTAGGTCATTCGGCCCTTCGAGCCTGCACCGCCATTCAATATGATTATGGCTGATCATCCAACTCAGAATCCCGTACCTGCCTTCTCTCCATACCCTCTGATCCCCTTAGCCACAAGGGCCACTAACTCCTTCTTAAATATAGCCAATGAACTGGCCTCAACTACCCTCTGTGGCAGAGAGTTCCAGAGACCCACCACTCCCTGTGTGAAAAAGTCCTTCTCATCTCGGTCCTAAAGGATTTCCCCCTTATCCTTAAGCTGTGACCCCTTGTCCTGGACCTCCCCAACATCGGGAACAATCTTCCTGCATCTAGCCTGTCCAACCCCTTAAGAATTTTGTAAGTTTCTATAAGATCCCCTCTCAATCTCCTAAATTCTAGAGAGTATAAACCGAGTCTATCCAGTCTTTCTTCATAAGACAGTCCTGACATCCCAGGAATCAGTCTGGTGAACCTTCTCTGCACTCCCTCTATGGCAATAATGAAGCAGGGAGGGTTGAGAGAAAGAACATTATTATGCAGCGTTGTGCACATGTACCCCAATGGGTCTCAGTAGACGCAGTATAGAAAGGCAGAAAATAACCAATGCAATTATGTTTAAATTTTAAATAACAACACTCATAATATACCTATTCTTACTATATGTTATGACTTACAATGATTTTGGGGACAGACAGAACTGATATGGTTCCCATGTTATTTTTCTGATTTCCCTCTTTGAAATTAGGGAGTGTTACACATTAAGTTAATTTATGCCAAAGTGATGGTGAATTATGTGTGACAGGAACACAATGTCAAGTCTTCCAAAATGTCGTGGTCAACAGCTGGAAATTAGCTCGCTTACATTTTTGGCCAAGGACTGACTCGGATAGAAATAAATTATTCTTACTTAAGTGTTATATTTACTGCTGGTAATTCACGCTGTAAAATATGGATTATAGTACGCGATAAAAACATAAAGATATTGACATCTGCTGAGGTGTATTGTTACACACATTAAGTTGGGATAGCAATAGTTTGCATTTACATTGCATTTGTACAAAGCATCTCACAGAAGTTTAAGCAGATAGAAATGGGCACAAACACAAAGATTTAGATATTGGGAACTTTGACCTAAGGCTTAGGTTCAGCATTTGCTTTTTAAGGAGGGCCTTAAATACAGTAGAAGGAGGCAGAAGTGGACTAAAAGATTTAGTGAGGGAATTCCAGAGGGTGGTACCTAGATAGCTGAAGGTTTTGCTCCAAAGCACTTGGTTTATCACCATTGTCGTACTCAATAGGTGCTACATTGTCAAAGGTGCCTCACATCATCTTGATGTAAACGGTTCTATGGCATTAAAAAGGTACAGTGACGTTCTCCCAAATATCTCAATAATCCTTTACAACCAATAGTCCTCCGTCAGTTTCGCCACCTCCAACGTGACCCCACCACTTGCCACATCTTCCTATCTCCCCCCCGTCCGCCTTCCGCAAAGACCGCTCCCTCCGTAACTCCCTTGTCAATTCTTCCCTTCCCTCCTGCTCCACCCCTTCCCCGGGCACTTTCCCTTGCAACCACAAGAGATGCTACACTTGTCGCTTTACCTCCCCCCTCGACTCCATCCAAGAACCCAAGCCGTCGTTCCAGGTGCGACAGAGGTTCACCTGCACCTCCTCCAACCTCATTTATTGTATCCCGCTGCTCTAGATGTCAGCTGATCTATATCGGTGAGACCAAGCATAGGCTTAGCGATTGTTTCGCCGAACACCTCCGCTCGGTCCGCATTAACCAACCTGGCCTCCCGGTGGCTCAGCACTTCAACCCCCTCACATTCCGTATCCGACCTCTCTGTCCTGAGCCTCCTCCACGGCCAGAGTGAGCAACACCGGAAATTGGAGGAACAGCACCTCATATTTCGCTTGGGGAGTCCGCATCCTGGTGGCATGAACATCGATTTCTCACAATTCTGTTAACCCTTGCTGTCTCCTCCCCTTCCTACCTCTCCCTCAGCCCTCGGGCTCCTCCTCATTTTTCCTTTCTTCTCCCCGCCTCCCCTCACCCCCTATCAGTCTGAAGAAGGGTTTCGGCCCGAAACGTTGCCTATTTCCTTCGCTCCATAGATGCTGCTGCACCCGCTAAGTTTCTCCAGCATTTTTGTGTACCGTCGATTTTCCAGCATCTGCAGTTCCTTCTTAAACATCTCAACAATTCTCATCTGTCAACCAGCATCTCTAAAGAAACTGCTTAATCGATAATTTATCTCATTGCTGTGCAAAAATTGGCTCTTTTCAAAGTTGTTCATCATTTATAAAATGTCGTCCATAAAATAAGAATATTTATTCTAGAATTCTCAAAATTTGGCACAAATGATGATAAATATATTGTCATGGACATCAATAAAGGGAATATATTTGTTTACATTTGTGTTAATATATTCTACAATGTGGGAACACAGAAAATAGAAGCAGGATCAAGTAATTCAACTCTCTGAGATGCTCTGCAATTCAATATAATTATGGCTGATCGTCCATTTCAATATCATATTCTCGTTCGCTCCCGTCGATCCCTTTTGTACCTATCTTTTGTATCTTATCTCCCTCCTTTAAATATATTTAGCAACTTAACTTCCAAAGCCATCTGGGATAAAGCGAATTATACAGGTTTAACATTGTCCACGTGAAATCATTTCATCTTACTTTAGGCCTTATGATCAAGTATTTGTTTATCCGTTACATCAGTTCTAACATTACTTCCTCAATGACTCCCATCCCACGTTTCACACTGAAGTACCAATATCCACTAATTGGCGCAACAAATAGTGCTGCTGCCCTACAGCTCCAGCAAGCTAGATCTTATTTTGACTTCTGCACTGTTGGTGTAGGGTTTGCATGCTCTCCCTCTGACCGCTTGAGTTTCTCTTGGTTGCTCTTGTATCCTCCTACATCATAATCATGAACTGCAAATTGCCCACAGTGTAGGTGGTGATAGGAGAATCAGGATAATTAATTATCACATTAGAGAGAATTGATTACAGTAAATTGAGTGTAAAGTAGGACTGATAGGAACACTCTTGGCTGACATTGACTCAGGGGGCTGAATGGCTTCCGACTAAGTTATAAAAAATTGAAAATAGAAGTAATTGTATATAGAATTCATCAAATGAAATTGATATCTCCCAATTTAAGATAGATTTATCAAGGACAGCTCATTTACAGATTCATTAAACGTTGCTCATGACATAAAATATCATTAATGTTGAATCATTCATAATCCATAAAATAGAATATTTCATCCGCAAAGGAACAGTGTATAAATTGAAAGCGATTTACTGTTTCTAAGTACTGGTCAATTTCCAGCTAGAGAGTTGTGAATCTGTGGAATTCTCTGCCACAGAAGACAGTGGAGGCTAATTCACTGGATGTTTCAAGAGAGACTTAGACTTCGCTCTTGGGGCTAATGGAATCAAGGGATATGGGGAGAAGGCAGGAACGGGGTACTGATTTTGGATGATCAGCCATGATCATATTGAATGGCGGTGCTGGCTCGAAGGGCCGAATGGCCTACTCCTGCACCTATTTTCTGTTTCTATGTTTCCAGGGTGTACACTGTGCAGCACACTGGTTACCTGGCATGAAAATACACATTTAAAGGCAAAACTGTGGTCAAAGTAGAGGAGCAGAAGGATTTAGACATTCAGACACATTAACTTTAGAAAAGTCGTAAAATGGCAACGTCTGTAAAATAAATTGGGAGAATTCCTATGTAAACATTGGAAACCAGATCACAGAAATTAAGATAATAGAAGTTGTATGAATGATCGGTCAAGCTTTAGTCAGAGAATTGTGTTCAGTTGGCTGTATTAGTATTGGTATATTGTTGTCACGTGTAACGGTGCTACAGTGAAAAGCTTTGCATGCTATCCAGTCAACATTTACTGTACAATCAAACAAGCACAAGCACAACAAGTATTTTGTAGAGAAAAATATCAGAGTGCAGAATATAATGTTATAGCATTAGAACATTGCAGTTGAAGAGATATTGCAGCATTTAAAAAATGCAAGGTCCACAATGAGGCAGATCGGGACTATGTCCTAGCTGCTTTATCCTGGATGTTATTGTGATTCTTATTGCACCTTTTCTAATTCCAATTATTACTGAATCATTAGTCCTCTTGCATTTCATGATTTGAACACTTCACCTGCAGATAAAAGTTTGCAATATGCGCAATATATGGAATTTGAGAGCTCTCGTGGATCTTTATAACTGGTTTTATAGACACTCAGAGTATAGTTTAGTGGGTGTGGAGGCTGTGAAATGCATAAGGATTATCACTGCAAATAAATGACGATTAAAATAGTGTCATTTGGCACATTCTGATAGAGAATGCCAGCTGCCAGGTATTGATGTCCATCTGCTTAACACCTAGCTCTCTTGTCAAAGTATATAAAAATCAATCAGTTCTTCCAATAGTTATTTCAACTTTTAAAATTAATGAATGGGCAACCTGAGATTTTCAAACCTGAATTCCAAACATGTGAAGATTAAGAATGAATTTGAAAAAGTGACATATATTTTCTAACAGGATGAAGCAAAATGTATTCATTAAGAATTGCAAAACAGCAAAGACAAAGGACTTTGCTGGAGCTGGTAATGTTGTCTGCACAATTAATACTGATCTGCTGCCACCATTTGTTTTGTCAATTTGTTCTAATGGGGGAACATAAGACAGTGCAGAGGGGGAACATGCACATTGGCCCAGAATGCCTGCCAAACATGATGACAAATTAAACTAATCTCCTCTGCCTGTGTAAACTAATCCCTCCACTGTCTGCATTTTCATGCATTTATCTAAAAGACTCTGAAATACCACTATTGTATTATTTGCACTACCACCCCTGGTAGCATGTTCCAGGTACCCACCACTCGATACATGCCCGACATTTTCTATCTCTAATCTTTAAGCTATATCCTCTAGTTTTTTTTACATTCCAGCCTGGGGAAAAGGTTCTGGCTCTCTACCCTATTTATGCCTTTCATAATCTTACATACTTCTGTCAGATCACCCATCAGCCTTCCACTTCGGAGAAAAACAATCCCAGTGTGTCCAATCTCTCTTTGTAGCTGATTCCCCTCTAATCCAGGCAGCATTCTTGTTAATCTCCTGAGTGCCCTCTCCAAAGCTTGCACATCCGTTTTACTCCTATACTCAAATCGAGAGAGAGAGAGGATCTGGAGAATTGTGTGCAGTTTTGGTCTCCTAATTTGAGGAAGGACATCCTTGCTATTGAGGCAGTGCATCATACGTTCACGAGGTTAATCCCCGGGATGGTGGGACTGTCATATGAGGAAAGATTGGAAAGACTGGGCTTGTATTCACTTGAATTTAGAAGGATGAGACAAGATCTTATAGAAACGTATAAAATTATAAAAGAACTGGACAAGCTAGATGCTGGAAAAATGTTCCCAATGTTAGGCCAGTCCAGGACCAGGGGCCACAGTCTAAGAATAAAGGGGAGACCATTTTAAACTGTAATGAGAAAAAACATTTTCACTCAAGAGAGTTGTGAATTTGTGGAGTTCTCTGCCACAGAAGGCAGTAAAAGCCAATTCACCAGAAGAATTTAAAAGAGAGTTAGATAGAGCTGTAGGGACTAGCGGAATCAAGGGATATGGGGAGAAGGCAGGCATGAGTTACTGATTGTGGATGATGAGCCATAATCACAATGAATTATGGTGCAGGCTTGAAGGGCCAAATGGCCTCCTCCTGCACCTATTTTCTATGTTTCTATCGTTCCTATAATGGGGCAACAAAAAATGCACACAATAAAAGACTGTATGACGGCTGTATATTTTACATAGTTCAATGTCTATGCAGGTAAAATGCCACAAAAAAAACATGGCAATTCTTCAGCAATAAGTATTTTTGCTTTTTGATTCATGACCACAACCTTGAATGTATTGTTTAATTCTTTTATCTGTGGTGATTTTCCAGCATTAAAGGGATGTTACAACCAACCAGCTGATGCCACTTTGAAAAGTAATCACAAAATATGTTAGTACAAATGCAGTTTGTTGGGCTCCTTTTGTATTGTTATTGCTTGCCATGAATAATAGTGGTCACTGCATGACCAGGAATTTGAAGTTTTTGACTTAACAAGTTACTCCAGCTTGTTGTGTCGACTTGGTACTTTGGAATCAGATGAGGCTTACCCATAGAAGACAGAGGGTAGTGGTGGAAGGATGTTGTTCTAGCAAGAGGCATGTGACCAATGGTGTTCCGCAGGGATTTATGCTGGAATCTTTGTTGTTTCTATAAACCACTTAGACTAAAATATAGATGAGCTAATTAGTAAGTTTGCTGACGACAGAAAAATAAGTGATATTGTGGAAAGTAAAGAATGCTGTCAAAGGATACAGAAGGTAATAGACCAGTTACAGATGTGGGTGGAGGAATGGCAAATCAAGTTTATTCCAGACAAATATAAGGTGTTGCACTTTGGGAAGTCAAATATAAGGAGAATACCATTGACATTGAATACCATTGAATGATATTTTCCTGAAACCAGCAATATAACCAGATAGACTGGTAATGAAGGCAAATGAAATGCTTGCTTTCATCAGTCAGGCATAAGAGTCAGGATGCCATGTTGCAACTTTACTTGGGCCTCATTTAAAGTATCGTGTGCATTATAGGTTGTTCTACAATAGGAAGGATGTGGAAGTTTATGTGAGTATTAGTTTGGACAAACTTAGATTATTTTCTGTGAAGCATCAGAAGCTGAGGGAAGACCTGAAAGAGTTGTAAAATTATGAGGCATAGATAGGGTCGACTGACAGAATAGATAGGGTCGACTTCCAGAGTGAGAATGTTCATTAGGTCATAAGGAATAGGAGTAGAATTAGGCCAATCAGCCCATCAAGTCTACTCCACCATTCAATCATGGCTGATCTATCTCTCTCTTGGAACCCCATTCTCCTGCCTTCTCCCCATAACCTCTGACACCTGTATTAATGAAGAACCAAGAATGTTAAATATTAGAGGGATTTTTTTGCTTTAAGATGTGAGAGGGGAAGTTTAAAGGGGAAGTGCGGAGCAAGATTTTTACAGAAAGAATATTAGCTGCCTGGAGTGAACAGCCATGAGCTGTGATGGAAGCAGATATTATAGTGGTATTTAAGAGGAATTTAGATCACCACATGAATATACAGGGAAAGGAGGGATATGGATCATGTTCAGATAGATGGGGCCAGTTTAATTTGGCATCATTTTCGTCACAGGGATTATGGGCCAAGGGGCATGTTCCTGTGCAGTACGGTTCTATGTTCTAGCCATCTCGGTTTGATGGACTACATTATCCACACACGTTGCAACAGACACCGACATCATTCATTGTGATTCTCCTGAATTCTCTTTAATACTCAAAACTTTAATACTCAAATACTCTTTAAAAAAAAAAACCCATAGACCTCCAAGAACTCTTGACCCAAGGCTCCCCAAAGTGCAAAGAAACGCCAAGCACTTAATTTCTCTCAATTTGGAGCAAGAGGAGGCTTCAGAAGCCTAATCTGCAGATTCCACAGAGCATGTCTCAGTAATCTCATATTTCATAGAGTCTCAGGGGAGACAAACTACCCCCAACTATGAGAACCTGCCGTAGATGTTCTGAGCTTTTCTGTGGCCTACAGTTAGTCAAGGCTGAAGTGGTGTCCAGAAATAATCTTTGTGGTTTATCCTCGTCTTTGCATCAAATAGAATCATTTCTGATAAATTCCATGCACATAAATGGATCTTGTTCTTTTTCTGAGATTAATTCCATAAAGAAGTGGAATTTAGAGAAAGTAAGGTTTCTATCTTCACCACAGGAGAATTTGCCTGAATTACACGTGCTCACTTGTTTAAATCATTGCACCCAAGTAGTAAAGAACAGCAGAAAAATAACTTGCTGTAACCGATGAAGGTAGCCGAATGATATAGGGATGATATCATTTCTTTGATCAACACCCACACTGGTAATGTCAGCAGGATGCACGTTTCTTTAAAAAAAGATAAACATACGCCTAATAATGGTGCTTTTGCATTGATGAGATTAGATAATGCACTGAAGCAGATAAATTATGCAAATATCTTTCAAAGCACGTTATGTTGTTTTCCATGCACCATAGTAACATGGAATAATAAATGTGGCTTTTCATTTTTACTGCAGTTAATTATGTGCTTTTAGAAACTGTAGGAAGAGAGTTTGATAGCTATGAAGTAGGTTGGTCGTACAAAATGCCTATGCAGGGGTCATATCATTAATTTAACAGTATTTGAACTCAATGCAAAAGGTTCTGCTTTCTCTTTGGACTGTCAGCTGCTTTAGGAAAGTTTCACGTTCAGTCTCAGTCAATCTACATCTGTCCAACCAAAAATAAATAAAAGCAGTCTGATTAATGGCATTGGGCGTATAGTGTCCGCCTGAAGCCTGCCATCATTAACTAGTTGGATCACTTTCAAATGATAATGTACAGTTAAGGAGGTTTTGCTTCCTTGGTAAACATAGTGTCATGTATTTCAATATGACATTAAATGGCTGCTTGCTTTCCTCACATTTTAACTGTCACTGTTCTGCCTTGATGTCTATCGAAAAATAAATAACATTCATTTCTACTGCAATTTGCATGACCTCAGGACATCCCAAATGTCTGTGCAGTCAAGAAAATGCTTTTGATCATTTTCTACCGTTCTGATGGAGTAAATGGAGCAGCTACGTTGCACCTTGAAAAGGCCCCTGAAACAGAAGATAAAGACTGGAGTTTGGAATAGTGTGCACAGTTCTTGCCGCCAGCTATAGGAAGGATGTCATTAACTTGAAAAGTGTGCAGAAACGATTCCAAATGATGATACCGGGATTGGAGAGCTTGAATCAGAAGGAGAGGCTGGATAAGCTGAGACTTTTTTTCCTGGAGGGATGACCTCAGGCTAGGCCAAAACTAGGGGAACTTGGGACAATTAATGGAGATGTCTTAACAGTATGTGTTACGATCAAGGAGGTACTGGACTTCCTAGCCCGTATGAATGTAGAAAAATCTCCCAGGCCTGATCAGATACACCTGAGAATGCTGTGTGAAGTTGGAGAAGAAATTGAGGGAGCCCTGGCTGAGATATACTGTACAAATCATTGTTAGACACGGGTGAGGTGCCGGATGACTGAAGGGTGTCTTTGGTGTGCCTCTATTTATGGAGGACTGCACGGAAAACTGGGATCGAGACCAGTAAGACTAACACCTGTGGTTGGTATGTTACTGGAGAGGATTCCGAGGGATACGATAGATGTGCATTTGGACAGGCAGGGGCTGATTAGAGATAGTCAGCATGGTTTTGATATGGGAGATCATGTCTTAAGAATTTGATTTAATTTTTTGAAGAGGTGACCAAAAATGTTGATGAGGCATGGCCGTAGAGGCTGTCTATATGGACAAGGCCTTTGATAAGGTTCTGCATGGCAGGCTGCTCTGGAAAGTAGGATGCCATGGGATCCTGGGAGAGCTAGCTAACTGGATACAGAAATGGTTTAGAAAACATAGAAAATAGGTGCAGGAGGAGGCCCTTCAAGCCAGCACCACCATTCAATATGATCTTGGCTGATCGTTCATGGAAGAAAGCAGACGCTGGTGGTGGAAGGGTGTTTGTTGGACTGGAGGTCTATAACGAGTGGTGTACCTCGGGTATCAGTGCTGGGCCCATCGATGTTTGTGGTTTATTTCAATGATCTGGATGAGAATGTACGACCCATGATTAGTAAGTTTGCAGAAAACACTAACGTGGTATTGTAGATAATGACAATGGTAATCGAAAATTACTGCAGGTTCATGATCAGCTGTCCAAGTGGGCTGAAAAATGGCTAATGGAGTTTAATGCAGATAAATGCGATGAGTTACATTTTGTGAAGTCAAAGAAGGACAGGACCTTCACAGTGGAAGATTGTGCTCTGGGGAGTGTAGTAGAGCAGAGAGATCTAAGCGTACAAGTACATACTATACTTCCCTGAAAGTGGCATCACAGGAAGACTTTTGGCCTTCATCAGTCAGGGAATTATTGAATTTGGGACATATGTTACTGTTTTACAAGATGTTGGTGAGGCCACATTTGGAGTACTGTGTTCCGTTTTGGTTACTGCTCTAAGAAATATGTCATTTAGCTGGAAAGAATATAGTTGAGGTAGGTACTATAACAGCATTTAAAAGATACTTGGACAGGTACATAGATAGGAGGGATATGGGCCAAATGCACGTAAAATGTGACTAGCTTAGATGGGACATCTTGGTCGGCATGGACGAGTTGGGCTGAATGGCCTCTTTCCAATCTGTATGAATCTATGATTCAGTGACCTTATAGAGAGTTATAAAATTTGGAGGGGCATAGATAAGGTAAATGATTACAATCTTGTTTGTGGGATATGGGTCTAAAATTTGGGGCCATAGATTTAAAGAAAGAGGGGAGAGATTTTAAATGGTACTAAGGGCAATTTTCTCACACAGTGTGGTGGGTATATGAATGAAATGGCAGGGGAAGTTGTAGAGGTGGGTACAATTACAACATTTTAAAGACATGAGGTACCAGGAAAAGTGCCAAAGGATCTTTTACACCTGAGGGGGAAGGTGGACCACAGTAAACATCTCAAATGAAGATGGCACTTCTGGTAATATGGCACTATCTCCTATGATCTTCTAAAGTAAGGAAGGCTTTGCCAGCTTCAAGGTTTTGTGTACAATGGACATAAGGTGATTGATTAGCCAGTAGTAATGCTCCCTGATATTTATTGGGGGCTTGATCCCATTAACAGATCACTAACATTTAATCATACTGATTAATGAAGAGATTTATTCCCACTTGAGAATTTCAGTGAGCTCCAGTAATAGGCACCACTCGGGCAGGAACCTGTAACCATTCCAGTGAGAGGCCCTCAGACTTCCTGAGCAACCAGGTCATTTTTTTCTTTGAGAAGTTTCCATGTAATTGAAATGCTGTGTTCAATCTTGGTATTCCAAGGCCGTATTTATAACTGCCACTTAAATACTCTGTGCTGCAATAATTCTCCTCCTGACTTCCGGACATAAGAGATCTTGGTGTGCTCTTCCTGACTCCTTACTTTATAGCCTAGTGAAACCTAGTATGTTTTGCTGGGCTATACGGAAAAAAAAAAAGAATTTTCCAAATGACTGGATTGGCCAGGGTAGATGTCAGATATGATTGACAAATGCAGCACTTACTGCCCTTTGCCAGTAACTATGCTCAATACTTGTGCTGTATAAGCATGAGGAAAATGTAGAGCCAATGTATCCATGACTGCCCCCATGTGGCACCCTCTTTGGCCTTTCACCTTCAATCGCAGTAACTTGTAGATGGGGCTTGCTATCCCAAATAGCAATCTAGTGATCTAATGTCAGACATGTGCATATCATGTTCAAACTTTTATCTACCCAGTAAAATAACACATTTGTTTTATTCAGATAAAAAGCAAACATTTAAAACTGCTTGGTATTTAACATCTGTTTCTTTCTGGTTCCAGTATTTTTTTTAAATTTAAGGAACAAGTAATGTACACACAAAGGGCATAATCGTTTACAAATCTGCTTGGGGATAATGAAATGCTGTCGCTTGCCAATTCATATAAAATGGCTCAGTTTATCTACATATGTTGTACATGTAACATCGTATGTCTCCAGAGTGATTAGAGTGGCAGAGAAGTGAGCATGTCATGGAGGGACACACAAGTGTGTTGGTTCTGAGGAGTGTATAGAACAAAGAGACATGCAGAATTTGATAAAGCATGGTGAGGCGCAAAAGAGTTTAAATCGTGATGGAGCATGGGAATGTATAATCCACAGAAGGGCAAAGGACTCTACAGCCCAAGGTAGGAAGAAAGTGTATGGATCATAGAGGTAGTACAAGAGAGTATAAACTTGGGAGGGGAAGAGACATGTACAGACCATGAAACATCATAAGAATATAATGTGCGGCACGATGGCGCAGCGGTATAGTTGCTGCCTTACAGGTGCTGTGTGTACGGAGTTTGTACGTTCTCCCCGTGACCTGCGTGGGTTTATGGGGTGTATGGGCGATGGCAAGACACAGGAGCCATAGAAATATACAGCATAGAAATAGGTCCTTCGTCCCATCTCAGCTCTGCCAACAAAGTTCCCTACGGTAATCCCATTTCCCTGTTTGGCCCATATTCCTCTAAACTTCTATCCACGAACCTGTCCTAACATCTTTTAAATGTAATAATATCTGCCTCTACTATTTCCTCTGGCAGATCATTCCATACACCGACCATGTTGTCCCTGAAGTCTCTTTTATTTATTTCCACTCTCATTTTAATCCTATGCTCTCTGGTTTTAGATTCCCTTACTCTGGGGGGAAAAAGACCTTTCTCTTTACCCATGCCATAGATGTATAGATCAAGGAAGGGAGAAGGGTTGTGTAGACCATGGAGTATATGCCTCAAGGAGATGGGGAGGGTTGAAGAGGACAAACGAGGGCAACCTTCCCAATGGGCCAATGATTATTGACCAGCCCAGTGGATGTTAGTCATGGAGTCATTGAGTCTTACTGGGTGGAAACAGGCCCTTTGGCCCAACTTGCCCGCCCTGGCGAACATGTCCCATCTACTCACCTGGATTTGGCACAAATCCCTCTAAACCTGTCCTATTTATGTACATGTCTAAATGTTTCTTAAAAGATGTGATAGTACATGCCTCAACTAGCTTCTTCGGCAGCTTGTTCCATACACCTATTATATTATGTGGCTGACCTGATTAACTCACTGGGGAGATGAACATAATCACCAATATTTTCCCAGCCAAGCACACAGTAGATGCAGCTGCAGGCATGTGCCGGGAGGGTGTCAGGCTGGATACTACAGTGGTTAAAATTGGTGCTGACTCCAGGGTGAAGATGGTGCTGGTAGTTCAAGGTTTGGGTAGAGGCAAGTGTTCAGTGTATCCCCGCCCAAGTGGTAGGCAGTGAGCGATAATGATGCTGCACATCTGAAATCACAATAGGTCTGATAACACATTGCTGCTAACAGTGTAGCACCATCGGTGGTGCTTCTTTTCTCTTGAAAGCTCATCATCAGAACAGCGTGAAATTTGAACTTGAATCTCCACCTTAAAAGTTCTGCGAATACTTTCTCGTGCCATTGCTTACAGTAATCGTGGCTCTATTGCCAATGTGACTGACATTTTGATGTCTTATGTGATCTAATCCTGTCATCAAATTTGTTCCATGATATGATTCGCATGGGAGATAGCGGGGTTTATTGCTTGTTGGATTCATCTACATGGGTCATTAATTCAGTCTAGTGACTTGGCCTGCTATGTGCATGATGAATTAAAACCAATGCAAAGGATTGCCAGAAATCAACAGTAAAATAAATTAATGCAGATGCTGGAGATCTGAACTAAAAACAAAAAATAATAGAAATATTTAGCATATCTAATGGCACATGTAGTAAGACTTTTTTTTTTAGAGAATGTTTAAAAGGGCCTGTCCCACTAACGCAACTTTTCAGCTCGAGGGCACTCGCCTGAAAAACCTCAAGCTGGATCGAATGACTGCGCGCACACACACACACAAACACATCACAAGGGCGGGGGCCAGGGAAAGCGGGGAGCACTGTCTGAAATTCACACCCGCGATGAACAGGAAGGTAAAAGACGGGTACACAGTGTACGCTAGGTCCTTTCGAGAGCTTGGAGGGGGGGAGAGAAGGGGTGGAGACACTTTTAACAAGCCAGACAACTTTTGATAAAGTTTAGCAGGCATTTAACATTACCGGTCGGTTTTCCTTGGTTCTGAAAACTCCAATGAGCCAATTATAATGCCCAGTCAGCAAAGGAGATTGCCTACGGCTGCCCTCAATTGCCTATAACTACATGGTGGCCCCACTCTACCGTACTACGAGTTCAAAAGAACCATGCCGACCAATTGTTACTCGCGGTACATTTTTCAGCATGCTGAAAAATATTACTCGACCAAACTGAGGGTAGAAATATGCGGGAACTTCCCTCGAGCATGAAGGAGAGTTCCAGCGATCTTCTAGGACCACGTGTCGACCATGCCGCTAGTTTGAGTTGAGCGCAAACTCTTCTAAACTCACAAATTAGGTCGCCGCAGTGGGACAGGCCCTTAACTCTCTTTCTTCAGATAAAGCCCGAGTGTTTCCATCACTTTTTTTTTTCTGTAAATCAGTTATATTTGAGGCAATTGTACTGAAATAGAGACGGCATCTGAGTAGTATTCCTTTGTTGTGGGCCGATGTGTTTTTAATTGCATTGCTGATTCTTCACGGACACTGGAATTGACCTTGTACAAATGAGCTTGAAGTCATTTGGTTTCCTTGGAAAGCTGCCTGTTTATTTGTAGAGTTTCCACTTGGGACAGAGAGAGGAATTTACATTCAAAATGGTTTGAAATTGTATTAGTTCAAATACAATTTCAACTTCTGCAAGTATTCATTTTCATTAAAATAAACAGTAATTAGTTTCTGAACCTATGATCAGTTGTAATACCCATTATTTCCTTCTGTTAAAAAATATACTGAAGGATAATAAATTGGTGCAATTTTGCAAATTCAGCTGAAAATAGGTTTATCAGAAAAAGGTGGTGATCTTAATGTGTGTGCTGCCTCGATCTTTGAATAAATGAACTAAAATCAATAAAATAAAAAACATTTATTATTTTATAGGGTCTTGGTAAATTAATTATCATTTTATATAAGAAAACATATAAGAGGTTTTTTACTTGTGTCTGTGTGCCTGATCAGTGTCAGACAGTGGTTTATGGGCTGGTTCATGCTGAAGGATGGCTGTAGGCAGCTGGCAGAATTTTACCTTAGGGAGGCCTTCCAACCTCTGGAGATCTACATTATCAGAGGTCAGATTCGATGTAAATTGACTCCTCTTCAAGCTTAAAAACAGAGAGCTATATTTCTCTTTTTAAATCGTAGGTCATGCACTCCTTTGTTAGAAACTGAATGTTGAAAGGCAAATACACAAGGTTACAGTAGTTTAGTTTATTACTGTCACATGTACCAAGATACAGTGAAAAGCTTTCTACAGTGAGCTGTTCTTCTGTTTGACCTTCCTGACATATTTTAGTGCTTCAAGTTTAAATCATAACATAATCAGTGCAAGTAATGTTCCGCTTTACTGATGAATGCAAACCTCCATGACCTAAAACAATAAATTATTGCTGTCAACAGTAAGCATGCAATGTAGTTCAGTAAAAGTGCTCCTTTCTATAGTTTTAATGAACCACCGGGTGGTGCTTCGATGGCAGCCCCGCCTACAAGATGTCTGTCCTTTTCGTCTTTTTTTTTGTTATTTTTAGTGTGTTTAAAAAGTATGGATTATGTTCTCTGGTTTATTTTATGTGGGGGGGGGGGACATTTTTTCAATCTCTTACCTTGCTGGAGATGCGATTGTTTTCCGGGTCGTATCTCCGGTCGCTCTGCGGCCTAACATCGTGGAGCTGGAGACTGACTTGGAGCCCCACCGAGGGGCCTGGACTTTCCATCGGAGCCGATTAGTTGCATGGGATCGACGCTCCAACCGCAGCCTGCGGACTTTAACATCAAGGGGCTCGCAGTCTCGAGTTGGGACCGACGTCGGGAAACTCCAAAAGCCGCACGATGTTCGACTAGCCCTGACCCGGGGTAGATCACCCGGCACGGGGGAGATGAGATTCCTCCCCGATGCAGTAGTTTGATCCCCCGATGAGGTGGCCCGCCGCCGGCTACGGGAGTAAGATTGGCCCGTTAACCGAAGGTTAGAGGCCCCCGACCGTTGGAGGACAAAGAAGGGAGAGATTGAACTTTTTTTTGCCTTCCATCACAGTGCCGAATGTGGAGGAGTCACTGTGGTGGATGTTTATGTTAAAATGCATTTTGTGTGTGCTGTTGCATTTTATTGGAATGACTATGGCAAATCAAATTCCACATGTGTTGCAAAACATACTTGGCTAATAATATATGATTATGATGAAGGGTTGGCCAAGTGGTTGAAGCCTGGGAGATGGATCCTCCACTGAAGGCACTTCTGGTCTCAAGCATTCCTTGGCCCCAAGTCTGATTGTATCATTGCTTGGTTTCAGCTGCTTGTGTAATGTTTAACAAGGTCTTGGCATATGATCTGTTGGGAGAGGGCAGCAGCTCTTTCTGCTTGTGGGCAGCACTTAAGCATTCCCACAACTCTGCTTGCAAATGGAGTGCATGTGCAGGAATGATGGGTTTTTGGAAGACCTTATCGGTTGCCCAAAAAGCCAAGATCATTTTTTGAGACACAAGAGACTGCAGATGATGTATTTCAAGCAAAAGAAACGAACTGCTAGAAGAACCCAATGGGTCAGGGGGCATCTGTGAAGATATTTAAGATTGAGATGCTTGATCAGCTTGTTGAGCCATAGCATGCAGTTGGTGAGCTGAGTAAACCACATGCACACCTTTCCTTTCTTCTGAGTGTTTGTATCCTCCACTCCATCATACAGCATGGATACAAGCCCTTTGGCTCAACTTGCCCATGCTGCCCAAGATGCCCCATCAACATTCGTCCCACACGTGGGCCATATCCCTCTAAACCTTTTCCATGCAGATACCTGCCCAAATGGCTTTTAAATGTTGTATTATTCCCACCTCATTTAGCTTCCTCTGGCAGCTCATTTCAAGTACCCACCACCCCTTTGTAAAAAAGTTGCCCCTCGGACTCATATTAATTTTTCCCCTCTCACCTTACACGTGTGTCCTCTGGTTCTTGACTCCTCTACTCTGGATAAAAGATTATGTGCAGACATCAAATCTATTCCATTAATGATCTTGTACACCTCTAAAAGATCATCCCTCATCCTCCAGTGCTCCAGGAAATAGTCCTTGCCTGCCCAATCTCTCCCTATATAACTCAGCCACACAAGTTCTGACAACAACTTCATAAATCCACTCTGCACTCTGTCCAGCTTAACAATATCCTTCTTATAGCAACCAACACTGAACACAATACTTCAAATGCAGCCTCAACAACATATTGTACAACTCTAACATAACATCCCAACTTATATACTCAATACCCTGATTGATGAAGGCCAATGTACTGAAAGCTTTCTTGACCACTATATCTACCTGTGACACAGGTTTGAAGGAACTATGTACCTGCATTCCCAGATGCCTCGGCTCTACGACACTCCCCAGCTCCTTGCCATTCACTGTGAAGGTCCTGCCCTGGTTTGACTTCCCAAAATGAAACACCTTGCACTTTAATGCTGGTAAATATTGTAGTGTGGATAGTTATTAGATGTGCAGCAGGGAGAGATGGTGGGACGAAGGGCCCAATTCATTGCCATATGACATTTTTTTGCCAAAAATGTAAAGTCAACTTCTCCAATGAGCATGAATGAACACATGTGTAGTGTGAGTAAATTCAATGTTCTCAGAAATGCTGGAAAGCAATTGTTCTAAGTACAAATAGAAAAAAAACATGGGAAAATCCAGCAGGTCAGGTAATATCTGTGGAAAAGAAACCGTTAATGTTTCAGATCAAAGACACTGCATGAGAACTGAGAAAAAGAAGAGATCTCTTAATGTTGCAGAGAGAGCATGGGAGAAATGTAAAGGGCAAAGGAAATATCAATATGAATCCATCTTTTCTATCCTGATAAGCTGATGATGTAATAATCTTGTCGATAGATTAATGAATGCTATCTGAAAACAAAGGGACATACAAAAGTTGTGAAATTGAGTTTTTCAGCACAGTAGTCTTGGATCTATCCAATCAGTTTATCCAGTTTGAATGAATGAATAAGTGTATTGGCCAAGTATGTACGCATACAAGGAATTTGCCTTGGTGCTCCGCTCGCAAGTAACAACACGACATACAGTAACAATTAAGAATGTCACATAAAACATTAAACATTAATAATAAAACATTACAGTTTAAACATGTGAATGAAATAAAATGCTAGAGCAAAATTAGGCTACAGATATTTGGATATTGAGTTGAGCTACTATTCGTGGAAAAAAGCTGATTTTATGTCTGGCTGTGGCGTCTTTGACAGTCCGGAGTCGCCTTCCAGAGGGAAGTGCTTCAAAGAGTTTGTGGCCAGTGTGAGAGGGGTCAGAGATGATCTTACCCGCTCGCTTCGTGGCCCTTGCAGTGTACAGTTTGTCAATGGGGAGGAAAGGTTGCAGCCAACCTTCTCATCTGACCGAACGATTCGCTGCAGCCTCTGATGTTGTGAATGGTGGCTGAGCCAAACTAGACCATGATGGAGAAGGTGAGGACAGACTCTACAGGTCCATGGAGATGATGGTTCCAAGGAACTTAAAATACTCCACAGATGTGACTGTGGTGTTGTTGATGGTGAGTGGGGGGAGGGGAGAGGGAGCTCTCCTAAAGTCTACTATCAATTCCACTGGAGCATTGAGTAGTTGTTATGAAGGCACCAGGTTGTTACGAAGGCACCAGGATGCCAGCTGTGTCACTTCCTGTCTGTAGGCAGATTACGCCCCATCCTGGATTTGTCCAATCAGAGTTGTGTCATCCGCAAACTTGAGAAGCTTGACAGAGGAGTCTGTGGAGGTGCAGTTGTTGGTGTAGAGAGAGTAGAGGAGAGGGGAGAGTACGCAGCCTTGTGGTGCTCCTATGCTGAGGGTCTGCGGATCTGAGATGTGCTTTCCCAGCCCCACATGCTGCTTCCTGTCTGTCAGGAAGTTGGTGATCCACTGACAAAGGGGTTCAGGCACAGTCAACTCGGAAAGTTTGGAGTGTAGTAGCTGTGGCACAATGGTGTTGAATGCAGAGCTAAAATCAACAAACAAAATCCTGGCATAGGTCCCCTGGCAGTCTAGGTGCTGGAGAATGAAGTGCACGCCCAGGTTGACTGTGTCATCTACCGATCTATTGGCCCGGTATGCAAACTGCAGAGGGTCCAGCAGGGGTTTTGTGATATTTTTCAGCTTGACCAGCACGTCTTTCAAGGGTCTTCATGACTACAGAGGTCAGTACAACATGCCTATAGTCATTAAGACCAGTAATCCTTGTCTTTTTGGGTACAGGGACAATAGTGGGAACTTTGAAGCAGGGACAGTACAGGTTTGCAGGGACTGGTTAAAAATGTGTGTGTGGACCGGTGCCAATTGTTCGGCACAGAGCTTGAGGGTAGAGGGGGAAACATTGTCCTGGAGATTATTTTATTCAGGCCTCTCCCACTCACTGTGCAACGTAAAACTAACTTGTTTTCTCCTTTTCCCAATTTTCCAAAGAGTTTTCCACATTACATTTTACCTTAATTTCTCTCTCCACAAATGCTGCGAGACCAGCTGATTGTTACCAACATTTTCTGTTTTATTTCAAATTTGTAGCTTCTGCAGCTTTATTGATTTTCACTTCAGATACTTTCCGATGGTTTCTAAAATGTCTACAATGTTAACAATTCTTTTGATGTCATAGAAACCAAAAACAAAGTTATATAGAAATTACAGGATTATTTCAGTCCTAAACCCCCCCAAAATTGTGGAGAGCTACTCATTTGGAAGTCAGACAACACTGTCTTGCGAACATTGTCTCATTGAAAGACTCATCTCAGCACCACAGTGTTGGTGACTTCTCAGAACACATGGTCTGTGACAAGCTAGTTTACGGTTTACTTAATGAGAAAATGTCAGCAAAGGTACTAAGTGCTTGGAATCACAGATTTAATCGTATAAGAGAAATCATCATCTCCACAGAAATTGCATTGAGAAATGAGAGAGAATTTTGTCCAATTCAAGATACAAAAATATAATGGCGGGTCAGTCATAGTGTGAAGGTGAAGGCTTGAATTATAAATCAGAATCTAAAGCATGCGAGTGCGTTTGGCACAGATTGCTGCTGCTTAGTTAATGAAGCCATTCACAGTATTTCTGTCAATTTAAAATGGTAATATCTTTTAACTGTCAGAAAGAAAAACAAATATGTTCAGCATTATCTAAAGCCAATATGCTTTATCAAGGCAACTCCAGTCATGTGATTTCTTCACAGGAAGATGTTTGCCTGGCATGAGACAAAGTCACATAGCACCGCAGCCAGTGTAAAGAATGGAACAGGGTCAAGACATTTACACCATTAGAGGCAAAAGTAGAGAGCAGCAAGAAACAAATTCTGGGGGAACTTGTAGGGTCAAACATGTGTGGGGAGAAATGAATTGCAAATGTTTCGGGACCAGACCCTGTATATTTTTCACCAAGTTAGTCCATTCACATGCATATGCTCAACTGAATGCTGATCAGAAGTAAGAAGTAGTTGGCAATGAATACGCAGATTAATGTGCATTCGTGTACAGAACTATCTGTACACTATTTGTGTACAGAAATCATCTCCAAATATCTCCAAATGTAGCATGGACAAGATATTACAAAAGATGCACTGTCTGCATTATCAAGGGTATGTACTTATAATCACAAATACCAAACAGATAATCTTCAACATGAAAAATATTCAGATGGTTACATAAATGTAAAGCTCAAAGAAGCAGGCAAGCATTGTATTTAATATAGTTTAATCTGGGGCTAAAATTAAAGTTTATGGATTGTAATCACTCATATAAAAGGTGAACGCAAGGAAACTTGAAAATATTGCAGAATTCGGGATCAGTCCTTGATGGTAGAGGGCTACGCTAGATTGTTGCCAGTTAAAGTTGAGGCAAAAATGGAATTGGCAAGGAACATAAAACAGCTTGTGGCTTATGTAAGAACGTTGGCAGTGAGCCTTTGTTAGTTAACTACGATAGAAATTGTAAGTTTACGTGATGTGCTTCAGATTATTGATGGGTAGTTATATGAGTGATATAATGAACAGTGGTGTGAAAATCCAATGGTGTTTGCATCACATATTTTGTAGAAGAGTGGGAGAAACCAGACTCCAACTAAGGAAATCATTAAGAAATGCCCTTGAAATAAAAAAAAGGTTTCATTAATTCATCTTTGTTAGATAATTTATCTCGGTACAGACCGGAAAATTTTATTAGGAAATTTTGCTCCCAAGTGGACAGTTCTGTCAAAAGCTGCTCATAGAATATGCACATTGGATGGAAACATGCTAATGCAGTATATCTTACTATTTCTCTAACCTCAATTTGATTCTTAAGTTAGATATAAAGGTTTGAAGTAAAATGCTGTTGTAGATGCATTGTCAAGTTATATTTGAACTTGGATATGGGGAGTAGAAACATGCAGTTGTACAGAGCCCTAGTGAGACCACACCTGGAGTATTGTGTGCAGTTTTGGTCCCTTAATTTGAGGAAGGACATTCTTGCTATTGAAGGACTGCAGCATAGGTTTACAAGGTTAATTCCCGGGATGACGGGACTATCATATGCTGAGAGAATGGAGCAGCTGGGCTTGTACACTCTGGAGTTTAAAAGGATGAGAGGGAAGCTCATTGAAATATATAAGATTGTTAAGGGTTTAAGGATAAGGGGGAAATAAACCTACAAAATTCTTAAGGGGTTGGACAAGCTAGATGCTGGAAGATTGTTCCCGATGTTGGGGGAGTCCAGAACAAGGGGTCACAGTCTAAGGATAAGGGGGAATTCCTTTAGGACCGAAATGAGGAAAACATTCTTTACACAGAGAGTGGTGAGTCTCTGGAATTCTCTGCCACAGAAGGTAGTTGAGGCCAGTTCATTGGCTATATTTAAGAGGGCGTTAGATGTGGCACTTGTGGCTAAAGGGATCAGGGGGTATGGAGAGAAGGCAGGTACGGGATACTGAGTTGGATGATCAGCCATGATCACATTGAATGGCGGTGCAGGCTCGAAGGGCCGAATGGCCTACTCCTGCACCTATTTTCTATGTTTCTATGTTTCTATGTAAATCTTTTAGGACCGAGATGAGAAAAACATTTTTTACACAGAGAGTGGTGAGTCTCTGGAATTCTCTGCCACAGAAGGTAGTTGAGGCCAGTTCATTGGCTATATTTAAGAGGGAGTTAGATGTGGCCCTTCTGGCTAGAGGGATCGGGGGTATGGAGAGAAGGCAGGTATGGGATACTGAGTTGGAAGATCAGCCATGATCATATTGAAAGGCGGTGCAGGCTCGAAGGGCCGTATGGCCTACTCCTGCACCTATTTTCTATGTTTCTATGACACGCTAGAGGGAGGAAACATGTTCCTGATGTTGGGGTAGTCCAGAACCAGGGGCCACAGTTTAAGAATAAGGAGTAAGCTATTTAGAACGGAGACAAGGAAACACTTTTTCTCACAGAGAGTGGTGAGTCTGTGGCATTCTCTGCCTCAGAGGGCGGTGGAGGCAGGTTCTCTGGATGCTTTCAAGAGAGAGCTAGCTATGGCTCTTAAAAATAGCGGAGTCAGGGGATATGGGGAGAAGGCAGGAACGGGGTACTGATTGGGGATGATCAGCCATGATCACATTGAATGGCGGGGCTGGCTCGAAGGGCCGAATGGCATACTTCTGACGTGCATTGGAAATATTAGAAGATGATGTTCCAGCAAGATTAATAACAAGATTAATGAAAAGCCAACAAGAGATTTTGTTTGATGAATAAACTCCAAAAGGATGTACTGAATTGGACAAATGGCCAGATTAATTTATAAGGAAGTACAATAACTAACAGTATTAATTTTTACAGATCAGGGTTATATAACATAATATTGTGGCGTCAGCCACTTAAGCTCGAACCCTCGTCAGGAGAGGGCGGGCACACGACGTCATGGGCAGAGGGAGTGTCCTGGTACATAAGCTCTCTCACC
Source organism: Raja brachyura (assembly GCA_963514005.1). The sequence continues at coordinate 106,871,382 of OY740785.1, forward strand.
ACGAGATCCACCAGGAGTTTCTACCGGTAGCTGAGCCCGAGGGCACAACCTCGCTCAGCTACAACAACTCTACATATAGTTAGCGCACCTACTATAGGTGTGACAACAGAATAAAGAACCAGTTGCACCAACCTGATGTCTCCTCTTTATTCGCCACGTATGGTGCTGCTACATTGGTGACCCCCGACTGTCCAAATTTAAATTTGGGCTCACCTGAAGAAGCAGCCTCGGGAGACCTGATGTCTGCAGCCGGCTGCCCAGCCCTGCAGAACTACGCTGCCGTCAACCAGGCCCTGCAGTGAGGTATGTCGCCGCTGCCCCACCAGCTGCTGCAGGAGCTGCGAGCATTGCAGCCTCCTGCCCACGGCAGCCCCGACCCACGTCTCCAGGCCCCAGCACCGCTCCAGGCCTCACTGGGTCTCCAGGCCCAGCACGGCTCCAGGCCTCACCGCGTCCCCAGGCCCTGCACCGGACCCGGCTCCAGGCCTCACCGCGTCTCCAGCCCCTGCACCGGACCCGGCTCCCGGCCTCACCGCGTCTCCAGGCCCAGCACCGGACCCGGCTCCAGGCCTCACCATGTCTCCAGGCCCTGCACCACGCCTGGCCCCGCCGACCGCTGCACCTGAAAAAGTGGGCTTACCTGAGGCGGCTGCCGAAGCCGCCCTTCAGCTCCTCGCCGGCCTCCAGTCACCAGGTGATTCCTCTTCACCCGGCCGGCAAAATGGCCGCGGCGCCATCTTGAAACGGGCGGCTTCCGACTACAAACATGGCCGCCGCCGGCCGGAAGTGCACTACGAACTTACCTGGCCGCCGTCTACAGCGCCACCTTCTGGCCGGATGCCGTCCCTGCAGCTTCACTGCCAGCAACAGCGCCACCGTCAGTTCGGCTGCTGTCCCTGCAACCTCATCGTCATCCACAGCGCCACCTTCCGGCCGGATGCCGTCACTGCAGCCTCACCACTGTCCACAGCGCCACCCTCCAGCTGGATGTTGTGGCTGCACGATGAACAATGGACAATTTGAAATTTAGACACTGGACACTAATTGTTTTTTTTTTCACTGTTCATGTTTGTGTGCACTGCAATTGGTTTGTATATTGTATTTGGTTTACCCCCCATCGTTTTTGGGGGCCGTGTGTCACAGGACACTCTCCCTTAGCTGGTCAAGGAGATGCAACCGTGTTTCTTCAGTCTCGTCGCACCCCTCGGTACATCGGGATCTCACACGCAGAGCGTCAACTGCGCCCGTGTAGAGCACCGTCCCGACCCACGCCCGGGGTGTCCCAGACCTCTTCTGTCCGGCGGTTTCTACATCCGTCTCCTCGCACCCCTCGGTACATCGGGATCGCCCACGCAGAGCGTCAACTGCGCCCGTGGAGCCCTCCGTCCCGACCCACGCCCGGGGTGTCCCAGACCTCTTCTGTCCGGCGGCTTCTGCATCGGTCTCCTCGCCCCCCTCGGTACATCGGGATCGCCCACGCAGAGCGTCAACTGCGCCCGTGGAGCCCTCCGTCCCGACCCACGTCCGGGGTGTCCCAGACCTACATGCAGGAGCTTCCCTTGACCAAGCTATTCCTTCCTCCTGTTCTGGGGGGGGTCCTGTGGCGTCAGCCACTTAAGCTCGAACCCTCGTCAGGAGAGGGCGGGCACACGACGTCATGGGCAGAGGGAGTGTCCTGGTACATAAGCTCTCTCACCACGAGATCCACCAGGAGTTTCTACCGGTAGCTGAGCCCGAGGGCACAACCTCGCTCAGCTACAACAACTCTACATATAGTTAGCGCACCTACTATATGTGTGACAACAGAATAAAGAACCAGTTGCACCAACCTGATGTCTCCTCTTTATTCGCCACGTATGGTGCTGCTACAATATATAAGTTATATATGTCATTGGATCTAGAAACATATGCAATTCTTAAGGGATTGGACAGGCTATGTGCAGGAAAAAATGTTCTTGATGTTGGCAGAATCCAGAACCAAGGGTCACAGTTTACGAATAAGGGGTAGGCCATTTTGGACTGAGATGAGGAAAACATTTTTCACCCAGAGAGTTGTGAATCTGTGGAATTCTCTGCCAGTGAAGGCCAGTTCACTGGATATTTTCAAGAGAGAGTTAGATATAGCTCTGAGGGCTAACGGAGGGCTAAGGGATATGGGGAGAAAGCAGGAACGGGGTACTGATTTTGGATGATCAGCCATGATCATATTGAATGGTGGTGCTAGCTCGAATGGATGAATGGCCTACTCCTGCACCTATTTTCTATGTTTCTATATTAAATAGGGACAGTTGAATATATTGAGAAGGCAATTTTAAAGGGCATTGCTGAATTTGCCCTTTGTGACGAATATTGTATTGTATTGAATTTGTGAACATGGGGCCTACCTAGAAGTTTTGTTTATTGGTCAGGACTAGATAAAGATTTTTGAAGAATTAACAGATAAATGTGGTGTCAAGATTCATTGGAAATAGCCAATGGTACTTTTCCAATAAATACACATAGATTACTTTAATTTACAATTGTTCGTGCTCACACACTCAGAATGAATTTTGATGAAATGTACTGTGTCCTGTAACAGATGATACTATTGATTCTCATGTAATGGATTACAGAAAGAACAAATCTTGAATAACAGTCCTCAATTGTATTCTTTTTAGTTTTAGTGCTTCAGGAAATCATTCACTTGAATTTGACCAGTCTGAAGAAGGGTCTCAACCCGAAACATCACCCATTCCTTCTCTCCAGAGATGCTGCCACTCTCGCTGAGTTACTCCAGAATTTTGTGCCTACTTTCGATTTAAACCAGCATCTGCAACTCTTTCCTACACATTAATTTGAATTGATGGATTCACTGAATCATCACAGACTTCACCATATCAACTAGGATGAAAATGGAGAGTGGAGAGATTAGTGGCATTTCTCAAAGAAGCATGAAAGAAACCGGTTAAGAGGGGTGCATAATTTTAAACAAAATAAATTGATTAGCAAATGTCTCGTCAGGCTGCAGAAGGACAGTATATTCACCAACAGGTTGTGTTTGTGGAGGAGGCCACTCTCTTACTGCTGCCTAATGTTATCCCTTTATTTGTATGAATTCCTGATTTTTGTTTTTGGAGCCTGACTATTCTATTGTCTGGACACAATGTGCGAGCTCATTGACAGGCTTCCCCATGCACTTGGCTCTTCATTCACTTTTGTATTTTGGCTTCCTTTTATAGCCTAGTCATGATATAAAGCCCTGCAGAAGAACTCCCAATAAACAGTCACCTGAAATGTGCTAATGCCATCCCAGATTCTCATACCCTATATTCACCTTTTGGACACCTCCCTGACCCTCCCCATAGAATTGTTAGGAGTTTTGCAAGGCTATTTAATGCACTGAATATGCATCATATACACCATAAACATCATATACACCATATAATGCACTGAATATACACCATATGTAGAGAAATGGTCGAAAAGTAATTGCTCTTGTCTGCCTCCCTGTTCTGAGCTCAGCAAACTATTTTCCTTCCGATGCCTATTCACTTCCATTTTGCAACATAATTGATTCTGTTTCCATCACTTTTAAGGGCCTGTCACACTTTCACGACCTAATTTACGTCCTCTGCCAAGTTTGCCCTGGACTCATACTCGCAGCATGGTCGTCACGAGATCGCAGGGGGTCGTAGGTAGGTTGTAGGTAGGTCGTGATGCTAGTCGTAGGTATTCGTGGCATCAAGTAGGTTGTGGCGTTTTTCTAGCCTGATGAAAAATGTCCAAGAGTAAAAAAGGTTGTGAATTAGGTCGTGAAAGTGGGACAGGCCCTTTACTGTTAATGAGTTACAAATTATGGTCACTCTGCAAAAAAAATATTTCAAACACATTATTTTAAATCTGTATTGCCTGATCCTCAAACCATCTACAAATGGGCAAGACTATCTATCTACCTTAACTAAACACATTAGTGTTCAAACCTTCTCTCAGTCTGCTTTGCTCCAATCCGCTCAGGTTCTGCACTGAAATCTCTTATCTTAATTCTTTATCCTTGGTACCTTTTATCTGGATTACAGTGTGACTATAATCACAGGACCCACCCCATTCATCGAAGATGTCTATCCTCAATCATGCTCAGGACTCTTCTAGGCCATTACACATTGAACTAGCTTGAATGCAGCTACTTCTATCGGTCCATCCATTTAACAGTTGACCAGGTGCCAACATTATTCTGGCCAAAGTAATTTTGAGACCTGAATAATACCAAATGGAAATGTGAAGATAGGTCAAGTATTGTTTATTTTTGTTTCTGCGTTTAACCATTTTCAAGTCCAAGCTGCTGTTTAATAAGTTAACAATGTGACATAGAAGAACATAAGCCAAGTGCACGCCTTAACCAGTTGGGTCCCACAACACTCTTTTTAATAAGTCAGGCATGACTTGGTTTTTAACATTCCTGCTGGCTACCTTTAATTAATCCTCATCTCTCTCGCTGAAGTATTGTGTCTTCTCAAGGGATACTCAGCACCAGCAGTGGGCTAACTGTCCTATAGTTAATTGGTTTGCCTCTGTCTGCTCTTTTCAGTAGATGTTATATTGGCAATGTTCCAGCCCACTGACGTACATAATGAGCATTGCCATGTACACACATAATGAAATATTAGGATAAAAGGAATATTTCAATAGAAGTAGGAGAAACAACATTCAAATGCAATTTCAGAGCCTCGATATGGCTGTCAAAGATACAGTTCCCTCCATCATGTTTGGGACTAAGACCCATCATTTATTTATTTGCCTCTGTGCTCCACAATTTGATATTTGTAATAGAAAAAAATCACATGAGATTAAAGTGCACATTGCCAGCTTTTATTAAAGGGTATTTTTATGCATTTTGGTCTCACCATGTAGAAATTATAGCTTTATTTATACATAGTCCCCCATTTCAGGGCACCATAATGTTTGGGACACATGGCTTCACAGATGGTTGTAATTGCTCAGGTGTGTTTATGGGCAACACCGCGGGCGTGGAGCCACTGCATTGTGGCCGGGGAGGGAAGTAGCTCGGGTGGCTGCGAGTGGCCGCCGTTCCCTAAATTCCGACTGCTGCCGGGAGCAGGACATGGCCTCACTTGCTGCGCTGGGTGACACTGCACTGCCCGGTCTGTATCTTTCAATATTGACCAGACAGTGAAGGGACCAGCTCAAGAGCAAAGATGCTAAAGCAGAGCGGGTTAGCGGGCGATGGATAACAGGACAGCGGCGGCGGAGCTTACTCCTGTGTCAATGCGAGTAACCTCAATTGATCCCTTGATCGCGCTCTTAGGTCGGCATAATTCTCCCGTGCCTTTCATGGTGGGCACATGCCTGCCATCTGCTCAAGTTCAAACAAATGCCTCAAAACTCATTGGCCGGCAGTTCATTCTACAGCAAGACAATGATCCCAAACATACTGCTAAAGCGACAAAGGAGTTTTTCAAAGCTAAAAAATGGTCAATTCTTGAGTGGCCAAGTCAATCACCCGATTTGAACATTATTGAGCATGCCTTTTATATGCTGAAGAGAAAACTGAAGGGGTCCAGCACTGAAAACAAGCATAAGCTAAAGATGGCAGCAATACAGGCTTGGCAGGGCAGCACCATAGAAGACACCCAGCAACTGGTGATGTCCACGAATCACAAACTTCAAGTAGTCGTTCCATGCAAAGGATATGCAACAAAATACTAAACATGACTACTTTCATTTACATGACATTGCTGTGTCCCAAACATTATGGTGCCCAGAAATGGGAGGACTATGTATAAACACTGCTGTAATATCTACATGGTGAAACCAAAATGTATAAAAATGGCCTTTATTTAGGTATGTTACAAAACTTACCTTTAGTGGCACTGCACTTCTGTCGCTCCCCGTGTGCGCGACTTTCGCGCCTTGCAGAGGGGGGCGGGCTTAAAGTACCGTTTTTCCACAGGCCTGGATAATCGATGAATGTCGGTCGATTTGGTTGCTGAAGAAAAATCGCTCCGACATTTAATGAATGGTGGTATTTTTAAATTACTCTAGATTATTTATTAACTAGAGTAATTTAAAAATCACCTTCAAAAGCCGTGACCGCAGACAACCGGAAGCATTTTGCGTAGGGGAGAAAAAAAGGTAAATACTTTATTTTTATAGTTGGTTTTTCGGGAGGCATTAATAATATTTTTATGTTGCGAAATGGGGTCCCCAAAAAATGTATGAACCCCCAGTATTTTTCCCCCCGACTTCACCGCTAACCGCAACGTTCCAATCCACCGCATTCCACTAAAACCCACTCGCTAGTTGATTTAAATGGCCATTAATTTACAGGCATAAAACACTAAATTCCTTCCATTTGGCCCAGAAATTCATGAAAATGAGATTTAAAAATTATGTTATATTGTGGATTATTGTGTGAATGTTATTTGGACACTTAGGCAATTTTAAAAAAGTTTATCTTTTCTTAAGAAATTGATAGATGTTTAGATCTACTCATTGAATTTTGTAATTAGCTACAATTAGATAACTAACTAATTATATGCTTTAATTTCAGGTAATCCAAGTAAGATTGTTTAATATTTGTTTCGGAATGCTTCAATCTATAATAACTGAAAATTTCATTGAGTTCTCTTAATTTTTAAGAATGTTATGGACTTTTAACTTTTCCAGATCACAGCTTTTGAGTTAAGTCAATTGAAAGGCAATGGGAAGCAAGATGCTCATTTCCGAGTATGAAAATGGCCATAACTTTCTTAATACTGAAGATATGAAAGTAAATTAGGTGTCAAATTAAACTTCTTTTTATGCTTTATCTGATGGGATAAATTGCAGACTTGATTTTTAAAATCTCAAAATTTTGTAACATTGCTACTTTATTAAAATCTGACAGTGCACTTTAACCACATGTGATTTTTTCTATACTAATCTCAAATTATGGAGTACAGAGGTAAATAAATAAATGATGGGTCTTGGTCCCAAACATTATGGAGGGCACTGTATGAACAATCAAATTGTGCACGTTGTCAAGATCAGAGAAGCACAGAGAGACGTGGAGCTGGAGATTACAGAGGGAAGTAGGGGAGAGATAATGTAGTCTCGTAGATTAAAAAATCTACGGTTTTCATAAGTTATAGGCACAGAATTAGGCCATTCAGCCCATAAAGTCGACTCCACCATTCAATCACAGCTAATCTATCTTTCCCTCTCAACCCCATTCTTCTGCCTTCTCCCATTAACCCCTGATACCCGTACTAATCTATTGTCAAATCTTAGTAAATGTCCTTTTCTGGTGCCATCATGGCCTTCCTGCAAAATGGTAATTAGAATTGTACAGGTGGAAGCTTTGCATGGTCAAACCTTGATTGGACTTTGTTCATCTTCCTACTATTTCTTTCTCTCCAGGGAAAACGAGGTAGACGTGGCCTCTCCGGGAAACCAGGGTCCCCTGGACCGCCTGTAAGTTCATTTATTTTTCTTTAATGAATTTTGTTTAATGCCCGTTGTGCTTTGATTAGACCCAGGGCTCAAGTTTCAAACTACAACAGGCTGAAAGGATGGAAAATGTGAGGGTACTTAACAACAGAAACAATAACAATATGCACTATTGTAGCATCTTAAGCAAATTGAAAATATTCCAAGGTACCTAATATGATATTAGGAGAAACTAGTGATGGGCACAGAATAGAACTGATAAGGATTTTTTTTTTTTGTCAAGAAAATTCATATTTATGAAATAATAAGAGGAATAATAAAAGGTGAAGATGTTTAAGCATGGGTTTTTCTGCAGATTAACAGTGGTGGAATCATTGAAATGAAGGTTACTGCAGTGGACAGAATAAGAGTACCGCAGATATTTCGGGGAATTATGGGGCTGGAGCAGATGTCAGCAACAACGATAGACAAGATGGGAGATTTGAAAATAAAGAAGAGGAATTTTTAACACCATGTAGCTTTGCACCATGTAGGGCAATGGATGACCTGGACTTTGTGTAGAATCTGGATAATCTCAAGTTTATAGTTTGAAGAGACGCTTTGATTGTTCTGTAATAGTCAGACACAGGGTATTTCAAACACATGGAGTAGACTGAGAGCAGGTGATCTGCTGGAGCAAGGAAAGAACACAATACTTGACAATGACATAGCATGTTTCATGTGAAAATTATCCTAATATAATTCACAAAGGAGGGAAAAGAACAACAGCAGCAAAGTTATGGGCCTGTCCCATTTACGCGACTTTTTAGGCGACACCAGGAGAATTCAGTCGCCACAAGGTTCACGGGGGTTGCCAGAGAGTCGCCTTGATGGTCGTGAGGAGTTCCCGCATTCTGGGAACTAGTCGCGGCCTCATGATGGTCACCGTGAATTTTTCAACATGTTGAAAAATTAGCGATGACTAGAATGAAGCCGCCATGGAGAGTAGCGATAATTATCGAGCCGTAGGTGGGTCGCCAGGAGGTCCTAATGGGTTGCCAGGAGGTTGGAGGTTCTCATAGGCTGTAGCCTGTGCTGACCGGTGAATTTCATTGGCTCATTGGGGAAAAAAAGGTAAGCAGTAGTTTACAGAACCAAGGATAACCGACCGGTAATGAGAAATGTACGCCAAGCTTCACAACCGTGTATCTCTGGCTTCTTAAAAGTTGTCCCCACTCCTTCACCCCCTCTCTGCCCCTCTTTTAAAGGACTTACCGTACACTGTGCTTTAGCCGTCTTTTTACAGCGCCAACCTTCCTGTTCATAGCAGTCTGGTAGCTGTTCGTAGTTGTTCATAGCTGTTCATAGCAGTTCATAGCAAAGCCTTGACTTTGCACCGTGTGAATATTTTAGAGAGCGTTCCCCCCACTTGCCCTGTCCTCCGCCTGCATAACGGGCTGGTGAAGGAAGCGATTTGTTTGTGTGTGTGTGTGTTCCACTCTGACAGTCGCCGTTCCAGTTGCCGGTTTTTCAGGCGACTGCCGGCATCTTGACAGTCGCCAGCAGTCCGCTGAAAAATCGCGTAAGTGGGACAGGCCCATTACGAAAGGCAGCCAAGTTTCCCTTTAGAGTTCTGATCATGCACTGCTAAGATACATAAAGGGTGGTGGGTGTATGGGACAAGGTGCCAGTGGAGGTGGTTGAGGCTGGGACTATCTCATTGTTTATGAAACAGTTAGGCAGGTACATGGATAGGACAGGTTTGGAGGAATATGGATCAAGTGCAAGCAAGTTGGACTAGAGTAGCTGGGATATTATACGCCGGCGTGGGCGAGTTGGACCGAAAGGCCTGTTTCCACACTGTATCATTCTATCCATATCCATCTCTATAATTATACAACTCTGATCTTGGATGTGTGTGTGTCTGTGGGTGTATAATCACATCTTCTCGAAAAAACGACACGCTAATGGTAAAATGTTTACATATTCTGGTAGAGATTTATCCCGTGGACTGAAATCTTATCTGAAAAATTCATGCATTATTTCTCGTGTTATTAATCAAAATGTTCACAAATCTGAAGAAACTTGGGGGAAAAAATGGCTGGCTTTGGCTGATGACGTCACAATGGATCTGCCTTCCTGCCGTTCCTGCTCACGCTTCAAGTAACTAGAACTCTCGGGTCCGTCTCTGGTCGGGTCTGTCTTCGGTCGGGTCCCCCTCCCCCTTCCCCTCCTCTCCCCCCCTCCTCCTCCCCTCCCCCCCCCTCCTCCTCCTCTCCCCCTCCTTCTCCTCTCCCCCTCCTCCTCCTCTCCCCGCCTCCTCCTCCTCTCCCCCTCCTCTCCACTCCTCCTCCTCTCCCACACCTCCTCTCTCCCCTCTTCCATTCTTCCTCCTCCTCCCCTCTCCCGTCCTCCTCTCCCCCCTCCTCTCTTCTCCTCGCCCCCTCCTCTCTTCTCCTCTCCCCCCTCTCTTCTCCACTCCTCTCCCCACTCCTCCTCTCCACCCCTCTCCACTCCTCCTCCTCTCCCACCTCTTCCTCCTCATGTGGGGGGGGTGTGGGGTGGTTAGTGTGTATGTGTGTGTGTGACGCTGCAGGCGCCCCCTCCCCCCCCCCCCCCCCCCCCCCCCCCCCCCCCCCCCCGCAACCGCACGTTGAGGGGACGGAACGCAATGAATCCCACTTGGTCTAGTGATACTTAAAACTCAGAATGTATTCTGAACAATGAGGTGCGTCATTAGAAGCAGCACTAAGCACTATCTATAGAGATGCATTATTGGTGGCCCTGCTGTGTTGGGAATCTGGTGCAAATCCCTGTCCTTCCCACCCACTGTGATAATAAGCTCAGTGATATTTGCTGAGCAATGAGCTTGTTACCATGGGGAAAGAGCTATTCCAGCAAGTAAAGAGAGGGAGACAGCTGCTTCCATCACAGGTGATGAATGATCAAAGTGGACTTCCAACTCTTGGAACAATTGTTTACTAGTTTCTAGCATGGCTGGAACTCACCGTGCCAGTCATGCTACACCCATTAGCTCTGCATCTCAGCACTGGGTGCCTGCAGCCACTGGCCCTAGTCTACCCAACAATCCAGCTCTGCAGGCAGCTGAATCGGACCTGGGCAATTTACTTCACCAGAGGAGGGCAGTTCATTGCAGCTACTCTGTGCACCACTGTCCCTGTTTCCACCAAGATGGGCATACCAGCAGCAGAGCGCTTGCCACCAGGTGCTGATGAACACTGGCTGAACTGGAGATCTCTCAACCGACTGCAAACCGGGGCCGGGTGGTCAAGGGTGAAAATGCACAAATGGGGCTACCTCGAGGGTACAAAAACCTGTGACTGTGGCACACAGACCCAAACAATGCAACACCCACTGCTATTCCCATTGCTGGATAACCCATGTACTGCTGCAGACCTTGCACTTAAACTTCAATAGCGCAACGATGTGTACAGCAGCGGCAAGCCACTATATAGCATGAGGAAGAGGAAGAAGAAGGAGAAGAGGAAGAAGAAGAAGAGGAAGAAGAAGAAGAAGTCATAATCATGGTGTGCAGGAGTTCGCACTGGGTTCTCAGCACAAGTGTGTGCAGATCAGCAGATATTTCCTCTACAGTAGTAGCAGAATACATCTGTGGATCTTCAGACGGGAATGGTAAGAGTACCTTTGCAAGTCAGTAGTTTGTGGGTTGGAGCAAATGTATTTTAAGAAGACCGATGGCTGCATTTCCCAAAACTGCCCCTAAATTCCTGATTGCGCTTCCACCATATGCAACATGTGTCAGGGAGTGTCATTTGAAATAAAAACAGAAAATGCTGAACTTGCTCTTCAGGTCATGGAGAACAATATAGGTCAGCGATCTTTCATCTGAACTAGGAAAAGTAGAAAGCAAGCATGGTTTTACTTGGCGCCAAGAGGGAGGACTGGAAAAAATAAAGGGAATTGCTCTGATAAGATGGAGAGTAAGAGAGACTGAAAAACAGATGGAAATGCTAAATAAGAGATTGTGCTGAAGGCTTGATGAAATTCAAAACTGCTCTGTCTAATGAAGTTTCATCCGAATAGAAGAGTGGAAAAGTTGCTGAAACTATGAGATATAAACACAACAATTCTTGGAGGCTGAAATATGGAGAATGCTGTAAATACTCAGAAGTTCAGACGTGTGGGGAAAGAAACACTAAGTTTTCAACTTTGGTTCATACATTTCTACAATTTTCATCTGAGTATATCATTTTATTTATTATGAAAGTATTTGCAAGATGTAACCTGACATTTCCTACACCAACGTTCTTCTTCTGTATTTAGAACTGATTGCCCACTCTTAATTATAGCCAGCTGTGAATGTAAATGCCACTTGAATGGAGGATATCACAGAAGATATTGAAATTTCAGTTATGTAACTATTCCTATATTAGTTTGTCCCTTGGAAATGAAAATTCATTCTCCCTCAAAAATTACATAAAGAGAAACGAGTGCTGGATGATTATAGGTTCACCCCACTGAGGAACCACCGGGTTGCGCCGCAACGGCTGCCTCGTTGACAGTCTGTCTCGTCCTTTTCCTTCTTTGTTTTTTAGTATGTGTTAAATGTATGTTTTAGAGTTCTTTAGCTTGTTTATGTACCTTGACGGAGATGCGATTTTTTTCCCCGATTCGTAACTCCATCTGCACTACGGCCTAACATCGTGGAGTTGGTGACCTTTGCTGGTGACCGACTTCGGGAACCCCAACCGCGGGAGCCTGCCGGACTTAACATCGTGGAATTGGCGATCCTTGTCGGGGATTGACCGCGGAGCTCTAACCGCGGGAGCCTGGGGACTTTAACATCGTGGCGCTCGCAGTCCCTGGTTAGAGACCGACTTCGGGAGCTCCAAGCCGCAGGAGCTTCGACCACCCCAATCATGGAAACTTTGACCGCCCCGACGTGGGGGCTTCGATCGCCGGCTACGGGAGCTTTGATCGCCCTGACTGCGGATGGTTCGACTGCCCCGACTGTCGAAAGTGGGAAGAAGATTAGACTTTATTGCCTTTCATCACAGTGAGGAATTTGCTGTGGTGGATGTTTATGTTAACTTTTATGTAGTTGTGTGTCTTGTTGCTTTTTTCAGTATAGATGGATGGTAAATCGAATATCACTGTACCTTAATTGGTACATGTGACAATGAAAGACCTTTGAAACCTTTGAGGTCACTCTGGGTTCCAGGGGTGGAAATTGCTTTTAAAACATGGGGGTGGGGGGGTGCACAATGAGGCCTTGCATCACGGACAGGGGTCAGCAACTCTGGGTTCCAGGGTCGTATATTGGCCCATAACCCAAAATCATCCGGCCCGCAGGCGTTTATTTTTTCAATTAGTTTTCACGACCTGGGAACTGCAGTCAGTCCCAGTGCACGCAGGCAACCTGGGAACTGCAGCCAGTCCCAGGGAACGCAGGTGACCTGGGAACTGCAGCCAGACCTGGGGTAAGCCAGCCATCCTGGGCCTAACAGCCAGTCCCGGGGCTGCTAGATTCTGGGAGCTGGCGGCCTCCAACTGGAATCGACCTTGAGAGCTCCGGTTGCAGAGGTGGCTGACTTTGGAGGCTGTGGTGGCGTTGTGGCTGCGACTCGGCTTCGGAGGCTTCGTTTTTGCTGCAACATGTTTCACAATACATGGGGGAGGGGGGGGATTGTCCCGCAGGCAATGATATATTCTGCTGAACCTCAAACTTAGAGAGGAATTTCAGTTAGATTCATCACCTTACCTCGCACAACTGGGAAGAGGAGGACATACCAGATATACTGTATTCATGACAATCTTTAAGAACGGAATTTCATCCGTTTGCAATAACTGCAGACTGAATGTCCACAGGGAAAGTCATCAGATATGACCTATTCAATGCCTACTCCCAGTGGCTGAAGAGCTTCTTTCTGAATTGCAGAGTGTATTCCATCCAGTGAGAGGCCCAATGGATATGTTGCAATGACCAAGTGAAATACAGGCAGGAGCCTCAACCACAGAAGCTTTTTCTGACCTCAGTAACTTTCGACGGTATTGATCAAAGAGAACAGTGAAAGCATCTTTTCAAAATGGGTTGCAAAAATATGCCTTCATCTTATGTCAGCTTTCTGGTGGCATGGCTCTTAATCCATGGGTTCATAACAGAGACAGTCTCTCTGCAGGCTGGTGTCAAGCAAATAAGTCATTACCACAACACTTCCCCACTCTTTTCACTGCAATGCTTCACCTCACCTTCATTAAGCTTCCTGCTGAAGTGGAGCCAATCTACAGATTTATCAGGAACCGTTCAACATATGTTGCTTTCATCCCAGAACTAAGGGCACCTGAACCATAACTGTTACGTTGCAGCATACAAATAGATAATGGTTCAATGGTTCAATTTTCATTATCGTTGCGTATGCACAGCACAGTGAAATTCTTTTGCACAAGCGCAAATGAACAGGCGCCATTTACAAAGATAAAAAAAGTCCAAAATTCAAAGTCCAATCCACGTTTTGGAAGTATTGTGATTTTTCAGATGCTGAGCTCCAAGTTATTATTGATTCAATCACTGAAACATATGAGAGCCTTACAGTAAATAGTCACAAAAAGCTGGAGTAACTCAGCGGGTCAGACTGCGTCTCTGGAGAAAAGGAACAAATGACGTTTCGGGTCGAGACCCTTCTTCAGACTTCCCTTACAGTAATGCCCACAATATATAGATGCTTTACCAGGCTATCCCCACCTTATCACACCATCCACCGACAACAATGATCGATAATGGAGAAATTCACATCATAGAAGATGGTTTGTTTGAGGAAAATAGTGTTTGAAAATTAAGATCTTCAGCACTCATGCATTGAGCAGCAATGATCTCTGGACTCCTTTGTGTTTCTGAATAACTGATTACCTACCCCAGGCACCTCAAAGTTCTGTAAAATAGCCTTTACAAAGTCCCCCAAGTCTGCTAACAGAATAAGCAAGAAATGTCTCTCAGGCTAATATGCGCAGTATTGAGCCTTAGATTAAACTCAGTTGAGTCAAATGAGCAGGCCATAGCATTCGAAGATCTTTGACAGCAAGAGATTACAAGATGGCCAAAGAAAAGATTCAAGGATGTGCTGAAAGCTTTCCTGTAAACACAGATTCCCGGGAATCTCTGATAACTGACCACTGGTGTTGAGATTCTTGCATCCATGGGGCACATAAACTTCAGAAGGAACTCAGCATCTCGCAAAATATCACTTCTCCCATTGGGCACTTCCAGCCCCATCTGTGGAAGGGTCTATGGTTCCCAAACTAGCTTGATCAGTCATCTCAAAATCCACATAACTGGAGAGGAATGTGGGAGAAAATGGGAGCACTCGGAGTAGCCCATTAATAAGAGATCTTATGGTTAAAGAATGTTTAGGATCAGTGACAACAATATAATAGAATTCCAGTTGGAGTTTGACTGTGAACATGACAGAACTTAGGTAAGGGTATTAATAATGGTATGAAGGTGGAGTTGTCTTGGGTGGACTGGGAAACTAAGCTAAGATAATGTTAGTAGGTGAACAGTGGCAGATATTCAAACAACTCATCTAGAACACTCAGCAGGAATTCACCCCAAGTAGAAATGCCATGGCTTGTACTGTTTCCCCCCCCCCCCACCCTCCCCTGCCTCCCCCTCCCCCCCCCCCCCCCCCCCAACTTCCTTCACCAGCCCGTATTGCAGGCAGGGGACAGGGTAAGTAGGGGGAATACCGTGTAAAACAATTCACATGGTACAAAGCCAAGGTGACACAGACACACACCGCGGTGAACAGGATGAGTGGCACTGTAATTAAAATGGCTAGCACAGTGTATGGGTAAGTCTTTTAAAAGAAGCCAAGGGGGAGAAGGAGTGGAGCCAACTTTTAATAAGCCAGAGATACACGGCTGTGAAGTTCGGCGGACATTTAACATTACCGGTCGGTTATCCTTGGTTCTGAAAACTACTGTTTACCTATTTTTTTCCAAATGAGCCAATGAAATTTATCGGTCAGCACCGGCTTCAACCTCCGAGAACCTCTGAGAACTTTCGACCTCCTTGCAACTCACTAGGACCTCCTGGCAACCCACCTACGGCACGAGAGATCGCGCTACTCTCCATGGCGGCTTAATTCTAGTCACCACTGATTTTTCAACATGTTGAAAAATTTGCGGCGACCATAATGAGGCCACGACTAGTTCCCAGAATGCGGGAACTCCTCACGACCATGAAAGCGACTCCCCGGAAACTACCTGCAAAGATGTGGCAACCATGTGGCGACTGCATAGTCCCTTGAAGTCGCCTAAAAGGTCACCTGTGGGACAGGCCCATAAGGAAGAAAATTAATTTTGAATGGAAATGTATGTATAATATCAAAACAAACAGTAAAAGTTTCAAGATGTAAATAGGAAAAAGCTGGCTCAGACACATGAGGGATCTCTAGAGAAGAAAGGTGTTGAATTAATAATGGGAAACAAAGAAATGGCAAATGCATTAAATTATTTGCTTGCATCAGTCTTCACAGTGGAAGCCACAACAAACAACTCCAAGATAACAGATGGATTCATTTCAGGGATTTCATTTGAGGAATTTTTAAAATCCCAATCACAGGAAATAAAGTATTAGAGAAACTGAGAGAGCTAAATGCGAACAATTGATTGGGAACCAATGATTTCAAAGAAAGTGGCTGCAGGCATAATAAATCCTTGGTTTGAAAAATTTCAAAACTCAGTTCTGGGAGGGTACCAAAAGATTGGAAATCAACCAACTCTTGTACAAAAAAGAGAGGAAGAGAAAGGGGCAGGGAACTAATTATTGTTTAATTTCTATTGTTAACAAGATGCTAATGTCAATAATCAAAAGTAAATAATTGATCATTTAGGGAAGCTGATTATAATTAAACATAGTCAATATGATTTTATTATATATCTGGGATCTAGTTCAAATGATATCTGAAATAAAGCACCACAGACAGTGCAGCAGCCCCTCAACCCTGCACTGAAGGACCAGACAAGTTGTGCGCTCACGTCTCTTGGGTACCACTTGTATTTCCATGTTTCTAACTCCTCAGCAAGATTATTATCCACCAAACCATTACTGAGCAATAGTATCTATTTACTTTATTTTCAGAAACTTGTCACTATTGGCATCAATGGTATTTTACTAAAATGTCCACCTGTAGAACAGGCAAGTCCTTTGTGAGATGTCAGTGTAAATATCACCAATGTTTTCATCGTACTGTATCTGGTTTGTTACTTCTGCAGGGTCCCATTGGACCTCCTGGAATTCAAGGGTCTTCTAGCACACTTGGAACTCAGGTAGGTTTTAGTTAACTTTATCCTATCTAAGGTTACAACCTATTTCTGTTTCGATTCAATACACTTAAGATTTTTTGCAATATTTGATAGACTGCTAGAAGAATTCTCATGTTGACGTTATTTATCGGGGTGTGTCAGTTTATTACATCCATGTCCTGCTTACCTAGGGTTTGATTGGAGAAACAGGTCTCAATGGAAAGTCTGGAATGCCAGGGTCTCCGGTTGGTATTGATGCACTCATTGCAATTCTTTAATTGTATGATATAAAAATTATCTTGGAGATATTTGAGATTCTCTGAGCTGTTAGAGCACTTCTCCCTATAAGGCAAACACACTGCTTTTTAGATGTAGATGAGGGTAACTGGTAATTTAGTCATCCTCAAATTCATAAGTATAACTGTATGAAGTCCACTGAAATGCAGCAATTCTTCAATGACAGTAGAGATGCTGCAGAAGATGGAGTTCTGCAAGCCATGCAGTCTTAATGTATTTGGAGAGAGTGCAGCAAAGCCCCAATTGCCTTGACTCATGTATTGCCACTAAAATGCAGCAAGATAATAAGGTAAACTTAATATTCATCTAGCACATTTTAATAAGCACCTGTTAGCTCTTCATGTCCTTGATGAAATATTCAGCCCTGCAATTAATTCTTTGGAAGATTCTCAAATGACTCGTTATTCTGACACATTTTACTGGTAGCAGTGATCTACTTCAGTACTCATATGAGGTTAAGTGTTTAAGAAAATGCAAGAAGATCAATGGTAAATGTGGAGATAGGTTGTGTTCCATAATTAATGCATTCTTTCCACATTCAGTTCATTGCTATTTCCTTTTCTGAATGCAATGATTAAGTTACAGATGTTTATGTCTATACCTATACTGCTTTGATATTAATGAGTGAGTTTTAATATTGAAGCTCTCTGGCCAGACTTAATTCTTCTTGTGTATGGTGTGCACAGGACAACTTGTTCTATTTGATCTTATCTGTTTGTGCACGCCAGGTTGATTGTATTCATCAAAACAGGGCGGACCACGTGAAGGTTGCAATCTTCCATCCCGCCAGGCTTCATTGATGTGAAAAATCATTGATTCTGAATTCTGTAAAACAAATAAAGCCAAACATCCCGACATTCTGGTGATGCTCTGACTTGCGTTAATAATCTTCCTTAAATTTTCTCAACCAACGTTTCTCTTGAAAGTTTCTATCAAATCCGTTCAATATATACACAACATAAATTATGTCCTCTGCTATTTAGTCATCACTACTATAAAATAATTAGGTTTATCAAAAATTACTTAGTCTTTACAAATCTACACTATTCTTCACTGATCAGCTGAAAAAATCCACGCTGTCTAAGCCATTGGCACTATGGCAATCCCAGTCTACATTGGGAAAGTTAAAATCCTACTATGACAACCCTATTAGTCTTGCAGCTGCCTGCAATCTTGTGACGTATTTGTTCTTCTAATTCCCATTGTCTATTTGATGGTCTATAGTACACTCCCAACAAGGTGATCATCCTCTTTTTATCCTCCTCAGATCATCCTCAGACGAGACCCGTCTGAAGAAGGGTCTCGACCCGAAACATTGCCTATTTCTATCGCTCCATAGATGCTGCCTCACTCACTGAGTTCCTCCAGCATTTTTGTCTACCATCCTCTTTTTATTTCTCAGCTCCACTCGTATATCCTCACTGGAAGATCCATCAGTAATGTAATCTTGGATTATTACCATGACATTCTCCTTAATCAATAAAGCAACTCCCCTCCTCTTTTATCCTCACCTCTGTATCATTCTGTAGCACCTGCATCCTGCAACAATAAGCTGCCTGTCCTGCCCCTCCCTTAGCCAGGTTTCTGCAATGGCTATAACATTCCTGTCACACATACCTATCTATGTTCATCTGCTATACCTGTCATGCCGCTCATATTGCAATAGATGCAACTAAAACCAACAGTCCCGCCCCTCTCCATGCTGTGTTCCTGTCTATCCTGTCTACTGAACTTGCTTTCGACGCCTTCTGTATCAACTTCCAACCTCACTTGCTCATTGGATCCCGTTCCCCTGCCAATCTAGCTGAAAGCCTCTCGAGTAGCTTGCAGAATATTTTCAGGGGTGAGGGCGAGGAACCAGAAGTTGGTGTACATAATGGCTCAAATGTCATGGGTAGGAAAAGGGATGAGATGTTGCAGAGTGTATACGGGAATTGGGCAAATGGTTAAAAACAGGACCTCAAGGGTAGTGCTATCCGGATTGCTCCCAGAGCCATGTGCTAATGAGAGCAAGAACAGAAACATAGGACGGATGAATGTGTGGCTGAGGAAGTGGTGTAGGGCACAGCGATTCAGATATTTGGACCTTTGGGAACGCTCCTGGGGTAAGGAGACCTGTACAAGTGGAACAGTTTGCGCCTCAACTGGAGGGGAACCAATATCCTGGTGGGTCTCTGCCCTTCCTTGTACTGCCCAAGTCAGGCCCAGATGTAACAGAACTGACTGCTGCTGCTCTCCCAGACTGGTCATTTTCCCCCACCCCAACGGTATCCAAAGGGGTATACCAGTTGTCGGCTGGAATGGCCAGAGGGCCTTTCTACACTCTCTGCATACTCTACTTCTTGGTGGTCACCCATCTACTTTCTGCCTGTATCCTCGGCATGAACCCCTCACGGTTGCTCTTGTCTATGACCTCCTCAGTCCCTCAGATGATTCAAAGGTTATCCAGCTACTGCTCTAGTTCCCCAACGTGATTTGTAAGGATCTGCAACTGGATGCACCTTGTACAGGTGTGGTCATCAGATACATCCTGCAGGAAGAGGATACCACTGCCCTAACTGCTGTATCTACTGTGATAATTTACATCACATTGCATCCCGGAAATTGCTGTAAATTGGGAACTGGAAAGGAGAGATGAACTATATAATCTTACACTGACTATATTTGGGAAGTGGTACTGAATAAATTGTTGGAGCTGGTGACTCTCAAATCCCTGTGTCCAAATGGCCTTAAATGAAGATGCTTTGAGACAACTGATGCATTGGTTTTGGCTTTGCAAAATTCCCTCCATCAGTCCAGAAAAGAGATGTAACTCCTTTGTTCAAAAAGAAGGGAAGAAAGGAGAAATTACGGGTCAGTTTCCCAACTTCCTCTGTAACCTAATCTCCCCCCATTCCCAGCAATTTTGCACCCGAGGAATCCACAGTTACCA
This sequence comes from Raja brachyura, assembly GCA_963514005.1. The sequence goes on from OY740785.1 coordinate 106,891,300, forward strand.
ATTGTCCTTCAAACGTGTACATCTTTGAGATGCAGGAGGAAAATGGAGTTCTGGTGGTCACAAGCACAGGTAGAATATGCAAAGTTCACACATACATCACTGGTAGGCAGGATTGAACCCAGGCCACTGAAGCAGTGAGGCAGCAGCTCTACCAACTGCACCTCTGTGCCACCCAGTTATTTGAAGAAGTAACGCGCTTGATGAAGGGATATGTTATGATTAGATTTACAAAAGACATTTGAAGACATGCCACATCAAAGGTTATTACAGAAAATGAAAGCTTGTGATATAGGAGGGAACGTATTGCTGTGGATAGAAGATTGGCGGGTTAACAGGAAACCAAGGGTCAGAATAATGTTTTTCTGATAGGCAAAATGTAACAAATGGTGTGCCACGTGGTTCTGTGCTGAGACCTTAACTTTTTACAATTTATACAAATAACTTGGATGAAGGAACTGGTGCACCACTTGCTTGGCACAAAGATGGATAGGGAAGTGAATTCTGAAGAGGACATAAGGAGGCTACAAAACAACATATAGGTTAATTGTGTGAGAAAGATCTCGCAACTAGAGAAGAATTTAGGAAATTGCTGAGTTGCCCATTTTGGCAGGGAAAAGGAAAAACGAAGAAGCAGAGCTCTAAGATTCAGAGATCTGTGTATCCATGTACATGGTTCATAAAATACTAATTTGCAGGCACAGAATGTAATTGTTTATCGCCAGGGAAATAGAGAGCAAAAAATAGAAAGATTATGCCTCAGTTACATACAGCAATGTGAGACCACATTTGAAGTGTGTGTGCGTAGAATTATTCAAGGAAGGATGTAAATGCATTGGGAGCAGTTTATTGAGAAGCAGAAGCAGACTCTTTGAATATTATTAAAGCTGAATCGGGTAGATCATATTCCAAGAAAATTAACAGTTACATGGGTATATGATAACGCATGATTAGCCATGATCTCCTTGAATGGCAGAGCAAGCTTGAGGGACCAAATGGCCTACTCCTGCAACTAACTCATATGTTCTGACTAGAAACCATTTTATCCAAGGAATGTGTCATCTCTTTGTCCTGTCACCCAGTGCAATACTTATCCTTTCATTCTTGAAAGTTTCTGTGTCTAATTTAATATTGGTTTACTAAGGACATCTGAAATGCTGAATGTGCGGAAATATAAAGTGAGCTGCTGGACTGGAGAAGTCCCAAGTGGACCTCTATTTCCTGTAGGGATTGGAAATGAAGGATTGATTTTATTGTTTTTTTCTATGTTGGCAAGCCTTTGTTCTTGCAACCCTTGCATGAAATGATGATTTTCATGCAACACCAAGTTGATATTAATTCCTGTCTTAACCTCTGTCAGGGACTACCTGGAAAAGATGGCATTCCTGGGAAACCAGGATTAAAGGTAAATTTAACTACATTTTCAAGTACTAGTGTAATCATATTCATAGAGCTATCCAACAGAAAAAGGCCCTTCGTTGGATCAACTCATCCATACCACACATGAACAAATTGTTTAACCAAACTAATGCCATTAGTTCATATCCCTCTAAACCTTTCGTATTCATGTATTTGTCTTATAGAAACATAGAAACATAGAAAATAGGTGCAGGAGTAGGCCATTCGGCCCTTCGAGCCTGCACCGCCATTCAATGTGATCATGGCTGATCATCCAACTCAGTATCCCGTACCTGCCTTCTCTCCATACCCCCTGATCCCTTTAGCCACAAGTGCCACATCTAACGCCCTCTTAAATATAGCCAATGAATTATTGTCTTCTTTATGTGGCAATTCTACCTGCCTCTACCATTTCTTCTGGCAGCTCATTCCAGGTATACACCCCCCCAATGGGTGAAAAAAGTCATCCCTCGGATCCCTTTCAAATCTTTGCCCTTTGATCTTAACCCTATGTCTGTCCTCAAGTTTGAGACTCCCCTTCTCTGGGGAATAGATTGCACCTATTCATCTACGCTCGTCATGATATTAAAAAAAACCTCTATAAAGTCACCCTCCACCTCCGATGCTCCAGGAAAAAAGACCTAGCCTATCCAGGCACAACTTATAACTCAAAATCTCCAGAACCAGTAACAAAACTTGTAAAAAGCTTTTTAGACCCTTTTCAGCTTAATGGCATCCTTCCGATAGCAGTGTGACTAAAGCTGCTTAACAGTGTGACTAAACAGTACTCCAAATGTAGCCTTAACAACATCTTGTACAGTTGCAACATGACATCCCAAATCCTGTACTTGATACCCAGAGTAATGAAGGGAAGCATGCCAAATAGCTTCTTCACTACCTTGTTCACCTCAGTTACCACGTTCATGGAACTATACCTGTACCTCTGTCTCACTGTTCTACAACACTCCCCAGAGCCATAAATTTTACTGTACAAGTCCTGCCTGCTTTATCCTACCAACATATAACACTTTGCATTTATCCAAATTAAACCCAATCTGCAATTTCTAAGCCCAATGACCCAGTTGATCAGATCTCTGAAATCATAGAAAACATAGAAAGATAGGTGTAGGAGTAGGCCATTTGGCCCTTCGAACCAGCACCGCCATTCAATATGATCATGGCTTATCATCTAAAATCAGTACCCTGTTCCTGCTTTTTCCCCATATTCCTTGATTCCTTTAGCCTTGTTCACTGTCCACTATACCACTAATTTTAGTGCCATTCACTAACATAGAATCATATAAAATTATTAGAGGCATAGACAGACAGTCAGAGACTACTAAAAACTAGAAGGCTTCGGCACAGAAGGGGTGGGGGTAGAGGTTTCAACGAGAGTTCCAGGATGAGTGTTTTACATAGAGAGTGGTGGTAAATGCCTAGAACGTGCTGACATGGTGGCGATGGAAGCAGATGCCACAGCAACATTTAAGAGCCATTTAGACAGGCATATAAACAGGCGAGGAATGGAAGATTACCACCAGGTGGCGCCAGCAATGGCTGCCAACCATCTGTCTGCCTCTTCCTTCTTTGTGTTTTAATAGTATGTGTTAAATGTATGTTTTTAGAGTTCTTTAGCTTGTTTTATGTGGGGAGGGGGGTTGGCAGAAACTTTTTCTAATCTCTTACCTCGAAGGAGATGCATTTTTTTTCCGTATTATATCTCCATCCGCACTGCGACCTAACATCGAGCATTTGGCGGCCTTTGCTGGAGACCGATTTTGAGAGCTCCACCACGGGGAGCCTACGGGACTTTAACATAACGGAGCCCGCAAATCCCTTTGCCTGGGATCGACCTCGGAGCTCCAACGGTGGGTGCCTGCGGACTTAACATCACGGAGCTCGCAGTCTCTGGTCAGAGACTGACTTCGGCAACTCCAAGCTGCACGAGCTTCGACCGCCCCGAGGCGGGAGTTTCGATCTCCACTAGGCTTATCCAGAATTCTACCACTGCCTGAAAAATAATCAAAGGCTCAACTTTCACTGAGAAAGAGAATTCCATAGACTCATTGTTATATCAGAATTTTCCCGAACAGTCTGTGACCCATAACGATGTGGTCATAGCGCTATGTTTAAAGCCCATAGTGCTGCAGCTGGTAGCACTATATTTAGAACACATAGCGCTGCAGCCGACAGCTCTTTGTTTAAAATCCCATGCATTAAACTGACAGCGCTCTGTTTAAACTTTGGAGTGCCAATCCGGCAGTGCTGTGTGTATTACCTTTACACCCCTTCGCGGGCCAGATACGGAAATTTACCAAAATTTCCCGAAATCATCCCATGTCCATAAAATTACCCGAAATTATTCCATTTCCCTAAAATTACCCGAAGGCAACCAGAATTTCCCGAAGTTTGGATAATTTCCTTCAAAGTGGATACAGTGGGTTTGACTGCCCCAAAATAAAGAGAATAAAGAAGATTGAACTTTTTTGTCTTCCATCACAGTGAGGAATGTGGGGAATCTGCTGTGGTGGATGTTTAAGCATAGAACACATTATTGAGAACATGTTGGCCAAATACCAAGGTCGTTCAAATTTGATTTTCTGCTCAGATCTGAGTCACTTGTACAGTAATTATTCCAATTAAATGATAGACTGCTTGTACTATACTAACACCAAAAATATTTGCACTGAAGCTATCCTGGCAGGGACAGTTGTGAATTTGGTTATGGGAAGAAGCGTCATGTATGAACTGAGGTTCACTGAGAGTAAAGGCAGTAATCAGCCTCTTGTAGCTTCTTACGTCTTTAGTCCACATTAGTTAACTTCTACTTTCCACCATCATATTACAGTATACCTGTCACTGAGTTACAGAAAGCCACATTGACTTATGTTGTCCATGATAATTGGCAGGAATAAAAATGAAATTGGCAGCTCCTGAAAACGTCACATGTAGTTTACCAAGTTGGTTTGTGCCATCATCTACCAGAGGTGAAGCACCTGCAAAGTGGCTGTTGTGAATGTTCAAACTGGTAGAGAAATTGCAGGTGTTGGTCTTGTTGATTTGTGCCCAGCTTGCAATGTGTGATGCAGTTGAAAGGTGGACAGGTTAGTGGGTTCATATTTCTTTCATGTTAGACGTGTAACTAAAGGGGCTGTCCCACTTGGGTGACCTAATCTGCGTGTTCTGGCGAGTTTGCCCTCGACTCATACTTGCAGCATAGAAACATTGAAATTAGGTGCAGGAGTAGGCCATTCGGCCCTTCGAGCCTGCACCGCCATTCAATATGATCATGGCTGATCATCCAATTCGGTATCCTGTACCTGCCTTCTCTCCATACCCCCTGATTCCTTTAGCCACAAGGGCCACATCTAACTCCCTCTTAAATATAGCCAATGAACTGGCCTCAACTACCTTCTGTGGCAGAGAATTCCAGAGACTCACCACTCTCTGTGTGGAAAATGGTTTCCTAATCTCGGTCCTAAAGGAATTTCCCCTTATCCTTAGACTGTGACCCCTTGTTCTGGACCTCCCAAACATCGGGAACAATCTTCCTACATGTAGCCTATCCAACCCCTTAAGAATTTCTATAAGTTTCTATAAGATCCCCCTCAGTCTTCTAAATTCTAGCGAGTACAAGCCAAGTCCATCCAGTCTTTCCTCATATGAAAGTCCGGACATCCCAGGAATCAGTTTGGTGAACCTTCTCTGCACCCCCTCTATGGCAAGAATGTATTTTCTCAGATTTGGAGACCAAAACTGTACGCTATACTCCAGGTGTGGTCTCACCAAAACCCTGTACAACTGCAGTAGAACCTCCCTGCTCCTATACTCAAACCCTTTCGCTATGAATGCTAATATACCATTTGCTTTCTTCACTGCCTGCTGCACCTGCATGCCTACTTTCAATGATTGGTGTACCATTCTGAAAAGGACCCGTTTACTCCTACCCTTTGCTTCCTGTCTGCCAGCCAGTTCTCTATCCACATCGATACTGAACCCCCAATACCGTGTGCTTTAAGTTTGTATACTACTCTTATGTGCGACCTTGTCGAAAGCCTTCTGAAAGTCTAGATATAACACATCCACTGGTTCTCCCTTATCCACTCTACTAGTTACATCCTCAAAAAATTCTATAAAATTCGTCAGACATGATTTACCTTTTGTAAATCCATGCCGACTTTGTCTAATGATTTCACCACTTTCCAAATGTACTGCTATCCCATCTTTAATAACTGACTTTAATAGCAGTTTCCCCACTACCGATGTTAGACTAACTGGTCTGTAATTCCCCATTTTCTCACTCCCTCCTTTTTTAAAAAGTGGGGTTACATTAGCTACCCTCCAATCCTCAGGAACTACTCCAGAATCTAAGGAGTTTTGAAAAATTATCACTAATGCATCCACTATTTCTGGGGCTACTTCCTTGAGTACTGTGGGATGCAGACTATCTGGCCCTGGGGATTTATCGGCCTTTAATCCATTCAATTTACCCAACGCCACATCCGGCTAACCTGGATTTCACTCAGTTCCTCACCTTATTTGACCCCCGATCCCCTGCTATTTCCGTCAGATTATTTATGTCTTCCTTAGTGAAGACAGAACCAAAATAGTTATTCAATTGGTCTTCCATGCCCTTGTTCCCCATGATCAATTCAGCTATTTCTGACTGCAAGGAACCTACATTTTTTAACTAATCTCTTTCTCTTCACATATCTATAAAGATTTTTGTGTCAGTTTTACTGTTCCCTGCCAGTTTTCTTTCATAATCTATTTTCCCTTTCCTAATGAAACCCTTTGTCCTCCTCTGCTGGACTCTGAATTTCTCCCAGTCCTCTGGTTGGCTGCTTTTTCTGGCTAATTTGTATGCTTCATCTTTTGTTTTTATACTATCCCTGATTTCCCTCGTTATCCATGGATGCACTACCTTCCCTGATTTATTCTTTAGCCAAACTGGGATGAACAATTGTTGTAGTTCATCCTTGCAGTATTTAAATACCTTCCATTGCACATCCACTGTCAACCCTTTAAGAATCACCTGCCAGTCTATCTTGGCCAATGTATGTCTCATACCGTCAAAGTTACCTTTGTTTCAGTTCAGAACCCTTGTTTCTGACTTAATTACGTCACTCTCCATCCTAATGAAGAACTCAACCATATTGTGGTCACTCTTGCCCAATGGGCCACGCACAACAAGACTGCAAACTAACCCTTCCTCATTACTCAATACCCAGTCTAGAATAGCCTGCTCTTTCATTGGTTCCTCTACATGTTGGTTTAGAAAACTATCCATTCCAAGAAATCCTCTTCCTCAGCACCCCTGCCCATTTGATTCACCCAATCTATATGTAGATTGAAGTCACCCATTATCACTGTTTTACCCTTGATGTACGCATTTCTAATTTCCTGTTTGATGCCATCCCCAACTCCACTACTACTGTTAGGTGGCCTGTAAACAACTCCCACTAGCGTTTTCTGCCCCTTAGAGTTTCGCAGCTCTACCCATATCGATTCCACATCCTCCAAGCTAATGTCCTTCCTTTCTCTTGCATTAATCTCCTCTCTCACCAGCAACGCTACCCCACCTCCCTTTCCTTTCTGTCTATCCTTCCTGAATATTGAATATCCCTGGATGTTCAGCTCCCTGCCTTGGTCCCCCTGGAGCCACGTCTCGTGATCCCAACTATAGCATAGTCATTAATAGCTATCTGCACATTTAACTCATCCACCTTATTACGAATACACCTTGCATTGAGACACAAAGCCTTCAGGCTTGTTTTTACAACACTCTTACTCCTTATACAATTATGTTGACAGTGGCCCCTTTTGATTTTTGCCCTGGAAACCCACCACCTCTTATTCTCTGTTTATTATTTTTTTTTTCTTTCCCCCTACATGTTGGGTCTGAGTGCTTCCCTTCTCTGCCTTCTGCCTCAGACCCTGTCTTCTGGCTTTCTCCATTTGAGTCCCTCCCCCCAACCGTTCCAGTTTAAAGTCCCCCCCAGTAACCTTTGCAAATTTCCCTGCCAGCATGGTCGACACAAGGTCGTAGGAGGACTCCTTGATGCTCTAGAGTAGTTCCCGTGTACTCGAGACCTCAGTTAGGTCGCGGCGTATTTTTTCAACATGTTGAAAAATGCCCGCTAGTAAATAAGGTCGCCATGGACTCGTAGGTTTAGTCGTAGTAGGTTGGCATGTTAGTCATTGGTAATCGAGGGTAGTCGAAGGCAGTCGTAGATCCTTATTTTCGTCTAAGGGAGTCGAAGGAGGTCGTCTTCACATCAATTTTCCCGAAGTTAGTCGAAGCTAGTCTTCAACATAGTCGAAGGAGGTCGAAGGAAGTCTTCTACATAGTCGAAGGAGGTCTTCAACATGACATTTTTTCAAACTCTCCTAAACTCTTCTAAACTCGCCAATTAGGTCGCCCAAGTGGGACAGCCCCTTAACTCCTTTGCAGCAAGATTTATATTCAACATAAAGCTGCCAGAAAAAGGAGAGTTGCAGTCAGATGTTACCCGACAAGCAAAGGAGGTATAATATGGCCAGAGCTTCTTCCAATCACTCGTCTAAATTTCAACAGGAATCCAAGGGAAATCAGAGAAAATGGTTGTTTCCCTCTGTTTGCTGTCTTTGTAATTAGCATGAAAAATTGGGAATAAGCATGATGAAATTGCTGCCGGGAATTTTGGCATCTTCCTGAAAACTGTTGAGGTGTTGACTAATTTGGTACTAAAATTGATTCCACTAACAACTGATGGGTTTCCGCATAGCACTGGTTCATTCTCACTGTTAATTCTCTCACAGGGCGATCCTGGAGTTTCAGGAAAAGATGGGCTGCCGGGGAGTCCTGGTGAAAAGGTAAAGTGACATGACAATTCAGATTAATAGGAAGAAATGAGCCAAAAAAATATTTGTTTATCCCTATCCATTCCCTGTTATGATGAAATGCAACCAGTCTGTTTCCCTTCACCATCCTGCTGCAGGTGTACAATGTTTTCTGGTTTTATTTCACATTTCCAGCTTGGTGTCAGTGTTTTGTATTCAGATTGTGAATTTAGTTGAGAAGTTAATTAGCGATGAGCTAATTCCTCTTGGGATTTCCCAGTGACAGGAATTTTAACCATAGCTATGCATGCATTTATAATTCGCCCTTAGCCAGAGGAAAATAACTCCGGTGGGATAGGGCTGGAGATGTGGGTGATGTCCAGAATGAAGCCCACACCCTGAAGGTCAGAGCATAAAATGATACATTGAATTGATACCCAGACCGCTTGAAAGTCATGATGCAGTAAGTCATGATGTAGTTCTACAAGATTTTAGTTAGGCTACATTTAAAGTATTGCACCCAGTTCTGGAAACCCCATCACAGGAAGGATGGGGTGGATTTACAGTGGGTGCAGAAGAGGTTTATCAGAACGCCGCCTGAATTAAGTGGTATTAACTTCAAGGAAAGGTTGTGCAAACTGGGATTGTTTTCTCTGGAATACCAAGGGTTGAGGGGAGTCTGATAAACGTATGTAAAATTATGAAAAGCATCGATAAGGTAAACAGTCAGAACCTTTTTCCTAGGTAGAAATGTCAAAATCTTGAGGGTCTATTGTCTATTGTCTATTAATAGCTTTAAGATAAGGGGACCAAATTTAAAGATGTGCAGGGCAGGTTCTTTTTACCCAGACGGTAGTGGGTGCTTGGAATGTGGTGTTAGGGATGGGGGTGGAGGCAAATATGATAGTGACAGTTGGGAGCCTTTTAGATCAGCACATGGATATGCAGCGAATGGAGGTATAAAGGTTCTCATCAGTTGATCAATTAAAAAGCTGAGTTAACGTGACAGATTCATGGTCTTTCATCAGAACTATCCAGTTCTTATACAACCTGGAAAATCTGGTTATCTGGAATTGTTATATTCAATGTTGAGAAATGAGGGATGTAACATGCCTAGTGTAAATATTTCCTGTTCTTCAAGCTTACTTTGATTGTCTTCAAAATAATTTTAGAACCCAAAGATAGAGAGCTCAGATTGGAATGGTCAGTAACGAGATGCTCAGGTCACATTTGTGGAGTGAATGGAAGTGTACTGCAAAATGTTTACCCAATCTGCATTTGATTTCTCAAATAAAGCCTCTGTCACAAATAGCCATGTCACATGTGCTGCATAATTCTCTGATTCTGTATCAATCACATAAATTTGATTCAGAACATTACTTGATGCTTACTCTTTCAGAAATGATTAATAGAACTGCTGTCACATAAAAAGTATCTTCAAATTCCGGGAGTGTTTCTCTTCCACTTCATCCTAATTTTTATCTATCACGAGTCTCAAACTAGGCTCAGGTTTCTGTTTGCAGGTTTAAATGTTCCACTTGTATGTTTGTTATTAGATAACCTGGCTAACTTCTCATCTCCTAATTTAGGGAGATCCAGGAGAAAAAGGAGAAGCTGGGCCCCAGGGAGAAAAGGTAAGAAAAAACAAAGTTCAGGATATTTGTCAATAAGTTCAAGTTCATGTTCAAGTTTACATTTATTGGTACAGTGAAATTTGAGTTACCATACAGCCATATGAATAAAAAGAACACAACACGCAATAGAATTTAACATGAACATGCCCACACAGCGGAATCAACGTTTCCCACTGTGGGGGAAGGCAATAAAGTTCAGTCATCTTCCTCTTTGTTCACCCGTGGTAGGGGCCTTTTGAGCCCCCGCAGTCGCCGCTTCGGCGGCCCGATGTTCAGGCCCTCTCGCCGGGATGATCGGAACACTGACATCAGAACGGAAGAACATTCTCAACAGTTTGGAGTTTCCGAATCGGCCGCTTCTTACCGGAGACCACGGCTCCCGAAGTTTACAGGCCGTGCTGGGTGGAGATTCAACACTGGCGGCCCTCGGCAAAGGGATCCCAGGACTCCGCGATGTTAAAGTCAGCTAGAAGCTCTGCAACCACAGCTCCACGATGTTAAAGCAGCAGACCCAACACTCCGGAGCTTCAACACGGTGATCCCCGATAAGGCATCGCCCGCTCCGCGATGGTAAATCTGTGCTGCTCTTGCAGGACAGGCTGCGCCAATCCTGGTGGTAGGCCGCGAGGGGAGGAGGGAGCGAAGACGCGACTCGGAGAATAGTCGCATCCTCGACCAGGAAGTGACTGAGAAATGGTTTCCTCCTTACCCTACCCACCTCCCCCACATAAAAAGACTAAGAAATCTCCAAAAACATACTTTTAAACAGATTAAAAATAACAAAAACTTTAAAAAAACAGACTGTAGGCAGAGGCTGCCATCATACGGCAACCCTGGTGGAATAATAAGGGGAATAATTAAGCGGTTACATATGCAAATTGATATAACCTCACTTAGAGACATAAAGGATGGCAATGAAAGGAACAGGAGTAATCACTCGGCCCATTGTTTTTGCTACAACTTTCAACAAGATCTCTACCTTGGTGACGCTTTTCTGCCCACTAACCACATGACATTTTGATTCCCTCAGTATCTAAAATTTGATCACTATCTTTGTTGAATATTCTGAGCAATTCCACAGCTCTCTTGGATAAGTGAATTGGAAAGATCCTTAATCCCAAGGATCTGTCTAAGGAAGAATAGTAAGATTGAACGAGAACTTACCAGTTCGAAGGTTGATCTTTATTTCATGAGGAGTCGAAGTGAGGGATTTCGTGAAGAGCCCGCCGGCGCGCATGCTCGACATACTTCAAAGTAGCGGCGTGGAATCACAGAAACCAATGAAAAGAAATGACTTCACATAGTAAGAATGAAAACGACTAAGATTACCAGATGAAGGTGATTGAGGGTTGGGCGAGGAGGGCACGAAATCCCTCACTTCGACTCCTCATGAAATAAAGATCAACCTTCGAACTGGTAAGTTCTCGTTCAATCTTACTATTTCATTTCGGAGTCACGTGAGTGACTTCGTGAAGACTTCAAAGCTTCTGTGATGACACGCCCTGGACCACGTCCATGCTGTCACACCACTACCAGGGATGGATGGGAGGAATAACGTGCTGACTAGTCCATACTGCAAAACAAATCATATTTATTAACAACAAATCAAAAAACCCCTTATTCGGGGACATCTCCACGTTCTTGCCCCGCATCTAATACGGCTTCTGCGAACTGTAGAGGCGCAGCGACGGGCCGGTTGTAGAAACGCTGAAACACCGCTTCATTAGCCCATCCTGCTGTGGCGAGAATATGGTCCATGGGCACCTCCATGACCCTCGCCGCCGACGTCGATGCAGCCCTGGTGGAATGAGATTTGAACACATTAGTGTCGATACCTGACTTACCCAAGACGACTCGAAGCCACCTGGATATCGTCTGTGTTGTCACTCGATGGTGAGGTCTCTTATGAGTGACAAGCAGGTATCTCTCTTTTCCTCTGATGCTTGCCGTCACCTTGACGTAGTAACGGATGTGGGAGGCTAAACATAGCCTAGCATCTGCGGGGTATGCCGGGAACTTCAGCGGCAGCCCTGTGCACCCAGGTCTATGCTGCTTTAGTAGCTCGTCAACAAAGAAAACTACTTCTGTGGGGGTAGACATCATTCTGTCGACACGTAGTTTATGGAGTGTCTGTACCCTCTGTGCTGAAGTCAGCGCTAGTAACATCACCAGCTTCATGGTGAGTTTGTCCAGCTGGAGCCCTTCCATGGGGGACCACGTCCTGAGCAGAGCTAAAACTACCCTGACATCCCAGGTGATATTGTAGCGTGGTGTAGGCGGATTCGTATTGAAAATACCCTGCATGAGCCTGGACACTAGCTTGTTGGATCCCACCTCAATATTGAGGTAGAATGATAGAGCGCTCCTGGCGCTGTTGATGGCACTGTAGCTTAAGTGTTCATCATGGTGCAACCCCGCGAGGAATTCCAGGACGTCGGTTATAGTCACGGCATCGTACGTGATGCGAGAGCGGCTGCAGAAGGCTTCCCACTTCCTGATGTGAGAGTGGTATCTTTGCCTTGTAGACTCTCGGCACGACGCTGCAATGGTATCCATGGTCCGAGTAGAAAGGCCGTATCCAACTAAAGGCCGATTCAGAATCTGCAAGCCAACAAATTTAAATAGCCATGGCAGGGATGTGGCTCCCCTGATACAGGGTGAGTAACTAATTCTGGGCTACCCTGCAAACGGACCCAAGGCTCACTGAGCGTGTCAAAGACCATCGGATACCACGGCTGTGTAGGCCAGTCGGGTATGATAAGGATGCCCTTGGCACCATCCATCTGAATTTTTCGTAATACCCGACTGATGAGGCAAAACGGAGGGAATGCATAGAAAAAGCAATTCCCCCAGTCTAGCGAGAATGCATCTAACGCTATAGCCCCAGGATCTGGTTCCCACGAGACGTAGGTTGGTACCTGATGGTTCAACCGGGACGCAAAAAGGTCAATATCCGGTTTCCCAAATTTGGCTGTGATTTTTGCAAAGATTTCAGGATGTAACATCCATTCAATATTATCATTGAACTTGCGTGACCTGGCGTCCGCCACAAAATTAAGCTCACCTGGCAAATAGGTGGCTGAAATCCAAATGTCTCTCTTGACACACCAGAGCCAAATTGAATTAGCCAATTTATCACATGAAACTGACCTGGTACCGCCCATGTGATTTAAGTACGCCACCGCTGTGGTGTTGTCTATTTGGAGCCGGACATGTGCTCCAAAGATCTTGGAACAATATGCACGAAGTCCGTGAAACGCTGCAAGCAGCTCCAAATAGTTGATCCCTTGTGATACCAACATTGTATTCTCAAGGGTATCCCATCGGCCCCCACAACTAGAATGCTGATTCGTAGCTCCCCAGCCATCAGAGCTCGCATCAGTTTGTAAGTATATCATCGGTTTCGCCTCAATAATAGTTTTAAACGAGTTACTAATGTGGCAAACCCACCATCGTAACTCATCCAATGCTGCAGGCGGCAGCTGCATTGATCGATCATAATTACCAGCATGCCGCCGCCGCAGCGCAGCAATCTTGGCTCTCTGCAAGTTTTGATAATGCAGAGGTCCATACCGGGCTGCCGGAAACAAAGCCACAATCTTGCCAATGACAGTAGCTGTGTGACGAATCGATGGTATACGAGTATTGAGTAAATCTGTACACACCTGTGTTACCTCCTCAACTTTGTTAATTGGTATGGTGACTCTCATGCTAATGGAATTCACCTGGAACCCCAGATAATTAATTACCTGGGTGGGGCAGAACTTAGATTTTTCTGGATTAACAATGAACCCAAGCTGTTGGAACAAATTGACCACAGCTGCAACCCCTTGTTGAGCTGATTCCAAGGTGTGTCCGATAATTAAAATATCATCTAAATAGGCCATCATGACATGATGTCGTTGTCTTAAATAAGCCATAATTGGCTTCACCAATTTAGTAAATAATCGAGGGGCTGTGGTGAGCCCATTAGGCAACGCCCTATATTGCCACAGCTGGTCCATCCAGATAAATTTTAAGAACCTTCTGTAATATTTTTGCATGGGTACGGTATAGTACGCATCCTGTAAATCAATACATGCCATAAAGCACCCTTGTGAGATCAATGATTTGGCCGTTTCAAACGTGTCCATTTTAAAATGAGTATATGTTACAAAGTTATTCAGAGTGGTCAGATCAATAATGACTCTACAGCCTCCATCTTTCTTAGGTCGGGTAAAAATATTGGAAACAAATTCAACGGGCTCATGAACCGTTTTCTCTATGACCCCTTTCTGTTCCAACCTTAAAATTTCCTTATAGCCTACGGACTGTTCCGCAGCCGTTAGTTTAAACATACGACCCGGTCTATGCTGAGACGGAGGGATGTCCCCATTAATAAACTCAATGCTATGGCCCTGAATATTCCGTAACACATACTCATCACTGGTAATATTACCCCATGCACCCGCAAACAACCGCAAACGCCCACCAACATGTGAAGTTAAACAAAGAGAAAAAAGAGAACCAGACCGCCTCACCTCTGTGGTTACCGGCGGTCCCTGACACGAGTGGGTGGACGTAGAGGTGCTGGGTTGGTTTGAGGTCGTGGCGTCCTCATTTTCCATCTCGGCTTCTGCCGAGCCTGTCCTAAAAAAGACCCCTGTGGTTGGGGTGGCTGATATCGGTTTGGACCTGGAGGGTAATTCCTGGTAGACATGCTGGCAGACCCTCGTGAGCGGCCAAGCGAAGCTTTGGAGCTCGATGGCGTGGGGGCACTCTGAGAGCGCATGAGCCCCACGGTCTTGGCTTGTTCATCAAGCTCTCTGACCCTTTTGGAAAGGTCTTCGCCAAAGAGCTGACGGGGCGGCGGCGGCGGCGGTGGTTTGCACAACCCTGCAAATTTGGGGTTGAGCGCTGGGCGGATGCTATTTTTCCGAAAGCCTTTAATTTCGTTTTGAGTAGCGCATAGAAGCGCCAGAGCATCCTCCTGGTCCAAATTAAGCTCCTCTCCATCGACCGACCGCACAAAGGCAGTAATCCCGGCCGTGAGGAGTTTCAGGATCCGCTGAATCTTCAGCTCCTGCTGACGGATAGCCGCACTGATGTTGCCCCATATCGGCGTATTGACCACAGGCACGTTGAGGGAGTTGCAGTTTGATGGAGCCTTGTGACGGCTCATGGCTTGTAACAGAACTTCCTCCTGAAGCTGGTGATTATTTAGGAAGTCCACAGTGGCTGCCAGCTTTGTATTGATAGGAAGCCCCAAGGAATGAGGGGCTGCAAACTTGGTGGCCACATCGAGGAGGTCCTCCGCCGGTAATTCAGGCGGGGGTGGGATGGGGTCGCCCACAGCCTCCTCGTCCTGCTGCTCCAGGCTGGTGTATGAAGCTGGTGATGAAGCCCTGTGCCTGTCGCTGCTGGATGCCTGTTGATGTTGGATGAGACGTTCCAGCAGCCGCTCTATACGGTCAATACGCCCTTCACCCTGAACACTCAGGTGGTCGGAGTCCTCCAGCTCTGAAAATTGGCCGGGGCTCCTGTCATCGGCCCGCACCTCGTCGAGGCCCTGCCGGTGCCGGTAGTTGTCGTCGACAGCCGCCGAGGCGAAACTGCGCGATTCCTGCACGGGCGTGTTCAACCGCCTCCGTGTAGCGGGAGCGGAAGCCGTTGCCTCTAAGGACAGATGCGGCATGGTGTCGGCACCAGCCGAAGCCTGGATACCTTGGGCCCGTGCAGGCTTGCCAGCTGCCCACATCGTGGACCTTGCCGACACATGGTCTCGCCCACCCATCCATGGGGGGCTCGGCGACCGTGACGGGACCCCCAACTGACTCGTCCCGGCGTCGGAAGTTGGGGGGCGACGGCTGGACCTCACAGCTGCCCCGGGTCCCGTCCTGGAACCTGACCGCTCCTTAGCGGCAGGCAGAGCCTTAGCCCCGACAGGGTTAGGCGTCTGGGCTCCTGCCCTTCCCCTGCGCAGGGGGCTTCGTGAAGCGGGCCGTGCAGCCGCACGGACCCGTCTGCTCGAGGCCGTCAGCAAGCCTGCTGACGACCGGACTGCCATGGCAGGGTCGTCCTGCTCTGGCGGCACACCACACTCCTCCTCGTCAAACTCCTCCGAGCTGTGGTGTGCGGGCGGGTCCGGACCTGAAAAGACAGAGCTCACCGACATCTCCGCCCTCGTTCCGGTCTGCGTTGCAGGTACCCCCGACAACTCTCGCTCCGGAACTGCTGGCCGGCGACTTCTTCCCGATCTCCGGCCTCTCAAACTCCCATCCATGTTCTTGCTGTGAAGCAAACACAACAAGAACCACCAACTTAAGGTAGCATACTTACCTGCGTGGTTCCCTTATGAAGGGCTGGCGAGGAGCACGCTCCTCCGACAGCCGTCGCAGCAACGCGTTACGACGATATGTCGAGCATGCGCGCCGACGGGCTCTTCACGAAGTCACTCACGTGACTCCGAAATGAAATATCATGTTTCATGTGATATTTGCTTAAGTGTCTGGAAAATACTCACAAAATGGTTAAATTTGGAAGTTTAACTGTGATATTGGATAAGAGGTAGATTTATTAGAATCACAATAACTGGAGAACCTAGAGGTAGTTCTGCTATCGTGCAAATTGGATATAACGCAAGTGATGCATTACGCGGGTCAAATTGATTATAATCTTATTTCAATCGGGAACAAGAAAACCATTTAAAAGTTACTTCAGAAATTGACATGCAAAAAAAAACTATTTAACAAGTATAGGGGGAAAACCTGTTTCCATGTAACCCTCCCAGCAGTAATCAGGCACCATCGCCTCTTAAGGACACAGCTGCTACTTTAACCACGGGTGGCCAAATAAATCGCTAAGCAATCACTTCTGTTGACTGTTGTGCAGCAATACTCTTAAACAATGTAACATACAGCCTTTAATATATTTATGGGCAGTCAGGGCCAGATTAAGACCCATAGAGGCCGTAAGCAGTTAAAATATTTTGGTGCCCCCATATATATGTAATTCAAAATATAAACAATAATAAACCATAAAATATTTTTTTATTTTTCAAAATGAAACAAAACTAACAGTAAGATGGAAAATAATGTTTATTTTTGTATAATTGCACTTTATTTATATTTGAAAAGTTTTCTACTTTTTTTTATCATTTCTGTGGTGCCCCCCTTCCCTTGATGCCCTAAGCACGTGCTTATTTTGGTTAATGGTTGATCCAGCCCTGCGTGCAGTAACAAAAATAAACTTCTACAGTATCTGTTGAAAATACCTTCATTTTTCTCAATGCAGTAAATAACTTTGTTCTTGCGAGTTTGATAGTTTCTAGCCCCTAACTGCCTTCTCCCTGTGACACCATTGTCTTTCTAAGATACTTGATGAGTAAGGCAGGAGAATGGGGTTGAGAGGGAAAGATAGATCAGCCACGATTGAATGGGGGAGTAGACTCGATGGGCCGAATGGCCTAGCTCTGCTCCTCTGGCTTATGGACTTACAACACATATTTTAGAACTGAGGTCTCTTGGGAATGCACCTATTACATTATGGCAGAACTACCTGTACTTGCATTGATATATTACATTTAACTTGGCACAACAGCCCAAGGTATTTCAAAGGTGTGACACCAAAGATATGGTGCAGATTTTTAAAAAATTGTCTATGTTGGAGAGAGAGAGAGAGATATAAAGAGAGAATGCTGAGATCTGGGATTGGTTTTAAAAAATAATTGCAGAGCTCATGATCTCGAACTAATGTTAATGTGCAGCTGCCAGGATAGAATAATTATATTCCGAAATGATCAAAAGGTCAGACCTATAGCGGCATGGAGAGCTCAGATGGTTGAAGGCCTGGAAGAAATATCCTAGAGGCAGAAATTTGAGGCCATGAGGGATTTACAAACAAGGATCCAAATGTCTAATAATTGGAGGGAACAAGCAGCATGTTTTCTCTCCTTCTGGCTTTTTTGGATTTATGTAACTTTAGCCGTGCCTATCAAAGTGGCTGGACCTTGGTTCCTGTTAATATTGCAGATGTAACAGGCAGCAGCTTGAAGCACCGAGAAAGGCAGCTGCTAATTCATATTCCTTGCCATAGTAAATTCTTATCATACTTGATCTGTTCAGTAATAGCCTGCATTTGTGGGATTTGCTTCAATAAACATTTTGATGGATAGATTTCCAGACAGGTAAGCTGGTGCATCTCATCACTAGAGCAGCGGTTTGCTGCCACCCCCTGGTTGTTATATATCTCTTGCCTTGGATGACATTCTGTACTCTGTGCCACATCTGAAGAATCTGACAGATAGAGCCTTTCTATTTTCTATATTTTGCTAAGTGTTAAGAAGGCAAAACAAAGCAATATCCTTTTCATGCAAAAGAGTGTGCAAACTCAGTATTTCTGTAAAGAGATGCACTAAATCTGTGCATTGTACTTTTGTCACAACACAAAATATGCAACAATGCAATAAGCATTGGGGAGTGGAAAAATGGTTGCATAGAATATGTATTTTATGTGACATGGGTTCACATTACTCCAGCATTATTTTAACTCACCTTACTCCTCATGATGTTACTCTCAAATCGTGCTTAACTACTGGCAATGCATCCTGATGGTTGACACTATACACTCCAGAACTTCGTGTCACATTTTAACCTTGGGGCAGGTTTCTCCGCCTACCAAATTTTAGCTGCCACACCAGACAGATGGTTCATGAGAACTAATGAAGCCATGACTTACCCCCTGGTGTGGTGTTCTGGAAGTTTGTAGAATTACAGACAGCAACATTGGAACCGATACTAACATCGTGAATGCAACAATTGGTGTCCCCAAGCAGAGGTTTTGGCATCTGGCCAGTGAGGAGGGTACACAGCTGTCCTGCACAATCTTGAAATAATGAGGCCATGGGCCAGAATTGCAATGGGATGAGGAAGGGATGCAGGAAAAGGAGGAACAAAACATGTGAGGGTGGACAGAGGCTCTCTTTGAATGTTCAATCATGGATGCGTCTAATAATCATCGAAACATCCTATTCCATTTTCTCTCCCATCAGCATTTTCCCCTTCTTTACACACTAGTGTGTTGCTGAACAGATATTTAGTAGGTCTGTTTCCCATTCTAGTACTAAATGTACAAAATGGCCAAGCCAATTTAATCAGTTTCTCAAAGTTCAGCAAACATTTGCAATAATTTTTATCAAATCAATAGATTTAACTAGCAGGTAAGTAGTTGATCACATAAATCTGCTGCAATTTTATTCCAATAGTCAATAGACAATAGGTGCAGGAGTAGGCCATTCGGCCCTTTGAGCCAGCACCGCCATTCAACGTGATCATGGCTGATCATCCCCAATCAGTACCCCGTTCCTGCCTTCTCCCCATATCCTCTGACTCCGCTATCTTTAAGAGGTCTATCTAGCTCTCTCTTGAAAGTATCCAGAGAACCGGCCTCCTCCGCCCTCTTAGGCAGAGAATTCCACACTCACAACTCTCTGTGTGAAAAAGTGTTTCATCATCTCCGTTCTAAATGGCTTACCCCTTATTCTTAAACTGTGGCCGCTGGTTCTGTACTCCCCCAATATCGGGAACATGTTTCCTGCCTCTAGCGTGTCCAAACCCTTAATAATCTTATATGTGCCAATCAGATCCCCTCTCATCCTTCTAAACTCCAGAGTATACAAGCCCAGCCGCTCCATTCTCTCAGCATATGATTGTCCCGCCATCCCGGGAATTAACCTTGTAAACCTACGCTGCACTCCCTCAATAACAAGAATGTCCTTCCTTAAATTAGGGGACCAAAACTGCACATAATACTCCAGGTGTGGTCTCACTGGGCCCTATACAACTGCAGAAGGACCTCTTTGCTCCTATACTCAACTCCTCTTCTTATGAAGGCCAACATGCCATTCGCTTTCTTCACTGCCTGCTGTACCTGCATGCTTACTTTCAGACCTAAACAAAGTGAATCGCATTCTTCTCCATTCAATATATGGTTAAATGTATCAGCTCACAAATCATCAGAAGAATATTGAACCCATTGTTCTTCACATCACATCGCCTGTATTTGTTGGGCACATAAATCATTCAGCACAGTGATGGACAATTAGCAAGGAAGGCAAGTGGACAAAGTGGCCTAGAAAGTTCAAGTGTGTTTAATTGACATATGTAATGAAACAAACTATGTAATTGTTACTTACGGCAGCATAACATAATAATAGATAACATAATAAACAAGCAAAAAATAAGTAGTGGAAACGGAAAAGTTCATTGTTTACTTGGTGTTTGCAGTTTCATGACCTGGTGGGAAGAAGCTGTTCCTGAACCTGTAGTTCACAGTTTTTTATAGTCTTGTACCTTCTTCCCGATAGCAGGAATGAAATGAGAACGTGGCCAGGGTGGTGTGGATCTCTGATGATGCTGGTTTCCTTTTAGAGGCAGTGCCTTCTATAGATCCCTTCAATGGTGGGGAGATCAGTTGACTGGGCAGTGTCCACCACTTGTTTGAAATCTCTGCCATACCTGGGATTTCGAGTTGCCAAACTCAGCCATGATGCAAGTAGACAATATGCTCTCTACAGTGCCCCTGTAGAAATTCATTGATGTTACAAAACTCCTCAATCTTCTAAGGAATTAGAGACGTCGATGGGCTTTCTTTGATTATATCAATGTGCTGGGTCCAGGTTCTGTGCAGCAAATGCAGCAGACCGACATTGTGGAAGGGCACAAACCATCACTTTGGCTGTGACACCAATGCATACATGAAGAAATGAAAGAATGATTTACTTACTGAAGACATGCAAACTATAAATAAAAAGAGAAAGAACTGGAAACACCCTACCGGATCAATTAGCATTTGTAAAAAGAGAAACAGAATGAATATTTCAGATTGAAGATCTCCTGTCAGAACCGTAAAGGTTAGTTACCAATGTCTTTTCAACCTATTTGTAATGATGGCCATTTTTTACAGGGTTCCAGAGGCGATCCTGGGCCCTCAGGAATGAATGCAGTAAAAGGAGAGCATGTAAGTTTTTGAATTGATCAAATTGAATGTTACACCTTCAATTGCTTTGCATTATTACTCTACATGTGGCAATGTACTTTTAGATTAGTTTAGTTTAGATACAGCGTGGAAGCAGGCCCTTCAGCCCACCGAGTCTGCGCCTACCAGCGATCCCCACACATTAACCCTATCCTACACACACTAGGGACAATTTACAATTATACCAATCGAATTAACCTACAAACCTGTACGTCTTTGGAGTGTGGGAGGAAACCGAAGATCTCGGAGGAAACCCATGCGTTCACGGGGAGAACATACAAACTCCATACAGACAGCACCTGTAGTCAGGAACGAACCCGAGTCTCTGAGGCTGTAAAGCATCAACTCTGCCGCTGTGCCAACGTGCACGTGTTACTTTATATTCATTCCTGAATTTTATTTCCTTAAAGGGACCAGAAGGCCCAAGCGGAGAGAAAGGATCAAAGGTAAGCATTTCATCATGGTGGGTCTTATGAAAGCCAGGAAACTGAGGCAGTAGGCAGGAGCCATCTATTGGTAGTGCCCAGAATTAGTCACCAACTGATGTTGATGTTCCAGATTGTTAGCCCTCTATTCAGGTGATTTGTACAAGCCTGCAGATGGACTGAGCAACAGTGAGAGGGTGTTTCAATGCACCATTGGAGGAAGTTGCATTCACAGGTACTGCATGTACGCAAAGAGAAAAGGGTAGGAAGCACAGGAAGAGCCGGAGAAATAGAGGGAAAACAGGATGGAAATTCCAAGAGTTCAGCCCACTGTGATGATTGGATTTTAACTTGCTGGCTAGACAATCAGCAGAGCATCTCTATCCCACAGAAGAAAATCAGATTAAAGGTTGATATCATGACAGTATTGAATTACTGACTTAACCATCATCTGTAAGGTGAGTTTTAAAGTAGGCCATAAAACCATGGTGACATCTTAACAATCTCTGTGACTGGACAATCTGTCCAATACAATTCTTTTTTAAGCAATGCAGAATAACCCTCAGGATTAATATCTTAAATAAAGCCATCAAGATGATAAATTTATACATAATCTCTCTGCAACTTGAAAACTCAAACAGAGAAACCAAGGACTTCAATTGAGTGCATTAATCAATGTTACTCATCCTGGGGCAAATGGCACATCTCCCACAGAGTATTTGATCATCTGTTATTATTATCTAGGATTATTTTAGTTTTTAATGAGATTCTCAAAGAGAGTTCATTTCTAAAGCTGCAGATTGATGGAGCTTTATTTGGTTTTGATGTGGATTGGGAGTTATAGGACAGGAAGAGGCAGTTAGGTGAAATTTCACAGAGGTTAATCCTTTTGCAAAATATCTCTCTGATGCTTCAGCTTCCTTGGCTATGCCCTGCCTTGTTGGAAAGGCTGAGCTCAGTCGTTCTTCTTCTTCTTTCGTGTGCCGTGCACAGCCTAAAGTTGTAGGACAACTTGTTCTATTTGATCTTCAGTTTGTGCACATCGAGTTGATGCATTAGTCGAAACAGGACAGACCACGTGAAGGTTACAATCTTCCACCCCAGCTCAGTCGTTGAATGGCCTTCTTTCGTTTCAGGTTTGCTGATGTCGTGGAGATGCCTTTTAGCTTAGATTTGGGTCACCACTGTGGCAGCTGCAAACTGGATTCAAAACAAGAAAGCAGCTGTCAAATTAGTCGGACTCTCCTTCTGCCCCACTGCACGAATACCATACAATAGATTACCATTTTCCACTAATTCGTTTTATTTTTCAGGGTGACGTTGGATTAATGGGACCCCCTGGCCCACCGGGATTGGTAAATTATCTTTACTTACTTTTTGTAGTATAATCCGAAGGAATTTTAAACCATCAGGCAGAGGAGACGTTGTCTCCCACTTTATTAAGATAATGTTATGTGGTTTAAAGGGGCAGAGTTCACAGGTCAAATGTCAATGGCAAACCTTTATTGCAGTGATAAGATTGTGTTATTCTGATCGAAGTGCCTGAGTGGCACAGACTAAAAAACAGAGCCCTCAGGCACTACCTGCTGAATCTTGTTCATTATCCCTGTGATGATATTGATTTTCATGGGTGCTCCAATTCCTACTATTGTGCTGGTAGACTAATTGGCTATTGCAGTTCACCCCCAGTGTAGGTCGGTGATAGGAGATTCGGGGAGAGTTGATGGTTATGTGTGACAGATTAGAAGAGGAGAGGGAACAAGACTGTTGAAAATATGTTGAGAACCAACATAGACACATTGACCTGAGTCGCCTGCTTCTATGTCATTAGAAAATACGAGAATGCGAATGTATCACCTGTACATGATATTAAAATAGTAAAAGTCGTTTCTTCGATTTGCACCCTCACCATTTCCTATGAAAGGAAACTGGGACAGACGATGGCAGGTTCCTTGTTGATCTGGGTTGAGATAAAGCTTGTTACGTTGGTCCTTAGTGTCCCTAATAAAGAAAGCATCAATGAATGCTGCTGTGTGTGAGCAGAGACTGAGGGTAGGAATAAACTCTGTTGCGGTGCCTCTGCTGTTATGTCCTATTATCTAATCTGTCTCACATGCCCATCAACTCTTCCTGATTGTCTTATCATTAACCTACCCAAGGTGTAATTTACAGTAGACAGATTATGTACCATTTCATGTTTGGATTTAAGATGAAACTGGAACAACCAGGTGCTTATTGTAGCTCTTTAGGGCCATGGCGAACAAAATTAAAATAAATAGATGGTCCATTCATCGAGGTCACACAAGAAGAGTAGCTTCTGTATATTCTCCCCCTACCGAAAGTAGTCCATATCCAAACATTCAAAGGAAACCTGTCACCTCAACAAGATACACATGACTCAAACTAGGTGAGGTGACAGGTTCCTTTTATCAATGGCTCGTGTCTGAAATGGCCTATTTATAACTGAAATAGCAAGTAAATAGTATTAAACATATCCATGTATCATGCCAATGAATGTGAACAAGAAACAACTTTCTTAAATTCTCTCATGATGGTTTGGGTAATTTAGAATCCCTGGGCCAGTATTTTTTTTGGAAAACTTTTTCCCTGTAAAGCTATCCGTCACCTGTTAGGCCATGAAAGCAGTTTGCACCATAGGTTTTAATTGAATTTTGTTGGTGAGCTCATTTTTTTGAATGGATCATGAGAATATGGTGCCAAAGAATCAAATCATCCAACTTGTGGCCATCCAGCTTTTCGCCACCTCCAACAGGATCCCACCACTGGCCACATCTTCCCATCTCCTCCCCTTTCGGCTTTCCGCAGAGACCGCTCCCTCCGTAACTCTCTGGTCAATTCGTCCCTTCCCACCCAAACCACCCCCTCCCCGGGCAATTTCCCTTGCTACACTTTACCTCGCTTTACCTCCCCCCTCGATTCCATCCAAGGATCCAAGCAGTCTTTCCAGGTGAGGCAGAGGTTCACCTGCACCTCCTCCAACCTCATCTATTGCATCTGATGTTCTAGGTGTCAACTGCTCTACATCGGTGAGACCAAGCACAGGCTTGGCGATCGCTTCGCCCAAATCCTCCGCTCAGTTTGCATTAACCAACCTAATCTTCTGGTGGCTCAGCACTTCAACCCCCCCTCCCGAATCCGACCTTTCTGTCCTGGGCCTCCTACATGGCCAGAGTGAGGCCCACCGCAAATTGGAGGAGCAGCACCTCATATTTCGCTTGGACAGTTTGCACCCCAGCGGTATGAACATTGACTTCTTCAATTTCAGGTGGTCCTTGCTTTCTCCCTCCTTCCCCTCCCCTTCCCAGTTCTCCCACAGCCTACTGCCTCCGCCTATTCCTTTCTTCTTCCCGCCCCCGCCATCCCCACATCAGTCTGAAGAAGGGTATCGTCCCAAAACGTCACCTATTCCTTTGCTCCATAGATGCTGCCTCACCCGCTGAGTTTCTCCAGTATTTTTGTCTACATCCAACTTGTGGCTATCAGTTTCCAGAGCTGTGTTGCATTGATTCCTTCTCGTAGCTGATAGTTTTGCCTTTGAAAAAAGTACTGAACATATATTTCTTCCTGAATCCAGTCCATAGAATTCTACAACAAACCTATGTTTTTTAACATGTTCTCACAGCTCACTTTTGAAGATATCCAAAGGACTGGATTCTATCTCTGTGTTCTGCAGTGGCTTTAACTATAATGCTGAAATATGTGAATAACATTTAAAACATGTGAAAGTAGTAACCATTCAATGCGTCAATTTAAAGGATTTATAATGTTCACTCGTTAAAAAAAAATCTCTATTTGACACTTTATGCACCCAGTTCAATATATAGACACTTTTAAGCAGATAAATACAGCTAATGGAGAATATACGTAATGCAAGAGAATACTAAAGCATAAATCATGGAGTGACAAGTACTAGCAGTCAACTGCTATAAATACAAGAAGAAAAACAAGAAAAATGATAATGGA
This sequence comes from Raja brachyura, assembly GCA_963514005.1. The sequence continues at coordinate 106,916,573 of OY740785.1, forward strand.
GAGGGCAAAATCTTGACCAACTTAATTTTCAACTATCATAAAGCTTCTTGTCTTTTCTCTTGTTTCAGGGAGTGGCTTCAGGATATGCTCTGCAAAAATTTGGAATTTCTGTAAGTTTTCTTAATTCTCAAGCTTTCCCACAACCTTTGCTTGCTTCTGTGGGTAATGGGTCAAAGCTACTAGGAATCAGGGCAATCTCAAATCAGAAATTTAAGGGCAATGGATGTCAATGTGGATTGAATGTGAAATGTGAATGTGGAAAGCAAAAGCCTTCTGGAGAAGTCAGGAGTTCTGGAGCAATGAGGAAAGAATAAGTTAAATTCGTAGATGGTCCATAGCCAATTCATGCATGTGAACAATATCCTTTCCTTATCCCTTTCTTTTAGCCTGACTAGCAGAGCAAGTGATATACTCTTGAGAAATAGAGCGGAGCTGGCGAACTGAGGTGTCAGTGACCAGTGACCAGTCATAAAATAGTCATGGAAAAGGACAGAACTGCTCCACAAGTTAAAATGGGACGAGGCAAATGTTGACGGTATTAGACAGTAAAAGATGATTGGAATAGTTTGTTTGCTAACAAAGGGTTCCCAGCAGGCAGGAGGCTTTTAAAAGTGAGATAGCAAGAGTTCAAGGTGTGTCGTGGTGCAAGGAAATTAGTAGAGATTGGAGTAGAGAAGCCTGGATGACAAGATTTTGAACCTCTGGTCAGTAAAAAATGGAAGCATGGGTCAGCTACAGGCACCGGGGATTGTGGAATCCTTGGACAAGTTTAGTAGGAGTGAAGGAGGCTGAGGGGTGAATTTATATTTTATAAAATCACAAGGGCCATAGATAAAGTAGAAAATGTCTTGTACCATAAAGGGCATCTAAAACTAGATAGCATAGGTGTAGGGTGAGAGGGGAAATATTTAAATGGGATGTGAGGGGCAACGTTTTCAGAGGATGGTGAATATATCGAACGAGCTGCCAGAAGGATTTGTAGAGGTGGCTACAATTACAACATTTAAAAGACTTGGATAGGTACATGGGTAGGAAATATTCAAAGGCATATGGGTCAAATGCAGGTAAATGGTGCAAACTTTGGAAGGTTCCTGAGTCAGCAAGGATGTTGGGCTGAAGGGCCTGTTTCCACATGTATGACTGTATGACTCATCAGCATAAGTCGGAACTGAATAAATTATAGTCAATGTGCAAAATTGCTATACTATCTGCTGATTTTTCACTCTTATCAAGGCATGGTGAACTCATATCACCTTTTACCTTCATTAATGTTTGCCCCACCAAAGGTAGGCATTTGAAAAGGGAGTTAGATTATACCTTTGACGATCTGAGATGGTCACTTTGATGCTGAAAATTAGATTTTTTTTCAGTAGATTGTAGCTATTTATATGTTAGACATGGAACCAGTGTCCTTGAAGACAACTTCCTTGACCATAACTGTTTACTAGTTGTACTGAAATTCCAGTCTGCTCAGCTAACAATGCCTATATTGAGAGCTTTGCATCATTAAAAAAAATCAGACCTTAACACTCACACTAGCTTTCAGGAGAACCTCCAATTGTTTTATGTTGCTTCAGGAAGATAGATTAAATGTGCACAATGTAATACTGTTAGTGAGGTGCTGTATCTTTCTTATGAAGGTTCTAGAACAGATCATCCTTATTTGTTAATTGCTGCTGTCAATACAAGATATGTCAACACTTCCTAACTTACAACCTAAACTCACAAGCATCACAAGGCATTTCACAATATTCCTTGGAAATTGATACGAAACAAGAAAGGACATGAGGGTAGATGCCCAGATATGTAGTTAGAAACAGATTTTAAAATGAAAATGAGTTGGATACATAGAAAATAGGTGCAGGTGTAGGCCATTCGGCCCTTCAAGCCAGAACCGCCATTCAGTGTGATCATGGCTGATCATCCCCAATCAGTACCCCGTTCCTGCCTTCTCCCCTTATCCCCTGACCCTGCTATCTTTAAGAAGCGTATCTAGCTCTCTTGAAAGTATCCAGAGAACTGGCCACCACCGCCCTCTGAGGCAGAGAATTCCGCAGACTCACAACTCTCTGTGAGAAAAAGTGTTTCCTAGTCTCCATTCTAAATGGCTTTCCTCTTATTCTTAAACAGTGGCACCTGGTTCTGGACTCCCCCAACATCGGGAACATGTTTTTTGCCTCTAGCATGTCCAAACCCTTGATGATCTTATATGTTTCAATAAGATCCTCTCGCATCCTTCTAAATTCCAGTATACAAGCCCAGCCGCTCCATTCTCTCAGCATATCACAGCCCCGCTGTCCCGGGAATTAACCTTGTAAACCTATGCTGCACCCCCTCAATACCAAGAATGTCCTTTCTCAAATTAGGGGACCAAAACTGCACACAATACTCCAGGTGTGGTCACACTAGGGCACTGTACAACTGCAGAAGGACCTCTTTGCTCCTATACTCAAATCCTCTTGTTATAAAGGCCAACATACCATTTGCTTTCTTCACTGCCTGCTGTACCTGCATGCTTACTTTCATTGACTGATGAACAAGGATCCCCAGATCCCATTGAACTTCCCCTTTTCCCAACTTGACACCATTTAGATAGTAATCTGCCTTCCTGTTTTTGCTACCAAAGTGGATAACCTCACATTTATCCTCATTAAACTGCATCTGCCATGCTTCTGCCCACTCACCCAACCTGTCCAAGTCACCCTGCATTCTCATAGCATCCTCCTCACAGTTCACACTGCCACCCAGTTTTGTGTCATCTGCAAATTTGCTAATGTTACTTTGAATCCCTTCATCTAAATCATTGATGTATATTGTAAATAGCTGCGGTCCCAGCACCGAGCCTTGCGGTACCCCACTAGTCACTGCCTGCCATTCTGAAAGGGACCTGTTAATCCCTACTCTTCGTTTCCTGTCTCCCAACCAATTTTCTATCCATGTCAGCACTCTACCCCCAATACCATGTGCCCTAATTTTGCCCACTAATCTCCTATGTGGACCTTATCAAATGCTTTCTGAAAGTCCAGGGACACTACATCCACTGGCTCTCCCTTATCCATTTTCCTAGTTACATCCTCAAAAAATTCCAGAAGATTAGTCAAGCATGATTTCCCCTTGGGACTTGGACCATCTTACCATATGTGGAGGCTATAATTATTACATTATCACTGAGGAATCCAGTGCTTGCCTTATCTCTGCACAAAAACATAGCCATACGGTATGTTGACCCTTGTAGGTTTAAGCCACTAATTTTTTGCCAGGTACAGTTGACAAGCTCCTGCAAACCAGGAAACATTTTACAGTAATATTTGTTTTCTTTGTAAAGCAATTGTTATAAATGTCTGCATGAGAGGTGGTGCAAGTGAATGAGAAGAATCCAATGATTCCTGTGATTGTGGTGTATATTTACCTAGATAATTTCTCACAGATTATTTATAATGGTGTTGGTATATATTGTCACGTGCACTGACATGCAGTAAAAATCTTTGCTTTCTGTGCTTTTCAGGCAAATCATAACATACAAGGGTACATCAGATAGTGAAAAAGAGAAAATTAAAAGATTGCTGAATGTAGAGTTACAATGACCAAGTAGATTATAAACCTGGGCAAGGGGAGATAATGTCATTCTTCACTATAAACCCATTTGCTGTCAGAAATTTGACTACACATTCCACTCTGCATCCTTAAAGGACTTTGTGTCTACACTGCATCAGTATGAAGATGCCACCTTCCTTGCCAATTCCATGGCTAAGGGTTGGCCTTAATGAAATTACCAGAGCACCTCTCAGTACAATCTCTTTTCTATCTGAATTATCAACTTTTTCTCATTTAATCTCTCCTGCCTCCCACCCTATCATTAACATCTCATTATTCTTGATACCCTTTCCTCCTTTATCTGCCTCTGTACTTGCTTTGCAACTGGAATTAGTGTAGATAGGCATCAAAGTCACCGTGGACAAGCTTGACCAAAGGAGCCAATTTCTGTGCTGTAAAATACGATGACTCTCATCCAGTGCAGAAGTATAGAGTTAATTTTAACTCAGGAACTTGAACTTGCAAAATATCAAGATTGAACCATTGGGAACCCAGTGGCATACTGAGAAGCAAATAGTTTAGATGTGTTAAGGACTGTAGAGGAACCAAGACCAGCAATGTTATGCCATTGAGATAAAGATGGCAAAAAGAATCCCAATATTTAAGAAGGTCGCAGTTTCATCAAGCTGTGTGTTCCTGGAAGGGAAGAGACAATAAACGGAACAAAATATTGAAACAAAAAAAAAACACTCCAAACACTCAGAAAATATCTCTGGCCAATTCAGCACAATCTTGAGTTGGCACTGCACATATAAAGGTGCTAAAATTCATCCTCACCACCCTGTTTGCTTCCTTATAGGGGCCAAAAGGAGATAAAGGAATGCAAGGAAACCATGGATTAAAGGTAGAATATTAATATAGAGCTCTCTCTTTTCAATTGTTTTGTTCATCTTGAACTAAACGCTTTATTCGCTTTGCATAACCACTCATCTACTCCGATCCACATTTTTAGGGAGAAATGGGAGAAATTGGGCTACCTGGACTTAATGGAGAACCAGGATTGGAGGTATTTATAAGAAAGATCTTTTCGGACTTACTTTAGCCATGAGATTTCTGTTTGATTCTTTATTTGAGTATAACATGAAGCAGCAGATTCTTGAGGTGACTATTATATATATTATTTTGTTATGTGACCAAAAACAATTTTATTGTGTTCTTGATATTGCATTGTGAATATCGATAATTTGCCACATAGTGTGGGTTGTAGTTCTGAATTTCATCCGCTTCACAGGGTCGACCAGGATTACCAGGTCTGATAGGCCCCAAAGGATTAAAAGGAGAAATCGTAAGTATGTCTTGAACATCTTTGTATCTCACATTTTGAAGTCTGTTTTGTATTTAGAAACATAGAAACATAGAAAATATGTGCAGGAAACATAGAAACATAGAAAATAGGTGCAGGAGTCTTTGAGCCTGCACCGCCATTCAATATGATCATGGCTGATCATCCCACTCAGTATCCTGTACCTGCCTTCTCTCCATACCCCCTGATCCCTCTAGCCACATGGGCCACATCTAACTCCTTCTTAAATATAGCCAATGAACTGGCCTCAACTACCTTCTGTGGCAGAGAATTCCAGAGACTCACCACTCTCTGTGTGAAAAATGTTTTCCTCATCTCGGTCCTAAAAGATTTCCCCCTTATCCTTAAACTGTGACCCCTTGTTCTGGACTTCCCCAACATTGGGAACAAGCTCCCTGCATCTAGCCTGACAACCCCTTAAGAATGTTGTAAGTTTCTATAAGATCCCCCCTCAATCTTCTAAATTCTAGTGAGTACAAGCCAAGTCTATCCAGTCTTTCTTCATATGAAAGTCCTGACATCCCAGGAATCAGTCTGGTGAACCTACTCTGTACTCCCTCTATGGCACGAATGTCTTTCCTCAGATTTGGATCCAAAACTGTACGCAATACTCCAGGTGTGGTCTCACCAAGACCCTGTACAACTGCAGTAGAACCTCCCTACTCTTGTACTCAAATCCTTTTGCTATGAATGCTAACATACCATTCGCTTTCTTCACAGCCTGCTGCTCCCTGCATGCCTACTTTCAATGACTGGTGTACCATGACACCCAGGCCTCGTTGCCTCTCCCCTTTTCTAATCGGCCACCATTCAGATAATAGTCTACTTTCCTGCTTTTGCCACCAAAGTGGATAATCTCACATTTATCCACATTATATGCATCTGCCATGCATTTGCCCACTCACCAAGCCTATCCAAGTCTCCTTGCAACCTCCTAGCATCCTCCTCACAACTAACACTGCTCCCCAGCTTCGTGTCAAATGTGGAGATGTTGCATTCAATTCCCTCGTCCAAATCATTAATATATATTGTAAATAGCTGGGGTCCCAGCACTGAGCCTTGCGGTACCCCACTAGTCACTGCCTGCCATTCCTAAAAGGACCCGTTTACTCCTACCCTTTGCTTCCTGTCTGCCAGCCAGTTCTCTATCCACATCAATACTGAACACCAAGGAGGAGGCAATTCGGCCCTTCGAGCCAGCACCACCATTCATTGTGATCATGGCTGATCGTCCCCAATCAATAACCCGTGCCTGCCTTCTCCCCATATCCCTTCATTCCACTAGCCCCTAGAGCTCCATCTAACTCTCTCTTAAATCCATCCAGTAATTTGGCCTCCACTGCCCTCTGTGGCAGAGAATTCCACAAATTCACAACTCTCTGGGTGAAAATGTTTTTTCTCATCTCAGTCGTAAATGGCCTCCCCTTTATTCTAAGACTGTGGCCCCTGGTTCTGGACTCGCCCAACATTGGGAATATTGTTCCTGCATCTAGCATGTCCAGACCCTTTATAATTTTATATGTTTCTATATGATCCCCCGTCATCCTTTTGTGGTGGAAGTTCAGCTTCATGCTGACCCCACTACCACTCCCAAATCCATGATAATTTTCAGAACATTTATCATTTCCTGTTTCAATAACCAGTTGTTACTTATCCTTTGTTTAAACGTTGCTTAGTTTAGTTCAGAGATACAGTGTGGAAACAGGAATAGCCCTATTGCACCTGTTCTGTCATTCAACTGAATCAGGCTTTGGTGCTTGCATCTTCACTGCATTCATCAACTTTATTACACCACGAACATTAACTATGTACACATGTAGGAACAGATGGGGTAAATAACAATGGTAGATTCAAGGGAAAATTTGATAAACTTTTGTGGGAAGGAAGATGATAGAGTTAAATGAGATAATGTGAAACACCAATGCCAGGCACATCATCAGTAGTTATTCATTCAAGAGCACCCAATAAACAAATATACCAGTTTATTCATATAGTATTCTATAGTTTATTCGTAGTTACATTCCCTTTTATTTATGCTGCTTTGCTTGTTGAACTTCATTTGTTTAGATTATGATTTGGGCATAAGAGAAATTTCTATCCATTAGGCCCAAGAAACTAGATTTAGATAGAATACATTACATTGGTGCTGTTATATGACCCATTATTGACAGTGATAAAAGTGAAAGCACCCCCATTCTGTTTTGAGATTACAGAAATATGAACTGCAAGATGATTTGTGGGTCATTGTACACATTGTTTTCAAACATTCAAGTGCAGCCACCAATCAGGAAATCAGTACAAGAGCAAGGATGTCTTGCTGCAGCTGTACAGAGCTTCACTGAGACACTAACTGTAGTTTTCTGAGCAACTTCTGAGGAAAAATGTTCTTATGATGGAGAGAAGGCAATGAAGGTTTACTGGGCTGATTCCTGCAATGGCAGCTATGGATGAACTTCAAAGAAGCTAATTCCAACAATTTATAATGCCTGAAATGCACTGAGTTTGTGTTTGTCATTTCTTTATGTAATCTTAAAGAAAAACTAAGAACTTCTTTGAAAATGCATCAGTACATAATCCTCAAAGCAAAGCAGGGCTATTGTACTTCCAAGTAATTTGGCATCTGGACATTTGACGTTACCTTCAATTAAAAGATTTTCTACTTTCTAATTATGATCATATCACTGATCAACGAAGAGCTTGATAGACTTTAACAGATTCACTGTATTATTTTATTATAATTATTTTTTTAAATCTGTGTATTAAATAGCCGCAGCTGCTGCCATTTCTGATTATGATTGCCTAACAACTACTTACTATTTTTTCTCCTTTGTTATTTACCAGGGATTGACAGGAGGACCAGGCGAACAGGGCAGAAAGGGTGACAAGGTTTTATCTCATTTGATTTTATTGTCATGTTCAGGAATATTTCTGGGATAATTGCAACTTTGTTTTGCAAAGGAATGCAGCTCTGCAGTCCATTTTGCACATAATTTAATTATTAATACCTTTATTTTTTCGTTCATGGGTCATGTGCTAGGAGCATTTATTATCAAGTGCTTGTTTCTCTGGGGGATAAAAAGTAGTGTTGTGCACCTTTACCAAACTTCTGTAGGCAATTATGGGATTAAAGGGGAGAAAGGGGGAAAATTGCGGCTATATCGAGAAATATGATGAGCTTGGGACCAGCTTGTTCCGAAAATACAGCATTGCCACAAATTATCTCGTCGTTGTTGTAATTTTTCTCAATTAAAATAAAATGATGTGAGGTGTGAAATCGACAGCCAGTATACTCTTCCACGAATGACCCAGTGATAATAATTAAAAGTACCCCTGTTTTGGCTTGAGATTGCAAAAAATGGGAAATACAAAAAAAAACTGGGGCTCTATACATAAGTTGCTTTTAAATGTTCAAGTGCAGCAAGCACTTAGGAAGTCAAATAATGTATTGGTCTTCATTTCAGCAGAGTTTGAGTACAGGAGCAAGGATGTCTTGCTGCAGCTGCACAGAGTCTTAGTGAGATCCCAACTGGGGTTTTCCGTGCAGTTTCACTCTGCTTCTCTGATGAAAGATGTCCTTGCCATGAGAGAATGCAATGAAGGTTTACTGTGCTGATTCTTGTGGTAGCAGGATAATGTATGATGAAAGATTTGGTTGATAATGCCTATATTCACCAGTGTTTGGAGAAATTAGAAGGGATCTCATGCAAACCTGTAACATTCTAGCAGGATTAAAGATTAGATACAGGGAGCGTATTCCCAATTACTGGCGAGTTCAGAACCAGGGCTCACAACCTTGTGATATGGGTAGAAATTAGGAATAAGAGACCATTGCTGGGGTTATACTACATCCTTCTGAATAATCAGAATTAGAAGAACAGAAATGGATGCAAATTGCAGTAAAGTACGAGAGCAATATGGTTATTGTAGTGCGGTATGTTAACCCAATATTGATCAGTGCACGGGGCTTAGATGGGGCAGAATTTGTTACATGCGTCAAAGAGAGCTCTTTAAGACAATATGTAAAGGGCAGTACCTGTGTTTATCTTAGGAAATTCAACGAGATGAGTGGCTGAAGTGTCATGTCCAGCCTGTAGGGATTAGTCATGTTTAGCACAGACAACAAGGGCCAAAAGGCCTGTTCCTGTGCTGTAAGTTCAATGGCATAATCATTATCATGGCGGCATCAATAAATAAATTATCATGACGGCATAACAATAAATAAATATGCAATACAGTAAACTCTCGTTATATAGACGGGGAATGGTATTTTTGTATGAGATTGATGTTGTTGAGATGATCATTTCACCCATCATAACTGTTCCTAGATACCTGCCCTTTGCCAGGACATGATACCATTGTCATTCTCTCTGCTGCCATTGTCATCCTCTCTGCTGCTTACACTTTATAGCTCTGATGTTACCATCATAACGACAAGTTGTGTAACCTAGTGCAGGCATCTGTTTGCAGGGAGATTCTGGGGGTACGCTTGGACTTATTGGAGAAAAAGGAGACAAAGGTGACCCAGGACTTCCAGGGACAGGGTTACGTGGAAAGCAGGTTTGTGCCCTTGTACACAATGGATATATGCCATATTAAAGTACATGCATGCAAATGAACGCAATGTTGTCTTCCATGATTTCATATCTTTTTGATCTATTTGTTGACTACTAATTACAAATAGGGGCAAATTGGATCGCCTGGCACAAGAGGATCACGAGGACCCAAGGTATTAAAAATTAGCCTGTCCATATAGATGTAATTCAAATGTTCAGTTAACAAATAAGGAAAAACTTCAGATTACAGTGTACAGCTTAAGTGAAAATTTGAAAGATGTACACCAATGGAAAACTTTAATGCTTATTCATTTTCAGAGGAAGTCATAGACTAATTCCAGAATACACAAACTCTCCAAAAATGTAATCTGTTTCAATAATAATACCTCTCATTCGTCTACATGGCCATAAGCACAGAATCTTGTCCACTCGCAAACTGCTGTGGATGCCATAAATTTGCGAAATTACAGAAAATGTCAGAAATTTGTAGTTGTAGTTGTAATATTTTTTTTTATTTGAAGTAAATAGTTTACAATATATAGCTTACTTTATAAACTAACACCTTAATTCAGTATTACTACAAATAGCATATCAATACATAATATCTTCTATTTTTATGGAAATAAAGAAAAAGATATATAAAAGAATAAAGAAAAAAGGAAAAATAAAAGGGAATAAAAAATTTTTTTTTTCGCACATATATCAATTAAAAATTAAAAAGATAATTTGAAAAACAATAATATTACATATATATATATATATATATAAACAAAAACTAAAGACATTGTACGAGATACTATTTCATTCAGAAATATCTCTAATAAATACACAATATTATCAATTATAGGTAAGTTATTCGCATCGGATCCATAGGGTGCCCGTCGAAGCCGTGATTCCAAGAATAGCTACTTCTCTAAATACTGTATATATGGAGACCATATCAATTCAAAAGAATTATACTTGTCCAAAAGGACAAATCTAATTCTTTCCAAATTCAACGTCTCCAACATCTCTGCTTTCCACATTTTAATTGTTGGGGATAATGTTCCCTTCCAAAATTTAAGTATCATTTTTTTCCCAATTATTAAACAATAATCAAAAAAATTTCTTTGATTAATTGTGAGTACCAAATTTGGCTCCGGGATTCCAAATATTATTAATTTTGGGTCTGGGTCAAGTTTAACCTTAAGGACTTCCGAAATAACTTTAAAAATTTCAATCCAATAAAAATTCAACCGTGGACATGTTACAAAACTATGTATTAAATTTGCTTCAAAATTCTTACATTTATCACAAATAGAGGAAAGGTTAGGAAAAATACTTTTTAATTTGGTTTTCGAGTAGTGTAATCTATATATAACTTTAAATTGTATCAATGTATGTCTGGCATTCAAAGAACACCAATGTATTCTTTGTAAGCTTTCTTCCCAAGTTTCTTTCGTTATAGGTAATCCAATTTCATTTTCCCATGCTTGACGATATGTTTCAGTTGTTGGGTTCTCTTTATCTAAAATAATATTGTAGATATAAGCTATAAGCTTATCCGTATTTGGATGTAAATTAAACACTTCATCTAATAAGCCTGGTCCTTTATTTTTATAGTCGTATGTGTTACATTTAATAAAATCTCTAATTTGTAAATACCTAAAATGATGTTGTGAAGGTAATCCAAAAATATCTTGTAACTCTTCAAATAATAATAATTTTCCATTTCTATAAAGGTGTTCTATTCTTTTAATTCCTAAATCCTCCCACAGTCTAAACCCCGCATCTAAGATTGAGGGTTTAAACAGTGGATTATTCCTAATTGATAACCTAAAAGAAAGATTATCCAGATGTAGGGTCTTAACTATCTGTTTCCAAATACGCCTAATATTATGAATGATAATGTTGTCCCTATAAGTCTTTTTTTGTACTTCCTTTGGTGCGAAAATAATCGACTCTATAGTGAAGGGTAAACAGTCTTCCTTTTCCATTTTTAGCCACATTGGTTAAACATCCATATTTACCCACCAAAAATTCATATTCTTAATCTGGACTGCCCAATAGTAATATAAAAAATTTGGAAGTGCCAGCCCTCCATTTATCTTCGACTTACATAAGTGTTTTTTACCTATTCTATGACTTTTGTAATCCCAGACAAAATTATTAACTATGGTATCAATTTTTTTTAGAAAACTTTTTGGAAGAAAAAAAGGAATTGCCTGAAATAAATATAACAATTGTGGTAAAAAAATCATCTTTATAGCATTAATTCTACCGATCATAGATATAGGAAGTGTTTTCCAATATAAAATGTTTTTTTTAAGTTTCTCTAATAATTGATCATAATTAGCTTTAATTAATAATTTATAGGATTTAGACACATTAATTCCTAAATATTTAAATTTATCTGTAACTATTTTTAATGGGTATTTTTGTAATATATTTACATTTATACCAGTTATAGGCATTATGTCACTTTTACTCCAATTAATCCTATATCCTGAAAATACACTAAATTCATTTATAACATTGAATAGCTTTGGAATACTACGTTCCGGCTTAGTAATATAAATCAGAATATCATCTGCATATAAAGATATCTTATTATTTGTTATGTCAGTGTTGTACCCATATATTTCGGGTTCTGATCTGATTCTTTCAGCCAGAAATTTGCAATAAACATATATCTTCAGAGAAAGAAACAAAATGAAACATTCAGGAATGTAAACCCTGTTTCTTCCCCTGCAGATGGTGCTCGGCCTGTGGAGTATTTCCAACATTTTTTATTTTACCAACTATTTGCATTCCCTTTTACGGGATAGCTGTGATAATAGAAACATAGAAACATAGAAAATAGGTGCAGGAGTAGGCCATTCGGCCCTTCGAGCCTGCACCGCCATTCAATGTGATCATGGCTGATCATCCAACTCAGTATCCCGTACCTGCCTTCTCTCCATACCCCCTGATCCCTTTAGCCACAAGTGCCACATCTAACGCCCTCTTAAATATAGCCAATGAACTGGCCTCAACTACCCTCTGTGGCAGAGAATTCCAGAGACTCACCACTCTCTGTGTAAAGAATGTTTTCCTCATTTCGGTCCTAAAGAAATTCCCCCTTATCCTTAGACTGTGACCCCTTGTTCTGGACTCCCCCAACATCGGGAACAATCTTCCAGCATCTAGCTTGTCCAACCCCTTAAGAATTTTGTAAGTTTCTATAAGATCCCCCCTCAATCTTCTAAATTCCAGCGAGTACAAGCCGAGTCTATCCAATCTTTCCTCATATGAAAGTCCTGACATCCCAGGAATCAGTCTGGTAATAAAAGCAGAGTTTGATATTATGCAAGGTGTATTCAAATCAACCCTAAGCATACTTATATGGTCATGATAAAAGTACCAGTCTCATGCATGTCCCTTATCAATGAATGCGGATTTACAACTTTGAATGGCATGTAATGTTATAATCGCTGTTGAAAAGCACACACTACTCAGTCAGTACATAATTGAATTAATCTGATTAAGATTGATGTGTGCATAAAGATGCAACATTTGTGCCTGGAAATTAGCACCAAATCAGTAAAGCATAGTTTATGGATGCATAAGCACATTGTACTCTGTTACTGAATTCTAGTCAGTGGAATTAATACAGAGTGTGCTTAACACTAACACCCAGGAGAATTTTTAGACTATAAGATTTGCTTAATTCTCAGTGGGTGCATTAGCTTTTATTGAATTTGGAGAAGGAATACTAATATGTAAGTCAGGCTACTCAGTATAAGGCTGGATATTAGCTCCATCTAGCTTCACAGCACTCTGCTGCATCCTTGCACATTTTGTTCAATTGTGATCCGGATTTATTTTATTAGGGTGAGCGTGGATTGCTTGGTCTTCAAGGTCCACAAGGTGAGAAAGGACCACCTGGAAATGGACGCCCTGGCTCTCCAGTAAGTATATAAATATTGTGGAGCTCGCATCATCATTTGAATTTCTTTGCAGCACTCCCTGTTCTGAAATTACCCCCACAAGCAGGGAATACAATGTCATGCGGATGACATGACCTCCAAGTCCTTCTCTATAAGTCACACGGGATCCTGGACTGTTTCTTCATTGTCTTCTGGATTAACCTACATAATATCAATCCGTGGCCACAAGGATTGCAACGTTTTAAGAAGAAGCCCCATCACCCCATTATTGGGGCAATTGCTAAGAATGTACTCATAAATAAAAACAAAAACATTAAATTGTATTGAAAATTACAACAATTGTGTAAAATGTAGCCATTTATTTCCTTCTTCCTAATCTCTCTTTAGGGTCCAAGTGGTCCTCCTGGCGAGCCAGGTTTAAAGGTAAGACCTAATGAATATTACAGTAGTGAGACAGATTGAATACCCACTTTGCAGAATTATTACCTTGAAAATCAGATCATTATTATTGAATGCTTTAAACAAAATTTAACCATTATAATTGTATTAGATGCTTCCATCATGATACTTCACTGTACCCAAATAATTCCAATGTTTTTACTTATGTTACATATATTTGCTTTATGGAATATTCAAATCATTTATCAATCTTAAACCAAAGCAGCTTATACCTGAAATATCACTTCCAGATCAGCAGCCTTTCTTTCTACATGCAGTGCATTCAGAAAGTATTCAGACCCCATCACTTTTTCCACATTTTGTTATGTTACAGCCTTATTTTAAAATGGATTCAATTCAATTTTTTAATCATCAATCTACACGCAATACCCCAAAATGAATTAGCTAAAACAGGTATTTAGAAATTTTTGCAAAGTAATTAAAAAGAAATAACTGAAATATCACATTTACATAAGTATTCAGACCCTTTGCTATACACTCAAAATTGAGCTTTGGTTTATCCTGTTTCCATTGATTATCCTTGAGATGTTTCTACAATGTGATTCGAGTCCACCAGTGGTAAATTAAATTGATTGGACATGATTTGGAAAGGCACACACCTATCTATATAAGGTCCCATAGTTGACAGTGCATGTCAGAGAAAAAACCAAGCCATGCAGTCGAAGGAATTGTCTGTAGACCTCTGAAATAGGAGTGTGTCAAGACACAGATCTGGGGAAGGGTATAAAACAATTTCTGCAGCATTTCAGGTCCCAAAGAGCATAGTGGCCTCTGTAATTCTTAAATGGAAGAACTTTGGAACCACCAGGACTCTTCAGAGCTGGCCACCCGGCGAAACTGGACAATCGGGGGAGAAGGGCCTTTGTCACGGATGTAACCAAGAACCCGATGGTCACTTTGACAGAGCTCCAGAGTTGCTCTGTGGAGATGGGAGAACCTTCCAGAAGGACGTCTATATCTGCAGCACTCCACCAATCAGGCCTTTATGGTAGAGTGGCCAGATGGAAGCCAATCCTCAGTAAAAGGCACATGACAGCTCGCTTGGAATTTTCCAAAAGGCACCTAAAGGACTCAGACCATGAGAAACAAGATTCTTGGGTCTGATGAAACCAAGATTGAACTCTTTGGGCTTTTTGCCAAGGTCACGTCTGGAGGAAACCAGGCACCGCTCATCACGGTGAAGCATGGTGGTGGCAGCATCATGCTGTGGGGATGTTTTTCAACGGCAGGAACTAGAAGACTGGTCAGGATTGGGGGAAAGATGAACGGAGCAAAGTACACAGAGATCCTTGATGAAAACCTGCTCCAGAGCGTTCTGGACCTCAGACTGTGGCGGAGGTTCACCTTCCAACAGGACAACGACCCTAAGCACACAGCCAAGACAATGCAGGAATGGCTTCGTGACAAGTCTGTGAATGTCCTTGAGTGATCCAGCCAAAGCCTGGACATGAACCGATCGAACATCTCTGGAGGGACCTGAAAATAGCTGTGCATCGATGCTGCCCGTCCAACCTGACAGAGCTTGAGAGGATTTGCAGAGTAGAATGGGAGAAATTACCCAAATACAGGTGTACCAAGCTTGTAGCATCATACCCAAGAAGACTTGAGGCTGTAATCATTGCCAAAGGTGCCTCAACAAAGTGCTGAGTAAAGGGTCTGAATACTTATGTAAATGTGATATTTTAGTTATTTATTTTTAATTACTTTGCAACATTTTCTAAACACCTGTTTTTGCTTTTATGTTATGGGGTATTGTGCGTTGATTGATGATTTAAAAAAAAAAAGAATTTAATCCATTTTAGAATAAGGCTGTAACGTAACAAAATGTGGAAAAAGTGAAGGGGTCTGAATACTTTCTGAATTCACTGCAGATGAAAATTTGAAGTAATAAACATAGTCTGCCTTAACTTTGGGATAATTATGAATGAGTGACATAAGGAACTGCAGATGCTGTTTACAAAAAAAAGACAAAAAATACTGGAGTAAATTAGCGGATTGGGCAGCATTTTTGGGGAACATTATTAGGCAACATTTCAGGTCGGGACCCTTCTTCGCACTGATTGTAGTAGGAGGGAAAAAGCTGGAACAGAGGTGGGGGTGGGACAAAGCCTGGCAAGGGATATGTGGAGATAGACACAAAGTGCTGGAATAACTCAGCGGGTCAGGCAGTATATCTGGAGAAAAAGGATGGGTGACATTTTGGGTCGGGATCCTTCTTCACTCTGAAAGTAGAGGGGAGGGAACTGGAGGTAAGAAAAGGCCAGAACAAAGCAACAAATGAACCCCTTAATGGCCCATTGTTGGGTGGGGAAGTCAAAGAGGTGGTTACAGTTAGAACATTTAAAAGACATTTGGACAGGTATATGGATAGGAATTCTTTAGAAGGATTTAGGCCAAATACAAACAAAATGGATACCTGCATAGAAATGGTCAGCATAGAAAGGTTGTGCCAAAGGACCTGTTTCCATGCCGTATTACTAAACTAGGAGGTTTAGTGGTAAACTAGGTAGTTATGAGTGTAATGAGTGAAAGGAGAATGTTAAGAGACTTCACAAGAATATGGGCAAGTTGAGTGCGTAGGCAAAAACATAGTAAACGGAATATAATGTGGAATAACATGGGGTGAATGGCAGAAAATCAGACTGTTTGTTAAATGCTAAGAGATTGAGTAGTATTCATGTCCATCAGGACCATGTACACACGTCAAGGGAGGACAAATGGTGTGTTTACCTTTATAACAAGAGTGAAGTAACAAAGCCTTATAAAGCCGTTTTGGTCTCCTTCCTTGAAAAGGATGTACTTGCCGCAGCAAGTATGTAATGAAGGTACATCCGATTGGTTCCAGGGATGATGAATTGACCACGTAAGGAGAAATTAAATGGAGGGTGATTGATTTGTCCATAGTTTAGAAGAATGTGAAGAAATCAGTTCTCATAGGGCTTGATAGGCTAGAGGAAGGGGAAATATATCTCCGAACTGGGAAAGTATGCCCATCATGAGGGACACTTCATAAAAAAAATTTAGGCTTTTTATTGGGAGAAATTTCTTCACACAGAGACAGGTGTAGCATTGGATGCCTGTGAAAATTCAGTTGTTCGGTGTTCATTTAGAATTGAGCTCAATCCATTTCTGAGTATTAAGGGAATTGAGGGATACTGGGATAGGCAGAAGATCAGCATTGATCTTGATGAATTGTGGAGAAGACTTATCGGACTGGTAGGGCTGACATCTACTCCCATTTCCCAATTGTTCTTTTGCATTCAATCGGAGCATTATCTCTGCAGAGCATAAAGAAGGTGGATGTTTTCAGCATCATGGAATGCATAGGGTCAATAAACTCCTTGGGCCAAATAAATTTATTCCAGGATGCCCTGGGAATCAAGGGAAGAAATTGCTGGAGATCTGATAGAGTTTTGCATCTATGCTAGCTACAGATGAGGAACCAGTAGACTGAAAAGTACAAATTTTCCTATGAGAAGAGTAGTAGAGATAAACCAGGTAACTACAGGCTAGTGTGCCTTGCAGGTGTCAGAGAGAAATTACTGGAGGAGATTCTAAGGGACATGATTTTTGTACATTTTGAAAGGCAGAGACAGATGGAGGGTGTTCTCAGCATGCCTCATAGAGAGAAATAGTGCCCCAGTTTTTCAGGATGTTTAGTTTAAAGTTTACAGCATGGAAACAAGCCCACCTGGTCCGCGTCAACCAGCGATCCCTGCACATAACTCTATCCTACACACACTAGGAACAATTTACAATACCAAGCCAATTAACCTGCAAACCTATACATCTTTGGCATGTAGGAGGAACCCAGGGAAAACCCACGCATGTCATGGGAAGAACGTACAAACTCCGTACTGACAAGCACCCATAGTCAGGGTCTCTGGTGCTGTAAATCAACATCTGTACCGCTGCACCATTCTCCTGCCCTCGAACTGTATGGAAGAAAATTTATGACGTAGAGGGTGAGACATGTTGTCTAAATGAACTTTAATAAGGCATTTGACAAGATGAAAAGTGGTAGTCTGGTCCACAAGAATAAGCACATAAGATCCAAGACGAGTTGTCTAATTGGATCCAAAAAAAACCTGGTGGGAAGAGACAGAGGCTAGTAGTGGAAGGATGCTTTTCTGATTGGAAGTCTGTGACCAGTAGGGTTCTGCAGGGGTTGGTTCCATGACCCTTGTTGTTTGTGATATATATTGAAGGCCATGATGTGAATGTGGGAGATGTGATTAGCAACTTTATGGATAGCGCAAAAAAATATGTTTTTACGGGTAGCAAGGAAGGTTTTTGTAAAGCCACAGCAGGCTATCAATCAGATGGAAAATTTGGAAGAGCGCTGGCAGATAGAATTTATTCCTGACGAGTGTGAGATGATTCATTTTGGGAAATCAAATTGGGTTTGGACATACACATCAAATGTGGGGCACTAATGTGATCAAATGTGATTCACAGAAGGACCTTGGACTTCAAGTCCATAGTTCCCTGAAGGTGACAATGTTGGTGAACAATAGAACAATAGAATGGTGAAGAAAGTATTTCCTTGGGATAGGAAATTATTATTGCCTTGAGGGATTGTGATGTTACTTTACAAAACACTGGTTAGACTGCATTTGTAGTCTTGTGTGCACTTCTGGTCGCCACATAGTATCGATGATACGAATGTGTTGAAGAGAATGCAGAGAAGATTCACAAGAATATTGCCTGGGTTGGACGGCTTCAGTAATGGGAAGAGACTGGATTCCTAATCCTACCTCAGCAAGGGATCACTGGGGACCACCTCTTGCTCGACCATGGACTTGTTTTCTAATTGCATATTTTTGTGCTAATGTCCTGTTTATCTTTTTACACTTTTTCTTTGCACTACCCTGTAGAATTCATGTGCAAATTATACATAACATGTTTTGTGTGTGCTGTCGGAGCCTATGTAGCTATGATGCTGCTGCAGACAAAATGTTCATTCTCCCTGTACTTCATAACAATAAACTTGGCTTGGGTAGGCTGTTCTCATCTTCCCTGAAGCGAAAGAGGCTAATAGAGATTTATAACATTTAAGAGACATAAAGACGGTAGGTAGTCAGAATATGTTTCCCATGGTAGGTTATCAAGAACAAAAGTGTAAAGGTTTAAGGTGAAAGACTCTACAACACCCCCCAGGGTACTACCATTCACTGTGAATGTCGTCAATGTCCATTAAAATTAAAATAAATAACTCATTTATTTGTTAAGCTATTAAAATAAATGGATTGATGCAATCACTGAAAAGGCATTTATAATTTTAAAGTAGGACATGTCATTTCAGAAGCCTAGCTCTTGGTTTCATAACCTGTCTCGGACGATAGCCTGACGATGGCAAGATGGCGTCTAACCCAGGCAACTCTTTGTGTGTTAGTTATAGAAGTGGATTTGCAATCACGCATTACCTTCGCTCCACTCTTTTAAATCTCTGCTCAAACTAAACTCCTCATTGTGAAAGGAATCTTTTGGAGCAGCTCACCATTTGTACAATTTCTAACAGCTTTGACAATGATTTTCCGTCTGAATTCACGTAAAACTATTTAATGAACAGTACAATTAATGGATTAGAGAACAGTTTAAAGATTTCTATTGTTTACCAATTCAGGGTCCGAGAGGTTTGCCAGGATCTTTTGGACATCCAGGAGCAAGCGTGAGTAGCATACATCCAATAAGCTCTTCATAGAGATAAACTGGAATCCACTTCCATTTCTGATTCTGTATTCCCCTCCCTTTTTTCACAGGGCATTCCTGGAAGCAATGGGATACCAGGCCCACCTGGTCCACCCGGGGAGCCAGTAAGTCATCTTTCAATGCTGTAAATTAACAAACGTCCAACATATTGAAAGGCAGGAGGATCATAATCAGGAAGCACATTGGAATTGAGTGCAACCTAATATTTTATTCTGTTGACGCAAATAAATAATACTATAGCATGTGTAAAACTAAGTTACATCTACAATGGAAAAGTGTCAAAGGTGTGGTAGGGTTGCTGTCTCTCAGTGCTTCGATCCTGACTACTGATGCTGTCTGTGCAGAGTTTACATGTTCTCCCTGTGACCACGTGGGTTTTCTCTGGGTGCTCCGGTTTCCTTCCACACTCCAAAGAGGTACAAGTTTGTAGGTTAATTGGCTTCTGTAAATTGTAAATTGTCCCTAGTGAGTAAGATAATGCTAGTGTACGGGGATCACTGGTCAGCATGGAAGGTGGTCCAAAGGGCCTGTTTCCACGCTGTATCGATAAAGTTTCTATTCCAAATATCCAAAACCTATTTTATTTCCTACCTGATGCTATGGAATTCCCTTCCAGCACATTAGAAGAAAATGTGATTTGTGTGGGTGTTGATGGTTATAACATATTCCAAAGTTCTAAAAACCACACAGCTGACACTTATGCAGAATGACACAATGCCATTGAAACTGTACTCCAATGGCTTCTTCGTACATCTCCTGGTGGCACCTACAACTAAGACAGGAGAACCATAAATAAATTGACATTACTGTCTCATGAAGCAGCCAGAAATTACTACTGGAGACATCCAGATCCAAATGTATTACAATGACGGCAGAGATCAGCTTCAGATGGGGTGGCCTGGAAAGGAGACCAACTTACCTATTTAGCTAGATGTTTGCCTATACAGTTGTTGGCTACGGATGTTAAACCTGACAGCATTACCTGCAATTTAGATTGGATTTATTTTTTTGACATTGGACATATAGTTTGCTTTTATTGCTAACGCTCATTCAGACCTCTCTCAAAATTGGTCGACAAGTTGTTTGAAGTAGCATGAGGAGCGTAGCATGAAGCAAGTGCTAATATGGATCCGGATTGGAGAATAGAGAGAGCACATATTCCTTTCCTAGATGAACTTTATATCAGATATTCTTCCAAATTAATATGTTCATTTTCAGCACCGTCTACAGAGATCAGAGCAGAAAGCACCACATGTTAAATTAATTTGCTATGATTGGATTTATGTATAAAATTGGTGGATCCGAATGTAATTTATGTAGTGCTTTGCCCTTCAAAAATCCTAAAGACAGTAATTTTGAAGTGTAATTGCTTTATATGATAGAACGGAAATGCAGCATGCACCCTAATCACTAGGCTGTTATATAAACTATTGCCGAGCTATCTTTAATTATACTGGGGGATTTAACACGTTGAATTTATTCTGGTACATTTGAAACAAAGCATTGAAAGTAAGGTTTGCAGAACTGCATAAGTTATAGCGTCATGGAATCATACAGCAGGGAAACAGACCCTTCAACCCATCTCGCCCATGCTGACCACGTTGGCGAGTTCCGTTTGGCTGCATTTGGTCCATAGCCCTCTAAACCCTTCTTATCCATTTACATGTCCAAATGTCTTTTAAAAGTCATAATTGTACCTGCCGCTATGGCAGCTCATTCTAGATACAGACTACCCACAGAGTGAAAAGATTGACCCCAAGGTCCCTCTTAAATCTTTCTTCTCACCTTATCCTTATGTCCTCTAGTTTTAGAATCCTCTACCTTAGGGGAAAAAGACAGTGAGTGTTCATATTACTCATGATCTTGTACTTCTCAATATGTTCACTCCTCAACCTCCTACACCTAAGAAAAAAGTCCCAGCCTATCCAACTTCCCCATTTATCTTAAGCCTGTCACCCCAGGTAACATCCTGCTGAATCTCTTCTGCACCTTTTCCAACTTAATGATTAATTTCATATAGCTGGGCAACCAGAACTGCACACAATGCGCCAAATGTATTCCCATCAACAACTTGTACAGGTGTATGATGATCTCCCAACTTTTGGACTCAATATCTTTTGAATGAAGGCAAGCATGCCAAACGCCCTCTTCGCCACACTGTCCATCTGACTTGCCACTTTCTGAAAATCGTGCACTTCTATACCTAGATCTCTGTTCTGCTTGGGCACTCTCTTGGGCTCTAGCATTTATTTTGCAATTCCTGCCTTGTCCAGATGAGATCTATATTCTGCACTCTGTATTTTACCTTTGTTCTGTTAGACGAGTTTGGATTAATTGTATTTATGTATAGTATTAACTGATTTGATTGAATAGCTTGCAAAACAAAGCTTTTCACTGTACCTTGGTACATGTGACAATAATAACCCTAAACCTAGTGTCTGGATAATCAGTCTATCATGTGAGAATTCATGCTTCCCGGTGCTTTTTCCTCACTGTTTCATGTGGTTCTGTTTCATTTTAGTCTGCGCTGCCTCTCATGGGAGATATTGGTGCCTTACTAAAGGTAATTGTGTCGTTTGAACATTGTGAAAACAGATTCTTTAACCATCTGCGACAATTTGATGTAGCATGAGGGTGATATTAGTAGATTAGTTGAAGCTGCTCAATGACATGATTGGGAGTTTTCATGAGATCGTTGACAAAATGTGTGTTTCTAAAATTTTCTGGTGTCTGTTTCGAACATTTTGTAATCCCGACATGGCATCATTTATGCTTCTAGCCCTGGCTGGCACAGGTTCACAATCAAAACTGCTGAGTTATAAGCTAATAGTTAAGTGTTAGCTAATTTTTGTTGCTTCAGTTCATTGTATTGTGCCATAGAATCATACAGCATGGAAACAGATCGTTCGGCCCAACGTCCATGGCATCCACATTCCAATAATATTACAAACCGCAAGTTTCCCAGCATTGATACTTGTGGGACAACATTATTCTCAGGCTTCCAACCATGACATCTACTCTCTACCACTATCTCTGTCTCCTAGTGCCAAGTCAATTTTAGATCCAGTTTGGCTTCTTGCCTCATGTCAAGGCTTCATGGACCCTGAACTTTTGAAACAGTTTCCCAAGGGGTTCTTATCAAAGACCTTATGAAAGTTTGTTTATATCACATCTGCTACCCCACCCTCATCAATTCATTTTATCACTTCGTCAAATAATTCATTCAAATCTTGCAGTTACTTGCAAATTTGATCCTACATCTAAATAACTCTTCAACGCAGAAAAATCCCGATTAGTCACTTCCCTTCACTCCCTTTTAAGGTGCCAGCACAGAATACACTACATTTATACAGTGTAAATAACACTCATGGCAGCAAACTGATGCAGCTAAAGTGCACTGACGACAAGTGAGAAGTAACAAAAGATCTGAGCTGAAAATACCACAAATTATAAAGTATTACCATACTTCTTTTTAGACGATGTGAGATCTTCTCTTAGTATTGCTCACATTGCCGCAAGATTTAGCTACAGTAGAATCCTTGCTTCATATCATCTCATCCAGTCTCAATTTGCCTATTTTTCTGTTTCATGGACAGAATGCATGCAGCAGCTGTCTGGCTGGTGGCCATTCGGGACTACCTGGAATGAAAGGCGACCGGGGTGTGCCGGGGATACCTGGGACTGACTGTCTCGATGGCACTCAGGTAAAGGAGCACAGAAATAACCAATGCACAGCTCAGTATCATCATTTCACAGGGTATCTGAATAACGAGAGGTGATTTACTTCGGCAAGAGAAACAGACACAGTTAACACAGATAGATGAGTTTTTTTAATGAATTATTTGCTGCTATTTTGTAGATAGCCCAGAGATCCAGAAGTATAGCAGGAGTAATCAGAATCAGAATGCCTTTTATTGTCACTATACACATGTACAGTGAGATTAAAAACTGCTCCTACTCAGTGCATAAACAAGACAAAAAAAGGGGGGGGGGGAGATAAGGTGCACAGTTTCTGCAGCGCTATATACATATCTATAAAAAGACAATGGATAAATAGAATGGATAATAGGATTCCTATATCCAGTATGGGTTACAGTTACAGTACAAATTACAGTAGGTGGATAGATGAAAGTCCGGGGGTTAGGCTGTGAAGTCAATGCATGTGTGAGTTCAGGGAGATGATGGATTTTGGAAAGAAACTGTTTTTGAGTCTATTTGTCCTTGTGCTGATACACCTATAGCGCCTCCCTGAGGGTAGCGGGTTGAACAGGCCAAATGCAGGATGGGAGCTGTCCTTGATAATGTTCAGTTAATCCTTGAGTAAGCCAGTTAATTACAGGCCAGTGAGTCTTTCATCAAGAATATGGAAAGTATTGAAAAACATTCAGAGACTAATCAGCACTTGGAGAGGGAGAGATTGCTGAGGGAGAGTCAGTTTGGTTCTTTACGTTTGCAGATGACACTATAGTGGGTGGTATCATCATAGATAGTGAAGATAGATACCAACATTTACAACAAGCTCTTTATCTGAGCAAGTGGACTGAGAAATGGCCAATGAAGTTTAATGCAGATAAGTGCGAGGGATGTCAAACCAGGGCAGGACATTCACAGTAAATGGTAGGGCCCTAGGGAGTGTTGTAAAACAGAGGGATCAGGGAGTACAGTTCCATGAAAGTGACATCACAGGTAGAGAGGGTGGTCAAGAGGTTTTTGGTACATTGGCCTTCATCAGTCGAGATATTGAGTGTAGAAGTTGGGATGTTATGTTGCAGTGTTGCTGTGTCAACACAAGGAGTACTGTGGTCATCCTACTAGAGGAAAGATGTCATTAAGTTGGAATGAATACGGGGAAGATTTACGAGGGTGTTGCCTGGACTTGAGGGGCTAAGCTATCGGCAGAGGTTTGGCAGGTTGGGTCTTTATTCCATGAAGCGCAGGAGACTGAAGGGTAATCTTATCGAGGTCTATAAAATCATGAGGGGAACAGATTGGATGAATGCGCAGTCTTTTACCCAGGGTTCGGAAATCATAAAAACAAGAGGGCACATGTTAAAGGGAAGAGGGACAAGATTTAATACAAACCTGAAGTTCTTTTTCATTCAGAGGGTGGTGGGTATATGGAACGACATACCAGAGGAGCGCAGGTATTATAACAACATTTAGAAAACATTGGACAGACACATGGATAGGAAAGATTAGAGGAATATCGGCCAAATGTCTGCAAATAGGACTTGCTTAGATGGAGCATCTTGTGTGACTATTGTCTGGTAGCACTTTCATTTACTGTAATGAAGTGGTTGGAGTATCCTCAGGTTATTGATACACCAGTTGCAGGAAGTTATGAGTAATTCATCTTTAAACTATTCATGTTTTCAAACGCATCTATTAAATCTCCATGAACATTTTCTATTCTAAAGTAGGATTTGTTTCATTGATCTTAGATTATGTTTGATTATTACTTGGAAAAAAACATTTGATCATCTAAGAAATACAAAAAAATCTTTCCATTATTATAATTAAAAGGATCATAAACCTATCAACTTCATACGAGCCATCTGTTTCCAGGTTCTGAAAAGTGATTCGCATGATATGAAATGCCCACGTGATTGATTAATAGGGCACGTAATAAAGGCTACCAGTTACCAGTTCGTGTTCGAGCAAGTAATTGTGGAATGTTTCAAGTAGACTTGTAGAGTAGTCTCAAGAAGTAGACTATTTGACTTATCTTGATTTTGCTGCATGTTTAAAAGGTTGTCATGCTCTAAAATTACATTCCTGCATTTCCATAATCCTGCAAGTTCCCTGTGCTCAAGCATTTGATCCAATCCCCCTGTTAAAGTAATGACCAACATCAGCATCTACCACCTTAACCTGAGATAGTTACAGGTTCTATTGATATTATCTGAATGGTGGCAGATTAGGTAAGGGGGAGATGCAACGAGACCTGGGTGTCATGGTACACCAGTCATTGAAAGTAGGCATGCAGGTGCAGCAGGCAGTGAAGAAAGCAAATGGTATGTTAGCATTCATAGCGAAAGGATTTGAGTATAGGAGCAGGGAGGTTCTACTGCAGTTGTACAGGGTTTTGGTGAGGCCACACCTGGAGTACTGCGTACAGTTTTGGTCTCCAAATCTGAGGAAAGACATCCTTGCCATAGAGGGGGTACAGAGAAGATTCACCAGACTGATTCCTGGGATGTCAGGACTTTCATATGAGGAAAGATTGGATAGACTCGGTTTGTACTCGATGGAATTTAGAAGATTGAGGGGGGATCTTATAGAAACCTACAAAATTCTTAAGGGGTTGGACAAGCTAGATGCTGGAAGATTGTTCCCGATGTTGGGGGAGTCCAGAACAAGGGGTCACAGTCTAAGGATAAGGGGGAATTCCTTTAGGACCGAAATGAGGAAAACATTCTTTACACAGAGAGTGGTGAGTCTCTGGAATTCTCTGCCACAGAAGGTAGTTGAGGCCAGTTCATTGGCTATATTTAAGAGGGCGTTAGATGTGGCACTTGTGGCTAAAGGGATCAGGGGGTATGGAGAGAAGGCAGGTACGGGATACTGAGTTGGATGATCAGCCATGATCACATTGAATGGCGGTGCAGGCTCGAAGGGCCGAATGGCCTACTCCTGCACCTATTTTCTATGTTTCTATGTTTCTATGTTTCTAACACCAGTCTTAATGAAGACATCTAACTTCAGTCTTTGTGACGTGGGGCATCACAGTGGCACAGCGATAAGAGTTACTGCCCTATAGCACCGGAGACCTGGGTTCGATCCTGACTACGGGTGTTGTCTGTGTGGAGTTTGCACATTCTCCCTGTGGCCTGTGTGGGATTTCTCCGGTCACGGTTTCCTCCCACACTCCAAAGAGGTACAGGTTTATAGGTTAATTGGCTTGGTAAAATGGTAAAATCTCCCTAGTGGGTGTAGGATAGTGTTAGTGTGCAGGGATCGCAGGTCCACACGGACTCAGTGGGCTGAAGGGCATGTTTCCACACTGTATTTCTATACTAAAAAAAGAAATCCCTTCTCATTACCCCTCCAGAACTTTAGCTAAAGATTGTGTAAACCACTGTGTTACCCTGTAAAATGATTAAACATTCATTACAACTGGCACCCTGACATGTTTTTTCATCAAGGGGGATACACATGACATTCCTGAGATTCTAAGCACAAGCACATAACAGAGCTCCAAGGCCCAGCCCTAGACAAAATAAAACATTGTTAAAAATAGTATCATTTATTATCTCAAATGTTTATGCATTGTTCAGTAGAAAGCAAAATGTTCATACTTATGTAATGGATGACGACTGCTCAAGTGAACAAATAAGCACATCAAGTCATTCTCCAAACAATAACAGCAATTCTGAACGCGAGCTGGTAATTAAATGGTTTTCTTCTCTCCTGGATTTTATTTGGATTTACATTGTGTGAAAAAAATGGGTACATTCTGGGGTCTCTCAATCCCGTGAGAATCTCTCAATCCCAATGGGGTTCTAATGGCATGAAAGCAAACCAAAGAAAGACCATTGTACCATTTCTCATTACTGCACTTTCTTTAATCCCAGGGATCCACAATTTAATTGCAGTTTGTTTCATAGTAGTTTGATTTTTGAATCCTGCAATTATTTTCATACAGGGTGATCCAGGACCAAGAGGCCCGTCTGGAATTCAGGGATTGGATGGGCAGAAGGTGGGTAGTGCAATCTCTTTGTGATGTTCCCAACTGTAACTGAAAAAAACAAGACAATGAACATCATAAACATTTGTTATATTGCATCACTCAGTCATAAAGAAAACTCTCCCAGTTCATAAGGACAATTTGACATTAAACCATGTAGGAATTATTAGGACAGGTAGCCAAATGGTGGCATAAGAGATAAGCTTTAAGAGGAAAACATGTACAGGATTATTTGGGTTATGAAACGAATGAGGAATTAAATTCCAAAATTTGTTTACTGATGTCCGTAAGTTCATTTTGTCTATAAATCAGAATATCTACAGAATGAAAATAAAAATAGCTCGATATTGTAACCATGCCTCGACAGTGTTGTAATGAATGGTATCAAGGCACATAAGACTGACATGAAAGTACAGTTAATAAAAGTGGAGTGAGAAAGGAAACTATTTTGGCCACTCATAGGAACAAACATATGTACGTACATCCGACATTTCCATTTTCTAACATTACGGGAGATCGCTCGTTTGTAGGGGAGGTCATATGTTAGGTGTTGAAAATCCAGGGATGGCCTGTAGTGAAAGAGATATTGACATAAAGAGATTTAGGGATGGAATTACAGACCTTTTATTTGAACCAGTTAAAGGCACAGCTGCTAGAGACAGAGTAATTAAAACCTAAGAGACCAGACATATTGGAGTGCAGAGATTATTAAAATTAGGCTATGTGAAAACAGTTGGAGATAATTGGCAACATCCAATTAATTAGAAAGCTTTTGTCCCATGTGGTGGGGCACCATATAATGGTATTTTGGCTTTTGGACAATTAGGCAGCTGCTTGTGCTGATTTCAAAGATACACCCCTCTCCTTACAGATTCCATA
Organism: Raja brachyura; assembly: GCA_963514005.1. The sequence continues at coordinate 106,944,668 of OY740785.1, forward strand.
ATCAACCATCTTTAGTTGCGGCTGTTTAATTTTTCAACCATGGATGTGGTTTGAGACTGTCCAGTCTGGCTCTAACCAGTGCAGACCAAATTGTAGTCAGGATATGGATTACGTAGTTGCATTCCCATTTACATATTAAAAGGAGCTTTCACCTGACAGCAGCCAATGTGGACAGCAATTGACAATTCCTTTTAAACTTATGTCTGTATTATCCTTTCACTTAAGAGCCTGTCCCACTTGGGCATCGTTGCACGTCATTTACGCAACATCATTTGCGCGTCATGACGCACGGGTCGTAATGTGCGCATCACGTGTGCATGGCATGCATTACGAGTGCATGGTGTAGCAATGTTACAAAATTTTGAGATTTAAAAAATCAAGTCTGCAATTTATCCCATCAGATAAAGCATAAAAATAAGTTTAATTTGACACCTAATTTACTTTCATATCTTCAGTATTAAGAAAGTTATGACCATTTTCATACTCGGAAATTAGCATCTTGCTCCCCATTGCCTTTCAATTGACTTAACTCAAAAGCTGTGATCTGGAAAAGTTAAAAGCCCATAACTTTCTTAAAAATTAAGAGAACTCAATGAAATTTTCAGTTATTATAGATTGAAGCATTCTGAAACAAATATGAAACAATCTTACTTGGATGACCTGAAATTAAAGCATATAATTAGTTAGTTATCTAATTGTAGCTAATTACAAAATTCAATGAGTAGATCTAAACATCTATCCATTTCTTAAGAAAAGATAAACTTTTTTAAAATTGCCTAAGTGTCCAAATAACATTCACACAATAATCCACAATATAACATAATTTTTAAATCTAATTTTCATGAATTTCTGGGCCAAATGGAAGGAATTTAGTGTTTGATTCCTGTAAATTAATGGCCATTTAAATCAACTAGCGAGTGGGTTTTAGTGGAATGCGGTGGATTGGAACGTTGTGGTTTGCGGTGAAGTCGGGAGGAAAAATACTGTTGTTCATACATTTTTTTTGGACCCCATTTCGCAACATAAAAATATTATTAAAGCCTCCCGAAAAACCAACTTTTAATATAAAAATAAACTATTTACCTTTTCTTCTCCCCTACACAAACTCCTTCCGGTTGTCAGTTCTCACGGCTTTTGAAGGTGATTTTTAAATTACTCTAGTTAATAAATAATTTAGCGTAATTTAAAAATACCTTCATTCATGAAATGTCGGAGCGATTTTTCTTCCGCAACCAAATCGCCCGACATTCATCGATTTGTCCTGCCTGTTGAAAAACGGCACTTTAAGCCCGCGCCCCTCTGAAAGGCGCCAAAGTCGCGCACACGGGGAGCGGCAGAACTGCAGCGCTGCTGAAGGTAAGTTTTGTAACATACCTACATGGTGCGTGTTGGCGTAGGCAGTGACGCGCGGCAGCGCGTGGCGCCCCAGGATTTGGGGATTCTCAAAATCCTCGTTTGCCACCTGCGTGACGTGCAAATGACGCCCAAGTGGGACAGGCCCTTTAGCCCAAGTGTCTAACGGGAACTAAATTCCAAATGTGTGTTTACTGATATAAATCACAACATGGGTTACTCACAAATACTTTCAAACAAGAATGAAATAGATCATTTAATTTTGACTGGGCAGCTTCAGAAGTCACACTCACTAGCAATATTTCAGTATTCAGTATTTACTTTAATGTCATTTTAACTGAGTACTTACATGCACAGAAGAAACAAAAAAATGTTTCTCTATCAGTTCCTGTCAGTGCAGTTAATAAAAACAGAATAAATACATACAGCTTTAAAATTAAAATTAACATATCTAAAATAGGCCTAAAAATTGAACTAAAAACAGACATTCAGACCAAACAGTGGCTTTGCTTTGACAGGTGTCTAGCTGTCAAAGTATGGGTGAGGTTAGATGTGTTGGTGTATGATGTATGGGGAGGGGACACAGTCCGTTAACCAGCCTTATTGCCTGTGGGAAGAAGCTGTATAGCATCCTGCTGGTTCTGCAGCTGATGTTCCTGTACCTCTTCCCAGATTGCAGAATGAAGAAGATGTGGTGTGATAGGTGATAGGGGTCCTTAATTATGGAGATGGCTCTGCAGCTGCTGCGTTTTTGATTGATCTCCAACAGGAAACGGAGTGCTGAGTGATGCAACAACTTTGCAAACTAGCTGCATGACTGGAGGTTGTGTACAGAGAACTGTTACTTGCAGGCACCCAGGACCTGGACTGGGTTCCACGGTGAACAGTGCGCTTCCAATCCCACCCATACTTCCCATTTCCTTCTCTGGTCAGCTGCTGTTGAGAAGTTTCCCCAAGATGAGCAAATAATTTGGGTATGGAGCCCAAATAATGTGGTATGGGTCAATAATTAAGGCATTGGGAGACAAATACTCCAAGCCATTTCTGTAGCTGCAGCAAACAATGAGCTACACCCACTGAGAGTTACATCCTGACTGATTTTCAAAATCATTCCAGGAGCTGGGATTCACTATGGGACCCAGTGCATCATCTTGTGAGGCTTCCAGCAAAGGGGTGATTCTCATTGACATACATCTGACAGCTCTCAAATCTGTCTCGTGCTCACTGGAACTATTGATGTTAGATATGCTTCTGAACTTAATTCTGTTTTCAAAGGGAAACAAAGGTGAACGAGGATTCCCTGGGCCAATCGGAGAGAAAGGAGATGAGGTGAGTATCTTGTGGCCTCCAAGACTGAACAGTTAGATACAATTCACGCACAGAATATGGATGTCGTGGCAAGGCCAGAATTTATTGCATGCTCCACTCTATCCATACGCAATGTAACTTGCACTAAAGCCAATTAAGAGTTAACCACATTTGAGAAAGAACTGCAGATGCTGCAAAAAAATCGAAAGTAGACAAAAATGCTGGAGAAACTCAGCGGGTGTGGCAGCATCTATGAGGCGAAGGAATAGGTGACGTTTCGGGTCGAGACCCCTTGCAGACTGATGTGGGGGTGGGGGGGGGAGGCGGGAAGAAGAAAGGAAGAGACGGAGGCAGTAGGCTGTGGGAGAGCTGGGAAGGGGAGGTGAAGGAGAGAGAAAGCAAGGATTACCTGAAATTGGTGAAGTCAATGTTCATACCACTGCGGTGTAAACGACCCAAGCGGAATATGAGGTGCTGCTCCTCCAATTTGCGTTGGGACTCACTCTGGCCATGGAGGAGGCCCAGGAGAGAAAGATCAGATTCGGAATGGGAGGGGGAGTTGAAGTGCTGAGCCACCGGGAGATCAGGTTGGTTAATGCGAACAGCGGAGGTGTTGGGCGAAGCGATCGCCAAGCCTGCACTTGGTCTCACCGATGTAGAGCAGTTGGCACTTAGAACAACGGATGCAATAGATGAGGTTGGAGGAGGTGCAGGTGAACCTCTTCCTCACATGGAAAGACTGCTTGGGTCCTTGGATGGAGTCAAAGGGGAAGGTAAAGCGACAAGTGTAGCATTTCCTGCGGTTGCAAGGGAAAGTACCAGGGATGGGAGGTTTGGGTGGGAAGGGACGAATTGACCAGGGAGTTACGGAGGGAGCAGTCTCTGTGGAAAGTGGAAAGGGGAGGAGATGGGAAGATGTGGCCAGTGGTGGGATCCCGTTGGAGGTGGCGAAAATGTCGGAGGATTATCTGTCGTATGTGATGGCTAGTAGGGTGGAAGGTGAGAACAAGGGGGACTCTGTCCTTGTTACGAGTGGGGGGATGAGGAGTGAGAGCGGAGCTACGGGATATAGAGGAGACGCTGGTGAGAGCCTCATCTATAGTCGAAGAGGGAACTGCCGTTCCTTAAAGAATGAGGACATCTCCAATGCCCTGGTTTGGAACACCTCATCCTGGATGCAGATGCGGCGTAGATGGAAGAATTGGTAGTGGGGGATGGAGTCCTTACAGGATGCTGGGTGGGAAGAAGTGTAGTCCAGATAGCCATGTTGATCAGTCTGGCATCATTTATGGGCCATAGTGGGTTAGCAAGGCAGAATTCCCAAAAGTGCAAACAAATAAATTATTATGTCAAAGACTCAAAAAGTTGAAGTAACTCAACAGTTCAGGCAGCATCTCTGGAGAAAAGGAATAGGTGGCATTTCAGGTTGGAACCCTTCTACACCTATCACCTTCACGTTCTTTCCCCGAAACATCACCCATTCCTTCTTTCCAGAGATGCTGCCTGTCCCGCTGAGTTACTCCAGCTTCTTGTGTCTATCTCCGCTTTAAACCCGAATCTGCCGTTCCTTCCTACACAATTATTATGTCAATCCAGCAGTTTGATTATCGATGCAAGCTTTATTTTCCTCCAGAGGTTATTCAGTTAACCAAAATAAATGTATCAGCTGCGGTGGTGGGATTTGAACCCTTATCTCTGAATCATTATTCCAGGCTGATTGGATCATTCATCCATTCCATGCCCCTGGATTTCAGTCAAGTAACTCAAACCCTTTGTTGACATATCCATATCTGCTGTTTTTTCCAATGGCAGATGATGCATATACTTATGCATACAGAATAATAATAGTTCACTGTGTGCACAAGGCGGAATCCTTTTAATGTAATGAGAATTTGTTATTGCAGCCCATAGATAAACATTGTAATAATTTTTAAAAATGACTATGTAACATCACAGAGAGACAGTAAATGGTATTTCCACCAGCATTATGCATCTCACTGTGAGGCTTCTCCCCCTTAACCAACTGCCGTTACATTGGCCATTTCCCCCTCCACCGCCATTCTCCACCGGTTGTCGACGACTGCAGGGGAGAAGGAGGAGACCATAGTTTTAAGGTGAAATGACACAAAGTGCTGGAGTAACTCAGAAGGTCAGGCAGCATCTCTGGAGAACATGGATACAGTAGATGACGTCACCTATCCATGTTCTTCAGAGATGCTGCCTGTCCTTCCCAGTTACTCCTGCACTTTGTGTCACCTTGTATATTAACCCGCATCTGCAGTTCTTTGTTTGTACCTAGTTTTAAGGCGATTCCGATGCATAAAATCTGACTTACACAAAAGTTTATGGAATATAAATTAGTTGGTGAATGTCTGTTATAGTGAGAGTCCTGAATTCATTCTGTTTTTAGAGCTTTTCTGGTAGCCTTTAAAGTGGGTTTCATATCTAAAGAGGAAGAAATGTCATGGGAGGAGCAAAGTTAGCAACAATTTAGCAACAAAGCAATATAATTTCAAAGATATTGTAGAAAACCGAAGAAAACGTCTGTCTAGAAATGGGATTATGAAGCTGTGCGTGATTTGCGATTCAGTTTAAATTAATAAAACAAAACTTCAAGACAAAGTGGGGAAGTATTGCAGGTTTCTTAAAATTTGAAATCATCCCACTGGGTCTCCATGTGCCTGACATGCTGATATGTAGTGGAAACCAAATAGTTTAATGGTGCGAGCGACATGTAATTTAATGTACTCACCTGTCACATTCTCGGGTATCACCACTCTATCCAAGCCCCAGTTTATCCTGATAGTGATTTCCAACAATCCCCAACTCGTAACCACTAACCTGCCAACATTATATTACTCTACTAATCTACAGACTGATTTCCCTTCCAGCAGTCCTTGACATGCATTCCCTGTCCAAATTACTCCACCAGTCTCCTGATTGCTTTCCTCCCAATTCTGGACTGACACATCTTTCAGTCACAGTCTCATCCCACCCTTACTGTGAGAACTTGTACCCTGAATCAGGCTTCATGCAGGGCCCAGTTGACGTCTTAATTAGGGCTCAGACAGGAACCGACATAAAGAACATCTCTTAGACCAATGTTTAAGAAGGAACTGCAGATGCTGGAAAATGGAAGGTAGACAAAAATGCTTCAGACTGAAGAAGGGTCTCGACCCAAAACGTCGCCTATTTCCTTCACCCCATAGATGCTGCCTCACCCGCTGAGTTTCTCGTAGACCAATGGTGGGTTTCTCAAACAAGTTGACTTAATAATTCAAGCCCTCTACAGAGTGCACTAGTAAACACTGGGAGAGAACCCAAAGTGTTTCAAACTATTCCCACGGTACAATGGTTGCATGTTGATTCTACATCTTTGAAGAAATTCGCCATTGGTCAAGGTTTAACCTCCTGTTTCCTGTTACATGTAGCATTCACACCAGTTAAAATCTATTCATCACCTCTCTTAATATGCTTAATTGGTGGTCTCTTTTCCAATCGTGCTTTCCCAATACATAATGTCTTGGGTTAAGCACATTACAAACTACTCATCTGATCTTTCTTATAATTTTCAGATTTTCCTACATCACTTGTTATTGTTTGAACATAACACTGCTTTCACTGTTAAAGCAGAAAAACATGTTGTTTCTGATTCTCAGGCACCGCCAGGTTTACCGGGCTTTCCTGGACCCAAAGGAGCTGAGGGACCTATGGTAAGTGATGACTGGACATCTTATTAATGGAAATGTACTTTGCTCCCTTGAGACCTGTCCCTGTGAGCTGCATTAGTTTTCTCCCTCTCTGCCCAAAGTGAAGAATGGAAGTGACCCATTGCTGGAGCACCGTTGCTACTATGCACAGGGAAGCCATTTAGGAAAACTTACGATATGCTTTCAGGACTAGCAACATCTTCTCTGAGTGCATCAAAATGTTCCCAAGATGATTCCCATGGTTGCAAGTGATCTTGCAATATCAGATCTCGTTCCAGTTTAGCCTTCCCTCATTGCGGAGTTTTGCCCCGCACACTTCCTCACTCCTTAACTTTCACACTCTTTTCTTCAGGGTGTTACGAGGTACTTTAGAAAATACACTTGGAGATTATTTGCTAAAGAATTACAAGAAAGAAATAATCAGCAACTGTGTAAATGTTGTTTGTTGCTTAAATATGAAATTGTTACTTTATGGGAAATGAGCCTATTCATTATTAACAACATTGATTAATAAGATCTGAAGTTAAACAAAATGGAGGGTTAATGTAAAACAACTGGATTAGGAGGCCAAGAATTTGAAACAACTGAACTAATAAAATGTGTTTTTTCATTATTAACAGGGTTCAAAAGGAACACCGGGACATACGGGGCCATTTGGACCCAAGGGAGAAAAGGTATGGGGAAATAAATGTTCCTCTTTCAATAAAAACCTAAATTTACCCCATGGAGATTGCAGAGCACCTCAGCATGTTCAACAGGTATCAGAATGGATAGGTTCTGAGAGGACTACTGAAATGTATTTCTCCAAGCTTGTTTTAACCATCAGAACTCCCAGTCAAACTCATAGGAACTTGCAAAACTCCATTCTTAAACTCTAATATTCCATCACATTAATTTTGCAAATTGGTCTTCATGAACTGTAAAACTGATTTATCTTCTAAGAATAGAAATTTGCCTTCGTTTAGATGAAAGAGCAATCGTAAAGCATGTTTTTCCCTTTTGCAGTCATCCCAGCCATTTAAGTATATTTTGCTCATTTACAGTCTTCATTTGATCAAATTTTCAATCATTCTTGTTGCTTGCTGCACAAGACCACAAACTATCTGCCAAATAGTGGAATTCTTTGTACAATGATGTCTGCTGATAAACATTACTCCTTTAAATATCAAATCTGTCCCCAAGATATTGCTAAACACTACTGTATTCAATATCTTTCAGAATTGTAGACATAGTATTTCACACACTGATACAAGATTAGCTGGACAAAATAAAATCAAACTATGGTCCTTTAATAGTAAGATTAAATGAGAACTTACCAGTTTGAAGTTTGATCTTTATTTTATGAGGAGTTACGATGAGGGATTACGTGAATACCCCGCCAGCACGCATGCGCGACATTCTTCAAAGCAGTGGTGTGAAATCACAGATACCAGAGTAGACTAACATAGTAAGATAAGAGAGAACTTTATATACCAGTTGAACTTTATAATAGAGGGTTTGGGAGCGGAGGGCACGTAATCCCTCATCGTAACTCCTCATAAAATAAAGATCAAACTTCAAACTGGTAAGTTCTCATTTAATCTTACTATTTTACTTCGGAGTCACGTGAGTGACTACGTGAAGATTTCAAAGCTCTGTGATTTCATGCCCTGGAACGAGTCCATGCTCACACACTGCCATGCTAGGGATGGAGGATGAATGTATTTCAGACATGATACTGTGCTGAAAAACAAAGAAGGTATTTAATTATACCTAAAGTGATATGCCCCACATTGGGTAAATCATGTAACAGAACTTAACATTTTCCCCCTGCAAACGTCTCAGGAGCGGCCACGGGTTTATAATAGAAGTGCTGAAAAGTCCGTTCACTGCTCCAACCCGCTGTAGCAAGGATGTGGTCCATAGGAACTCCCATCATCCTAGCCGCCAATGTGGATGCAGCCCTGGTGGAGTGAGATTTAAAACATTAGTGTCCATCTCCGCTGCACCCAATACCACCCTTAACCAACTGGAAGTGGCTTGCACTGTGACCTTATGATGAGGGCGTTTGTGGCTTATGGGTAAAGTCCTCTCCGTGCCCCTAGATTCTTGGTTCCTTCTATATTGTAAAATATATGTCACAATGCAGAGCCGACTATCTGCAGGGTAGGCCAGAATGATAATTTTTGGCCAGAGGAACTGGGTCGATATAGTTTGAGTAACCCCTGTATCAGAAAGGTTATCTACCATTGGTTAACACATGGCATCCATACTTAGCTTTATAAAGACTGGACCCGTTGTGCTGTTACAAGTGCCATAACATAACCATATTATATGTTAGTTTATCCAGAGTGAGCCCCGATATTGGTGTCCATCCTCGAAGCATAGTAAATTCTATGCCTAAGTCCCATGTATGGGTGTATCTGATCCTGGGGGAATTAATACCCCTCATCAGTTTAGATACCAGTGGGTGTGATCCTATAGGCAGGTGATCACTCCCTCGGCCCAGGTTATTAGATAGGGCACTCCTTGCAAAATTAATGGCACTGTAGCTCAAACCTTCATGGAATGAAGGGTGGCCAGAACTCCAGCACTCAGTGATGGTGGCCGAGTCATATGAAGTGTTTGTTCTAAAGCAGAACACTCCCATCTTCTGACATATGTCAGTGCTGTCTCTGGTGGACTCCATGCACGACGCTGTGTTGACATAGATCGTCCTGTCGGAGAGTCCGTAGTCCAGAAATGGCCTGTTCAGAATCTGCATCAATAGGTTCATTCGATCATGGCACGGATGACTTACCCGTCACAGGGTGTGCCAACAGGCCCGGCCGTTTGAGGATCCGAAAGCAGTGTTCTGCGGCCATCTGCTGGGGACCATGGTTGGGTAGGCCAGTCGGGAAACCCGAAATACCCGTTGCGGAGTCTTATTTAATTTTTTGTAAGACCCGACTGATGAGGCAGAAGGGGGGAAATGCATAGCAAAACAATCCCCCCAATGCAGCGAGAAGCATCCATCGTTGCTGGCCCCGGGTCCCGATCCAACATCCATTCAATGTTGTCGTTGAATTGCGTGACCTGGTGTCCGTCAACGTATTTAGTTTACCTGGAAGGTAAGTGGCTGAGATCCAAATCTCTCTATCCAGACACCAGTGCCAGATGTAATTAGCCAATTCATCACATGATATCGATTTTATTCCACCCCTATGATTAATATAGGCCACCACTGTGGTATTATTAATTTGTAACCATACATGCAACTGGTGCATATCTAAGCAGTAGGCCCGGAGTCCATGAAATGCTCCCAGCATTTCTAGATAATTAATCCCTAGTGCTCCCAACAGGGTTAAATCTGTGCACTCCATCTGCCACCACAACTAGTGGTGGTATTAGCTGCTCCCCACCTTTAACACTGGCATCAGTCTGTAATGTAACCAAGGGATTCATGATAGTGATGGGGTTAGAGCAATGCTGAGCATTTTCTATCCACCAATATAATTCTAATTTAGCTTCTCTGGTAGTTTCATAGACCTATCAAAATGGCCCGCATGATTTTTAAGAGCTAGAATTTTTGCTCTTGCAGGTTTTGTTAATGGAGTGGTCCAAATTGTGCTGCTGGAATGCAGCCACTAGTTTCTCAATCACTCTGGCTACTTGCAGAATGGATGGTTCCCTGATGCCAGTGAGGGTTTTACATGCTTCCGTCAAGTCTGTCCCTTTGTTTGGTGGCAAGGTGATAGACATATGAACAGAATTGATAGTGAACCCCAGATAATCCATGGTAGTGGAGGGTTTCATTTTGTGATTTATCTGGATGTATGTTAATCCCAGCTTTTAAAAATATGTTTTGTGGCTGATACTGCCAATGTAGCCATCTCCAAATTTTCACCTACAATGAGAATATCGTCAAGGTAAACCATGGCAATATGGTTATGTTTCCTTAATTATGCTAAAGCTGGTTTTAACAATTTTGTAAGCAGCCTGGGTGCCGATGACAACCCAATGGGTAAGGCTTTATACTGCCAAGGCTGTCCCATCCAGACAAATTTTAGATATTTCCGATGATCCTTGTGTATTGGCACTAAATAGTATGCATCCTTAAATTGATGCAAGCCATGAAGTACCTATCAGAAATTAGCTATTTGGCTGTGACAAACGTGTCCATTTTGAAATAGGCATACTGAACGGAAGTATTTAGTTCGGTCAAATCTATAATGATGCGGCATCCGTCATGTTTTGTTTTTGTAAAAATATTTGATACGAACTCTTGAGATTCTGATTGTCTTCTCAATTACCCTTTTTTCATTTAGTCTTAACAGTTCATATACAAATTCAATTAGTACCCTGAATACTTCCGAGTATGTAAGGATCGGGGGTAAGAGTGTTCCACACATGATGAAACAAGTGCAACCGACCACCAACCCTTGATGAATCTAGGCAGCAATGTTTTTGAGACAACCAGACCCACCTACCTCCAAGGTTACCGGGTTCTGCGGCCATCTTGTTGTGTGGGTTGTCTCTGTCCTTGTTTCTTCGTGTATTGTGTTGCTGCGTTGTGGGGTTGGCGCATTTTCCAAGAAGGCCGGGCTGGGCCATGGTCTAAAAAGACCGTTGTGCAGGTGGGCCGGCCTTCGAGCTTTCACCACCAGATGGTCTCTCATAATAACGATGTCTGGTGGATGTGTAGGGGTGCTGCCGCTGCTGATAATGGGTTTTGGTGGTGTTTGGTACCTTGATCAGGCCTATAGCCTTGGCCTCCTCATCCAGGTCTTTTACCTGTTTCGGGAGGTAGTCCCCAAACAGCAAGTTGGCGGCTGTGTGCTGCTAGTCCTGCATAATCCCGCAATATTGGATTGTGTGCAGGCTTGATGATGCCCTTCCTTTAGCTGTAAATCTGAATAGAGTATTGCACAGGAGTGCTAGAGCATCTAGTAGCTCTTCAGGCATCTCAACCTCATCGCTGTTCTGGCCACTGCTGTGATACCAGCAGTCAGCAGTTTAAGGATTTTCTGGAGTTTGCCTCCTGGCTCCTTGTAGTTGGGCTCATGTTGCCCCAGATGGGTTGTTGACTGCAGGCACATTTAGAGAAACGCAGTTCTCTGGGCTGGTACAGCATGTTTATTACCCATGCCTACAACTCTTCTGGCACCCCTGACACAGGTACTCTTCAGCCATTGCCCCTTCTTCAGGGTCAGCCCAGCTCTGACCCCTAATGCTCCCCTGCGAAGAGGGTGAGACATTTGGCAGTCCTTGATAGGATGCTGCCGTGGGTCTGCGAAGAGACCCACTGTGACTCTGCCCCTGCAAAAGCAGGTCACGCTGGAGCAACTGCTCCATGCGGGAAAGACGACCGCCATTGCTAACCGCGAACGGGGTGTCCTCAGGTCCCGCCGAGGCAACGGACCTGTCCGACTTCCGGGTGGTTTTGCCGGCTGACCGCGGCGAACCTGCGGTCTGTTGCGGCGAGAAGTCGGGGGCTGCTGGTAGCACCTGCAGCTCCGGAGAGACGGCACGCTGCTGGCTGCTTTCCACAGCAGCGAATTTTGCCGCTGCTCTCCGGTATTTTCTCGACTCCATGGTGCTTGTTTCAACTCTGGAAAACAGAACACCGAGTCGCCACGCTCACCAGAAATGGTAAGACTTACTTTCGGTAGTTTTTTCAAAAACTTACGCTGGAGGAGCGGCGCTCCTCCCGACTGTCGCTTCCGCAATGCGTTCGACGATATGTCGCGCATGCGTGCTGGCGGGGTCTTCACGTAGTCACTCACGTGACTCCGAAGTAAAATCACATGTACAATTGTTGATCAGTCTTAGCAATCAGTCTATACCAACAGACCCAGAGTCAAACAGCATGGAAACAGGCCCTTCAGCCCAACTCATCCATGCCGACCAAGATGTCCACCTTTGCTAGCCTTTTATTCCTCTGGTTAACTCATACTCCTCTAAACCTTTTCTATCGATGTGCTTGTCCAAATGTATTTTAAATGATGTTATTGAATGTGCCTCAACTACTTCCTATGGCAGCACGTTCAAAATATGTACCACTCTGTGAGAAAAAAATTGCCCCTCGGGCTCCTAAGTCTTTCCCTTTTCACCCTACACCTGAGCCTTCTAGTTCTTGATTTCTCTAACCTGGGAATAAGGATGTGTACATTATCTATGCCTTTCATGATTTTAGACACCTTTATATGATCATGCCTCAATCTTGTACACCTCACAGAGTAAAGTCCCACCTCTCCCTATTAATTCAGGCCCTTAAGTCCTGGCAACGTCCCGGCAATTCTTCTCTGCATACTTCCAGCTGCGTTGCATCTTTCCTATAGGTGACCGAAGCTGAACCCAATATTCCAAGTGTTGATGAATGCCAGCATGCCAAAATCAGTCTTCACCACCCTGTCCACCTATGATGCCATTTGCAGAGAATTATGTATTTGTACCCTTTTGTCCCTCTGTTCGACAACACTCCCAGGGCCCTACCATTCTCTGTGAAAGTCTGCACTGATTTGATGTCCCTGCAGGAAAGTGCACAGTTGTGGACATAGCCCAGACTATCATACAAATCAACCTCCCTTCCATTAACTCCATCTACACTTCACGCTGCCTCGGTATAAGGACACCAGCATAATCAAGGATGAGTCTCACCCTGGTCACTCCCTCTCCCTCTTCTGTCCTCTCCCATCAAGCAAGAGGTACAGAAGTTTGAAAATGCATACCTCCAGTTTCAGGGACAGTTTCTCCCCATTTGTTATCAGGCAACTGAACCATCCTTTCACCAACAAGAGAACGGTCCTGACCTACCATCTACCTCATTGAAGACCCTCGGACTACCTTTATTCGTTCTTTACTGGTCTTTATCTTGGACTAAACGCTATTCTCCTCATCCTGCATTTCTTCACTGTGGACGACTTGCTTATAATGAAGTATAGCCTTTTCTCTGACCTGACAGCACGCAACAAAAAAACACTTCACTGTACCTCGGTACATGTGACAATGATAAATTCAACTAGAGATTCATGTTTAGAATGAAAGAGCCAAAGTTACCTGCCTACTCATGGAGTCTAACCGTTATGCCATTTGCTGTATTAGCCTTAAACTGCATTTATAAATGAATATTTTAACAAAACATCTAATTTGCATTTGGACAAACCAGCATTTTCTACAGCTTTTATGCATAGACTCTACTCCACCCCAACAACACTCTCTCTTTGAAGTAATGTTGACATGGAATTGTCCTTAATTATATGCCACTTCTAATGTAAATCATGTCCTCTGGTTCTGTTTATGCTGCCTGACTTCTTGTGCTTTATATTATCTAATCCCTTTGGATTCAAAGGCTGCAATTCTTTTTCTGCCCCTGACCGTAGACTGAGATATTTGCAAATTGTGATGCTCATTTGCCAGTCACAAATTGTAAGGCTGAAGACGTATAGCGTCAGTTTTACCCGAGGTCAACAGAAAGGAGAAAGGAAAACAGAAACAGATGCTGCCTATCCCGCTGAGTTATAGGCCTGACCCACTTAAGCGATTTTTCAGCGGACTGCCGGCGACTGTCAAGTTGCTGGCAGTCACCTGAAAAAGCGGCAACTGGAACAGCAGGGCTGTCTAAAAAATTCACACGGTGCAAAGCCAAGGTGAAACAGACACACACCGCGATGAACAGGAAGGTTTGGCTGTAAAAAGACAGCTAAAGCACAGTGTACGGTAAGTCCTTTAAAAGGTGGGGGGGGGAAGGGGGGAGAAGGAGACAACTTATAAGAAACCAGAGATACTCGGCGGACATTTAACATTACCAGTCGGTTGTCCTTGGTTCTGAAAAGTATTGCTTACCTTTTTTTCCCCCATTGAGCCAATTAAATTCACTGGTCAGCACCGGCTACAACCTACGAGAACCTCCGATCTCTTGGCAACCCACTAGGACCTCCTGGCGACCCACCTACATCTCGAGAATTCTCGCTACTCTCCATGGCGGCTTCATTCTAGTCGCCACTAATTTTTCAACATGTTGAAAAATTCACGGCGACCATAATGAGGTCGCGACTAGTTCCCAGAATGCGAGTGCTCCTCACGACCATGAAGGCGACTCCCCGGCAAACACCTGCGAACATGTGGCGACCATGAGGCGACTGCATAGTCTCCTGCAGTCGCCTAAAAAGTCGCCTAAGTGGGACAGGCCATAACTCCGTTTTTTTGTGTGTATCTTCGATTTAAACCAGCATCTGCAGTTCTTTCCCACACAGAAAGGAGAACTTGCTTATTTTGGACCTTGCCTCTGCAGCTATATCCTTAATGATTGAAGAGCACTGGTAGAGAATACGGGGTCACGAAAATGTAAATGGTTAAGAAAGGATAAATGCATCAAGCATTGAAAACAGAACAATACCTAGACTTGCACCGAAAGTACAGAACTATCTTCCAATCTCCATAACATAACTTCATACATATCCTTTATCCTGTGTCTGGGCACTGTGGACAGCTTGATTGTAATCATGTGTAGCAGTTTCGCTGACTGGATAGCATGCAACAAAAAAAATTTTCACTGTACCTCAATATTAATAAACTAAATGAACAAAATAAATGAAATAAAGAAATATAAATGCCCTCAAATGTCAGCAGTCAATGAACCCGCAAACATGTCAGTCCTACGTTGTTCACTACTTTCGCAAGATAAACGTTCACATTTTAAGTTAGAATTAATTGTTTTAAAGTGTTATTAAGAATCTGTCCTTAAAGTGAAATATTAATTATACATCATAGGGCAGCAAAGGGACGGCAGGAATCGCAGGGCCACCTGGACCACCCGGAATTCTGGTAAGTCACCAAAGGCCTACAGTGGTGATTATTCAGCAACCTTATCTTTATTTAAAAACAAAACCATCGAGTAAAACCTGAGGACCAGAAATATGCTACATGCTCAAACTCAGCATAGATTGTGTTGAATTCCCAATCCTAATCCACTCATTTACTCATCACTTTGTTTAAATTCTTTCCAATTGCCTCTTAAAACCATTTGTACGCTCTTCTTTGAAAAAGAGCTGCTATCGATGACTGTTCTTTCATGACTGAGAAATTCATTCCATTGTTATGATTCCTTCAGCCTTTCCTCATAATTACTTCTTTATGACCACAATATTATTGATTGCAAGTGGTTCAAGCTAATCGTCATTGCCTTTTTAATGATTAATTAATTAATTGCAAAACAATCTGAAGAAGGGTCTCGACCCGAAACGTCGCCTATCTCCTTCGCTCCTTAGATGCTGCTGCACCCGCTGAGTTTCTCCAGCTTTTTGTGTAACCCCCAATCATAAAATCAAAGTTGTACAGCAAAGGAACAGGCTCTTTGACCCGGCGTGCCCATGTTGATCTTTTTGCCCATGTACACTAATCTAATTTGTCTACACTAGATCTGTATCCTATGTCTTGCCTATTTAAATGTTTAAATGTATGTCTAAGTATCTACTCACATAGTGATTGTATCTGACCCCACCACACCTCTGGCAACGAGCTCCAGATATCTATCACTCCCTGTGTTTAAAAAAAACGTCCCCCTAAAATCCCCTTAAACTCTTTCCTCTCACCTTAAACCTATGCCCTCTTGCTTTGATACCAAAGGAGGAAGAACATCTCTCAACACTCTACCCAAATTTCATTCTCATGTATATTCTGCTGCAGACCTATAATGATCTTCCTTGCGATACATAATCAGTTTATCGGATGCATGCTTTGCTTTATGCTTGTTTGCTGCACAGTTTTAAATTGTCGGTAACAAAATATGCTGTTGTGTCTTGGTGAAAATATACCCCAGTTAAGATGTTGAGAATTTACTGTTCCCAAAACATGAACCAGTTCATTCTCAGTGGGAGTAACTGGTGAAAGAACAAATGATTCCATATTAAAGTGAGCATGAGAGTTAGCTCTAATATTATGTTCTTACATTCCTCAGAGCACAGCTACCTATGAAGGAAATGGAATGAGCAGTATATATAAGAAACAGGTAAGACTATTGAGCTATCTTTTGAAACATTTAACTCTATCCATGCAGAGAACTGAAAATGTTGATTTGTAATGATTGCCATTTTTGAAATTGATACTTTTATTTATCTTTGTGATAGTAAGTGCAAATGCGGAAAGCTGTTTGATGCATTGTACCTCATCCTTTTACAAAAGATTGCTGTTGCCCCAATCACTTTATCTTACAGCATTTCTAAACCACTGCAGGCTTTAACCCCTTATAAATGAAGAAGTGTTGTTGACATCAATTGTGAACTTTGTTTTTGTGATTTTATCATTTTACTTTCATTTGTACATCTGTTTAAACCTTCTAGTTTGCTCAAACCTCATCCCTCAATCCAACCCATCTGTGTTATTTTACCAGGGTTTAGGAACTTCATTTGTATTGTGATGACTTGCATCAAATCGTATATTCCAACCAGAACATAGAACATATGCAGTAACTAGCATCACATTCAGACTCGAAAATTTAACAAAAAACAGCAAATGGTCAAAATATGAAACAGTCATGATGTTATACAGGCCGTTTACGCTACATCGATCATCATGCACCCACTTATACTAAACCCCTTTTATTCTCCCCACATCACCAACAATGGCTGCCCCAGATTTTAACACTCACCAATGCAATAGGGCTAATTTACAATGGTCAATTGAACCCACCAAATTGCATGGCTGTAGGATGTGGCAGGAAATGGGAAAAACCGGAGTAAACACATGTGACTATGAGAATTAAGTGCAAACTCCACATTGATAGCACCGGAGGTTAGGATAGCTGGAGCTGTGATGCAACAACTCTACTATTTGTGCCACCAAACAAACAGAAAATGCTGGAAACACTGACCTTTAATTAGGCAGTTGGGCATTTTCCGAAGAGAGGGAAACAGAATCAATGTTTCAGCTCAAAGAACAAAGAAATGTTTCAGCTCATCAGAACTGCAACAGTGAGTAAACAAGTTAGTCTAAATTGGGATTGGGGAAGGATAGAACAGGCAAAAGGAATACTGTATATCTGATAAATGGATGCCAGGGTTTGCCAGCTGATTTTATCCTAATGGACCATCTAGTTAATAGATTAACAAGGACATTTAGAGTTAATCTATTAATCAGACCGTTCCACGAACATCCTCGTTACCCGGATGATTCTGGCCTCGTCATATCTGAGATATTGCCTGCAATTGAAAACAGATGTTTTCCATCTTTCCTAATTCTAATATAAGGTATTGTACCTAAAACCTGCAGAGGGGTTCCAGCACATTCTCTTTTTATTTCAGATTTGCACTCAATAATTTCCCTCAATCTTCTCTCTTCTAATGTAGACAATCTAGCTCAGACTGTTTATTCAATTATACTATCCTATCTCGGCAATATCCTCAAAAAGATCCCCTACACCTTATTGAGTGTACTTACTTGAGGCATAGATTATATGATATGGGAGTTACTGGTTAAAACACCAGCTATGTCATAGCTGGACCAGTGTACATAGTTCCTGTACTGTGGCGAACAGAACTATGCACACTGGTCCAGCTATGACATAGCTAGTGTTTTAACCAGTGGCCACCTTATCGTATAATCTCTGCCTCAGCTAACAAAGGTAAAGCTTCCATTTGCTGCCTTAAACTCCCTTTTTATATACCAGTTCTACTGCCTGCATGAATTTGTGGACATGCTGTCCAAGAACCCTTAGTATCATACTATTTATCATGTATTTCCTTGTCTTTACTGTGCAACACTCTCTACCCACTCCCGGAAAAAATGCATCGCCTCACTTTTAAAAACAATTATCACATTAACGTACATCTGCTCATATCGAATGTGATTTGTTTCTGCCTTGCCCAGGTCATATTGATATCGTAACATGTCCAAATACTGTGGATTACTAGCTGTTTTCCTGAACATTTCCCTACTTTTGTTTGTTGATCTTGCATTTGTTCATCTACACACTGTTTATCAATTTGTTCTCCATCCATGGTCATATATGGTCTTCTAAAATGCCAATAACATCTCTGGTGAATATTCATAGAAAGTAACCATTTACCATGCTATTTATATTTGACGGTAATTATATTTGATAAAATCACTTAGATTTTATTTACATTAATTAGGGCTTTAAATTCTTATTTGGTCATTCTTTCCCCATATAGTATTGGATGGGTTTTTGATTGTTACATTTGACTTGTCTATCCGTGCTTACAGTATATTTCATTCTCTCTGTGTCACTCGGTCTTCTTTATAACGTTGAAGTTTCCTGGGGTTTCCTTCACCATCCAACACATCAATATTGGAGAGTCTGCTTTTCTTGCTTTTACCTTGTTTGATCTTATTTAATCATTTGGATAGTATTTATTTAGTTTGATGTTCCCGCTGTGTATTCATTATGCTTGTGCCCTTTGAATATAGTTGGGATTTTCTTCTATCATTGCCCAATTGATTTACTAATTACTTCTAAGTGGATCACAGTTTGATACTGCAGATACTGGTTTAAACCTAAGAAAGACAAAAAATGCTGGAGTCTCAGCGGGACAGGCAGCATCTCTGAAGAGAAGGAATAGGTGATGTTTCAGGTCAAGTCTGAAGAAGGGTCTCGAACCGAAACGTCACCTATTCCTTCTCTCCAGAGATGCTTGCATGGTTGCAGGAGGGCTGTGATTGGAAATTAAATATTCCAGGATTTCGTTGCTTCAGGTATGATAGATTTGGAGGGGCAAGAGGTGGAGGTGTTGCATTGCTAGTCAGGGAAGATATTACAGCAGTGCTTTGGCAGGATAGATTGGAGGGCTCATCTAGGGAGGCTATTTGGGTGGAACTGAGAAGTGGGAAAGGTATCGCAACACTTATAGGGGTATATTATAGACCGACAAATGGGGAACGAGAATTGGAAGAGCAAATGTGTAAGGAGATAGCAGATATTAGTAGTAAGCACAAGGTAGTGATTGTGGGAGATTTCAACTTTCCACACATAGACTGGGAAACACATTCTGTAAATGGGCTGGATGGTTTGGAGTTTGTAAAATGTGTGCAGGATAATTTTTTGCAGCAATACATAGAGGTGCCTACTAGAGGAGGGGCAGTGCTGGACCTCCTGTTAGGAAATGAGACGGGACAGGTGGCGGAGGTATGCGTTGGGGAGCACTTCGGGTCCAGTGATCACAATACCATTAGTTTCAATATAATTATGGAGAAGGACAGAACTGGGCCTAGGGTTGAGATTTTTGATTGGAGAAAGGCTAACTTTAACGAGATGCGAGCTGATTTAAAAGGAGTGAACTGGGACATTTTGTTTTATGGGAAAGATGTAGAAGAGAAATGGAGGACATTTAAAGGGGAAATGTTAAGAGTACAGAATCTTTATGTTCCTGTTCGGTTGAAAGGAACCAGTAAAAATTGGAAAGAGCCCTGGTTTTCAAGGGAAATTGGACATCTTGTTCGGAAAAAGAGGGAGATCTACAATAATTATAGGCAGCATGAAGTAAATGAGGTGCTTGAGGAGTATAAGGAATGTAAAAAGAATCTTAAGAAAGAAATTAGAAAAGCTAAAAGAAGATATGAGGTTGCTTTGGCAAGTAAGGTGAAAGTAAATCCAAAGGGTTTCTACTGCTATATTAATAGCAAAAGGGTAACAAGAGATAAAATTGGTCCATTGGAGAGACCGAGTGGACAGCTATCTGCAGAGCCAAAAGAGATGGGGGAGATATTGAACAATTTCTTTTCTTCGGTATTCACCAAGGAGCAGGATATTGAATTATGTGAGGTAAGGGAAACTAGTAGAGTAGCTACGGATACTATGAGTTTCAAAGTAAAAGAAGTACTGACACTTTTGAAAAATATAAAAGTGGATAAGTCTCCAGGTCCTGACAGGATATTCCCTAGGACATTGAGGGAAGTTAGTGTAGAAATAGCCGGGACTATGACAGAAATATTTCAAATGTCATTAGAAACGGGAATAGTCCCCGAGGATTGGCGTACTGCGCATGTTGTTCCATTGTTTAAAAAGGGTTCTAAGAGTAAACCTAGCAATTATAGACCGGTTAATTTGACTTCAGTGGTAGGCAAATTAATGGAAAAGATACTTAGAGATAATATATATAAGCATCTGGATAAACAGGGTCTAATTAGGAACAGCCAACATGGATTTATGCCTGGAAGGTCATGTTTGACTAATCTTCTTGAATTTTTTGAAGAGGTTACTAGGGAAATTGACGAGGGTAAAGCAGTGGATGTTGTCTATATGGACTTTAGTAAGGCCTTTGACAAGGTTCCTCATGGAAGGTTGGTCAAGAAGGTTCAACTGTTGGGTATAAATGCAGGAATAGCAAGATGGATTCAACAGTGGCTGAATGGGAGATGCCAGAGGGTAGTGGTGGATGGCTGTTTGTCGGGTTGGAGGCAGGTGACTAGTGGGGTGCCTCAGGGATCTGTGTTGGGTCTGGATGAAGGGATGGTAAATTGGATTAGTAAGTATGCAGATGATACCAAGATAGGGGGTGTTGTGGATAATGAAGAGGATGTGGCGTCAGCCACTTAAGCTCGAACCCTCGTCAGGAGAGGGCGGGCACACGACGTCATGGGCAGAGGGAGTGTCCTGGTACATAAGCTCTCTCACCACGAGATCCACCAGGAGTTTCTACCGGTAGCTGAGCCCGAGGGCACAACCTCGCTCAGCTACAACAACTCTATATATAGTTAGCGCACCCACTATATGTGTGACAACAGAATAAAGAACCAGTTGCACCAACCTGATGTCTCCTCTTTATTCGCCACGTATGGTGCTGCTACAAGGATTTCCAAAGTCTACAGAGTGATTTAGGCCAGTTGGAAAAATGGCCTGAAAGATGGCAGATGGAGTTTAATGCTGATAAATGTGAGGTGCTACACCTTGGCAGGACAAATCAAAATAGGACGTACATGGTAAATGGTAGGGAATTGAAGAATACAGTTGAACAGAGGGATCTGGGAATAACCGTGCATAGTTCCTTGAAGGTGGAATCTCATATAGATAGGGTGGTAAAGAAAGCTTTTGGTATGCTAGCCTTTATTAATCAGAGCATTGAGTATAGAAGCTGGGTTGTAATGTTAAAATTGTACAAGGCATTGGTGAGACCAAATCTGGAGTATGGTGTACAATTTTGGTCGCCCAATTATAGGAAGGATGTCAACAAAATAGAGAGGGTACAGAGGAGATTTACTAGAATGTTGCCTGGGTTTCAACAGCTAAGTTACAGAGATAGGTTGAATAAGTTAGGTCTTTATTCTCTGGAGCGCAGAAGGTTAAGGGGGGACTTGATAGAGGTCTTTAAAATGATGAGAGGGATAGACAGAGTTGATATGGACAAGCTTTTCCCTTTGAGAATAGGGAAGATTCAAACAAGAGGACATGACTTTAGAATTAAGGGACATTGGTTTAGGGGTAACATGAGGGGGAACTTCTTTACTCAGAGAGTGGTAGCGGTGTGCAATGAGCTTCCAGTGGAAGTGGTGGCGGCAGGTTCGTTGGTATCATTTAAAAATAAATTGGATAGGCATATGGATGAGAAGGGTATGGAGGGTTATGGTATGAGTGCAGGCAGGTGGGACTAAGGGAAAAAAAGTTGTTCGGCACGGACTTGAAGGGCCGAGATGGCCTGTTTCCGTGCTGTAATTGTTATATGTTTATATGGTTATATGCTGCCTGTCCCGCTGAGTTACCCCAGCACGTTGTGTCTATCACAATTTGATTTAGTTGGTATGGTGGATGTCTAAAGGACAACACTGCTCAGTTGTACTCTATTGTACTAAACTACTCTCAACTCTTCACACTTCTATGAATGGCATGGAAATTGTTGTGTTATTGCTGGAGAATATAATACCTGAAATCACCATAATTATTATATTGCTCTCCAATTGATACATTCCCTACTTATTTCACAGGATGTCCCAGGATTACCAGGTCCTCCAGGTCCACCCGTAAGTGTTGTTCATGTTCGATGGTGTAAAAACGACTGGAGATTTTAACCAGCTTTCCCTCACTCAGACATTATGCTGAAGTTTACAACAGTTCCAATACAGAACAATGCAGCAGCAAGCAACTCACACTAAGAATTACTTGTTATCCCATCATCCTACATAAAATAGTAAATAGCATGAAACAGATGTAAATGTATAAATAGCGTGGCCCTGACCAATGTGTGAAACTCAGTCAGCGTTCTAAATTGGAGATCGGGTCAATAAATATCAACTCAGGATTGCTGCAAGTGATCATGGAACTATGCATATCATAGAGTTGTTGGTTTATAACAAACCAGTCTCATGTGATCATTAGTGAAGGAAGTGTAGAATCCATATTCGTATTGTTCAAGTGCAATTTTGAGATATTTCTGAACTAATTGTTCATAAAATGCCCCAGTTTTTCTCACTACAACTAAATTAAATAATTCATATTTACTAGAGTTTTACTAGAATTACTAGATTTACTAGAATGTTGCCTGGGTTCCAGCAACTAAGTTACAGAGAAAGGTTGAACAAGTTAGGTCTTTATTCTTTGGAGCACAGAAGGTTAAGGGGGGACTTGATTGAGGTATTTAAAATGATGAAAGGGATAGATGGAGTTGACGTGGATAAGCTTTTCCCATTGAGGGTAGGGAAGATTCAAACAAGAGGGCATGACATGAGAATTAAGGGACAGAAGTTTAGGGGTAACATGAGGGGGAACTTCTTTACTCAGAGAGTGGTGGCTGTGTGGAATGAGCTTCCAGCAGAAGTGGTGGAGGTTGGATTGATTTTAACATTTAACAGTAAAGTGGATAGGTATATGGACAGGAAGGGAATGGAGGGGTATGGTCTGAGTGCAGGTAGATGGGACTAGGGGAAAATAAATGTTCGGCACGGACTGGAAGGGCCGAGAGGGCCTGTTTCTGTGCTGTAATTGTTATATGTTATATGTTATATTCTACATGATGAAATTTGAAGCTTATAAATATGACGGGTCTTTTTCATTTTATTCTTTAATGGTTCCTCACAACATTGAAGAGGGCCATTCAGCCCATGTGTCTATGGTTAGCTCTCATTAATCCCATCAACTTAATTCCTGTCCTTATTTCCCTGTAAGTATCACATCCTAGGGATGTGGGAAGAAACCAGAGAACGCAGGGGAAACCCTTGTAACCCGTACGTGCAGACGCCGTAGAGGAAGCAAGGATCAAACTCAGTTCACTGGAGTGGTGTGGCAGCAGCCATCGTTTTACCTGCAAGCTACTTGTTTAAAAAGGTGTCATGATTTTCATGGAGTATTGGTTTAGAAGTAAAGTTATATGGAACTTTACATGGACATTTGTGTTTTACTTTTGCAGGGGTTAAAAGGAGATCCAGGATCAAAGGTAAGCAATTTCCTCCAATATTTGCAATGGATTCAGAACGTAAAGAGACAAACTATCAAAAGGTCAATTTTTCTCTATGACATTTTACAAAATTGTTAAAATAGTGAATGGCCAAGTTGGTAGCTATACTATAGCAGCAGGAGGGGGAACAATAGACAAGTAACCATTGGTCTAATGCAAATAAAGCCACTATTCCTTTAACTTCCAAATGTCTACATGTAGACTTGTGTCTTCTTTTATAAAATAATGCAATATATTATGACTACTGAACTTGGGTTTGAAATTCAAGTCCTTTAAGCAAGGGTGCAAACACAATGTGTTATTCAAAGCAGATACATTACTGCCTCACACCCAGCGCACAGTATAAAAGGGATTCCTATCCCATTATATCCTAGAATCCAACCGTAAGTAAGTCGGGTTAACCTGACAGTGATCATCAAAGATCTCATAGTTCCGCTCCATTGTGTACTACACGTCAGCCCATTGGATACCGTCAGTTGTGGTAAGTGCGGGTATGTCATGTAAAAGTGAATACTAACAGTTACCCTCTTTGCAGGGAGAGATGGGTCCGATGGGTTTGCCAGGCCTGGAAGGCTCCCCAGGAGAAAAGGTAAATCTCACGTCATTTATATATTTTTTTATTTTCTTCATAAGCGAACAATAAAACTCTTATATTTCTCAGTCAGGTAATATTTTACCAACCTGAAAAGCATTACTGAATTATTTCCAAATTATTTATTGAATTTATTTTGTAATATATTTCCAGGGTGATACAGGAATGCCTGGGCCACCTGGTCTCCAAGGACCGATTGGTTCACAGGTAAGTGATTGTGGAGAAATTGAATCACGTTGAAGATTTATATCTGGCAAAACTGTAAATCAATGTATGTAATATCTATTAAGGAGCATTGATGCACTGTTTAATACTATACAGCAAGTTCCCCTTTTTACTTCTCATCTACACCCATACCATCTCACTGGAAGAAACTAATATGTCATCTTGGACTACTGTGACATTGTGCTTAATCAATTCTCTTAATCAATTGTGCTTAATTAATTATCTTTTTGCGCCACCTCTATCTCTCCATTTGTACCTGTATCCTGGCACACTAAGCTACCAGTCCTATCCACTCTTAAGGGCCTGTTCCACTTACGCAACCTTGGCTCGTAAATTACACGACTTCGTGGTCGCTTGAGGCATACAGGCACCGTTTGGTCGCGTGGGGCCGGTCCCACTTAGAAGCGCGAAGTTGTGCGGGGCTGGTCCCGACATCGCGTGGGGCTCTGAAATTCTGGCAGTGGCTGAAATCTTTGCGCGCCAACGGCCTGTCGGCACGCAGGCGCATTGCGGTCGTACACAGCGTCATGACGTCGTATGCAGCGTCTTGACGTCGTATGCAGCGTCTTGATGATGTTCGGAGCGTTTTGACGGCGTACGCCTAGCGTAGTGGGATGATGTCACCGCCAGGCATTGCGTTGCGTGATGACGTCACCACCCGACGCTGTGCGACGCCCAAATTCAGTCAGCCCGCCTCCTGCCCAGCTGATTGGTAAACATGACGCAAATGACGTAACGCGCAAACTTCGTGTGAACTCCGCTTCCGTTTGGTCGCGCCAAATGCACGCAATCGCATGCAAGTGGGACAGGCCCTTTTGCCAGGTTTTCATAACAGCTACAACTATCCACGCCCTGAGTTTATCCATGTTACCCATCAGGTCTTTCGCATTGAAATAAATGCAATTCAAATCAACAGTCCTTCCTTGCTTCCTGCCATGCTCCTGCCTACCCTGTCCACTGAACTTACTTTCATCACCTTCCATATTGACTTCCAGCCTCTCGTGTGCCGCATTCCTGCATTTGATCCTGCCTCCCCCATTCCAAACCCCTGGGTTTAAACTCACCCCAGTGGTCCTAGCAAACCTGCTTGTCAGAAAACATTTTAGTTAATGACCTTACCTTGGAAGTCACAGCTCTTTAAATTATACTTTCCACTAATAATGAATGGTTTGTATTAGAAATAAGAATTATAATTTTTGTTCTTTCTTCTAAAAAGGGAAAACCTGGTTCTCCAGGTCCACCAGGACCACGTGGTTTAACAGGCAATCCCGTGAGTTGAATTTTCATGTTCATTCCAAGGTATATTATCTGCCATTTAGGAAGCAGAATTGGGTACTGACCTTCACTGTGTCTAATGTTGCAGGGAGAAAAAGGCGAGAGAGGACCATTGGGCGAAACTGGCTTTCATGGACCGAAAGGACCGCCTGGAGCCCTCGTATGTAACTTTCTTAACTTTTATCTGCTGGAGAGAATGAAGAGACGATGAAGAACTCGCATATTTAAAATGTAGATCAGTGACCGGCACTGCAAACAAAATCTGAACTTATGTGGTACAAATATTCTTGCCATGCCTGAATATTAACAGATGTAGGTGCATGCAGGTATGGACCATGACATTCTCAGAGTCATGCTAGTGGTGGTCAAGCTCCTTACTTGAAGGGAGGTGTAATTAAAGGAATATTCAAAAAGCTTCTCCACTCGTCTTCCTTCTCCTCTCCCCGCAGTCACAGGATGAGTTCCTATAATTATGGAGAACTCAGCCAGCAATGGTAAAGGAAGAGATGCAGGCTGCCAGACACCATACTCATCAGTATACAGTGGGTCAAGTGGCTCTGTGGGTCTTACTGTGGAAATATGCTACTCTTGAATACTTTTAAGAATAAGGAGTAAGCCATTTAGAACGGAGACGAGGAAACACTTTTTCTCACAGAGAGTGGTGAGTCTGTGGAATTCTCTGCCTCAGAGGGCGGTGGAGGCAGGTTCTCTGGATGCTTTCAAGAGAGAGCTACATAGGGCTCTTAAAAATAGCGGAGTCAGGGGATATGGGGAGAAGGCAGGAACGGGGTACTGATTGGGGATGATCAGCCGTGATCACATTGAATGGCGGTGCTGGCTCGAAAGGCCGAATGGCCTACTCCTGCATCTATTGTCTATTGTCTTGTTACTGGTTACCTTACTGGAGTCGAGACCAGAGGTTTAGGGAATAACCCTCATTCCCCAAGGAATCCTGGGAGTATATCATGCCGACCACATTGATTTACTCTGCAAGGTCTAGGACTAATTAAACATTGACAAAGTGTGTTCAAAAATTCCAAAGAGATATCAATCCCTTAAAATCCAACAACAGGGAATGCAACAACAAGAGCAGTGCATTTCCACAGAAAGACCCACTGAACCATTTGATATGTACTGAAGATCAGCAGTTGTCCTGAAGCAGGGAGTATGGTGGCTGGACACGTCCTGAGCACGATGGGTACGCTCCAGACATCAGACATCAGTCAACCTCCGCACTGCGGAGGACACCACATTATCTGCAGAATCCAATACCTGCAGTGACTGCTGCTCCTGATACAAGGAAAATGTGATTAAATCCTCCCTTCATGTGCAGGTGAGGAGGCATCAATACTATTTGCTGCAGTTCCTGGGATGAGCCGACTGCAAATAAATGAAAGGCCCCTGTGACTGAGGTTACCATTGGCTCTGCTGCAAAGGCATGGCTCAGCGGCAGCAGTTTTGCCTGTAGAGGAGGCAGGAATCAATCTCATCTTGGAAGGATTCTTGCCAGCTAGAGCCCTTCTTACTCTCCTCGTGCCTCTTCTAACACCTGCTCTTGGTGCCATCTCCTCTTCTTCCCAGTTTGCAAGAGGCCACACATCTTGATCTGAAGAAATCATTGTTTTTATGCAACAAGTGCTTAGGATCGGGATTGTACTGATTTTGGTTTATTATCGTCATGTGTACCGGGATGCAGTGGAAAAATTGAATTAGCATCCTATCCCAGTAAATCATACCATGCATGATTACAATCAAACTATACATGAGTACAAAGCGAAATGTGAAAGGAAACAGAGTGAAAAATGTAGTGTTACAGTTACATAAAATCAAAAAAGTGCAAGGGCCGCAACGTCAGATTGGAAGATCGAGACTGCCAGGGATGGATGTAGATAGTTCAGGAAGAACAATCGCAACATTAAAAAAGAAACACGATAAGTCAATTAAAATGAAATAAATGTTGTAGGCCTATGACAAGATGGTGGGAGAATAGCATTTGATTTGCTCTTACATAGATCCAACATGGACTCAATTAGCTGAATCGTTCCCTTCCAGTGTAATCATTTGTAATCCCACCGAAAGGGATTCCTTAATCTGCAGAAAACCATTGTCAAATACAGATGTCCCACTTTCTGTGAGGTACCTGCTCTGTATAGTTCTCTCAAGCCTACCACTTCCCTACTCAGTCGCAAGAGACCAGCTGGTCACTGAGGATCCTGTAAAGAGAGTAAGTGAGGATGTCATTCCTGCATCTTCGTCTACTTCATTTACAGTAGTTAGTTAAATGCTTGGGTTTCCACCTAGTCAAAATGATCAAATCAAAACAAATCACCAGCTGTCAGCTCGTCAAACTTCTGGCATGTTTGTGTGACCTCAAATTGCCAAGTAAAATGTTTCATAACTGAAATGGAAGCAAATTAGCACCAAAAGAAATATACTATGTGGTCCGATTTCATGACAAATGGGGTTGTAGCAAATGTGTGACATAAAAATATTACTGGCATGATTCTGATGCTTCATAGATGAGTTTTCATCTTATTTTTTACCAGGGCAAAACTGGACAACAAGGATTCCCAGGAGCACAGGTAAGTACATTTCATGTATTGTGATTTTAATCATTACAATGTTGTTATGCTATCCCACCTGCATGATTTGCAATGTTAACTGGTTCCATGAACTGTAATCGTTCTTCAATTTACAATAAAGTGTTTTAGACTTCTTGGAATATTATAGATATTTTCTTTGATTTAATTGTAGGGTATGCCAGGGAACTCGGGAGACCGTGGACCCAAGGGTGAGCGAGTAAGTTGTTTATTCAAAGGAATATTTCTTGGACCAGGCATCATTTTAGCCAAGACATGCCTACTGATTACTGTGAACTAACATCCTGTTAGATACAATGAGGATATAGACATTAGGATCATCCCGACCACTTTGTTCCCTGATCCAAGTTAGCATTCCACAAGTCGTGACCAGCTTTGCAGTGGCCACTTGGAGAGGGACCAATGGAAAATTAGATATTTGTAAATGGAGGAACAAGCCTACTCAATGGCTAACAAATCCTATAATTCCTTCATAGGATTTAAGAGAGAGTTGGATAGAGCTCTAGGGGCTAGTGGAGTCAAGGGATATGGGGAGAAGGCAGGCACGGGTTATTGATGGAGAACGATCAGCCATGATCACAATGAATGGCGGTGCTGGCTCGAAGGGCCGAATGGCCTCCTCCTGCACCTATTTTCTATGTTTCTAAATCTGGATGGGAAATGGTCGTGTGAATCAGGACAACATTGAGGTGCCAAGGTTCCCCCTTCAGTTGAATACAGTCATTGTCTAGGCTTGTAAAGTAAAGCCACTTTAGGGACACAATGGCACAGCGGTAGAGTTGCTGCCTTATAGTGCTTGCAACACCAGAAATCGGAGTTTGTACGTTCTCCCCATGACCTGCGTGGGTTTTCTCCGAGATCTTCTGTTTTCTCCCACACTCCAAAGACAGACAGGTGTGTAGGTAAATCGGCTTGGTAAATGTAAAAAATGTCCTAGTGTGTGTAGGATAGTGTTAATAGGCGGGGATCACTGGACGGCACGGACCCTGTGGGCCGAAGAGCCTGTTTCTGCGTTGTATCTCTAACTAAACTAAACTAAACTAAATTATTTAGCTGAAGTCCGCATTTTGCGAAAGAGAAATTAAAGAGAAAGTATTGACTGCGCTGTTGAATGGCATTTTTCAAATCTTAGACAATGTTTCACATTCTTTACTCACAGCAAGGTAAACCATCTCTAGGTGAGAAAGAGATACTATGAAGTTTGATGCATGTTTTTAATACTGTATCGTTTCCTTCATAAATTGTCATCTCTGCAGATAAGATGTCTCTGAAATAATGTTTTACACAAGCTTAAATTGCTATTCCAAATAGAATAAATAGTTATGTCATGATTTATTTTTGTCATTGTATGTCTTGATTCATTTCATTCCTCTTTTGGATAGGGAGATCCAGGAATTCTGGGTGACCGAGGGCCTCAGGGTGAAAGAGGAAGGATGGGTAACACAGGGGCACCGGGAGAGAAAGGAATTATGGGGCCCTCGGGCCCCGTTGGGCCACGAGGACGAACAGGTGCTCCAGGGCCTCCAGGTCATCGTGGACTCTCTGGCGATTCAGTAAGACAAACTGACGACCTCTCTTGCCACATAGTTGCAATATCCTAACATCTAAATACCTTCTATATTTGTGCGATATATTACTTACATATTTGATGAGTTAATTGTTGTATGTCACGATTAACGATGTTGGTAAGAAACATTGATCATTCTCAATTATACTTTGGATTAGAAGTGATGTTTCCATTGCCAAAAAAGAAAATATACCAAATTACTTGCCAGTCACTTTGAGCTATTAAGTCAAAGCCACATCTCCCCTCTCAGGTGGATGCAAAAGATGCCAATGTCATTTTCAAAGATGAGCGGGAGAATGCTCTGGACACTATTTATCTTAAATTGGTCATTATCGTATTACTGTCTGTGGGACAATCTGTCCCCCAGTGACACAAGTATGTCTGCTTTCAGCAATTACTATATCGCAAATTTAATCGGTTGCAAAGTGGTTTCAGACATCCCGAGATGATGCATAAATTCTAATTTATTGAGGATGCAAAATTTACAGCATGTGGCCTGTAAACCAGACCTGCTGCCTACAGTTTCTGCTCAACCAGACTTATTGTGGACACAGAGGACCTGACCCCCTAAAACTAGAAAGCATAGATTAATGGTGAGAAGTTCTTCTTTCGTGTGGCGTGCACAGCCTAGAGTTGTTGGACAACTTGTTCTATTTGATCTTCCATTTGTGCACGTTGAGTTGATTGCATTAATCAAAACAGGTCGGACCACGTGAAGGTTGCAATCTTCCACCCCATGGTGAGAAGTGAGAGGCAGTAAGTCAGTATTACTCGCTAATTAATTTCATAATCTGCATTTGTGTCTACTTCCACTAGGTGTCAGCATTGCACATCTTCTCAGTTTGGTGGCTGGAGCACGTTGACTGCTTTATGAAGCCAATTCATTATCTGTAGAATTCCACCAAGAGTGCTAAAGAGCTGAACTTTGCAAACCAAGTTTCCTGCTTGAGAATTTGGCTGAATATTTTAATAGAGTAATCAAAGTTTTGGTCAACAGCTAGTTAGAAAAAAATCAGCATTGTTTTATTTATAATTGGAGTAAAAGAAATGGTGAGGAAAAAGGGACACCATCAGTTTTTCATTATCAATAGTAGCCTTATGGTTCCCAGTATTATAAGTATTGTTTTTGCATTCCGTTCAAACGTTAATAGTAAGATTAAACAAGAACTTACCTGTTCGAAGTTTGATCTTTATTTTATGAGGAGTTACGATGAGGGATTACGTGAAGAAGCCCCGCCTGACGCTGGATCGGCATACTTCAAAGCAGCGGCATGAAAAACACAGAACCAATAGCTGGAGTAAAATAGTAAGGCTCAAGATAGACTAGAACTACCAGATGACCATTTATATTATGAGGGTTGGGAGTGGAGGGCACGTAATCCCTCATCGTAACTCCTCATAAAATAAAGATCAAACTTCGAACAGGTAAGTTCTCGTTTAAGGGTTACACAAAAAGCTGGAGAAACTCAGCGGGTGCAGCAGCATCTAAGGAGCGAAGGAGATAGGCGACGTTTCGGGTCGAGACCCTTCTTCAGACTTTAAAGTTCTCGTTTAATCTTACTATTTTTATTCGGAGTCACGTGAGTGACTACGTGAAGATTTTAAAGCTCTGTGTTTTTTATGTCGTAAATTCATTCCATACGACTCTCTGTTTAGTCAAAACAGTAGTGAGTAAATAGTATTTTAAGACATTGCTACAATTTATGTAATGTCCTTTAATCATAAAAAAGAACAACATTTTTAATAATAACCCCTCTATCACGGGAAAATTACAAAAGAAAAAATGATAAATGATGTCAATGATAACATAAATCGATAATATAAATCGATAATATAAAACAAAGCAAGCATTTAAAGAGAACCCAGTACTGTGTGTCCAAATCCTGGCACCGTGACAACAGGTTTATTGTAGAACTTTGAAAATGTTTCTTCTCTACACCACCGTGCAGCCTCTAAAATTTGATCGAGTGGTACGTCCTGTACCTTCGCCGCGGACGTAGCTGCCGCCCTAGTGGAGTGAGATTTAAACACATCAGTGTCTATTCCTGCTAGACCCAAACCTGTTTTAACCATCTAGAAATGGTTTGAACTGAAACTTTTGTATGTGGCTTTTTGTGTGTTATCAATAACGCTTTCTCAGAACCTCTGAGATTTTTGGTTACCTCAATGTATTGAGTTAAATGCTTAACTACACACAATGTTTCATCAATAGGATATGCTTTAAACATTACCTTAATTCCAGTTCTCCCTGGTCTGCTTTGTTTGATCAGGTCATAAACATAAAACACAATGTTATCTGTAGTCACATGCATGCAATCCAACCGTAACAATTGCAAAGTTTGTACTCTTTGAGCTGATACCAATGCCATTAACATAACCACCTTAAATGTTAATTTCTGCAAAGACATTGAAGTAATTGGAGTCCATTGCTTTAGCAAAGTGAGAACAATGCTAACATCCCAAATTTCTGTATATCTGGGCTTGGGAGGATTTTTATTAAAAATACCTTTCATAAATCGGGATACTAATGGGTGAGACCCTACTGAATCCCGATCAGAAATTTGTCCTAAATAGGATGACAATGCACTACAAGCACAATTAATGGCACTATAACTCAAATGCTCATCAAAGTGTAGCCCAGCAAGGAACTCCAATACATTTGAAATGTTTGCAGTATGATAAGATATCTTTGACTGTGTACAAAAAGCTTCCCATTTTCTTATATGCGACATATATTGTTTTTTAGTGCTATTCCTCCAAGCTGCATCTATAACTTCCATGGTCCTGTCCGACAGTTCAAACTCTTGTAATGGTCTGGTCAGAACCTGCAGATTAACAAATTCATATGATCATGCAATGGATGAATTTCTTTTGTTACTGGTTGTGTCAACAGATTGTCGCAACTGGGAATTGTCATACATGGTTCAACAATCATTTTAAGCATCAATGGGAACCATGACTGCGTAGGCCAATTTGGCACCACCAAAATGCCTTTGGCAGCGTCTTGCGCTATTTTCTTGAGACATTGCCCAATCAGACAGAATGGGGGGAAAGCATAAAAGAACGAATTCCCCCAGTGTTGCGAGAAAGCATCCACCGCTACTGCCCCTGGATCGTGTTCCCAAGACACGTATTTGGGCAATTGGTGATTCAATCTAGATGCAAACAGATCAATGTCCGGTACTCCACACCGACTGACAATATTTTTGAAAATTTGTGGATTTAACATCCATTCTGTATTGTCTTTAAATATTCGTGATCTTTTGTCTGCCACAACATTGTCTCTCCCTGGGAGATAAATAGCTGAAAGCCAAATATTTTACCAATACACCATTGCCACATCTGGTTTACCAGATGATCACATGATAGTGATCTGACACCACCCATGTGATTGATATATGCCACAGCTGTGGTATTGTCTATTTGTATATGGACATGTAAATCTTTTAATATAGAACAATAAGCTTTTAATCCATAAAATGCTCCCAGTAGCTCCAAATAATTAATACCATATGTTTGGAGCAATAAATCCTCTTGGACAGCCCATCTGCCCCCACAGCTGGTCTCATTATCCGTAGCCCCCCATCCGAGAGAACTTCCGTCAGTTTGCAAAAACACTACTGGCTGATGAACCAAAATGTTCTTAGCAGCTTGTGGAACATTCTCAACCCACCAATGTAATTCTGATAAAGCTTCCTTTGGCAATTGCATTGGCCTATCAAAATGGCCTGCTCGCTGAATAAGCGCTTGAGTTTTTGCCCTTTGAAGATTTTGGTAATGTAGAGGACCAAATTCTACTGCTGGAAATGCTGCTACCAACTTACCAATAACCTTGGCAACTCGGATGGAGGGATAAGGTTTGTTAATCAGGTTCTGACACACATTTGTCAAATCTATCACCTTATCCATTGGTAAAGTTACCAACATGGTAACTGAATTAATCACAAACCCCAGATATTCAATGGTTTGGGATGGCTGTAACTTAGATTTTGTTGGATGAATCAGGAATCCCAACTTCTCAAACAAGCTTGTAGTTGCTGAGACTGATTTTTCAGCTGACTCCTGATTAGCATTGACAATTAAAATGTCATCTAGATAAGCCATAACAATGTGTTTTTGTGCCCTTAGCAGTGCAAGTGCTGGCTTCAACAATTTAGTGAACAATCTAGGTGCTGAACTTAATCCATTGGGTAATGTTTGTATTGCCACAGCTGTCCCATCCATTTAAACTTTAAATACCTGCGAAAACTATGATGAATTGGGACCGAATAATATGCATCCTTCAAATCTATTGTAGCCATATAACAACCTGTTGATACCAGCTGCATTGCAGTGTTGAATGTGTCCATTAAAATGTTTATACTGGACAAATGTATTCAATTGTGTGAGATCT
This sequence comes from Raja brachyura, assembly GCA_963514005.1. The sequence continues at coordinate 106,979,048 of OY740785.1, forward strand.
AAAATGATTCTACAACCCCCATCTTTCTTTGGTCTGGGGAAAATATTTGATACAAATTGTTGTGGATCCTCTCCTGTTTTCTCAATAACTCCTTTTTCACACAAATTCTTACCCTCTTTGTCAATTTGAATTTTTTCAAGAGCTGAAAACATCAAAGAATGATTAGGCTTATTCTGTCCCAATGGATCCATACCTTCTACAAAATCAATGGTAGATCCTAACACAGTATCTAATACAACACGATCAGCTGTCCCATTCATTATAAAACATTCGGAGTCTACCACCAATCTGAGGTTCATCCAAACATTCTTCTTTAATAGGATAAATTTATGTACCTCTCCAACTGGATGAAATGATCTCCTTTTCCCAATAAATGGGTGTACATTCGGCTGTGCTGGCTGGAAATTCTTTCTTATCATACTCCTGCCTCGGCTTGTTCCAGCTCCAAAATCAAATCCCCTTTTCATATGGCCAGCCCTTCTCTGGCCAAAAGTGAAGGGTTTCATAAGGCCAATAGTTTTTGCCTCTTCATCCATTTCTTTAATTTGTTTAGACAAATTCTCTCCAAAATAAACCAGGAGTTTGAACATTGCTTGGCTTGCACAACCCTGCAAATCGTGGATGTAACAGAGGCCGAATGGCAATCTTCCTCTTACAATTTATCTCAAAAATGAGTTGCAATATAAAGCCAACATATGCTTCTAAACTTTGGTCATTCCACAACCTTCCACTTGTCTTCCAAAGGCAGTAATGCCAGCTGAAATCAGCTTGAGGACTCTTTGAAATCGAATCTCCTGCGCCCGCATCATCGATGACATTGGCGCCCAAACACCCGGATTCACCGTAGGTACCTTCAATGAGGCACAATTAATAGATGTTTTATACAATTCTGCTGTCTCAACCATAACAGCTTTTTGAAGCGGGTGAGAGACCATATAATTAATATTGGCCGCCATGTTTTCTTCCATGGCCTCACCGCCTCCTCCAGGTATAGCAAAACTTTGTGCCACATCAGGCACACCTGGATCAATATATTTGTATTGTGGTGTGTACTCCGGACCTCAATCACCTCTTTCAGGGTCTGTCTCATACAGCCCTGGTACTCCTGAAACTTGTTCAAGGAGACTTCCTCCAGTCCAATCCCAGGCACTGGAGTTTCAAATTCCCAATTCAAACTGGCACCATATTCATGATATGGAACCCCCTCAGGGGCTGCCTGGGAATATTCTGGGTACTTAGACCCTTGGTTGATTATAGTTTGGAGCATTTTCTCCATTTGATCCATTCTGAGCCATAAGGCTTTTCTTTCTGGACCTTTTGAATCAGAGTCCTCAGAAACCTCAGGCCTTTCAGCTTTTCTTTTACATTTTTTAGGCACTGGGTTTTCCTCCAAAGTTTCTGTTTGTGGAGCAATCAAAGCCTCACTAACGGGTATTTCAACGGCCACCGGCATCGGAACCGGCTCCGCAATAATCTGCTGTCCCGACTCTTCTCCCCGGGACGCACGTTTTACCCGCTGTTTTTTGGCTTTCTCCATTTTCTTTCTAACTCCTCCTGGTTTACCCACCAGGCTACGGAGTTCTGAAAACCGCCCTAGAAACGAAAATCTCTCTTACCTGCGGGCCGTTTCCTTACCGCTGTGTGGAGCTGCGCTCTGCAGCTCTTCCTCTGCCGACAGCGACGACGTAATGCCGATCCAGCGTCAGGCGGGGCTTCTTCACGTAGTCACTCACGTGACTCCGAAGTAAAATTTCAGATATATATTCATGCTGCTTTGGAATGAAATGTTGACCTCATTCAGGACCTATTTTAAGATAGCAAGCAAAAGATCTTCTCTAGATACAGTGAGGATCTCATGATATGTTCTGGTTTGAATTCTGTGATAGCAAATGGCAGGTAATATGAATTGTGTTGGAGCTATTCAATGCTAATGGGTTTGACCCTCATGATTAGGACCTCCAGAAACTAATTTCACAAGCAGTTGCTCTGTAAAGGACTTGTACAATAACATGGGATAAGTATGGAAACCCCAAAGTTATGATTTATTTTTATAACCTGGTCCTGGTTCAAGTTCCACTCTGGAGAGTTGTGCATGGCTGACATTTCTAACGCTGCACTGATTACACTGCACTGATCTTTTTTTTTAATATATATATATTTTTTTTAAATTTAAAGAAAACAAGACAAAAAAGAGAAGGAAACAAACAAAAACAAAAAAATAAAATTTAAAAAAAGACATCAAAGAAAAAAATAAAAATACCATAAGAGCCGCCAAACATAACAGTTTGGTGCAATCCATATGGTGCTACACAGTCAGGTATTGCAAGAGAACAAGTAAAAAGCACATCACTGCAAATAATATGAGCTTATGAAATTATTGGTCTTTGAGGTGGTTGACAAATGGTCCCCAAACACTTAAAAAGTTGTTCGGTATCTTGGAGTTGTAGAAGCGTATCCTTTCCATCTGTATGATTGTTATCATTTCATTGAGCCATTTTTTGAAGCAGGGGGGTGTGGGAGATTTCCAGTCTGTTAAGATCGTTTTCTTGGCTATCAGTGCTTGTTGTTCTTCAGACGTGAAGTACAAAGCAGTCTCTGAGCATCCAAAAAGTGCCAGTTCTGGATCAGGGGGAATATCTTTTCCATAAACCCCAGAGAACCACGTAAATATTTCAGACCAGTATCTTTGTATATGAGCACAGGGCCAGAAAATGTGTGTTAAAGAACCGTCTGCACCATTGCATCTGTCACATAATGGAGAAATAGCTGGGTAGATTCAATGTAATTTGGTCTTTGAGTAATGAAGTCTATGGATGACTTTAAACTGGATCAGTTTATACCTGGCATTGATCGAACAAGTTTGGATTCTGGTCAAACCTTCATTCCAAATGTCATCAGACGCCTTGAAATTCAGCTCAGTAGACCAGGCTTCTTTTAGATGGTTAGTGGATACAGAGGTGGTGAATAGACGCACAAAGCGAGATATTAGATTTTTGGAGTCTGGAGGAAGCTGCAGGAGCTCGTAGAGTGGGCAACTGTCAGGCATGGTTTGAAAATTTGAAATTTGGTCTTTAACGTAGTGCCTAATTTGGAGATAGCGAAAGAAATGAGAGTTGGAAAGGTTAAATTTTGAATTCAGCTGATTAAACGAAGCAAACTTTTTGTTTATATATAGATCTCTTAGGGTTGCAAGGCCCTTGTCCCTCCAGACAGCAAACACCCCATCTGTCTGTGATGGCAAAAAGGAGTGGTTGTGACATATGGGGGTGTAAATAGGGACGTTTGACAATGTACTAAAACTTCTTATCTGATTTAAAATTCGAATAGAATTTCTTAACATAAAATTCTCACCAACCAACTTGTGTGGGGATTCTGTTTTGGAAAAGAGCAAAGTACAGAGGGAGGAATTTTTCACTGCTGTGCTTTCAATGTTTAGCCACAGGGGGTTATTATTGTTATTCAAAATTTCATCTGGGAATCCCCTTTGCCAGTAGATCTGGGCTCTAGCATTGGCTGCCCAATAATAGTGCCTAAATACAGGAAGGCCCATGCCTCCCTCATTTTTTGGCTTTTGAAGATGCGCCTTTGATATACGGTGGGCTTTATAGCCCCAAATAAATGGAAGAATAATGGAGTCCAGTTTTTTAAAGAATGATGAAGTAAGAAAAATTGGAAGGTTTTGAAATAAATATAAAAATCTAGGAAGAGACACCATCTTGATAGCGTTAATACGCCCCACTAAAGACAAGGGTAAAATCCTCCACTTCTCTATGTTCAGTTTTAACTGTGTAATCATATCAGCATAGTTGAGTTTGAATATAAGTTTGGGGTTTAGGGGTATTTTGATATCCTAGATATCCTCGATATGTAAAATGGTCATATACTATCTTAAATGGTAGAGCCTCAAGGAAATCTGAATCTATACTGTCTGATAAAGGCATAAACTCGCTCTTACTCCAGTTGACTGTGTATCCGGAAAGCTTGCCAAATGATTTAATAAAATCTAACAAGGGAGGGACAGAGGCTTCTAGATAGAAGAGATATAATAATGTGTCATCGGTGTAAAGTCCCACACGACTTTCCACATTCCCCACCTTAATACCCCTGATGTTAGGGTGACTCCTGATACCTATTGGTAGGGGTTCCAGAGCAATATCCGTTGGAATATTTTCTTAATTGAATATAAAGAATTCCATGGCAGTAAAGTAATTTATTGAAGTTATTCTCAAACTTTTAAACAATATTTATCCTTCAATGACCATCAGCAAATTGGTGTTTATGACATCTTGCTGTGCTCAATTTGGCTTATTACACAAGTGACTTCATGATAGGTAATAATGCAAGGGTACACAAAATGCTGGAGAATTCCAGCGGGTGCAGCAGCATCTATGGAGCGAAGGAGATAGGCAACGTTTCGGGCCAAAACCCTTCTTCAGACTGATGGAGGATGGGGGGAGGCGGGGGGAAGAAGGGAAAAAGGAGGAGAAGGAGCCCGAGGGCTGAGGTTGAGGTAGGAAGGGAAGGAGACAGCAAAGGTTAACAGAATTGAGAGAATTCGATGTTCATGCCAAGAGGATGCAGACTCCCCAAGCGGAATATGAGGTGCTGTTCCTCCAATTTGTGGTGTTGCTCACTCTGGCCATGGAGGAGGCCCAGGACAGAGAGGTCGGATATGGAATAGGAGGGGGAGTTGAAGTGCTGAGCCACTGGGAGGTCGGGTTGGTTATTGCGGACCGAGCGGAGGTGTTCGGCGAAACGATCGCCCAGCCTCCGCTTGGTCTCACCAATGTAGATCAGCTGGCATCTGGAGCAACGGATGCAATAGATGAGGTTGGAGGAGGTGCAGGTGAACCTCTGTCGGACCAGGAAGGACTGCTTGGGTCCTTGAATGGAGTGGAGGGGGGAGGTAAAGCGACAAGTGTAGCATCTCTTGTGGTTGCAAGGGAAAGTGCCCAGGGAAGAGGTGGAGCGGGAGGGAAGGGAAGAATTGACAAGGGAGTTGTGGAGGGAGCGGTCTTTGCAGAAGGCAGACAGGGGGCGATGGGAAGTTGTGGCGAGTGATGGGGTCACGTTGGAGGTGGTGAAACTGGTGGAGGACTATGTGTTGTATGTGCCGGCTGGTGGGGTGAAAGGTGAGGACCAGGGGGACTCTGCCCTTGTTGCGAGTGGGGGGGATGGGGAGAGAGGGCAGTGTTGCGGGGTATGGAGGAGACCCTGGTGCGAGCCTCATCTATAGTGGGGGAGGGGAATCCCCGTTCCCTGAAAAATGAGGACATTTGTGATGCCCTGGTGTGGAACATCTCATCCTGGGAGCAGATGCGGCATAGACAGAGGAATTGGGAATAGGGGATGGAGTCCTTACAGGAAGCAGGGTGGGAGGGAGAGTAGTCCAGATAGCCGTGGGAATCAGTGGGTTGCCAGGGTTTCGGCCCAAAACATTGCCTATCTCCTTCGCTCCATAGATGCTGCGCACCCACTGAGTTTCTCCAGCATTTTGTGTACCCTTGATTTTCCAGCATCTGCAGTTCCTTCTTTAACAGGTAACAATATTAGTTCTCAAAGGTAGTTGTAATGCACAAGATATCGATATGAATATAGACTCTGTACCTCGTTTTGGGTATGCACCAGTGACCTCAGCTGGGGTAGAAATAAGTTTTTCACAACTGAAGCATATTCTGTCTGACAGACGTCATATTTTAACACCAGATCATTTGAAAAAAATGCTAGTAATTATGCGCAACCGGGCAACTTTGTTAATTTAATGTAGTATACATTGTGACAAATAAATGTTTCTTGTATCTTGTATACCCTTCATATTATTATTTGTAACCATATTTTGCTCGTGGTAATAAATGCCTTTTTTTGCCTTTTTTGACAATAAATGCCTTTTTCGTGCCTTTTTTGTAATTTTTGCCTGCCTATTTCAGAGATTTTTAGTGCCTAAACATCCTAGCTCTAATGATTACAGTAATATTCGCATCATATACATTTAGTCTTAGATGTAATTCTTCTTAATTAGTTTGCTAATTATTTTGTTGTCATCCAATCTCACTGTCTCGCGTTGTATCTCTAAACTAAACTAAAGTTTCAAATCTTAGACTTTACTCACAGCAAGGTAAACAATTTCTAGGTGAGAAAGAGATACTTTGAAGTTTGATGCATGTTTTAATGCTGTATAAAATTATTTTGTTGTCATTCAATATCACTGTCTCCATTGGTGTCCCCTTTACTGTCATTCTGATGATTCCATAAAATCTCTGTTTATTTCACTAGGACACCAAAATTCCATTTGAAGAAATATCAAAATTTATAAGACAAGAGATTCACAGAATTTTTGAAGGTAAGGAAGTTGAAGATTGAAATTGAAAAGCAGGAAACTGCAGATAGAAACTATGTTAGCATGCATGACCTTCCAATAGAACTAAGCACAGTCACAAAAGAAGCATGTTCTAAGTTGCAGAGAACTTGGGGGTGAGAGATGGTGATCAGAGAGGTCAAAGAGAAGTCTATAAGAAGTCTCGACCCAAAACGTCACCCATTCCTTCTCGCCAGAGATGCTGCCTGTTCCGCTGAGTTACTCCAGCTTTTTGTGTCCATCTTCGGCAAAGGGAATGTTGGTAATAAGGTAGAGATCATGTGTTTCTGATGTAAATGGGTGGGGGGGAGGCGGGGGCGTGGCTGACTCCTTGATTGGACCCAAGAGGTCTATAGCAGAACCAATCTCAATGGTGACCAGCGTGAAACATATTTCTAAATCTAGAAATATACTCCAAAGGTAGTCAGTGCCCCCTGCAAGGCACCATCCCATTTGGAGGCTATGGTTATGCTCTGCCTGCTCAGGTGAGCAGGCTATGTCATTTGCACGCCAACATCCGAGTCCATATAACATTTAATGTTTCCTGAGCTCTGTCACGGTAGGAGATCAACAAGTGCCCAGAGGAAAAAGGAAAGAATGCTGCCAGCTGAGAAATGATGGTGAAAAGCTGTCAGAAGAAAAATGTAAACAATTGTAGGCTTCAAACCTCACAAAACCTTGTTGATTTAAAAGCGAATGCATTGCAGATGGACTAATGTGCCCATTGAATTAAATTATGAGAATAGGTTAGTTATATTTGCCACATGAATGCATTCCTATTCACTTCACAACCCTTATCGCGCACTTTCAACAGGTATTAGCACAATTTGCATCCTTAAGGCTGTCTTGGTCTTCACCCTATTGCAGACATTATCTGTGTTTGCTCAATTCCTCTCCCTTCTCTGCAATGTAAAACCTATTTGTTATCTAATGGGCCTTTCCCAGTTAGTCGACTTTTTAGGCGAGTGCAGGAGACTCTACGCTCGCCACATGGTCGCCACATGTTCGCTGGTGGTCTCTGGTGAGTGTCCTTCATGGTCGCGAGGAGATCCCGCATTCTGGGAACTAGTCGCAGCCTCAGTATGGTCACCACAATTTTTTCAACACATGGAAACATTTTCTGCGACCAAAAATTGGTCGCCATGGAGAAAATCGATAAACCTGTAGTCGTAGGTGCAGTTGTAGTGGGGTTGCCATGTAGTTATGGGTAGTCGTAGCTAGTTTTAGTTAATCGCCTTTGCTGAACGGTCATTTTCATTGGCTCATCGGGGGGAAAAAACGTAAGTAGGAGTTTTCAGAACCAAGCAGAAGCAAGCAAGTGAAATGCCTGCCGAACTTCACAGCTGTGCAATTCTGGCTTATTAAAAGTTGTCTGGCTTCTTAAAAGTTGTCTACACTCCTTCTCTCCCCTTCTAACCCCTACTCCCCCCCCACCCCCCCTCCGTTTAAAGCACTTACCGTACACTGTGCTAGCCATCTTAATTACAGCGCCAACTTTCCTGTTCATCGTGGTGTGCGTCTGTATCACCTTGGCTTTGCACCGTGTGAATTTCAGACAGCACTTCCCCCCGCTTGCCCTGACCTCGCTTTGGTGATGTGTTTGTGTGTGCTCCACTCTGACAGTAGCCGTTCCAGTTCCCGGTTTTTCACACGACTGCCGTAACTTGACAGTCCACTGAAAAATTGCCTAAGTGGGACAGGCCCATAACTAGCCTCATTTTGATTGAGGAGCATCAACTTGAAATGTTACCTAGTTTCTCTCTCCAGAGTTGTTGTATCTCCAACATTCTCTGTTCTTGTTATTGTGGATTGGATTGGTGTTTATTTCTTATTTCATCTGCCATATATGCTAATTTTCCTGATTGTTAGCCGTCTCTCAAGAATTTGTTTATATTGTCACAGCCTGACCTCAACTTAGCCAAAGTCAGAGGATGGACAATAGTAGTCTTGGCCAGAAATAGTTTGTAAAAATGTAGTAACAAAAACCTGCAAATGCTGATTCACAACAAATGCTGGAGTAACTCAGCGAGTCAGGCAGCATTACTAGAGAGCATGGATAGGTGACTTTTTTGGTTGGGACCCTTCATCAGATTGGTTGTAGGGCAGAGAGAAGAAGCTGGATGAGAAGAGGGGCAGGACAAAGCCTGGCAGTAGTAGGTGGATGCATGTGGGGGGGGCAGAGATGAAAGACGGGAGATATAAGACAAAAGGGTTGAAGAGTTGCAAATTGTGGAGCTAGAAAAGGAATGTAGAGAGAGGGAGAGGGAATAAATAGTCCAGGTGGGGCACAGGGGAGGGGGGAAGAAGGTGGTGAGGGGGATTTACGTTACCTAAAATTAGAGAATTCAGACTTCATACTGTTAGGTTGTAAGCTACCCAAGTGACATATGAGATGCGGTTCCTCCAGTTTGTATGTGGCCTCACTCTGGCAGTGGAGGAGGCCCTAGGGAGGAGTGCAACTAGGGAGAAGGTAGGGAAGAAGGGAGACTCAAGGATAAAAGAGGGAATTTATACAAAGAGGATGTATGAAGGTACCAAATGAGTAACTGGGGAAGGAGGATGGCGAGATGAGTGTAGTGATTACAAAGATGCTAGGCCATTTTGAGATCATGAAGGAGATGGTGTTAGATCTCTTGAAAAGCATTAATGTGGATAAATCACCAGGGCTGATGGGATCTACCCCAGGTTATTGAGAGAGGCAAGAGAGAAGATTGCTGGGACTTTAGACATACAGCATGGAAACAGGCCCTTCAGCCCACCGAGTCCGCACCGACTAGCGACAACATCGTACACTAGCACTATCCTATAATCTAGGGACAATTAACCTACAAACCTGTATGACTTTGGACTTTGGAGTGTGGGAAGAAACCACACTCCAAGTCCTTAATTATGGCCTGATTACGGCGAAAAAACTAATACTTAAATTTTGAAAACATACTTCAGTCCCTACTCTTAAGATGTGGATTATAAACATGTCTGAGACACTACATCTTGAAAATATTAGACTTGTCTTGGCAGAAAAACCAGATCAGTTTTCCAAGACATGGACACCTTTCATCGATTTCTTACAAGGATAGTATGGCGCAACACAACTTTGGATTTTAATCTAGTTATGGGTTGGGTGAGGTGGGTGGGGAGGGACGAGAGGCAGGTATACCACCACTTTTCTCTCTCTTTTTCTTTTTGTCCCTTTTTTTTCTATTCACCTTTTTTTTTCTTCTTTTACCCAATTTTTTTGCTACACTACTTTGGTAGTCTTGGGGTCCTATTTTTGTACATCTCACTTTTTCTCTTCCTTGCTCTTTCTCTTTTCTTTTCTTCTAATTCAAAGCTAAAAAGTCAAAATTGAAGTTGTACAATAACTGTATAATTTTATATGCCGTTTGTTCTACTCTTGTACATTTGCTTCTAATAAATAAAAATACAAAAAAGAAAAAAGAAAAATCGCCTATGTGGGGCAAGCCCATTAGTCACCACAGGCAGCATCTCTGGAGAGAAGGAATAGGTGGCGCTTCGTGTCAAGACCCTTCTTCGGACTGAGAGTCGGGGAAAAGGGAAACGAGAAATATAGATAGTGATGTAGACAGATATCGAACAAATGAATGAAAGATGTGCAAAGATACACTCTTTCACATCGGCGAGGCCAAACGTAGACTGGGCGATCATTTAGCTGAACATCTTCGCTCTGCCCGCCTGGACCTACCCGATCTCCTGGTGGCCAAACACTTTAATTCCCTTTCCATTCCGACACTAACGTTTCTGCCCTCGGTCTCCTCCATTGTCAGAGTGAAGCTAAAGGCAACTTAGAGCAACAGCATCTCATATTTCGCTTTGGGCAGCTTAAACTCTGGTATGATTTTGATTTCTCTAACTTGAAGTAGCCCCTGCATTTCCTCTCTCTCCATCCCTCCCCCACGCATGTCACACCAGCTTCTCATTATCACCTAGCAAACAGTTAACAATGGCCGGTTTCCTTTATCATCATTACCTTTTTGCATATCTTTCATTCATTTGTTCTATATCTCTCTTCATCACTGTCTATATCTCAGGTTTCTTTGTCCCCTGACTCTCAGTCTGAAGAATGGTCTCGATCCGAAACGTCACCCATTCCTTCTTTCCAGAGATGCTGCCTGTCCCGCTGAGTTACTCCGGCATTTTGTATCTATCTGCGGTTTAAACCAGCATCTGCAGTTCCTTCCTACACTGTAAGGCAACAATTCTACCACTGCGCCAATATGCCACCCAAACATATTTGTCACCTCTCTAGCCGCAGTTCCTGCAGGACTGGAGAGTAATCCATGCTGTTCCTTTGTTTAAGAAGGGAAGTAGAAATAATCCAGGATATTACAGACTGTTGATCCTTACAATGGTGGTAGCGAAGCTATTGGACAAGATTCTTTGGGAAAGAATTTACTCGCATTTAGAAGGGAATGTATTAATTAGTGATAGTCAGCATTGCCCACAGCAAGTCAAGTCAAGTCAAGAGAGTTTATTGTCATGTGTCCCAGATAGGACAATGACATTCTTGCTTTGCTTCAGCACAATATAGTAGGCATGAATACAGAACATATCAGTATGTCCATATACCATTATATAAATATATACACACATCAATAAATAAACTGATAAAGTGCAAATACACAAATAACGGTCTATTAATGTTCAGAGATTTGTGACAGTTGAGTTTAATAGCCTGATGGCTGGGGAAGTAGCTATTTCTGAACCTGGACGTTGCAGTCTTCAGGCTCCTGTACCTTCTACCTGAAGGTAGTGGGGAGATGAGTGAGTGGCCAGGATGGTGTGGGTCCTTGATGATGCTGCCAGCCTTTTTGAGGCAGCGACTGTGATAAATCCCCTCGATGGTAGGGAGGTCAGAGCAGATGATGAACTGGGCAATGTTTACTACTTTTTGTAGTCTTTTCTGCTCCTGGGCACTCAAGTTGCCCAGGAGCAGAACTTTTTCAAATGCTCCTCAGTTCCTCAGGGCAGGCTGATCCAGAAGATTAAGATGCATGGAATACATGGTGACTTGGCATTCTCTAATCATGCCACTCTTGCTATTTGCTGAGCAGCATTGGGATTTTCAGTTTCACTCTCCTAGGTGTTATTGTAAGATTATCTATTTCTTGTTGGGACCAGGTTGGCAAGAGTGGGTAGCTGTTCAGTGCACTGCCCCACAAGGCTGGAATTAAGGTACCTCTGCTGTATAGATTTCATAAAGCAACATTGTGAGGTATTTTTTATCACTAATTATGTTTTTGATTAGGTGAGAAAAGTAAGACATTAGGGAGAGATTTTTCTCAAATTTGCTGTTCCCTTTTGGTAAATTTATTTTAAGGAATTTGAAGGGCTTGGAATCTAACTAGAGAGAAGGATTCTTATTGATAGGAAATCATTTATCGATGTTGCTGCTCCTCCAGTGTTCTGCTGATCTTTATGTACAGTACTCTTTTACATGGTCAGAGTGTTTTAATTTCCATGATGCTATAATTCTATTTGGGATTTTTAATTGCATAAAACAATATTTTGCAGCATCAGTTTCTTCCACACTAAATGCTGATCCATTTTTCAGGACAGTGGTGTACAATATTATCTTTGCATGTTAAACTAATCAAATTGCTGATGCTTTGAAAAATGCATATTGAATGAAGACTGAAAGGAGTAATCTAATCAAAGGGTTTGGATGGTTTACAAAGAACAGTGAATCCCCAGAGTGAAGCAGTAATCTAATCAAGGAATTTCAGTAGTTTATAATTGATTTATAACTCAAAATGATTCAAAGATGCTAATCATTTTTAGCTTTAATGAACTGCATTAACAGAACCTGCAATTGTTATTCCCTGAAGGATGATGGAAGATCAACAATAATCTAAATAGTGCAACTTTATTAAGGAAAGAAATCACGATTCACTTCAGTAAATGGCAGTTTCCAATAACCATCATGTTAGTCAAACTTTCAACCACCCCTCAATCTCTCACAGTGACTTGATAGCCATTTCTAAGTGTACTTTTCCATTTTGGCTCATAGATTGTCCTTCCTTTGTAGATTATCCTGAAATGTTCTACATGCTTCGCTCAAGAGGTAATGGGAATCTCAGAACCTCGCTTTAAGTGAGGCTGATAACTTTTGACAGAAAAGGTTACAAACAAATGAAGATTGGATATATTTAAAGAACAGTTTGAACACAATTTAAAAGACCAGGCGAAGATCAAACTATGCAGATAAGTGGCAGTTTTCATTCAGTGGGGAATAATAGTTTTCTGTTCTCTTCTGCTTTTCCAGAAAGATTTGCGCACTACGAACTGAAGTTCCCTGCTGCAATGTTGGCTGCTCAAGTCAAATCAGGCCTTCAAGGGCCACCAGGAAAAGATGGACTACCAGGACCTCAAGGAGAGACTGGACCAGATGGACCTAGAGGCAAGATTGATCTAAATCTAATAATAAGCATGAGATCATTGACACCTTGGTCTCATTCCTATTCTGAATGAGAACAACATTTATTATAGCAACAAAAAATTATTTTGGCCTGCAAAAACTTCCATTACAGATCATTTGAAATTGATTTCACAATCTGGCCAGTTTATTTCAGAGAGCACAGGGGTCTCAATGGAAGGGATGAGATCAGATAGGAAGAATTTTACAGGAAGTAATTAATAACTAATCAATTCAATTGCAGGAATAGTTTCATCACTCAACCTGTTCCATTTAGTCAGGTCTCATTATACATACAATGTATAACCAACAAAAGGCAAAGTCTGATTTCAAAACGGCACAGGAAAATCATGAGGAATGCTATGAAGATCTTAGGATTGTAGTGGACAAATGGATTGTGGAGAGTTCTTGGTTTTATATGGAGCATATGATGCAGTCATTTAAATACAAGAAAATTACATTTTCATATTATTCTAAATATAACCGAAGCGACTATATTGTCATATACATTTTATTCATGATTTCAAATTCACTATTTCTAAAGTACAAATCAACAATGAAAATAATCAAAGACAGATGAATGGACAATGATGGAGGACCAGCTTTATGCCATGAAACATCAGGTTATTGCGATAAATATTAGCATGGAAATGCTAACAAAAGGGTTAATAGATAAAGGAGTTGATAAGTCACTTGAGACACCATATCACTCACCCAGGCTGTAGAGGGGCTTAGTCATATGGGTGAGAGAAATGAGATAGGAACACCCTGCAGGTTTGATAGAGACAAACCTGGACCACTGCAGTCAAATAGATACAACAAGGAATACAATAATAATTTGCAAGAATGGATATTTCAGCAGGATACTATAAGAAGCCCATGATAAGAACAGTACATGTGAGGCAGGAGTGAGGAGAAATGGAAAGTGAGACTGCCAATCTAGAAAGTAAACTGGTCAGACATAAATTCAACAAAATACCCAATTGAAACCAAAGCACCTTTCCTGCACTTGAAGAAAGCAAGAAGTGATGACCCAGGGGCTTCAATGGATCCAACCTCTGGAAGACAAACTCAATTGTGAAACGTGTGCTTAAATCTAGACAGGAGTAAAGAAAGTATGGTTGTTCCAAATTTGATATTATCCTGAAAAACAGCAGCATCTTCTTTTTGGATACTGCTGTTCAATGCAAAAAGAATGGAGAGTTAAAGTTCAAAGTCCAAATGTTAATAATCGCATTGATATTGCAGACCAATTTAGTGATTGGAGTTAATTGAAGGCAACACGATAAAGAAAAAGCTGGTCGTCCTATTTGTATTTTAATTTCCAATGAAATTTGTACATTATGAAAACTATGGTTATTGCTGATCTGAATCTTCATCTTCTCTTACCTTCCAAGCATCAAATAATAGTGCAAAAATATAACCCATCCACAGCAACTTTGGAAATAGATAAAGCAATTTATCTGTATAATTCTAGTTCCCTTCTTCACAAGTTTTTTAATTAAACGTTGCATTGATGTTAGCTTTCTGTCTGCTCCTCTGCGCATGGAAAAACATTTTTATTTCAATTTCAGGAAAGAAAGGCAAAATGAAAAAGAAGAACGATGAGGCTTGTCCTTGACACACTTTATATATTATGTCAGGGAATTGCTATAGTACAAAGTCGACCTTCCAATTCAATACTGCTGGAAATACAATTGTGCTCCTCCACCTGGACAACCCAAGACAGAAGAGCAGTATTCAAGACTGGCTGCATGCTTTATTGATGTCTCAGTTACAATTCTACCTCTTGGGATTTGTTTATCCCATATATTTAAAGAACCTGCTTTCCCCCTGGTGGGGAATCTCCATGCCACATATTTGGCATCCACACTACCTGATTGTTACACCAGAATATACCTCAAGAAGAGACTCTAAGAATTATTGCTAATGCTCTGGATATCTCAAGATAGTCAGTTTTACATAACTTCAGAAACTTTGCTGTATATTTTTGGATTTTTTCCTCTAGTAAATGGCATGATTTTTCCAACATTGGCTCTTTGTCCGTTTCTTATGGAGTCATTCAGCTCACATTTCTCCACAGCCAACTATAGCTTCAAAATCAGGCAGGAGTTACCAATCCACTAGCATGACTGGATGATCAACTTGCCCATACATTCCATGCAAAACCTTGTCTTGTTGACTGAAAGGTGTTGTTTTACAAGATTTACAGAGCTAACTTCTCCCATGCATGAAAGTCGAAAACTATTTCATTCAGCGGATCAACTTGGAATGCATGCATCAAATTATTGTAGTTGGACAATATTTCACGAGTACTCTGCAAAAAATCTGCTCAGTTCTCTTATGCAGCAAGGAAATTACCCTTCTGCTCATCATGTCCTTGCCAACCATCATACCATCCATATGGTACTTGTAAAACACTTTGATGGCATTTAAACAGCAAGCCATTCAGTTTTCTCTTAAAGAAACGTAGGAAAGTGTACAAGGTAACATGGAAGCATGACCTGCCTTGTATTCTAACCCACTGTAGCTTGGCAGTGAGTCATCACAGAAGGGCAAAGATATCAAGAGAGCTTAAATATCAAAAACTTAATACAAGATAATTTATAGCCAGCAATGAAGGAAGCAGTCCAGTTTTCAACACAGAATGGGTTATTTATAAAAGAGATCCGAATCAGCAATGGTCATTTTCATTGCAGTAAAGGTTGAGTGAGAGCAGGGATTCTCATACTGAGGAAAGGATAAACCATTAAGTGATAATTATATTGTTACACCACAGCCAATGGCTCCAGAAATGAGCTGGAACTCATCCTAAAACAATCTGATTGAATTCAGATTTCTTCAACTTTGCTTCTTTGCCAGTTACTTATGGAGTCATTCAACTCGCATTTCTCTGCAAACAAGAATTGCTTCGAGATCAGGCTGGAATGACCAGTCCTCATCATCTGATGATTAACTTATCCATATATTCTTGTCCTAAATGTTTGATGGAGAATAGATTCACACAGCTAACTTTCCCCCTTCAGAAATTAGGGGTTATTGGGGACAATAAGTTTAGGAGGAAAAAAACTAGTCCAGGTATTTCCAGCAGTCATCCAGTAGTGTCTGTATTTGATTACTGGAACACCAACAAGAACTTGTCTTCTTCCATGGTATCCCAATGAAAATTCCGTCTACCAAGTTAGCATGCTGCCACAAACCTGCAATAGATTCATAAACAGCTATGATTTAATGGGTCAATGCACGGGTGTATACTGACCTCAAGCCGATCAACATTTGAATACGTATGAAGGGTAATACGTATGAATGCCTTTTACAATGTTTAAAAGGCTTTTCGATAGATGCATAATTAGATCAGAAAGGAATAGAGGATTATGGGCCTAATGTGGGCAAATGGGTTCATCGTAGATAACTTACCACAGTTAGAATGGTGGGGCAATAGGGCTTGTTACTGTGCCATATGCTATTATGATTCTGTGATTCCAATTAAAGCTAAATACAGAATAAAGGGAAGCTAAGGATTATCCCTAAACACCAGACAAAGTAAATTTGTCAGATGATTAATTATACATAGGGATGTACACAATCTATTGATCTTAAGTTCTGTGTTTATTCTGGACAGGTTACAGAGGTCAGAAAGGTGAAAGAGGCGAACCTGGCATCGAGCTTCCTGGTGAGAGCGGTCCGCGTGGCCCCCCAGGTATACAGCAGCACTTTAAACCTTCCTTGGCGGTTATCTCTCTGCACCTCCTAAAAGTGCTGACACTTACTGAGGGTGGTTAGTTAAAGTACATTTTAGAATACTGTTTCCACACATTAGGGTTAGGGTTACATTGTTACACAGTTACATTGTGCCGCATGTTTAGTCTCTTATTTAAATGGAAAAATCAGGTTTCATTTCTTCCACACTCCTGGTGAATAATGATTTGAAATTTTGCAAAACGCTGGCTGCCTGTTTCTAAACAAACCCATTCCAGAAAACAATCTATAAGCAAAGTACTGCAGATTTTAGAAATCCAAAATTAAAGAGAAATACCGAAAATACTCAGAAGATCAAGCAGCATCTGTGAAGAGAGAACTTTCTGGTTCAGGGCGATGACATAGCAACTTGTTCCATGAATTGGCAAATGTGCTTTTGTTGTCAAGAGAACCTCCCACATTCTAGTTCTTCTTTGACAATGAAACAGGAATGAACAGATCAATGTTTCAGTTTATTAATTAACCAGATGCATTACATAGAGTGCCCTCCGTAATGTTTGGGACAAAGACCCATCATTTATTTATTTGCCTCCACAATTTGAGATTTATAATAGAAAAAAATCACGTGGTTAAAGTGCACATTGTCAGATTTTAATAAAGGCCAGTTTTATACATTTTGGTTTCACCATGTTGAAATTAAAGCAGTGTTTATATATAGTTCCCCCATTTCAGGACACCATAATATTTGGGACACAGTAGTCATGTTTAGTATTTTGTTGCATATCCTTTGCATGCAATGACTGCTTGAAGTCTGTGATTCATGGACATCACCAGTTTCTGGGTGTCTTCTCTGGTGATGCTCTGCCAGGACTGTATTGCAGCCATCTTTAGTTTATGCTTGTTTTGGGGGATAGTCCCCTTCAGTTTTCTCTTCAGCATATAAAAGGCATGCTCAATTGGGTTCAGATTGGGTGATTGACTTGGCCATTCAAGAATTTACCAACTTTTACCTTTGAAAAACTCTTTTGTTGCTTTAGCAGTATGTTTGGGACCATTGTCTTGCTGTGGGATGAACCGTCGGCCAATGAGTTTAGAGGCGTTTGTTTGAACTTGAGCAGATAGGATGTGTCTATATACTTCAGAATTAATTATGCTACTACCATCAGCAGTTGCATCATCAATGAAGATCAGTAAGCCAGTACCTTCAGCAGCTATACATGCCCAGGCCATTACACCCCCACCACCGTGTTTCACAGATGAGGTGGTATGCTTTGGATCTTCGGCAATTCCATCTCTCCTCCATACTTTGCTCATGCCATCACTCTGATATAAGTTAATCTTTGTCTCATCTTTCCACAAGACCTTTTTCCAGAACTGCGGTTGCTTGTTTAAGTACTTCTTGGCAAACTGTAACCTGGCCATCCTATTTTTGCGGCTAACCATCGGTTTGCATCTTGCAGTGTAGCCTCTGTATTTCTGTTCATGAAGTCTTCTGCGCCACTGTGATCATTGACAAATCCACATCTGACTCCTGAAGAGTGTTTCTGATCTGTCAGACATGTGTTTGGGGATTTTTCTTTATTATAGAGAGAATTAGTCTGTCATCAGCTGAGGATGTCTTCCTTGGCCTGCCAGTCCCTTTGCAATTAGTAAACTCACCAATGCTCTCTTCCTTCTTAATGATGTTCCAAACATTTCATTTTGGTAAGCCTAAGGTTTCGCTGATGTCTCTAACAGTTTTATTCTTGGTTCTCAGTTGCATAATGGCTTCTTTGACTTTCATTGGCACAACTTTGGTCCTCATGTTGATAAACAGCAATACAAGTTTCCAAAGGTGATGGAAAGACTGGAGGAAAGACTAGGTGCTGAGAGCTCACTTATACCTGCATTAGGAGGCATTTAAACACACGTGAGCAATTACAAACACCTGTGAAGCCATGTGTCCCAAACATTATGGTGCCCTGAAATGGAGGGCTATGTATAAACACAGCTGTAATTTCTGCATGGTGAAACCAAAATGTATAAAAATGGCCTTTAATAAAATCTGACAATGTGCACTTTAACCACATGTGATTTTATTTCTATTACAAATCTCAAATTGAGGAGTACAGAGGCAAATAAATAAATGATGGATCTTTGTCCCAAACATTATGGAGGGCACTGTACATAATAATGGGCAGAATACTATACCTCATGGATGAGCTTAGGCAAGGTAGGGTGGACATTTCTCCATTTGGCAAAACATAGAGTACGATTATGGATCTGAGGGTTACCGTGCCATGATTTCCATGTGTTTTCTGGGGTTTATTGACTATCTGACCAAGTTCCTACCCTGTCTGAGTGAGATGTGTGGACACCTTGGACATTTAGCCAAGGAGGATGTGGTGTGGTGTTGATTGTTGCTCATGAACAAGAGCTCAAGCACCTCAGGGAGACGGTCCCAGCAGACACCTTTGTGAGGTTCTCAAAGCGAATGGGAATTTAATCTCTGGGCCACATGATTCCTTTCCCAATCTCTCTCCATAACTGAAGCCCTCCAATTCACGCAATATTCTAATGGATCTCCTTTGCACTGTCTCCAGTGAACTAAATCCTTCCTATAAAGTGGCGACCAGAACTGCATATATTACTCCAAGAGTGCCCTAACCGGTGTTTTGTAAAGTTGCAGCAGAACACCCTGATTTTTATATTCTCTGTCACGACTTATGAAGGCAAGCATGTCACATGCCTTCTTCACCATCCTATCTACTTACATGGGCACTTTCAGGTAAGCATAGACTTGAACGCCAAGGTCCCTCTGATCACCAATATTGCTGAAGAAGGGTCTCGACCCGAAACGTCACCTATCTCCTTTGCCCCTTAGATGCTGCTGCACCCGCTGAGTTTCTCCAGCTTTTTGTGTAACCACCAATATTCATTAGCTGCATAACATTTACTGTATGTATCCTATACTGGTTTGTTTTCCAAAAATGCACCACCTTGCACTTGTTGGGTTAAATTTCATCTTTACACTCTGCCCAACTTTCCACCTGATCTGCATCCTGCCGTTGCCTGAGTTGACCTTCCTCACTATCCACAAATCCCCCAACTTCCATGTTATCTGCAAACTTACTAATCATACTTTCCATATCTGTGGAATTCTCTGCCTCACAGGGCGGTGGAGGCCGGTTCTCTGGATACTTTCAAGAGAGGGCTAGATAGGGCTCTTAAAGATAGCGGAGTCGGGGAAATGGGGAGAAGGCAGGAACGGGGTACTGATTGGGGATGATCAGCCATATGATCGCATTGAATGGCGGTGCTGGCTCGAAGGGCCAAATGGCCTACTCCTGCACCTATTGTCTATTGTCTATTGTCTATTCACATCCAAGTTGTATTATATATCACAAACAACAGGGATCCCAGTACCAAGCCCTGCAGCACAGCATTTGTCACAGACTTCCAACCAGAAAAGCATCTTTCCACCACGAGCCTCTATCTCTGTTACCAAATCCTGGATTCCATGTGCTTTGACCTTCTTGACCAGCTTACCATCCAGAACCTTGTCAAATGTCTTACTCAGGTGCTTACAGCCAATGTCAACAAGCCTGCCTTCTTCAAACTTAGTTCCACTTTGGAAAAAGTCTGTCAAATTATTGAGGTAGTATCTTCCCCCACAATGCCATCCTTGTTATCTCTAATTAGATCAGCCTTTCCAAATATACAAAATCCTATCCCTCAGGATTTCTCCAATCATTTTCCTACCATTGATGTGAGATTCAGAGGCCTTTCATGACTATTGCATACTGGAAATGTGTTTGAATAAGGCCGGCACAGTGTCACAGCGGTAGAGTTACTGCCTTGCTGAGCCTGAGACCTGGGTTTGATTCTGATTACAGGTGCTGTCTGTATGGACTAAGCACGTTCTCCCTGTGGTCATTTGGGTTTTTTCTGGGTGCTCTGTTTTCCTTCCACACTCCAAAGATGTGTAGGTTTGTTGGTTTGTTAGCTTCTATAAACTGTTCCTAGTGTGTAGGATGGAACTAGTGTATGGGTGATCGTTGGTTGACGCAGACTCACTGGGCCAAAGGGCCTGTTTCCATGCTGTATCTCTAAACTAAACATTCATCAGCCTGGAGTTATCTAGCCCAACTCTGCTGCCCTTGCAAACAGAGAAACATTAATTATACTCAAATCTGACACCTCATCAGTGGCAATCAAAGATGCAAAAATAGGGCAAGATTTTTAATCCTATAGCATCTTCCTTCTTAATACTGAACTGCTCTAGATTATCAACATGATCCTTTCTGAACTGATTCTCTTCCTTGTCCTTCTCCTTGGCAACTATAGCTGAGAAGTTTTCATTTAGAACCATGCCCACATTGCCTGGCTCCACATATAGATTATCCCTTTAGTCCTAAAGGGACCTACCCTTTCTCTGGCTACCCTCTTGATCTGATACACGTTGGGCTTCTCCTTAATCTTGTTTGTCAAGGATATTTCAAAGCCTCCTATTACCGACCTAATTTCTTTCCTTAGTTCTCTCCTCGACATTCCACAAGAGACTCCTTGATCCCAATTTCCTATATCTACCATGTTTCCTTGTTTCCCAATTAAATCTTTAGTATCTCTGTCATCTAAGGTATGCCAATTGGCTTCATCCTTGCTGGAACATGCTGGTCCTCAACTCTTACTAACACTCTTAAGACTTCTATTTGTCAGCTGTCATTTTACCCGCAAGTATCTGCTCTCAATCTACTTTTGTCAGATGTTAAATATCAGTCTCTCAGCCATTCCAAGACATTAGTTTGAGGACTGACCTTACCCATTTCCATAATTACCTTAAAACTTAGAGAATTATGGTCACTATTACCCCCAATTAAATTTCCACTGCCTGCCTGGTTTAATTTCCTAATATATAAGGTTGAATACTGCTCAATCTGTAGTAGAACTCTCCACATATATTCTAAAGATATATTCTTTGATATACGTAACAAATTCCACCTGATCTAAATCCCTTTGCAACCTAAAGCAGTCCGAGTCAATACTGGGAAAGTTAAAATCCCTCATTGCTATAACCCTATTGCTGCACTTTATTTGCATATCTCTCCTTCTCATTCCTCTTACCATTGGTAAATGTAGAGGAGCTTTGATTCAGCAGCTACGGGCAGGCAGATGGTGGGCAGTGGGAGGTTTTCTTGCTTGGGTTTGAGATGACATTGTAACGCTTGTCTGGAATCCAGATGATTCTCATTCTTACACCACTGTCTGCCATCTCTCCTGGTGCTGTCTTGTCGGAGGGTCAACCACATGGTTGTTGATTTGGAATCATATATAGATTAAACCAGATAAGGGTGGCACGTTCTCTTTTCTGAACGATAATGGTGGACCAAATTGTCTTTACAACAATCTGTCAGCTTAATGGTCACTGTCACTGAGTCTCATTTTTTTCGAGCAGATTATTTAATAAATGGAATGAAAACTCCACAGTTGTGATGGTAAAATTTGAATAGCTTTAAGTACTGATCCAGAGACAGTATTCCAATCAGGTGGGTTCTTAAATGGAACCTGCCTGTTCACGGCAGAACATGTAAAATCATTATGCAAGTCCTTTCCCAATAGTGATCATCTCAAGCACACGTTAATGATGACTTTTTATAAACATGGTTTGTCCCATTTGTAATTTTACCCTAAAAGTGATCTTCCCCAAGGTGATCTTTCATGGTGTGGATATGCCTGATTAGTGACTTGCCCAGAGACCACTTTCATCAACAATGTCACTCCCCAAAACACTTTTGACAAGGTCCCACATAGAAGGGCGGACCAAAAGGTTAGAACATATGGGATCCTACAATAAACTTCCCAAAAGAGATGGAATCGATTTTATTTATTAGTATATGCAACAGGTTTTTTTTTAAGTGAGGTAAATCAATAATTCACCAGGCACTTGCCTGGTTGAAAGCAGCACCTACAGCATTCAGGAAGCTCAGCACTCTCCAGGCCACTGCAGGCTCCCAGCCACCAACCCATTACCTGTTATATTTACTCCCTCGAGCTGGCAAAAAAGGTTTCAATGTGTATATATTCAAGCTGCCCTTCATCAACTTGCTAAGGTTGACCGAATAATATCTCTCCAACTCACAACCTCTATCACTAAAGATAAGGGCTACAGCATGGGGAGCACCTGCAGATTTCACTCCACATCACATCATCTTTATCATTGGAAACCTGGAACTCCATACCCAAAAGCCAAATGGTCAGTTAGGGTTCTGCATCTCCGAAACCCAATTAACTTCTCTCATTGAAAGCAATGATCATTTCTTCTCATTGTCATATTCTTTTAATTTTTTGCCCATCTATAACTTTGCTGTTTTCATTCATTTTATTTAATCTAACTTTAATTTTATGGTCAATCGAATGAAGAAGACTAGCCATTCGTTATCCTTACTTGCCCAAAGGAAAAATAGTGAATGGATAACAAATGATTTTTTTAAATTGCAATAAATAAAATTAGAAAGACAGAGATTTCACATCTATAAGCCATTTTCAGTGTAGATTGATTATTTAGTTATAATTAAGATTTCTTGTAAGCATTTATATCTAAATGGAGAAGTTGTAGCATGCTTAGTTGGTTTATTTTAGATGAATGTCACACTTTCACACTCTGCATGGCTAAGTGCCAGATCTCTCTGTGACTGGTTAGAGCAGATACTGGTCCAGCCAGCTTCTAATGTTCTGAAGGAATTCTAGAATATTAAGTTTGAAGGGGTTCGACCCGAATCGTTGCCTATTTCTTTCGCTCCATAGATGCTGCCTCACCCGCTGAGATTTTCCAGCATTTTTGTCTACCTCTAGAAACTTAAATGTGCACATAGCCATCCAGTCCATCATCTCAGTACCCTTGAGATACCACATATCCTGTTTGATTTAATCTTACTGAATGTGGTCACGGCTCCTCGTGTATACATCCAAGTACTTCTTATATAGCTTGGAGAAGAACACTTCTGATTTCCCCATTTAATTGTGGATGCCAGGTGTTACCATAGCCACCCAGCTATTGCAAGGTCCATCTGCAGAAAGTCCCTCGTTCTTCCCAGCTGATCAGCAAAGAGATCCACAACTCCAACTGTTGAAGCTTCAAGTTATAGTTTGAATCAGATGAGTCTGCTTGGCAGACACTGAGGAAATGTGTGCCCATTGTGTGTTTCAGGTCTGCCAGGATTGGGAACCCAAGGTCCTCCAGGAACCACAGGCCCACGGGGCATCACAGGCCCTCCAGGAAGTGATGGAAGATGTGATCCTGCAGATTGCTTCTTTCCTGCAAGCTTTCCACAATCATCCACACACCGATAAAGTCCATCCTTAACCAGAAACTGTTTCAAGGGTGGCAGTCTTAGAACTGTTGGTTAACGCACTTTACAGTTTAACAAAGGAATCCAGTTTCTACCTTTGCAAGTTGCAAAGATGTATGGGTTGTCACCTAAATGCTGTTTGTGCCAATGCATCCACATTCAGTCACAGAGTCGTGCTCTCGCAGCCTGGCGGCTGATGGTGGATTAGTGATTCAATTGAAAAGGTGTTATGTTGAGCATGAGACACACAGCTGCTCCAGGTTTTTTGCATTGACAAATCTACAATTGTTCTCCAATTTACAAATCAACAAATAGAATTGTTCTCCAATTCTGTTTCATAGTCTTTGAACACATCAAATAGATAATTCCCACATAGTGTGGTGATTTGATTGGTAAATAACTTTTTAAAGTATTTTAGCTCTTTAAGCATATTTCAGTAAGAGATAAATGATTTAATATAGATGATAACTGCGATAGACATCTATCCTCATCCCATTCCACAAGCCTCCTCAGATTATTTGGATCTGGAGGAGGCCTTTGGATCAGTGCTCCAGTCCCTGTGTTTTGAAGGACTAAACAATCAGTCTCACACCCACAGCTCTGGAATAAAAATGACTCGTTTATTACCAATTTGAAAGTTTTATTGAATCTGCTTGCATCCTCTATTAAATATTATTTTTTATTATTTATTATTAAAATATACCAATACTACTAGCTGAAAGCTTCAATTAAGAATTTCAATTTACGAATCCATCTGATCAAAACATCAAACGTGATGTTAACACGTATTTGCATTAATGAGCAAACAATGCCTGCATGATTTTTTGTCATTTATTTCCATGAATAACAATTCGGAATTTTTATGTGATCTGGTCAATAGACGTGTTGATTACACATTACATTACATGGTGATCTTTGTGATTTTATTGCTGGTTGGCTACATCGCATGACTATTGAATAGTGCCATCTCACGACCTTTATTTTGAAGGATAAGACTCAATGAAGAGCCTCAAAAGGATAATAATGAAACCGTGTGGCAATGTAGGTAATTGTGTTTCTCCATTGTATTTTAATAGTATATAATTCAAATGGTAAAATAACAAGAAGCACTTATTTTTGACAAACATGGTAGTTTAACATTATTGTTAATCAACTCACCGCAATTGCAATGTACTGGCTAGGGCTAGGAAGTAGTAGGGCTAGGAAATAGTGGTAACTTTTAGAATGAACTGTGTGGAACAAATACTATTCCAAACGGTGCTATGTGTATATTTTGAGTTTTTAATTTAACCATGGCAAAATGTAATTTTAAGCAACTTGTACTGCCAGCTTTTAAATACATATGTTGATTTAATTCAAATGTGATTAAAAATGGCAGATCTTATTTTTTATACATTGTAAAAGTGCTATTTTATTTTCATACACATTGTAAGTGTCATTTTCTGTCAGAGCTGGACTGTTTGGTGCGATGCATGCACAATGTATGCTGCTGAGATTATTGATTCAAATTTATTTATGCTGAATATTTGACACTTAAGTTTTTGTTTGTTTTATATTAACAATTTATTTGAACAAAATGTATATGTTGTAATTTAGAAAAAATATCTTCTGTGTTGGTTACGAAATGAACTTCACCTGCTGTTGTGCACTGGTCCCGGTATTTTTACGAATGGAACAGCGGCATATTTAATGTGTATTGTTACTAGAAGTACCTCATAAGAAGAGCATTCCATCCCGACTTAGTTTCTAAGCATAATTTTCCTTTTATTCTAAATAAAAGTGATGCACAGCAGGCCAAACATATTCATTTGTACAATCAAATTTGCCATGATTGTAGAGCTGGCCTAATGTATGTGCTAAATGTAAATCAAGTACACAAATATGTTTAAAGCAGTGCCTCAAATTACTGCACTTTGTCTTTCAAACATAGGCCAGACACTGGAACAGCTCTTTCAGAGAACTGTTACAGGGATGAGGGCTATGATTCTGTCCTGCAGTTCATCTAGAAAGATATATTCATACAATGTGGCTCTAGAACAAAAGGAAAAGTAACAGAATATGATAGTGGAAATTCTGTAATTTCCGGTTCAAATTTCTGTTTTCCTATTTAATATTTTCCTTGGTTTTGATCTGAACTTCGATGGTTGAATTGGAATCCACAAAAATATAGTATTCATTGTAGCTTTCTTCCTCCTACCCCATTCCATGACATTCACTGTACAGCTCAAACAATCTTTCTTCAGTATTTTGTTGAAATAAACATTGTTTATTTCCTGCCAGTTAATTGGGTGTTGCCAAGAGCACCTTTCACTACATTATGAGAGAAGGGCAGAAATGGTGTAATTTCATATTGTCCTTTCATTATACACTAACCGTTGAAAAACAATGATTTAGCATTAAGGTTGGTAAATGCTCTTGTAAATGCATGCACAAATATTTTAGAATATTTACTAATAATGTTAACTTTTTTTGCTGCTGTTATGAACATGGCTCTGATCATAAAAGCAGAACAAATCGTGATGATATACATCTGCTGAGAAACAAATGTACTAAATGTGAACTTGCATTTAATTTCAAAGAACATAGACAAACCTCTTTGCTTCAATCTATCATAGCGAAGAGAAATTGACATTGAACCGTTGTTTATACAGATGTAAAGGATTTTGATATTAGTTAATGATCTCTGAAATCCTTCATAATTTGTTTGCAGTTGATCCTGTCATAAGACACCAACTGACTTTATAGGTGAATATTTTGATAGCAGATGGATATGCAGTTTTAAACGCAATGTCCTACCTCGTTTGAGGATCAGTTTTAATTTATGTATTTAGGTTGTATTAATTATCGGTGCCATTAATTAACTTATCATTTTCACATTTCAGATTTTAATTTTTTCCCACTTTTCCAGGAAATTATAACTTAGTTTTTTTATTTGTTTAATTCTGTTCAAACTCACTACCTTTTATGTTTGCTTTCCAATCTTTTCACCACTCTTGTGCCAGAGATGTTGGGGTCTACAACAGCAGTTGGTTGTTGAATCTCCAGTACCTGACCCGAAGGATTATCTTTGTATTTGACTGATGCTGTTTAACAAGAGGGGTACTGAGCGTGCCTCAACCTTGCTTTAAACATCTGGTCTTGTTTGACTGAAGGTTGCGAGAAAACAAGTAGAAGTGGGGAACTCAGATTAATTTTTCTCCGGTATAACACAGGAGTAGTGAAGACCTACATGATATCAGCAAACTCAGAATCTGAGCTGGATTTAAACTGGAGACTGCTTGGTCCATCAGACAGTCCAGCAGTAGAGTAGAACTAATAGGGATGTTCACAAGCAAAATTTTATAAAAAGTTATAAAACTGTATGAAAATTAAGCCTCTAATGCAAATTAGTTGCTGATTCACTTTTTCACCTTTTCATTTTCTTAATTTTTTTTAATTGATTAACTAATTAACTAATTTTCAGTTTTTTATTTGTTTGAACTATTTGGAGTTTTGTACCACATTTTAGTAAGATGCTTTGTGCTCATTTCGATATAAAGAGTTTCTGTACCATATCCACTTAAGGAACAGGAGATAGAATGAAATCAAATTTTGAAATCAAATGCTCATTCATTGAAAATGCTGATCCATTTAAGATGTTTATACTATGTTGTATGGCATTAGCCTGCCATCAGTTATTGGAAAGATAAATACAAATATATCTTTTGATAGATCCTCACATTATTTGAATAATGCACCCTGTTCTGATTTTATGTCGCTGTGGACTCTATCAGGTATAGACGAATTAAAGCCAGAAAAACGTTTCATGTTCATACTTGTGCCAGTTTGAATTCAAATTGCTATTAAGACAATTGATGTGAACTAATGTTGGCTTATATACAGAGAAAAATAAATAATGTTATTGCTTTATAATTAATTATTACATTGTGTACCGCTCATTTAAATAAACCGTCTACTGCTTTAGAACCTGGGTCTTGGTCGAATATATGAAATCACATCTATGTTCACAGCATGATAATAGGCCATGCATACCTTATCTCAAATTCTCAGTTTCCGCTGCAAGATGAGGCCTTTCACTCAAGGAAGACACGAGATGTCCTGCAGTTCTCATTCTCCCTCCCCCAGACATGACAAGGATAGAGTACATCTTCCATCTCAGTGCCATACCTCTCCTTTATCCGTCCTCTT
The DNA here is from genome assembly GCA_963514005.1 of Raja brachyura. The sequence continues at coordinate 107,007,051 of OY740785.1, forward strand.
TCCTTCCCTACTGCCCTCTTCCATCCACATCCCTCCTTCCAGCCTATTTCACTCCTCCTCCTTCCTTATCTGACACCTTTGTCTCCTTTTCACCTCTAGCCTTTGTCACCTCCTCCAATCTCCTTCCCTCGCCTGTATCCACCTACCAGGCATTGCCCTGTCACAACCCATCTTTCTTAGATTTCTCCCCCTTACTCCATCAGTCTGACGCAAGGTCCTTACCTGAAACATCAATTGTCTGTTTCCTCCACAGATGATGCCTGAACCGCTGAGTTCTTCAGCACTTTTTCTTGCTCAAGATTGCAGCATCTGTGGTCTCTTATGTCTCCATACCAATCTCAGTTGTTTTCTCCCTCACTCCATCTCATTCTATCAAGGTATCTTCCTACCTTTTTCCTGTTATGTGATCTTCTCCATATTTTTATCTATTGTACTCAAGTTGAACACTGGCTTAGGTTGAAGCTGCACATTCGAGCAACAAACTCACATTTGTAAAGAGCTTTATCAAGGCCTTATATTTTTTTTAGAAGATCTTCAGTCTGCTCATTCACTGTATAAATTCTCACTTCTAGAATCATGCTTGTAACTTTTTATGCCTTCTCTCTGCAATTTGGAAAGTAGAAATGAACTCATCATCTAAACGAGTTTCTATGAATGTGTAACATATCGTACTTTCAAATTATTTATCTACAAAAATGAAACACAATGCTTTTGAATGTGTCTGTTACCTCAGATTAAAAATGAGCATTTGTATATTTAGTTTCTGGTAAAATAATAGGAAGGTAAAATACCCAGGAGCTTAAAACAAAGCAGAACATTACTGGTCATGGACCTCCCGTCAGAGTAACACCCATCCACTGCTACCCTGTCTGCTGCAGCTAAATGCAACACCTGCAGTGTTCATTTCCAAGTGTTAAAGCTCATATTTATATGCTCTTACCTAGAAATATTTGTCTAATAAAAGTTGGCATTCCTGGCAACATTACTGTATTTTTTAGGAATTACAGGCTTTTCTACTATAATGCGTATTCCCATAGGCAAATTAGTTATAATGTGATTGATGGGAACATTATTTGCATTACGAAGGCAGCTTTTGATGTAGAGTAATCGCAATCAGAAAAGTTAAATTTAAGCTTTAATGGGATTTACAACCTGTTCTGCTATAAAGTGATTTTGTATAATGTGAGGTTTCTTAGGAATGTAACTCATGTTATAGCAGAACAACCTTTATCACTCTTTGCAATTATTTCTGCCACCACCTCCTATTGGTACTGCAAATGTTTTCCTTGGCACAATGCACCTCCATTCTGAGGCAGTCCTTATCCTCTAGGATGACATGGTTCTAGTCAGAAAAACTCGACGGGGTGGGGTGGGACACATGATGTCCTCGCCCTTCTTCTGTCTCCGTCTCTTACAATGCAGGGGAATGTTCCTTTAAAGGTTGCAACGCTGGCACTTGCAAACAAAGTTTTTTATTTGGAATTGATGTGGTTTCCCTTAGAAGGGGGGACTGCCAAATGAAAACGTGCCTATGCTATTAAATGGTGTGATACATTTAATCAATAAATGCAATCTAAAACAAGATTCTATTAAAGTGCATGAATCCATATGGGTGAAGCTGTGCCGCATTGTATTGGCACTCCAATTACAGCTGATTAATTTCTAGACACATTTCCGTTTTTTTTTCTATTGTTTCTCAGTTACAAAAAAAGAGAATAACAAATAATACAAAAATATAGGTTAAACATAGAAAAAAATATTTAAATTAGTCACTTATTGCAAATAAATGGTGTGATACTTTTAATCAATATTTTTTTTTACAACGAACACAAGACATGTACACTGCAAATCTCTGGTCTAGGAAAAAAATCTGAGAATATCATGCAACAATGCTGTTGTGCTGACTGATTAGGCTGTTATTTGAACTAACCATTCATATAAAAGCATGCACTATTTGAAGAAATCTGCATTTATTATATTCTGCAACAATAAACAATATCATTTTAGAGTGAAAAATAAATAACCGGCCTTTAATGTATTAATTGTTCAGTTTCCATAAATGAAACTCTGGTTTGACAATGTTGAGTTGCTAAATTTTAACCAAGGACCTTAAGTAGAAGGATACAAGTAGAAATCATAATACTTCATGTACACTAGACCAAAGCTGCTTGGGTGAAATCTTCATCACTCATACTTGTTACATAATGTGTACCAAGAAAAAAAAAGTAATTTCCCTTGAATAATTCCAGAATCAGACATTTACAGAGCACACAGCGTCCCTGTGTGGCATGCTTTTATATGAATGGTCTCTGATCATTTCTGTACAAAATGAAACTTTGAGTTTTAGTTAATAATTTTAGTATACAATATCGTACAAACAGATCAGCAAAGCTTCATCAGTTGGCTTCCCTAATTCTGCTAAATTAAAAAATTTTACAAGATGAAATAGAAGATATTCTTTCTGAGGTAATAATTAACACAATCTTCTCTTTTAAGTTATTTATTGGAAAATAATGGGGACTCTGTAACACACCAGGGAAGGGAAGTATCAGGAACTTATCGAAAGTACATTTTCTTTTGGTAATCTTTTAATTTCAATGTACATCCAATGGAGAATCATGGTCCGGTCACTTATGGAGCACCATTAGTTTGAATTAGATTGTCAAGTACAATATCTTTTTCAAATCAAAACATAACTCAATTTCCCAGATTAAAGTTTATGTGGGTTTCAGTTCTTTTTTTTTCTGCAATCTGCTCCACATCCTAAGAGTTATACGTCAATAGTTCATGGTCCTTTAACATTTTCTGGTGGTGGTGCCCGTAAAGCTTGTGTGCAGGCAGAGGACTCGCAGTAGCCAGGAGGACCCGCACGGCCAGGAGAACCAGGAATACCCGACTGCCCTGCCTTTCCAGGTGGGCCTCTCTCACCATCACGGCCATCCCTGCCGAAGCTATTCTTGCCAGGCTCCCCTACATCAAAGCAAAGGTGTCATTAATGCCAATGACTGGTTTGAAGTACAAACAGATTGATGTTCGCCACCAATCCTATTTAAATACTATGTCCCGTTCTGCATTGTATTTCTGATAACTTAGCACACAACAATAAGCTTTTCACTGTACCTCGGTACGCGTGACAATAAACTAAACTGAACAGGTCTGTTTACTTCCTAAATGCTACTTAACTCCCTTGATGGAGAAAGCAAGATCAAAGGAAACATGAAAATAGAATGAGAATATTATTAACGATACCTGGAAACAGAAGTAGCAACAGAACAGAAACATAACAAAAAAAGGATGGAATTCTTGAAAAGGCAGTGGATTTAGGGATAATTGGGCATTCAAGACTGAAATTGGTAGAGTATGAATAGGTTAGGCAATATTGTTCGCAAATTAGCCACAATGAATTACAAAGCAGATTTGAATATCTAAATAGTCAAATCATCGTCCGATGATCCTCTGGGAAAGATACGGTTCCAGAGATGTGAGCAAGATGTCCATAGAGCCATCCCTATATCCATCACTCAATGTGGAGATTAGCAACTTCCCATGGTAATGGATCAGCAAAAATGTTATCGTATCGTAAAATGCGATAAGAAAATGTAACCAAATCTGATCGTGTTAACATGCCTCCCTGCTTTTCTTCCTCATTTTGAAGATAAGCCCACATTCAAACTGCCGCTGGAAGGAACTACAGATGTTGGGTTGCACCAAATATAGGCACAAATAGCTGGAGTAACTCAGCGGGACAGGCAGCATCTCTGGAGAGAAGATGGCGATGTTTTGATTCTCACTCTGAAGAAGAGTCTCCACTCAAAATGTCACCCATTCCTTCTCTCCAGAGATGCTGCCTGTCCCGCTGATCTACTCCAACATTTGGTGTCTATCTTCAAACTACTGTTGTCTTAGAGTAAAGGGGAGGTCATTTAAGACTGAGTTGAGAAAAAACTTTTTCACCCAGAGAGTTGTGAATTTGTGGAATTCCCTGCCACAGAGGACAGTGGAGGCCAAATCACTAGATGGATTTAAGAGAGAGTTAGATAGAGCTCTAGGGGCTAGTGAAATCAAGGAATATGGGGGAGAAGGCAGGCACGGGTTATTGATTGGGGACGGTCAGCCATGATCACAATGAATGGCGGTGCTGGCTCGAAGGGCCGAATGGCCTCCTGCACCTATTATCTATGTTTCTATGTCTGTTCTGTCCAAAGATAATTACAGACCTTTCACCATTCATTTCACTGCATGCCTCGAGTGAGCTTTTAACAAAACAAAAGAAGAAAAGCAAGTAGTTACATTTCTATCTGCAGTTATGAGATAATCCTGTTTCAGGACATTGCTATAGGCAAGGATGGAAGACAAAGCAAGAAGAATGGAAACATTTTAGAGAACAGAAGCTTCAGAGGGGTGAACAGATGGTGACAGCAGGTTAAGGTACCGTAGGTTAAGAATTTTCTGCCTAATTCTTCTTAGGTCTTGGTGTGTTTCAGATAGAAGGGGGGATAGTGGAATGCCCCTCCAATAGTTGGAAGACAAGGGGATTTCCAGTGTGCCGAGGACTAACTGCAGCAAGTGTGTTCAGCTGTGACTCTTTACAGATTGTGGCAAGGAATTGGAGCTGTAGCTGGATGACCTCGGGATTATCCATGGGGTGTGAGAGTGTCATAGATAGGAGTTACAGTGAAATGGTCATGCCTAAGGTACCGACAGAAAGTAAATGGGTGACCACCAGGAAAGGGTGTAGGCAGAGAGTGCTGGAATTCCTTGGGTACCTCGATTAACAGGTGTGCTCCTTTGGATACTGTTGGAGGGGATAACTGGTCAGGGAAGAGCAAAAGCAGTCATGGCCCAGTCTGTGGCATCGAGCCTAGGTCTGGGGCACAGCGGGGGAAGGGAAAAGTCAAACAGACCCATAGTGATAGGAGACTCGTTAGTTAGGGGGGGCAGCCTGCAGGATGGTGTGTTGCCTCCCTGATGCCAGGGTCCAAGATGTCTCTGAGCAACTGCAAAACATTCTCAAGGTGGAGGGTGAGCAGTCGGAAGTCATCGTACACAGTTGGCATAATCGACATCGGCAGGAAAAGGGTCGAGGTCCGGCAAAGTAAATATAGGGAGTTAAGCAAAAGGTTAAAAAGCAGGACCCCTAGGGTAGTCATCTCCAGATTACTCCTGGTGCCACCACTGTAGTTAGAATAGGACAGATAGAGTAAGGCAAATTAGAATGGTACTAGGCAGGAGCTCAGGAGGCTACACTGGAGCAGTTGTTATTGGGTAAGTCTACAGGTGACATGTGGTAATTGATTAATGACTAGATGATCGAATTTCAAATCCAGCATTGGTCCAATGAGGAGGGATAAGGACGGCAAAGTAAGGGAACCTTGGATAACCAAAGAGGTGGTAAATTTGGTCAAAAGGAAAAAAGAATATGCAGCTAAGGTTTAAGAGGATTAAATCAGTCAGGACCTTTGAGGAACATAAAGTAAAGAGGAAAGAACAAGTGGTGATTTGAAGGACCAAAAAGGGGCCACAAAATGGTTTTGGCAAGTCGAATGAAAGAAAATCCCGAGGCTATTTATACCTATATTAAAATTAAGAGGGTAACCAGGCAGATGGTAGGACCACGCAAAGATTAAGGAAGGAAATTGTGCTTGGAGTTAGGGGATATAGGTGAGATACTACACAAGTTCTGGGGTGGAAGATTGCGACCTTCACGTGGTCTGCCCTGTTTCAACAAATGCAATCAACCCGGAGTGCACAATCAAATAAGAGCAAATATAACAAGTTGTCCTACAACTTTAGGCCGTGCACGCCAAATGCAAGAAGAAGAGAAGATACGAGTACTTTGCATCTGGTTTCACCATGGAAAAGGGCATGGAGGACAGGGATATCAATGCAGAGAAACACTAATATGCAAGAGCAGTTTCAGATTAAGGAGGAGGGGGTGTTGGGGCTCTTGAAAAACATCAAGTTGGATAAAACCCTAGGGCTTTATTGTATTCAGTTCTGGGAACTGTGTTACAGGAAAGATGTTGTCAAGCTTGAAAGGTTACAGAGTAGATTTATGACGATGTTGCCAGGATTAGAAGGTCTGAGCTACGGGAGATGTTGAGTAGGCTAGGACTCTACTCCTTGGAGCATAGGACGTTGAGGAGTGATCTTATAGGTGTATAAGATCATGAGAGGAATAGATCAGGTAGATGCACAGAGTAGGTAATCAAGGACATAGGTCTAAGATGAAGGGGAAAAGATTTAATAGGAATCAGAGGGGTAACTTTTTCACACAAATGGTGGTGGATGTATGGAACAAGCTGCCAGAGGAGGTAGTGGAGGCAGGGACTATCCCAACACTTAAGAAACAGTTGGACGGGTACATAGATAGGACAGGTTTGGAGGGATATGGGTCAAATGCAGACAGGTGGGCCTATTGTATCTGGGTCATGATGGCCGGTGTGGGCAAGTTTTACTGAAGGGCCTGTTTCCACACTGTATCACTCTAAGACTCTATGGCCCGATTGGTTCTATCCCAGGTTATCGAGAGAGGCAAGTGAGGAGATTGCTGGAGTGTTGACAAAGAACTTTGTGTGGTCTAGCCGTAGGTGAGGTACCAGAAGGGAGTAGCTTATGCTGTTCCTTTCTATAGGAAGGGAAGGACAGATAATCCAGGGAATTATAGGCATGAGCCTATAATCACATATTATACAATATAATCCTCACTGGCCTCTCATTATATAATTATAATGAGGATGCTTCAGGATAGAATTTACCATCTTTTGAAAGCAAATTAGTTAATTAGGGACAGTAAGCTTTGTACAAGGCAGATCAAGTTATTTTATTGTTATTAATTTGATCAAGTATTTTGAGAAGGTGATGAAAATTATTGATGTGGGTTGGATGGTGGATGTTGTCTACATGGATTTGAGTAAGAAATGTAATGAAGCTCCCCATGGTAGGCTGACGCAGAGGATTAACAATGATGATTTCAGACTAGCTTACTGATAGAATCAGAGCGTTGTGGCAGATGGACAATATTCAGGCTGGAGGTCTGAGACTAGTGGAGTTCAATTGGGGAGATAGACACAAAAAACTGGAGTAGCGGGACAGGCAGCATCTCTGGAGAGAAGGAATGGGTGACATTTCGGGTCGAGACCTTTTCAGATTGCTAAGGGATAAAGAAAATGAGAGATATAGACGGTGATGTAGAGAGATAAAGAACAATGAATGAAAGATATACAAAAAATTAACAATGATAACGGAAACAGGCCATCGTTAACTGTAGGGTGAAAATGAGAAACTAGTGCGACTTGGGTGGGGGAGGGATAGAGAGAGAGCGAATGCCAGGGCTACCTGAAGTGAGATAAATCAGCGAGAGGGAGGATAAATGTGTAGCTGAAGGACTGGTACAGAGGGCAGGGATTCAAGTTTCTGGATCATTGGGACCTCTTTTGGGGAAGGTATGACCTGTACAAAAAGGACGGGTTGTACTTGAACCCGAGGGGGACCAATATCCTGGAGGGGAGATTTGCAAAGGCTACTGGGGACAGTTTAAACTAGAACGGTTGAGGGGAGGGACTCAAATAGAGAAAGCTAGTAGAGACTGTGTGTGAGGCAGGAGGCAGAGAAGGGAAGCACTCAGACCCAACATGTAGGGTAAAACAAGACAAAATTAATAAACAGAGAATAAGAGGTGGTGGGGTTCTTAAATGTGTGAGCAGAGAGACAGAGGGGTGAAAAATGAGGGTAGAAGCAATAGGTAGCAAGGTGAAAAGTAAAAGTGGCAGGCAGACAAATCCAGGGCAAAAATCAAAAAGGGCCACTTTTCAACATCATTGTATAGGGGTAACAGTGTTCTAAAAACAAGCCTGAAGGCTTTGGGTCTCAATGCAAGGAGCATTCGTAATAAGGTGGATGAGTTGAATGTGCAGATAGCTATTAATGATTATGATATAGTAGGGATCATGGAGACATGACTCCAGGGTGACCAAGGCTGGGAGCTGAACATCCAGGGATATTTAATATTCAGGAGGGATAGGCAGAAAGGAAAAGGAGGTGAGGTAGCGTTGCTGGTTATAGAGGAGAGTAACAAAATGCACCGGAAGGACATTAGCTTGGAGGTTGTGGAATCAATATGGGTAGAGCTGCGGAACACTAAGGGGCAGAAAACGATAGTGGGAGTTGAGTACAGGCCACCTAACAATGGTAGTGGAGTTGGGGATGGCATCAAACAGGAAATTGGAAATGCGTGCAACAAAGGTAAAACAGTTATAATGGGTGACTTCAATCTACATATAGATTGGGTGAATCAAATTGGCAGGGGTGCTGAGGAAGAGGATTTCTTGGAATGTATGCGGGATACTTTTCTAAACCAACATGTAGAGGAACCAACGATAAAGCAGGCTATTCTAGACTGGGTATTGAGTAATGAGGAAGGGTTAGTTAGCAGTCTAGTTGTGCGTGGCCCCTTGGGCAAGAATGACCATAATATGGTTGAGTACTTCATTAGGATGGAGAGTGACATAATTAATTCAGAAACTAGGGTTCTGAACTTAAAGAAAGGTTACTATGAGGGCATGAGACGTGAATTGGCCGTGATAGGCTGGCAATTGATTCTTAAAGGGTTGACGGTGGATGTGCAATGGAAGGCATTTAAAGTCTGCATGGATGAACTACAACAATTGTTTATCAGAGTTTGGTAATAAATCACGGAAGGTAGTGCATCCGTGGATAACAAGGGAAATCAGGGATAGTATCAAAACAAAAGATGAAGCAGACAAATTCGCCAGAAAAAGCAGCATACCAGAGGACTGGGAGAAATTCAGTCCAGCAGAGGGGGACAAAGGGCTTAGTTAGGAAAGGGAAAATAGATTATGAACGAAAACTGGCAGGAAACATAAAAACTGACTGCAAAAGCTTTTATAGATATGTGAAGAGAAAACAATTAGTTAAAACAAATGTAGGTCTCTTGCAGTCAGAAACAGGTGAATTGATCATGGGGAACAAGAACATGGCAGACCAATTGAATAAGTACTTTGGGTCTGTTTGCACTAAGGAAGACATAAATAATCTGCCGGAAATAGCAGGCGACCGGGGGTCAAATGAGATGGAGGAACTGAGTTAGCCAGGAAGTGGTGTTAGGTAAATTGAATTGATTGAAGGCCGATAAATCCCCAGGGCCAGATAGGCTACATCTCAGAGTGCATGAGGAAGTAGCCCCAGACATGGTGGATGCATTAGTGATAATTTTTCAAAACTCTTTCGATTCTGGAGTAGTTCCTTGAGGATTGGAGGGTAGCTAATGTAACCGCACTTTTTAAAAAGGGAGGGAGAGAGTAAACTGGGAATTACAGACCAGTTAGTCTAACATCGGTAGTGGGGAAACTGCTAGAGTCAGTTATTAAAGATGGGATAGCAGCACATTTAGAAAGTGGTGAAATCATTGGACAAAGTCAGCATGGATTTACGAAAGGTAAATCATATCTGACAAATCTTATAGAATTTTTCGAGGATGTAACTAGTAGAGTGGATAAGGGAGAACCAGTGGATGTGTTATATCTGGACTTTCAGAAGGCTTTCGACAAGGTCCCACATAAGAGATTAATATACAAACTTAAAGCACATGGTATTGGGGGTTCAGTATTGATGTGGATAGATAACTGGCTGGCAGACAGGAAGCAAAGAGTAGCAGTAAACGGGTCCTTTTCATTATGGCAGGCTGTGACTAGTGGGGTACCGCAAGGCTCAGTGCTGGGACCCCAGCTATTTACAATATGCATTAATGATCTGGATGAGGGAATTGAATGCAACATCTCCAAGCTTGTGGATGACACAAAGCTGGGGGGCAGTGTTAGCTGGGAGGAGGATGCTTGGAGGCTGCAAGGTGACTTGGATAGGCTGGGTGAGTGGGCAAATGCATGGCAGATGCAGTATAATGTGGATAAATGTGAGGTTATCCACTTTGGTGGCAAAAACAGGAGGGTAGATTATTATCTGAATGGTGGCCGATTAGGAAAAGGGGAGATGCAACGAGACCTGGGTGTCATGGTACACCAGTCATTGAAAGTAGGTATGCAGATGCATTGAGCAGTGAAGAAAGCGAATGGTATGTTAGCATTCATAGCAAACGCATTTGAGTATAGGAGCAGGGTGGTTCTACTGCAGTTGTACAGGGTCTTGGTGAGACCACACCTGGAGTAGTGCGTACTGTTTTGGTCTCCAAATCTGGGGAAAGACATTCTTGCCATAGAGGGAGTACAGAGAAGATTCACCAGACTGATTCCTGGGATGTCAGGATTTTCATATGAAGAAAGACTGGATAGACTCGGATTGTACTCGTTAGAATTTAGAAGATTGAGTGCGGATCTTATAGAAACTCACAAAATTCTTAAGGGGTTGGACAGGCTAGATGCAGGAAGATTGTTCCCGATGTTGGGGAAGTCCAGAACAAGGGGTCACAGTTTAAGGATAAGGGGGAAATCTTTTAGGACCGAGATGAGAAAAACATTTTTCACACAGAGAGTGGTGGGTCTCTGGAATTCTCTGCCACAGAAGGCTGTTGAGGCCAGTTCATTGGCTATATTTAAGAGGGAGTTAGATGTGGCCCTTGTGGCTAGAGGGATCAGGGGGTATGGAGAGAAGGCAGGTACGGGATACTGGGTTGGATGATCAGCCATGATCATATTGAATGACGATGCAGGCTCAAAGGGCCGAATGGCCTACTCCTGCACCTATTTTCCATGTTTCTATGTTTCTATGTAAATCAATAAACAGACCACTGGGCTGTAAGCTGCCCAAGCAAAATATGAGATGCTGTTCCTCCAATTTGCGTTCCTCCAATTTCCTCTGACAATGGAGAAGACCTAGGTCATAAAGGTCTGCATAGGAATGGGAAGGAGAATTAAAGTGTTTAGCAACCGGGAGATCAGGTAGGTTCAGGCGGGCCGAGGGAAGGTGTTCCGCAAAATGATCACCCAGTCTACGTAACTGGGGACGGGGTAGTTTGGGTGGGAAGGGATGTTAACCAGGGAGTTACGGAGGGAACAGTCTCTGTGGAAGGCGGAATGGGGTGGAGATTGGAAAATATGGCTAGTGGTGGGATCCCGTTGGAGGTGGCAGGAATTTCAGAGGATTATGCGTTGTATGCGATGCCTGATGGGGTGGAAGGTAAGGACTAGAGGGAGTCTGTGTCTGTGTTGAGACTTGGTGGAGGGGGAACAAGGATGGAACTGTGGGGTACCGACGAGACACGAGTGAGGGCATCAGCTATGATGGGAGAGGGGAACCCCCGGTCCCTAAAGAATGAGGACAGCTCGGATGTCCTCGCATGGAACACCTCATCTTGGTCGCAGATGCGGCGTAGACGGAGGAATTGGCGTCTGAGATAGAGTCTTTGCAGGAGGCAGGGTGGGAGTCAGTGGGTTTGAAATAGACGTCAGTCAATAGTCTATTTCTTGGGATGGAGACTGTGAGATCAAGAAAGTGGAGGGAGTGGAGAAAATAGAGAGAGTACAGAGGAGATTTACTAGAATGTTGCCTGGGTTCCAGCAACTAAGTTACAGAGAAAGGTTGAACAAGTTAGGTCTTTATTCTTTGGAGCGCAGAAGGTTAAGGGGGGACTTGATTGAGGTCTTTAAAATGATGAAAGGTGTAGACAGAGTTGACGTGGATAAGCTTTTCCCCATTGAGGGTAGGAAAGATTCAAACAAGAGGGCATGACATGAGAATTAAGGGACAGAAGTTTAGGGGTAACATGAGGGGGATCTTCTTTACTCAGAGAGTGGTGGCTGTGTGGAATGATCTTCCTGCAGAAGTGGTGGAGGCAGGATCGATTTTAACATTTAAAAGTAAAGTGGATAGGTATATGGACGGGAAGGGAATGGAGGGGTATGGTCTGAGTGCAGGTAGATGGGACTAGGGGAAAATAAATGGTCGGCACGGACTGGAAGGGCCGAGAAGGCCTGTTTCCGTGCTGTAATTGTTATATGGTTATATGGTTATAGGTGTCAGAGATGGTCCAAGTAAATTTGTGTGCAGGATTAAAATTGGTAGTGAAGTTGATGAAGTTCTACTGGGATCTATACTGGGATCTCTGTTATGAGTGATATATATAAATAGCTTGGACGTAAACAAAGACAGGTTCGTTAGTAAGTTTGCAGATTACACCAAGATTGCTGGGGTTATGGACTGTGAAGAAGGCTGCCTCGCCAACAGTCTGTCTGTCCCTTCCTTCTTTTGTTGTTTGTTTGTATGTGTTAAATGTATGTATTTAGTGTTCTTTCGCTTGTTTTATGTGGGGAATTGGCAGAAACTTTTTCTAATCTCTTACCTCGACGGAGATACGATTTCTTACCGTATCGTACCTCCGTCCGCAGTGCGGCCTAACATCGAGGAGTTGGCGCCTTCTGCTGGAGACAGATTTCGAGAGCTCCACTGCGGGTGCCTGCAGGCTATAACTTAACGGAGCCCGCGATCCCTTTGCCGGGGATCGATCACTGAGCTGAACCGCGGGAGTCTGCGGGACTTTAACATCCCAGAGCCCACGGGTCTTGGGTCAGGGACAAACTTCGGGAGCTCCAAGCCACAGGAGCTTCGACCGCCCCGACGCGGGATCTTCAATCGCCCCGATCTATACACAATACCTCATAATAAAAAAGCGAAAACAGGTGTTTAGAGAGTTTTGCAAAGTAATTAAAAAGAAATAACTAAAATATCACATTTACATAAGTATTCAGACCCTTTGCTATGACACTCAAAATTGAGCTTTGGTGCATCCTGTTTCCATTGATTATCCTTGAGATGTTTTTACAACTTGATAGGAGTCCACCAGTGGTAAATTAAATTGATTGTACATGATTTGGAAAGGCACACACCTGTCTATATAAGGACCCGCAGTTGACAGTGCATGTCAGAGCAAAAACCAAGCCATCAAGACAGGAATATGTCGAGGCACAGATCTGGGGAAGGGTATAAAACAATTTCTGCAGCATTGCCGGTTCCGAAGAGCACAGTGGCCTCCATCATTCTCAAATGGAAGAACTTTGGAACCACCAGGACTCTTCATAGAGCTGGCCGCCCGGCCAAGCTGAGCAATCGGGGGAGAAGGGCCTTGGGCAGGGAGGTGACCAAGAACCCGATGGTCACGCTGACAGAGCTCCAGGGTTCCTCTGTGGAGAAGGGAGAAACTTCCAGAAGGACAACTATATCTGCAGCACTCCACCAATCAGGCCTTTATGGTAGAGTGGCCAGACAGAAACCACTCCTCAGTAAAAGGCACATGACAGCCCGCTTGGAGTTTGCCAAAAGGCACCTAAACAAGATTCTCAAGGTCTGATGAAACCAAGATTGAACTCTTTGGCCTGAAAGCCAAGTGTCATGTCTGGAGGAAACCAGGCACCGATCATCACCTTGCCAATACCATACCTATGGTGGAGCATGGTGTGGCAGCATCATGCTGTGGGGATGTTTTTTAGCAGCAGGAACTAGGAGACTTGTGAGGATCGAGGGAAAGATGAACGGAGCAAAATACAGAGAGACCCTTGATGAAAACCTGGACCTCGGACTGGGGCAAAGGTTCACCTTCCAACAGGACAACAACCCAAAGCACACAGCCAAGACAACATAGGTGTGGCTTTGTGACAAGTCTATGATTGTCCTTGAGAGGCCCAGCCAGAGCCCGGACTTGAACCCGATCAAACATCTCTGGAGGGACCTGAAAATAACTGTGCATCGATGCTCCCCATTCAACCTGACAGAGCTTGAGAGGATCTGCAGAGAAGAATGGGAGAAATTACCCAAATACAGGTGTGCCAAGCTTGCAGTGTTTTACCCAAGAAGACTTGAGGCTGTAATGGCTGCCAAAGGTGCCTCAACAAAGGGTCTGAATGCTTATGTACATGTGATATTAGTTATTTATTTTTAATTACTTTGCAAAAATTTCTAAACACCTGTTTTCGCTTTTTTATTACGGGGTATTGTGTATAGATTGATGATTAAAAAAATAATTTAATCTATTTTAGAATAAGGCTGTAACGGAAAAAAATGTGGGAAAAGTGAAGGGGTCTGGATACTTTCTGAATGCACTGTAGCTTTAAGGTGAGAGGGGGAAAGTTGAAAGGAGATGTGCAAAGCAAATGTGCAGGTTTTGTTTATACCCAGAAGGTGAGGAGTGTCTGGAACGTGCTGTCCGTGGTGATGGTGGAGACAGATACGAGAGTGGCATTTGAGAGACTTTTGGATAGGCACATGGATATGCAGGGAATGGATGGAAATAGATTATGTTCAGACAGAGTTGGGTTGGTCTTGCCATCTTGTTCGGCAGACATTGTTGGCAGAAGTGGCTTGTTCCTGTGTTGTACGGTTCCATTTTCAATGTTTTAACATGTCACTGACGCTACCAGTAATGAGTCTGCAATTATTTTGGCTGAAAGTTGCTGACTTTTATCAGTCGGTACAAAAGAGAACTGCCAGCCATCTTTCATTCACTCACCACTTCTCAGAATTAAGCACATTACCAAATACAGACAGGTGCCTTAGTTTAGTTTAGTTTAGAGTGTGGAAACCACTTAACTTGCCTCACCATAACATGCTGCCTTTATAGACCAGCTAGACTAACACTAGCTAGCTTCAATTGATATTCCTGGAAGTAAATGGCATGGTGTGTAAATCTCATGGACACATCGGGAAGAGCTGTTTATTAGCTGGAACACAGGATTGGAAGGTTCATGGAAAATGAGAGCAGAGCATAGGCAAGAGGGGGAAAACCGAGTTGCAGATACAGGTCTCCAAGCATTGACAGGCAAGGTAAAGAAAAGGCAAGAAGTCTTCTTCCTATAAAGGCCTTGCAAACAGCCGTGTGGATTGTCAATCTTGAGGAGGAGAGTTAGCATTTGAGGTCAATGGCAGGAGAGAAGCACACAGGATTTGGAAAAAATATTGAAGGAACTTTTATAACTCAAACACAGGGTTAAGATCAATGCATGGATCATCAAATCCCATTGGTCAATCATTAGCATCACACAGTGTTCCTTGGTGTACACATTCATCACTCATCCATCAACAATATCCACAAGTCAGTCATCACTTTGCCACTCACTACCCTCGTACTTCAATTGCATGGCTTCCAAATACTGCCCATTTTTTATCCAGGCCAGACGTATTATCCAAGCACACTCTCACATACATGTTTTGGTCTTGGTTGACTGTGCCACTGTAGATAGGGTAGCTGGCTCACTGCTCCAAATATCCTGACTTCCAAGTGTTGTCTGTGTGGAGTTTGCACTTTCTCCCTGTGACTCTGTTGGTCCCCTCTGGGTTTTCCAATTTCCTCCCATATCCCCAATGTGTGCCAGTTGGTAGTTTAACTGCTGCTGTAAATTACTCTTTTATTTAGTGAAGAAATATAAAAGAAGAAACAGCAGTAGGGAATAAACTCGTGTCCATCAGTCAGTGGTTTGGAGTAGGGATGTCATTCGGGGTTGTGCACATTATTAATGTGGCTGCCACAAAATCATTATATATTGATGCTTAATAAAACGATAACATAATATTTTAAAATGCATCTAAACATAATGAATACATTATTCATTAGCTTATTTAAAAAGACGAGAATATAATAATTAGAAAACACCTTCTCAAAAGTTTGCAAAGGAAAAAAAGTAAAATGAGGCCACCTGAAATCCGCCATGTTTGTTCATACCTGGTAGACCTTGTTGCCCGGGCAATCCCCTGGGTCCTCTTCCTGGCAGTCCTTTGTCACCCCTATCACCATGTTCGCCTGCACAGAAATACATATTAGATATTGATATAGAATAATTAAGGAATTTACAATTAAAATTGAATATTTGTAATATTAATGTCAATATCACCGGTTCCCAAAGTTCAATTACCACCATTCAATTTCTGTTTCAGTATGCTATAAAATTTGGAGAATTAATACAGAATAACCTAGGAATTCAAACTTCAAAAATTGATAGTTACGCGAGGGAAGAACATGACAGATGCAATGTAACGGATAAAAGATATTGCATACGAAAGGTTTGCCAATGACCCAGAACATGTCTATATGACATACAACATGTAATGATATCAAATTAGCTGATTCAAGATCGCCATTTATTCTTTAGGGCTCTTTCTGAATCCACAGCTTAGTGTCAATATGCATTATGTGTAAATACAATACGTGATGCATGTACCTCATAGGAAGGTGTTTGGCTGCTGCATTACTCTGCTTGACTATTACCTTTTGGTCCTTTGTAACCAATTATGCCAGGTGGACCTTTAAGGCCATTCAGCCCACGAACTCCTGGTAGTCCAGGGAAGCCATTCTCTCCAGATGGGCCTGGAGCTCCGGGCAGTCCAGGACGTCCAGGCAAACCTGTGATGCCAGATTCAGGTCGCCTCAGGCTGGCGGCCAAGTGAGCCAGGTGTTCTATAAAGGAACACCAGATTAGCAAATTACACAATGCCAACAAAATACATAATCAAACTCTATGCTCGTCCCTATGCCATTGAATCCTGGGTTTCCTCATCGGCAGACCACAATCAGTATGAATTAGCAATAGCACTTTCTCCTCGATAACCATCAGCAAAGGGGCACCTCAAGGCTGCATACTCTCTGCTCCACAGAGAGTATGCAGAGAGTATGCAGCCTCTACAGAGAGAGCAGAGAGTATGCAGCCTTGAGGTTATCCACTTTGGTAGCAAAAACAGGAAGGCAGAATACTATCTAAATGGCGTCACCTTTGGAAAGGGGGAGGTACAACGGGATCTGGGGGTCCTTGTTCATCAGTCAATGAAAGTAAGCATGCAGATACAGCAGGCAGTGAAGAGAGTGAATCGCATGTTGGCCTTTATAACAAGAGGAATCAAATATAGGAGCAAAAAGATCCTTCTGCAGTTGTACAGAGCCCTAATGAGACCACACCTGGAGTATTGTGTGCAGTTTTGGTCCCCTAATTTGAGGAAGGACATTATTGCTATTGAGGGAGTACAGCGTAGTTTTACAAGGTTAATTCCCTGGATGGCAGGACTGTCATATGCTGAGAGAATGGAGCAGATGTGCTTGTACACGCTGGGTTTTAGAAGGATGAGAGGGGATCTTATTGAAACATATAAGACAGTTAAGGGTTTGGACTGTCTGAAGAAGGGTCTCGACCCAAAACGTCACCTATCTCCTTCGCTCCTTAGATGCTGCTGCACCCGCTGAGTTTCTCCAGCTTTTTGTGTAACCCCCAAGGGTTTGGACACGCTAGAGGCAGGAAACATGTTCCCGATGTTGGGGGAGTCCAGAACCAGGGGCCACAGTTAAAGAATAAGGAGTAAGCCATTTAGAACGGAGACGAGGAAACACTTTTCTCACAGAGAGTGGCGAGTCTGTGGAATTCTCTGCCTCAGAGGGCGGTGGAGGCCAGTTTTCTGGATGCTTTCAAGAGAGAGCTAGATAGGGCTCTAATAAATAGCGAAGTCAGGGGATATGGGGAGAAGGCAGGAACGGGGTACTTATTGGGGATGATCAGCCATGATCACATTGAATAGCAGTGCTGGCTCGAAGTGCCGAATGGCCTACTCCTGCACCTATTGTCTATTGTCTATTGTCTCTCTATTCCCACCATTTAGCCAGAGACAGACTAACATCATCTTTAAATTCACATTTGGTATCACCGTGTTGGACAAATAATGAGTAACAATGAGTCAGAGTACAGGAAGGAGATTGGTAATCTGATTGAATGGTGCTAGAACAACAATCTTGCTCTCAATGTTAGCAAGACAAAGGAGCTGATTGTTGACTTCAGGAAGGGAAAGACATTGCCCAGTGAACCCAAGTTCATCAACACCTCTACTCCCTTAGGAGATTTGGTATGTCACCAAATACAGGTGCATGCACGATGCGATCATCCTAGTCTTACACTCACCCCTGGATAAGAGAGACACCTACGTCAGACTCTTATTCATAGACTACAGCTCTGCCTTTAGTACCATTATACCATCCATACATATCACCAAACTCGCAGGATTTGGTGGCAGCACTCATCTCTGCAACTGGATCCTTAACTTCCTGTCTAACCGACCCCAATCAGTGAGGATAGGGGACAAATCATCCTCTACGATGATCCTCAACATTGATGCTCTGCAAGGTGCAGACTGATGCTCGATTGTAATCAAGTATTGTCTTTCCGCTGACTGGAAAACTCGCATCAAAAGCTCTTCACTGTACCTTTTCATTGTACACGTGACAATAAACTAAACTAACTAAATAAAAGATGGGTCTCGACCCGAAACGTCACCCATCCCTTCTCTCCAGAGATGCTGCCTGTTGCTGGAGTTACTCCAGCATTTTGGGTTTAACTAAATAAATACTCTATTGAACTTTAACAGGTGTATGGAGTAGGCCAACAGGTGTATGGAGAAAACAGAAAGACTGGTTGCATCATTGCCTGGTTTTGTTACTTGAACACCTACGAACAAAGGAGACTGCAGAAAGTCGTAGGTATTACCAACAGTGCTATTTGCTGCGACCACATTTCGTGGACGTAAATTTACATTTTGCATGAAGAAATGCTTACAATTTCCTTTGCCGTGAGTTTAAAATATCAATGCAATTTCAACAGAACAGTGAAAATATTGACGTTTTTTGGTATTGAAACGTTGTGGTAGCAAATGGGTTAATCTTGAAAACATTTTGTTAAACAAGGTCAGACTTGATGGGGCAGCAACCATCATTCTGAAAATCATCAGGGAATTCAGGGGAAATGTTGATCAGAAAGTTAAACTCAATAAGTAACTTGAAGAGCAATAACCTACAGGGCAATAGACCATGATCTGAGAAATGGGTTTCACCTTTTGTCCATTTCACACTGGTCTGGACACAATAAACTACGTTGCCACCCTCTATACAATACATTTCTATAATTCTATTGCACAAGTTCTGTTCGGAAGAAATTTTTACATACTATTTATTTTTTAAGCTCATAAATTTGACTTTCATTTTTTTTTAAAGTAATTTTACTTCCATGATCAGTTATTCACTGCAGAATATATTATGACATTGCAACATGACTGAAGGTGTCCGTTTATTGTCACAGTTTGCTTGTGTGAAGCAAAGCAACAGGTATAATGCTAACCAACAGTGTCTCGGTGAGGGCGATGTTCAAATGAAATTAACTTGGCAATCATCAAACAATGGTCTATTTGACAAAATATCCTTTATCTCATCAAAAGGCCATAAATCTCCAGGGAGCAGATAAAATACATTGCAAATTTGTTCTGCTAAGATATAGTGAAAAACTTTGTTTCATGTGCTATTCAAACAAATCATAATATACAAAAGTATAATCAAGCCTTACAAGTCGCCTTTGATTAAGTTGTCTGCTTTTCTGAATGTCATGGAGATGGAGTATACAGTAGATGGAGTCAATGGGGGGGGGAGGCTGGTTTGTGTGATGGACTGGGCTGCATCTACAACACTGCAATTTCTTGCGGTCATGGGCAGAGCAGTTGCCAAACCAATTTGTGATGCACCCCAATAATATGCTTTCTATGGTGAATCATTAGAAATTAGTAAGCAAATGTATGTAAATCTTATCCAAAGATTTAGCCCTATTTGCATGATATGATAGCATAGTTTTGGTTCTTGGTTCTTGGTTACTTGGTCCTCCAAAATATTCCAACTGGAATTTGAACTGGAGGTGGTGAAGGGAGGGGTTTAGCCAGAGAGGGTTATTGGGAAGAAAGTGCCATTTTAAATTTAGTTGCATCTGGCTGGGCAACCATGGCTTGGTGGAGATTATTCCATGCTTTAATAGTGCGTGGAAAGAACGAATTGCTGTAAACATCTGTCTTTGAGGCTGGGACCACAAATTGGATCGAATACCCTCGTCTGCTCCTAATTGGTTTGGGGTTGGTGTAGGTCTTGTGATCTATGTCTAGCTGACCATTTAATATTTTGTAAAAACAGGTCAAACGGTGAGCTTCACGTCTGTCTTGGAGAGGGTTCCACCCCAGAGAATTCAGAAGTTTGGTGTAGTATTGGTTAGGGTTGTATTGTGGTTAAGTCATTCCACGAGACTCCAGCACTTGTATTAAATGGTCTAAGAAATTATTGTGGAATCTAGTGTGGCAACTGGGAAATTCATATTTAATTAAATGAATCAGGAAATAAAATGTTTTGAATAATGGTAGCCATAATACTGAAAGACTGCATGAAGTTTTATATGATTCACTAATAACCATCTAAAGAATGTAATCTGCTAATGTTACACAGTCTGACCTACTTAACAAGTTACTGATCTCTAGGTTAAAACTAGAGGTGATCATTCCCATCTCTTTAATGAGGAGTGGAGGAAATCAGGATGAGATTCATCTGTATTTCCACAGTGAAAAAGAATTGAAAACCAGTGGCTTTGTGTGACTGCTGACTCAGTTTTTAAAGGAAAGTGCTACGAGTTAAGGCAAGATGGAGAAGCATGGTGTTGGTTCGACTCTACCCCACGTAACCTAGTGCTTTCAGAACTTAAACAAATAGAATTGAAAGAGGGATGACATACAGGGTAAACTGTTAAAATGCTTTCTACAATAATTGGAAATATACACCAAAGTGTTTCCTTAGCCTCTTACATAGAAACATAGGAAATAGGTGCAGGTGGAGGCCATTTGGCCCTTCGAGCCAGCACCGCCATTCATTGTGATCATGGCACATCAACCACAATCAGTAACCCGTGCCCGTCTCACCCAATATCCCTTGATTCCGCTAGCCATTAGAGCTCTATCTAACTCTTTTAAATTCATCCAGTGAATTAGCCTCCACTGCCTTCTGTGGCAGAGAATTCCACAAATTCTAAAATTTACATAGCCTGCTCAGACATCTTCAGCTTTTCTTTACTCTTAAACAATTGATTTTCATGTGATATTATGTGATTTCAAAACAAACCCAATTCCAGAGTCCAACAAAGGCACCAATATTTCCGGAATAACTGAGTAACTGTGATGCATTTTACAAGAGTGATATTGTGGCTTTAGGGTTAGATCATAAGATCAAGTGGCATAAACATGTCTTGTAGTCCTAGTGTGGAAGATTGAGGAATGTTTTAATCTAGCTAACTTCCCTTTTCTCAGTAGATCAGAATTCCTTGTACCCACCCAATTCCTCTTTTTCACAATACCCGAACCTCTGAGTTAGACTTGGGTCTCTTTGGTGCAGGGACAGGTGACCAATGGAATAAAATAAATTTTTCACATACCACTTTTTAACACTTAAGGGCCTGTCCCACTAGCGCGCGATTAGACGCGACAAGCGCGACCTACCGTGGTCGCTTTAGTCGCCCGGCCTCGCGTGACCCTGTCCCACTGCGATCGCCGGAGTCTCGTCGAGTTGTGTGTAGCTGGTGTCGACATCGCGCGTAGTGTCCAAAAACCGACACTGCTTAAAAAATTACGCGCGGCAAAATCCTGTCGCGCAGAACGTGATTAACGTGATGACGTTTTGACGTTGTGCGTCTTCAGCGTGGCGTTGCGTGATGACGTCACTGCCCGACGTCGTGCAACGCGCATGCTCATGCGCATCGTCACGTGATGAAAAATAACGTCCTTCCTTCGGACGTCGCGCGTGTAATCGCGCGCTAGTGGGACAGGCCCTTCACTCGCACCGGGATCGCCTGACCCCCACGCGACCCCCGCGTCCGAATTTGTCGCGCTTGTCGCATCTAATCGCGCGCTAGTGGGACAGGCCCTTAAGTCATCTCCCTAATTTGTTCATCCCCATGTCAATTTACATGTTTATCTAATACCCTAGAAAATAATGTCCCCAATACAAAAATTGATTCATCTCAAATGGTACATGCTCAATGACTGAGCATCCACAGAACTTTAAAGTGAATATTCCAAAGATTCACAAGTTTTCAACTGAAGAAAATTTCCCCAGTGCTAAGGGATATGCTGACATCTCACCTCCAAGTACAAGACTCTACCGCAGTTGGAAACATACCCTTGGCAACTACGTTGACAATCACAGAATCTTAAGGGCCTGTCCCACTTATGTGTCCTTGGCACGCTAATTACGCAACCTCGTGGTCGCGTTGAGCCGCGACGGTCCAGCGAAAGTCGTGCGTGACTTCATTCGACCGCACAGCCGTGACGTCATTTGAAGACGGACACAAAATGCTGGAGTAACTCAGTGGGACCTCTGGAGAGAAGCAATAGATGATGGGAATAGAACAAAGGGAGATGTTTTGTATATAGTTAAAGGTAGATAAAAATGTTGGAGAAACTCAGCGGGTGAGGCAGCATCTATGGTGCGAAGGAATAGGTGACGTTTTGGGTCTAGACCCTTCTTCAGACTCCCAAGCTGGACAAGGAATTCCGCTCATTCCAGAATGCGCAAATGGAAATCTCCTCAAAGGATGGCACTTTGATCCGCGATTGTCGAGTGATCATTCCGACGGAACTGCGATCGCAAATTCTGAAAATGTTGCACAAGACACACATTGAAATTGTGCGAATGAAGGTGCTCGCACGCATGCACGTGTGGTGGCCAAATATCGAGACTGATATAGCCGACCACTGAAAGAACTGCACACCATGTGCAGAAACAGCGCATATTCTGCCGGAAAAGACCTCTGGACGCCAATTTGAAATGGCCACATGTTATCCAAATGAATAAATATCCGACCACCGAAACAACCATTTCTGCGCTCAAACATTTCTTCGCCATTTGGGGATTGCCTTTAACAATCGTTAAGGACAATGGACCCTTATTTGCCTTGAAAATGTTCGATGACCGGTGCAAACATCACTCAATCGTGCATCTGACATCAGCACCTTTTCATCCACCCTCAAATGATAAGGCAGAGCGGCTTGTCGACGTTTTCAAGCAGGCCATAAAACGTGCTGTAGGAATTGAAAAGAAATCGAAACAATTGGCATTGCGCGATTTCTGACAGCAATATCAAACCATTCCAAACTGCACCACCGATCGAACTCCAGCGGAGATGATGACTAAGGAGAAGGACAATGCTAACGGCATGATGACCAATTAAGAAGCTGCGTTCCTCCAGCGAAGACTGCACAGAACCTGACCAGAACCAAGTAGTCGGACACCCCGGTGCCAAATCGTGTGGATACTGGAGTGCCTGACTTGACCCTCCCCAGGCCTGACGAAGTTCCGCCAGATGAACTCCCCGCCGATCTGCCTGTGGTCCCTCGTTGATCGACACGTTGCGATCATGGTATTCCCCCAAGGCGTCTCATTCAAGAATAGAGAAGTTCAAACTGGAAAGGGGGGGTGTGATGTTTGGTGGACTGTGTGGGGTGGGAGGACCAGTTGCTCCTCCCGTGCAGCAGGTGCACTGCACAGCACGAAGGGAGATGTTTTGTATATAGTTATCTCTGTCTGTACACAGTGTGAGTGTGTAGTCAGATCGTGTGGTTGCAACCATTTTTAATTGTCTTGCTGCCAGCATTGAATTAATGTAGTAAAGACTTCTGTTGTACCTTGAAGACTCTCCAGTTTTATACAGACATAGAACAAGAACACAAAAGCCGCTGATGAGGAAAATTAGGGATAGTGTTAAATCCAAGAAAGAGCCATAGAAATTTGCCAGTGGAAGCAGCAAACCGGTGGACTAGGAGAAATTTTGAATTCAACAGAGGAGGACAAAGGGGTTAATTAAGAGGGGGGGGAAATAGAGCATGAAAGAAAGCTTGTGGGGAATATAAAAACTGACTGTAAAAGCTTCTGTAGATATATGAAGAGGAAAAGATTAGTGAGGGCAAATGTAGGTCCCTTACAGTCAGAAACTGGTGAATTTATAATGGGAAACAAGGAAATGGCTGACCAGTTAAGCAAGTACTTTGATGCTGCCTTCACTAAGGAAGTCACAAACAATCTCCCAGAAATACTAGGGGAATGAGGATCAAGTGGGAGGTAGGAACTGAAGGGAATCCACATTAATCAGGAAATGGTGTTAGGTAAACTGTACTCCTGCACCTATTTTTTATGTTTATGTTTCTATTTGCTGCAAAGCCAAACAGCATGGTATCCTGGGGTACATAAATAAAAGGCATAACATACAAAATATAAGGGAATATTACGTTGGATGTTTACAAAATGCTGGTTAGGCCACAACGAACAGGAACATGAGACGAGTTGGGCTGAAAGGCCTGTTTCCATGCTGCATAAGAGAATAATTTACAGGCCTGTGGGTCAAAAGTAGGTTAATGGAATGGATTGCTCTACCAGGAGCCAACATGGATTTAATAGGTCAAATTACCTCCTTCCATGCTTCAATAATTCTATGAATAAATGAATTCTATGATCCATTTCCTAGAGATGCTGCAGAAAAGATTCACTGGAATGGTTGCAGAGATGAGGAATTTAAGCTAGAGAAACTGGAATTGGTCTCCTCGGAGAAAAGAATGTTGAAAGAAAACTGTAATGGGTTTAGAGTTGATATATAGAGAATGGTGTTCCCATCAATTCATTCTCCAGGATTAAGGGATACCAATCTAAAAGTTTGGCAAAGAGACAAGCAGACTGTGAGCAAAGGCATTTCTTATTCAATAATTAGTTTGGATATTGAATTCACTATCAATGCTGGTGGTAGAGACAGAATCAATCACTGACCGATAGGGAATTGGATAGGCCAGAACAATTTTCAGGGCTGTGGGGAGAAAGCAAGAGAGTAGGATTTATAGATCCATAGCCATAGGATAAGGGGGAAATCCTTTAGGACCGAGATGAGAAGGACTTTTTTCACACAGAGGGTGGTGGGTCTCTGGAACTCTCTGCCACAGAGGGTAGTTGAGGCCAGTTCATTGGCTATATTTAAGAGGGAGTTAGATGTGGCCCTTGTGGCTAAGGGGATCAGAGGGTATGGAGAGAAGGCAGGTACGGGATACTGAGTTGGATGATCAGCCATGATCATATTGAATGGCGGTGCAGGCTCGAAGGGCCGAATGGCCTACTCCTGCACCTAATTTCTATGTTTCTATGTTTCTATAGCCAGTGTTTTCCAACTGAGATAAGGACAATTCAATTAAAATCGTATGAGAGAAGTGTTGTCCATGGTGGATTAAGTCAACAAACCAAGAGACAGTCAAGAGAGGAACAATGGCAGGTAGTCAAACAACCGGTCCATAATGCTCATCGACAGTTTAATCAAAACAAAGGGGTTCCTTGGGAAAGAGGCATTACAAAGTGGCAATGTTACATTGAAACCCATGGTATACAAAGTAGCGATTACTAGTGGTAGACAAGAGGACTGGGAGGTTTTTAGGATCTAGCAGCAAAAGACCAATTGACTCATAAGAAGAGAGAAAATTAACAAAGAGGAAACTTACATCAAGTATAATAACAAAAGGTTAAAGTTTTCATGGATACATAAATGGGAAGATAGTGGCGAAGGTAAATACAGGACCTCCAGAAAATGAGAGCGGTGAATTAATAGCAGAAAACAAAGAAATATGAGATAGGTTGAATAAATGACTTGCATTAGCCTTCCCCATGAAAGATATTAATAATATTTCTAAAATATCAGACAGGCTAATTTCAAATAACATGGTATAATTTACAAAAATCCCAATTACATGGGATAAAGTATTGGAGAAACTCAAGGATCTAAAGATGGACAAGTTGCCAAGACCCATGTGGGGGTTTTAACGGAAGTGACTGTAGAGATAGTGGACCCATAGGTTGCCAATTTTCATAAATACACTGAACTCCAGGAGGGTGCCAGAACTTTGGAAGATGTGACTCCCTTGTTTATCAAATGAGAAAGGCAGATAACTTTCGTCCAGTTCATTTAACAGCTATTATTGGCAAGATGCTAGAGTTAATAATCAAACTTAACATGGTTTTACAAACGGTAAGTTATGTTTGACAAATTTACTCAAATTCGTTGATGATGTAACAGAAATAATTGATAAAGGGGAACCTGTAAATGCAGTGTATTTAGATTTCCAAAAGACATCTGACAAAATACCACACTGGAGAGTGCTGCATAAGTTAAAAGCTTGTAGTGCCAAAGTGTGTTAGAATGAATTGAAACGGGCTGCAACATAAAAAAAGAATATTTTTCTGACTGGAAGGAGGAAACTACTGGAATATTGTAGGGATCAATTCTTGCCCTTCATTTGTTCACCATTCACATGAATGGCCTGGTAGAAGGAACCGTATGTAAGTTTTCTAAATTCTAGATTGTTTGAGTGAGTCTTTCTTTAGTAAATGTGGAACCCCGTCGAAACATCAAAATACAGCAACATGAAGTTGCAAGAAGATTTGTTTACACGTGCTCCATTTTCTTTGCAATCAAGGCCAATATTTGACTTGCCCCGTGCAGAAAGGAACTGCAGATGCTGGTTTCTCAAGATATGAACACAAAATGCTGGAATAACTAGCGGGTCAGGTAGCATCTCTGGAGAAAAAGGTGAAGTTTCAGGATGGATTCCTTCTTCAGACAGTTTCACACAAGCTGGCCCGACTACTTATATTCATTGCAACATCAACCAGGAAAGGCAGATTCAAATGAAAATCAAAATTTTACTTTTTTTTCCCTCGTTGAATAAAATCTTGTGTTTCTATTTTATGTGTATTTTTGAATATGAAACATAAAGTTTTGATGAAGAGCTGAGATAGATGTTGTCACATTTTATAACTTTATCCTCTACATGCTCATTACTTGATGCAGACATAATGAACAGTAAATTATTTAAAATCATTTAGTCATTTAGAAAAGGACTCACCTTGCATTACTCTCATGCACACTGTTTTAATGTGCTGGTCAGTAGGCTCTTTACCCTAGGAATGTTATGTAAAAAAAGAGATTTTGTAAAATTACAATGTAAAACCCAAAACTCGGCAGACAACTGGAGGTCTTGGAGCA
Source organism: Raja brachyura (assembly GCA_963514005.1). The sequence continues at coordinate 107,033,909 of OY740785.1, forward strand.
TGAATAAGTAGAAAGGTGTACTCAGAATTGTATTCATACAGGTAGACCCTGCTTTCCAGGTAAGCCTGTAAATCCACGATATCCGTGCAACCCTTGTGATCCCATTGGTCCTTGTGACCCCTCTGTACCGTGCAGTCCACGGAAACCTTCTTTGCCATGGCTTCCAGCCAGACCCGCTTTACCAAGCTGGAAATTTAAAAGACAAAAAAAAATCTCAGAATAAGCAGAGCTTAAAGCTAGTGTAATTTTTACTCTAATCCGGAATCTTGTTACTTCCTTTATATTTTCATACCATTGAAATTAAGACTTATTAATGCCTTATTGATGTCAATCTTTCCCAAAAGCAGTAAAGTATGGGAGTACTTCAGGACTTGTATATGTTTCTTTCTATCTACAATCTAAATAATTTTAAAACCTGGTGTTATTATGATCACAACATTCTAAGTTGTTACTTCTCCTGAACAACAAAGATTTGGAATGCAATATTGCATAATGTCAAAATGACCTAGCTGAAATTCTTAGAGATTATTGCCTAGTGATGTGATGCAGTACATCAGCAAGGCAGAGAGAGAGGCAGACAGACAGAGAGAGGGGGAGAGAGGGATAGGGTTGGGAGAGAGATACAACATGTAAACGGACAGTTTGGCGCATCAAGTCTGCGTAAACAATTAGAAGTTGCAACCTTTGTTTCCTTGGTTACAGATATGGATGACGAGTTTAGATGAGCCATTCATCTTAATTTTAAAGCACTAAGACAGCAAGTAAGAGAGAGAATATATTTTAAGTGATACATTCTCAAAAATAATGTTGCCAATGCTAAATTTTACTTCCAGTTTTTTTAATCATTCTCTGGCTTGCCAGGATAGTTTTTGTATATCATATTTAAAAATAATGCAGAACAAGGCCATTGCAGCTCCCAGTAGAGCAATCTCTTTAGTCCCATTCATTTTCTTTTTCCCCCACCACTGTGTAATTTACTCTTTCACACATGCCCATCATTTGATTCTTTGTCTTGTGATAGAATCAAAATGGGATAGTCAAGGATATGTTAATCATGTTCAACATATTCTATGATGGCTGATGAGGTCAATATGAGACCCTCGGCCTCTGCCACAAGTGGAGCATTGGGTGGGTGAGCAGGTAGGTAGCTTAGGATATGATGCTCTCCTGTTGTTTCATTGGGATGTTTCTGTGCACAAAGGATTTAGGGATCCCAATGCCACCTTGAATATGTTTCTTCATTTTGTGTGGTCATAACCATCTTCAAGAGAAAAATACTAATCTAATACCTTTTGAGAAAAGCCCCAACGCTAACTTTTCCTGTGGCAGATAGATTCCTCTATTACAGAGCTTGGGATAAAGCGTTTGCTTAAAAAAATCTAGTGAAGCTATGCATAACAAAGTCTCCCCAATGTTAAAGCCGCAATGTTGGAATGTTGTCTCATTTGATACCCGAGTTTATTGTGACCTTGCTTCTGGAGTGGAGGCAACATGAGTTGAACAATTTCCCATTTTCCCTGTAAATATTACTAGTATTCCTCAGAATTATTTTCCAATAGTTTTCCCAACATTAAGTTTTCATGACATAGATGGGGATCCATGCTGACTCAGAGCATTCCCATACCCCCCACTTATTTCTGTGACAACTTATTTCACAACCATACAAGAATCACTGTGCTATACAGTATGTACAGAGGAACCAGAAAAAAAATAACAGAATAAACAAAAAATACATACAAGACCATCCTTTCAATTGTGATGCAAATGTATATTGTAGTCTTCCACTGCCCAATCACTAGCAATTGAAAACTACATAAGTCGTTGTTTTCTCACCTTAATAGTATACTTTCCTCTTATTGTTTTTAATTTCTCAATCAAATTTCCTGAAAAGGTATATTTCTGTAGCATTAAGGAAAAAAAGTGATAAAATGATAACATTAAAAGAAACTTGCAAAATACTTACAGAACCCTTGGGACCTGGGCCTCCTATATCACCCTAAACATTAGCCACATGGGGTGCAAGTGGCAGGAAGGGAGAAAAGAAAAAAACAAATGAGTCACATCCTCTTCAAAGACAATGCTTAGCATATTAACAATACAAATCTTAAACTACATCATGGCTATGTTTCTAAACAAAACATCATAGCTTTAAATTTGCTTGTACTGTGAAGATCATAAAAATAAAAATAAAACATAATAGTATTCTGAAGTAACTGAGCGGGACAGGCAGCATCTCTGGAGAGAAGGAATGGGCGACATTTTGAGTCGAGACCCTTCTTCAGACTTCTTCACTCTGAAGAAGGGTCTCGATCAGAAACGTCACCCACTCCTTCTCTCCAGAGATGCTGCCTGCCCCGCTGAGTTACTCCTGCATTTTGTGTCTATCTTCGATTTAAACCAGAATCTGCAGCTCTTTCCTACACATAATAGTATTCTGCCTTGACATAAAGCTTTGTTTTCAAAACAAACATATTGATATCTAAAGAAAAACCATAAAAACTAGTTTAAAAGAAGGGAATTAAACAATGGATGCAAAAAGTATATTGCAAGTCAATATTCCATTTTATATGGCGCATACAGCACAGAACAGGCCTCAACAGGTCTATGCCAACAGTTATGCTCCACATAATCATCTCCTTTCTCCTATCACTCTTCATCTAACACCATTTTAATATCCTTTTTCTTTATTCTTCATATCTTTTTCCTCAAATACATGTTTAGGTAAGGGGGAGGTGCAGCAAGACCTGGGTGTCCTTGTACACAGTCACTGAAAGTTGGCGTGCAGGTACAGCAGGCAGTGAAGAAAGCTAATGGAAGGTTGGCCTTCATAACAAGAGGATTTCAGTATAGGAGTAAAGAGATTCTTCTGCAGTTGTATATGGCTCTGATAAGATCACATCTGGAGTATTGTGTACAGTTTTGGTCTCCTAATTTGAGGAAGGACATCCTTGTGATTGAGGCAGTGCAGCGTAGGTTCACGAGATTGATCCCTGGGATAGCGGGACTGTCATACGAGGAAAGATTGAAAAGACTAGGCTTGTATTCATTGGAGTTTAGAAGGATGAGGGGATATCTTATAGAAACATATAAAATTATAAAATGACTGGACAAGCTAGATGCAGGAAAAATGTTCCCAATGTTGAGTGAGTCCAGAACCATGGGGCTGCAGTCTTAGAATAAAGGGGGGGGGGGGGCCATTTAAGACTGAGGTGAGAAAAAACGTTTTCACCCAGAGAATTGTGCATTTGTGGAATTCCCTGCCACAGAGGGCAGTGGAGGCCAAATCACTGGATGGATTTAAGAGATAATTAGATAGAGTTCTAGGAGCTAGTGGAATCAAGGGATATGGGGAGAAGGCAGACACGGGTTATTGATTTTCGACGATCAGCCATGATCACAATGAATGGCGGTGCTGGCTCGAAGGGCCAAATGACCTCCTCCTGCACCTATTTTCTATGTTTCTATTTCTATGCCTCACTCTTTTTGGTAACACATTGTGATGAAAAGTTGTTTTCAAATATTTTAGTGCATTTAAAGTAATAAAGTAATGTTGATCAGATGAAGCAGGAAGGAGAACAATACCACCATTGTACATTTTTGACAATGACAATTCAATATTAAAGATGTTCTTAATTTCCACTTCTCCATTATATTCAAGAGACAGTTATAACTTTAATATAACAATTAAATGTAATTTAGTTTTGGTTTATATTTTTCTTTCTTCCCTTATTTCACTAATACACTTTATTACAGACAGATATTGAAACAAAGAGAATGGTCTGAGGAGACGAAGGAGACTGTCACCTTCAGGACAGTCTTAAGTTGGTGTACTTAGAACATGAAGACAAAGTTGAATTTACGATATAAACCAGCAAGCTCAAACTGTGGGCCACCTACATTAGTGCTGAGAATATCAACAATGACCCTAGAATATGCAGTGGCTAAGTGCTATACAACAGATGCAGCACCAACTACCTTGCTGATGTCCAACTCAATACTGTAATTACTGTATTCCTCCACAAAATCCAGTGAATTGAGAAAAATAAATGCCCACCCAATTTCTTCTGCCAGCATGTGAAGTTACACAATTTCTCCTGGACCCATGCAGTATATATTCACTAGGGCAATTACAACTCAATTAAAGATCAAAACGTCAAAATTAATAAACAAGAAATCACAAAAAAGTACTTTGTGAATGACTTGAAGCTATCTTGACTCCATCCTTTCTCCCTGGTCCAGTCCTCTCCCATACATTTACAACACTTCAGATGTCTTCCACTACTTCATTCCAATCGTTTCCAATTCCCTGGTACCAAACAGTTCATCTTCGCCTTCACCATTAATGTACAATTCCAATCCCACACCAGGAAAGTATGAAGGCTCTCAACTTCCTCCTTCAATATAAGCCCCAACCAATGTTTTGCCAGACTGTGTTGGTGAAGGGGCCTCTGATCAAGGAACAGTCAGATGGCCCTCCCACCATCTTGATTTTCACAAATTAAACAATGTTCTTCCAATCACTTTCTCCAGATCAAATTTATAGCTAAAGGCACTCACTTGGGTCTCCCCATGGTCTTGAGATAATTTGATAAGTTACTCCAGCAGCTTGTGTCTATTTTATAAACCAGCATCTGCAGTTCCTTGTGTCTGCAATAAGGTCTCCGGCGCGGCCTGAGGACTTCGGGTGCCGTGGTCTATGGGGAGGAAGCGGCCGCTCCAGACATTCCAAGCCGCCGACACCGCAGTTCCATCTTCCCAGCAAGAGGGCCTGAAACATCGGACTGCGGAAGCCTCAATAGGCCCGACTATGAGTGAACGGGGTACGGGACTGGACTTTGCTGTCTTCCCCCACAGTGGGAACCATTGTGGGGGGGGGGTGTTTTTATGTTTATTGTTAAATTCTTTAATGTTGTGTCTTATCTTTATCCGTGTGCTGCAATGGCAAATTTCACTACACCAATTGGTGTATGTGATAATAAATGTCCCTTGTATCCATGAAGGTCTCCTCGACATAAAGGAAGCTGATTGCAGATTGGGTCACTGCTTTGCTGAACAATGTATTTAGTCCACAGGGTTGACCCTGAATTTGCTTGCAACTTTAATTCTCCATTCCACTCACTCTCTGACCTATAAGTCAGTGGCCTCCTGCACTGTTACAAGGTGGCCCTGTACAAGCTGGTGGAGAATCACCACTTCTTCCGTTAGGCATGTTGCAGCCTTCTGGACTCAAAATTGAATTCTACAGCATCAAGTAATTTCATTTCTCTGTCTGTATCAGTCATCATCTGAGATATTGTCTCAATTTGTTGGGTTTTTTGCCTTGTTTTTCTCTTGGAGTGGAGGAATTGTCCAGCCTGGCCATCCAGGAATGTCTTCTTGAACTGCATTTCATAACACATATTCTTTTGTCAATGTTCTCACTCTCTAGCTGCCTCACTTATTGTCCACATAACCTTGTTTACAGTTTACTCCCATTTCTGCCAAAGGGTCATGAACCCAAAACCATAAACTGTATTGCCTTCCACAGGTGCTGCCTGTTATGCTGAGTGTATCAAGCATTTTCAGCTTTTGAAACCAATAATTCCTCTATTGTTTGACTACAATTTATGAGGAACAGGCTATGGGCCACAGAACAACCCAATGTGAATTCCGCAGCAATATACTCTGTGATACACAGTGTAGGAAGGATCTGCAGATGCTGATTTAAACTGAAGATAAACACAAAAAGTTTGAATAGGCGACGGTTCAGGTCAAGACCTTTCTTCAGATGGAGTGAGGAGAAAAGGAAACGAGAGATATAGACGGTGATGACCCAAATCGTCACCTATTCCTTTTCTCCAGAGATGCTCTCTAACCCGCTGAGTTATTCCAGATTTTTGTGTCTATCCTCTGATATGCATATCTGAGTTCAACATCTAAATGTCTAACCCAATGGATAACTCTCTTGAGTTAAATATTTAACCGTACAAGAGAGAAATCTGTCCATGTTGAGCTAGAAGCCACACAGAGCAGCATGTGAGGCTAAACTGAAAACCTCTATAGTTGCTTAATCTTGTCCTAATTTCAGAGAGTAAATATTAGAATAACTATCAGTTCATAGTAACAATGTACATTGAGTACGTATTGCTTGCTGGCATCCTCACAGTCTTATTAGGAAGAACAGTCTGCAAAGGACATAGTAGGTTATTCAGACGAATATAGCTTTACTCTGTAAAATTATCAACATCTCTTACCATCACACCCTTCTGGCCATCAATACCATCTCCACCAGCAGGACCCTGAAAGACAATTGTTTGAAAACATATTTAAAACCAGAATAATACGATGATAGCCCGTTGTGTGAATATTTAAAATAATTTATTCTCATTTTAGTGCATTTGTACATTTATGACTTACAGTTTCACCTTTAGGTCCTGCAGAGCCGACAGACCCCTGAAAACAAATGCATGAAATAAAAACATATTAAAGTATTTTCATCTCCAGGAAGCTGAACACGAGAGAAATAAGTAGCTTGACAGGAAAAAAAAGTCAAACATATAAATAGATGAAACCCACATAGATGACTTTAGACTTAATTGCAGATATAAAGATAAATCAGCAAGATCTGTTACACAGTTTAGGCAGACAGATGGGGTACCGGAAGATTGGAGGGTGGCTAATGTAGCACTTTTATTTAAGAGGGCTGCATGGACAATCTAGGGAACTACAGGCCGATGAACCTAACATCAGTGGTGGGAAAGTTACTGGAGGAGATTCTGAGAGACAGAAAAGTGTATTTCGAAAGGCTAGGACTGGTTAAGCATGCACAGGAAATCGTGCCGTTCAAATTTGATTTGAGTCTTTTGAAATGATGACACATATCTAATATGGAGACCCTTCTTCAGACTGATGTGAGGTGGTGGGGGCGGGAAGAAGAAAGGAAGAGACGGAGACAGTGGGCTGTGGGAGAGCAAGGGAGGGGAAGAGGGAGAAAGCAAGGACTACCTGAAATTGGAGAAGTCAATGTTCATAGCGCTGTGGTGTAAACTACCGAAGCAAAATATGAGGTGCGTTCCTCCAGTTTATGGTGGGACTCACTCTGGCCATGGAGGAGGCCCAGGACAGTAAGGTCAGATTCAGAATGGGAGGAGGAGTTGAAGTGCTGAGCCACCGGGAGATCAGGTTGGTTATTGCGAACCGAGCAAAGGTGTTGGGCGAAGCGAAACCTCCGCTTGGTCTCACCGATGTAGAGCAGCTGACACCTAGAGCAGTGGATGCAATACATGAGGTTGGAGGTTGAGATTATCTGTTGTATATGCAGCTTGTAGGGTGGAAGGCAATGACAAGGGGACTCTCTGCCCTTGTTACGAGTGGGGGGGATGGGGAGTAAAAGCAGAGTTACAGGCTATAGAAGATACCCTGGTGAGAGCCTCATCTATAATAGAAGAGGGGAACCTCCGTTCCCTAAAGAATAGGGACATCTCCGATGCCCGGGTGTGGAACAGCTCATTCTTAGTTTTTATTGGTGTTGTAGGAATAATGTACAATAGTCCAGAAAATTTGACAGTCCAGCAATATCATAGTCTTGAGAGTGCTAGATTCACCTGGACCATTGGGAGGAATTGGGAGTAGGGGATAGAGACCTTACAGGAAGCAGGGTGGGAAGAAGTGTAGTCCAGGTAGCCATGGGAGTCAGTGGGTTTATAATAGATGTTGGTCAGTAGCCTGTTACCTGCGATCGAAATAGTGACGTCTAAAAAAGGTAGGGAGATGTCGGAAATGGTCCAGGTGAATTTGAGTGCCAAATGGAAGTTAGTGGTGAAATGGATGAAGTCAGTGAGATCTGCATGGCTGCAGGAGGTAGCACCAATGCAGTCGTCGATGTAGCAGAGGTAGAGGTCGGGGATAGGGCCACGGTATCCCCTACAAAGAGGCAGGCATAGCTGGGACCCATGCGCGTGCCCATAGCTGCGCCTTGGATTTGGAAAATAAACATATTTAGTAATCTTGTAAATTACACTAAAATTAGTGATATAACGGTCAGTGAAAAGAAGTATCTAAGACTGCAACTGGATCTTGATGAACAGATGCGAGTCAAGGAATGGCAGATGGAATACTCAGACATGTGCAAGATGTGTATTTCGCTTGGGGCAGGACCAACACAGTAAATGGCAGAGCCTTGGTGTGTTGTAGAACAGAGAGACCAAGGGCTACAGGTACATAGTTCACTGAAACAAGAATTGTGCTGCTACTAGTTCCCCAGTACTTAATATCCAAAGTAAAATATAATGCCTTGGCTTATCCTAAAGCAATAAACTTTGAGATTCATTGCTAAGTATTTAGTTTATCATATAATGTGCATCATAGAACTAATATGAGAAGCCCTGGTGCTTATTCTTAATGGACACTCAGACTAGTAGAAGGAGAGGTGAAAGGAGGTTATATTGGTCTCAGAAGACCAGCAGCTCTCAGCAAGTGACAACTCCTGAATTTAATGGAACAGTCAAAATTACAACAACAATTAAAACTAACTTAATCTAGCACTCTCAAGATTTTGATATTGCTGGACTGTCAAATTTTCTGCACTATTGTACGTTATTCCTGTTAATACTCCAACAACTTTTAATTCACTTTTTCGGATGTTACCAGTAATAACATGATTTTCAAATGGATCCAGTAAACTTAAAGGGAGTAGAGGAAACAGTGCCCTGGTGATTTTAAAGGGAACGTGAAACAGAACCTTGATTACTTTCAAGAAATTATGGAAAACAGGGCTCCGGTGATTTTCAAACGAGCAAACAAAATGATTCCCCATAGGGGTTCAAGGGATCGTGGGACTAAGGATCCTGGTGAGTTTCAAGTGGACAAAGTAAGTTTCACAGAATCACGGGACCTGGGCCCACACGACTTTAAAGGGAGCAATGGGAAAAGGGCCGGTGAATTTAATGGGAGTGTTGGTAACGGGAATCTGTGAGTTTAAAGGGAGGCAGACCAGATCAGGTGAGCTTAAAATGAGTGCTAGATACAAGTTTCCTGGTGGTTTAAAGAGAGTGCAGGAAACATCACGTGATGAACGAGATGCAGAACCATCAGCATTTCATATTATAGATTATCAGTCTTATTTACCCAACTTTAGTCACCAGAACACATATAAAAGTTAACAGTTAAAACCAGCAGCACTCTCAGTTTTTGTGGACTTGGAATTATTAGAAGGATAGTGAGAACCAGCGAGTTTGCACTTAAGGTTTTTTTATAGAGGTAACAAAAGTTCTTTATCATCCTTTATAAATAATATATAGGAATCACAGAATAAGCAGAAATATATTGAATGGATAAATGCAGCACAATGGCCTGAATTCAGATAGCATTCATCAAGTATGGTAGGTTTACTTCAAGTAATTACAATTATGGTGCAATAAATAATGAAGCATGCAAGTAAAGGAAGAGTAATTGAGCCAAAGTCATACAACACAGAAACAGGCCGTTCAGCCCAACTCATCCATGCCACCCATCTAAGTAAATTTTGTTTTCTCTCCTTTAGCTCATGTCCCTCAAAATATTTCCTATCCATGTAAATGTCTAAATGTCCTTTAAATGTTGTTATTATACCTACCTCAACTACTTCCTCTGGCAGTTTCTTCCAAATACCCACCACCCTTTGTGTGAAAAGGTTGCCCTTCAGGTTCCTATTAAATATTTTCATTCTCACATTAAACCTATGCCCTCTAATTCTTGATTCACCTCTCCTGAGAAAAAGACTGTGCATTCATCCGATCTATTTTATACACCTCTATAAGATCGCCCCTCAGCCTCCTGTGCTCCAATAAATAAAGTCCTGGCATGCCCAGCTTTTCCCGATAGCTTAGTCCCTCAAGTCCTGCCAGCATCCTTGTAAATCTTCTCGGCTTAATGGCCTCTTTCCTGTAGCAGGGTGGCCAACACTAAATATAATACTTCATCTGCAGCCTAACTATCATCGCGTTCAACTGTGACATAACATCCTAACTTTTGTACTTAATTCCCAAAAGCTTTCTTCTCCACCCGATCTACCTACATCGCCACATTCAAGGGAACTATGTACTTTTAAAGTGACAGCCATTAACTGGCGGAACAGATGATGATACGAGGCTATGCAGAAAAGCAAGGGTGTGGCATTAACTTGTTCTGTCCAATAATCCTTGCCAGCTTTTCCAGTAGTATCTCTCCATATCAATTTATCAATCACAATTGCCACATGGAATTTACTGCATTTGAGCACAAGCTTCTGTCTTTTTAAATTTACTACAGACCTCTGGTACAAAGATATTTTTCTTACCCGGTCACCTTTACCACCAGGCAAACCACCAGGACCTGGAAGACCAGGATAACCAATATCACCAACGGAGCCCTGCAACATTCAAAAAGAGGAACAGGTCATGAAGTAAAATATTTCAACTGGACATATCACTTAACATTTAGAATTAGATATATCTTGACTGCAATGCTTAATATTTCTCATTCATTCTCATTTTCAAATGTATCAAATGAACAAAAGACTCTTTGCATCCTGCTTTTAAAAACCTTATTGAATTGTCAATGATTAATTTGAAATGCATTTGAACATTTTTTGGATATACTCTGGAAGAGAAGCATTTTTTCTGACCCGGTCTCCTTCAGTATGACATTTTTTTTTTGTGGTTTGAATTCCTCAGTAACAGTGAACGCTTTCAGCTCAGCCTCCAGAGCTGCCATTCTATGTTCCTGTGTAAACAGTGGCTAGATAAACAGAGGACTAAATAGAGGCATTGATGGGACAACCTTTTCCTTCCAGGAGCAACATGCAACATACTATCTTCCTTTCTTTTAGCACTGTGGACAATATTTTCACAGCTCCATTATAATTTGAAGTCTAGATTAATACTAATACAATTCTTCTTTACAGTATTATGGTCTCTGTGCTGACATCTACGTGCAAAGTCGGGCAATGCATTTTAGGCCAGAGGTGCGAATTCAAATACAACAGATGGTGCTGCTAAACTACCCTGTAGTACAGCAAACTCACAGTTAAAACATTACTGGCCAATCAACTGAAAACAGACATTTTCTTTAAACATCAGCAGAAGAAATGAAAAAAATACAACTTGAAACCTCTCATGGCTCAGGACTGTCAATTCAATATCTTTAAAGTGTAGTCATGGTTATAATGTAGGACATATACTTGCTATTTTCTGCACAGCAAGGTCCCACAAATAAAAATGTGATCATTCTCAGATAGCCTGAGGTTGGCAGAATTTAGTTAGACACTGGGGAGAATTCTCCTTCTTTTCAGGTCGGTGTCAACAATTCATGTTATCAGAGGGAAGGCATGGCCTCAAAGTGTATTACCCAAAGTCTGATATCTCTGACAATGCAGTGCTCTGGCATCTCTCTGCTGAAGCTCGAATTGAATGGCCAATCTCAATTGTTCATCCCTTGGATGGAACTAGTATCTGTTATGATAATTTAATTAATTACCTTCATACCTATAGATTTCCAATGTTATTCACAAATGCCCCTAAATTCTAAATCACTAACTGCAAATAAGGGACTACAATGGGGCTTAAAATAATACTCTGATCATTAGCAGGACAGTTTTACTTAGGATCATATTTGGTCAATATAAAATGATGTGTCAACTGTAACATATTCATTTCAAATGCATTTCCCATTAATTATTAGCATCAGTCACTTATTTTAAACATATAAACATTTTAACAAGGTAGAGTTATATTACATGCATGCACGTTTATCAGTATATTTGTCATTATCACCAGAAAGAAAAACATGAAATCAGTTGAGACAATTGAACATTGAAGAGCATACATACATTCGCCCAGAAGGAATATCTAAGATGCTGAAAAAAAAGTGCTTACTCGTGGGCCATGTGGACCTGGAGGACCAAGGGAACCAGCTGGGCCTCGACCACCCTTTGTAAATCAGAAGCAAAGAAATATAGATTGTAAATGGATTGCAGCATAAGAGAAGAGATCACCGAGTCCGTCACATTGTGGATTATGCTGACTTTCTTAGGGTCATCTAACACCATATTTTCTACAGAGCAGGTGAAAATGTATTCAGATAATAAAATAAAAAGCTGGAATTACTCAGCAGGTCAGGCACAATATCTTACATCTTCAACTGAAACACTAATACTGTTTCTGTTTATACCAATGCTGCCTGAACGATTGCATTTTTATTTCAGATCCCCAATGTCTGCAGTTTTCTTTGAATTTCAAAATACAATCGCTGCTCTTTCATTAACTTTTCATGTATATGTGAAAGACTATTTCCTAAACCCCTTGAAGAGCTCCACATTGAGTTGTTCCGTGTTCTGCTGAGTATTTGAATATCATTGCTAACATTAAGGTGCCCTGTAATTCCGTCATTTACTTGCTCAACCATTCAATGAAATACCACCGTTGCCTTTTCCAGTCCTTCAAACCAATGGTATTGCAGGAGCTACATTTCTTGGCGTTCTAGCCAGTGACATCTATCTTTGTGTTTTGTTTTAAAAACAAAATACTTGATTCATTTACCTATGTGATGCTCTCACTCAGATAAATTTTGTTGCTGCTATACCCGATGCATGTTGGCTAATAATGTCGAGGGAACTAGGTTCTCCAAATTTTGCCACGGGATATTAACATCTACATGAGCTGTGAGCTGGCTCGGCAGGTTATTGGTTTAATATTTTAACTTTTACCTGTGAAGGCAAATACTCTGAAAGTATTGAAAAGAATATCAGCTGCTGCAACATAGGGTCTTGCTGGATTGATGATTTAACATGAATCAAGTGTTTTCCTCGTCTATAGTTAATTTGTATTTGGCCGCAGGCTACGTCTTGGGTATTTAGTCTTGGCTATTTAATGAACATATTTTCTTAATTTTCTATGTGAAATGCAGTGTTGAAAATGTTTAAGATTCAGAACAAAACCATACAGAGGAAATCATCCTAATGCTTCCAATACTACTCTGTCCCCAAATATGAAATTTCTCAGCACAAGCTTTTCAGATTCACTAGCCAGGAAACTCTAATGCACCCGATGATCTCCAATGCAAATAAACCTATGCTCAAGGACTGTAGTGTGATTAGGGTATTGGAGAATGAGGAAGAGGGAAGGCGAGATCTGAGCTCTACTGAGCTGAACTGATGATAGGATGGAAAAACATCAGGGCACACGCTGTGATGGTCAATGGCAGTGTAGAGCTACTGGAATATTTGCCCTCATGATGGAATTATTGGGGAGGAGTTATGTTGAAGAGGTCTTTGTAGTGATGATTAGATGAGGTAGAGAAATATCAGGGATCTTTTTTGTGAAAGCCTGGAGTAACAGCGAAGTTGTGAGGGGTAGCGGGTAGAATTCTCATTATGATGAGAATCGTGGAGTGAAGGTTAGTTGGAGATCAACATCCCCATTGAGGCTTTCATTGGATCTCAGGGGTGTGGAAGAGTGATAGGGAAATGGAGGAGGAGATCAGGGATTGTGACCTAGGCCTGGAAAAAGAGATTGTGAAATCAGGCCCTGTGCCATGGAATATCACAGGGATTAGTACAGTGCCAGAGTGGCATGGTATTGAAAAGGAATCCATACAGAGATTACATTGTAACTGCAATGGTCACCCACAGTATAATATAATCTAAATGTCCCAATGCTTATTCAATAGCAATGTTGAGCTGGGTATGATATCAGGCCTTGTGCAAAAAAATCACAATAGTGGCACAAAGATCAATTTTTCCATAATGACATGACCCAGAAATGATCTTTAGCACATTTCACCCTAGAAAAGAAAATCAATTATCCAATGCATAATGTAAAAAAAAAGTATTATTCAATTGATTTCTAATAATGTTGAAGGGTTCTTGGTCATCAGAAAAATCTAGGCATTACACCGTCTAACTTAGAGGCAGTTTATCAAATTTGATGTTATCATGTGGAATAACAGATGCTATCTAATATTGTCTGAAAACATTTACCTGGATATTTGTGTTCGAATGGTGTATATAGAGTAAATTGGATTGCAAATATGATGCTTGTTTATAAGAGCATATGGGACCCTCAACTTTAAAACCAAAACAGATATCAGTGCTTCAAGACCAAGAGATATCAAAGAGTCTTTAGAATTAATTAAATTAATAAAACACAAATAATTTAACTATTGCATAGAATTTTCTGTAAATTCCAATTGGTACTCATTTGTCAAATTCCACCAGCATCATGCTAATCCAATTATGTCAACGCTTTTAATTTAATTCCGTGGTCAACTGAATAACTAGTCATGTCACTCACAATATTCCTTCTTTAGTTCAAAAACCCTGTGGCAACAGTACATGTTCCAAGTTTACTCATTATGAAGCGCCATCTGTGAAATCCCCATTGAGTTTTTAAAAAACCTAACGAAGTCCTGATCTACTGATCCTGTATGGAATTCTCACACGGAGCAGAAGCTGCATCACTTTTTTTGGAATGTCTAATCTTTTCTTTAAATGACAGTATTAATAATTACATTAATGGATCAATTCACAGTTACTGACTCAAAAAAACCCCATAAAACTAATCCTTGAGTTTAGACCTCAGAGGATTACATGCATATCTCTTGGACCCACAATACCTCAACTCTGATCAAGAAGGCTCACCAGCGTCTCTTCTTCCTGAGGAGACTGAAGAAGGTCCATCTGTCTCCTCAGATCCTGGTGAACTTCTACCGCTGCACCATCGAGAGCATCCTTACCAACTGCATCACAGTTTGGTATGGCAACTGCTCTGTCTCCGACCGGAAGGCATTGCAGCGGGTGGTGAAAATTGCCCAACGCATCACCGGTTCCTCGCTCCCCTCCATTGAGTCTGTCCAAAGCAAGCGTTGTCTGCGGAGGGCGCTCAGCATCGCCAAGGACCTCTCTCACCCCAACCATGGACTGTTTACCCTCCTACCATCCGGGAGGCGCTACAGGTCTCTCCGTTGCCGAACCAGCAGGTCCAGGAACAGCTTCTTTCCGGCGGCTGTCACGCTTCTCAACAACGTACCTCGGTGACTGCCAATCACCCCCCCCCCCCCCCCCCGGACACTTATTATTATTTATTCAAATCATTTGCTGTGTCGCTCTTCCAGGGAGATGCTAAATGCATTTCGTTGTCTCTGTACTGTACACTGACAATGACAATTAAAATTGAATCTTGAATCTTGAATATTTTGGAGAAATATTTAGCTTCCCTGCATTCACACTCTGGAAAATTGAAGTTTTAATC
Source organism: Raja brachyura (assembly GCA_963514005.1). The sequence continues at coordinate 107,049,151 of OY740785.1, forward strand.
TCCAGGCAATTTAAGAACATTACAAAATGAAATAGCACCAATGTCACTTGCGATGGAAATGTTTGCTGAAAGAGCTACCAATTAACCCAAGCGCCGGATCAGAAGCCCAACAAATTGTTTTACTCTTTATCCAAATTTAAGATGTTTCTGCAGTCCTTCTTCTAGATCGTAACATTTAGCTGAATAAAACAAATTATCACCTTCCTCCCATTCTTTGACCGGTCCAATGATCTGTGTTTTCTGTCGTTGGAGGCAGTTTTTTCTCATCTGCTTTCAATTTTTCGTCATTTTGCCTGTCCCACTGAGTTATTCCAGCAATTTTTCTTTCCAAAGCAGAAGGAATGGGTAACATTTTGGGTCAAGAACCTTTTTCAGACTGATGTCAGGGGAGTGGGCGGTACATAGATAAGGAAGTGTATAGATAAGGAAGTGTGAGGTGTGAAAACGGGACACAGGGAATGTGGTTCAAGGAAAATGTTAGTTGGGAGAAAGGAACAACAAAGCAAACAGAGATAAAATGTAGTCAGACAGTAAGACTGGTTGGAGAACTGGGAAGGGGGAGAGGATGGAGAGAGAGGGAAGTTAGAGAAGTCAATATTCATACTGCTGGGGTGTAAGCTGCCCAAGCGAAATATGAGGTGCTGTTCCTCCAATTTGCATGAGCCTCACTCTGACAATGGAGGAGGCCCAGGACAGAAACGTCAGTGTGGGAATGGGAGGGGGAGTTAAAGTGTTGAGCAACCTGGGAGATCAGGTATGGTTAAGCGGACCGAGGGGAAGTGTTCAGAGAAACGATCGCCGAGTTTGCGCTTGGTCTCGCCGATATACAGGAGTCCATACCTGGAACAGCGGATACAGTAGATGAGGTTAGAGGAGGTGCAGGTGAACCTCTGCCTCACCTGAAAAGACTATCAGAGGCCTTGTTCGGAGTCGGGGGTGGGGGAGGTATAGGGACAGGTGATGCATCTCCTGCGGTTGCTGGAGAAAGTACCTGGGGAGGGGGTGAGAAGGGTCGAGTTGACCAGGTAGTTATGAAGGAAACGGTCTTTGCGGAAAGTGGAAAGGGGTGGAGATGGGAAGCTGTGGCTAGTAGTGGGATCCCGTTGGACGTGAAGAAAACGTCGGAGGATTATGTGCTGTATGCGATGGCTGATGGCGTGGACTCTGTCCCTGTTACAAATGGGGGGGGGGGGGGCCAAGAGGGGAGGTGCAGGTTATCGAGGAGACCCTAGTGAGGGCCTCATCTATAATGAAAAATGAGGACATGTGATGAAGGGTCTCATTACTGTAAGCTAAACAGTTTCTCTTTCTGCATTTGCTGCCTGACCTGTTGAGAGTTTTCAACATTTTCTGTTATTTATTGAATATATGTCTGCATAGAAGCATGCTGAAACCAACAGCACTAGTTCTTGCACAATGCTTCATCCTATCGCACTGTAAACTGTTAGAGCTCTCAGCATACAGCACAGTTGATAATATATTTGTAGACTGAAGGGATGAATCATAATGCAAGCAATGCTCTTCAACTATTGGTAAATGTTACTGAATGAATGATCGCTTTCATGATGGAGATAGGATGGGACAATTCAATACCCAAGGTATAGGTGGGTGGGGTATAAATAGACAGGGCTGTGGAGAAATGTGTTGAGGAAGTATGTTCTTTCTAAATAGGGGCTATTGAGACCCTCCTGAGCTACAGTCATTCGCTCGAAGAAATTTGCCAAGGAAATCTCTGTACAACACGAGTACAGTCCTTGAATCCTGACACTTTGGGTAAAACCTACAATGCAGATAATTAGATAGATGCATGTCTACAAGGGACTGAAGGTAACCTCAGATTTATAAGGCTAGAGCACAAAACTAATATAATTCTCAGTTTTACCACAAGGATCAGATAAAGTAAAAGTAATTTTCCAAAATGTCTTTACTATTTGGCAGTTAGGTCCTCTTTGTTGTTCAATACATCCCTGCCTTGCACACCCGAGCACTGTCAGAGAATTCAAGATAGCATGGGAGATGAGGTGCCTGCTCTGCCCCTGAAGCCCTAACATGGAGCACTTAGGATGTGGATGTATTTTGTGTTCAGTCTCTTCACCTTAGGCCAGGGGTCCACGACCCACGGCCCCCGGGCTGAATGTGGCCCGTAACCCAAAATCATTAGGCCCGCAGGGTGACTTTTTTCCCTGTAATCATCCAGCTCGCCGGGCGCCCCCGTGCAGCGGCCGGGCGGCCCCGTGCAACAGCCGGGCGCCCCGAGCTGCGGCCAAGCTCTCGCTGTACTGCATCCTGCGCAAAGCCGCCGACACGGCCGCGCACCTTCTGCGAACATGTTTAAGAAAGAACTGCAGATGCTGGAAAAATCGAAGGTAGACAAAAATGCTGGAGAAACTCAGCGGGTGAGACATGCAAGGATTGCATGAGGCTGCCTCACCTGCTGAGTTTCTCCAGCATTTTTGTCTGACTCTGGGAACACGTGATTTGATGCCTGCCATCCGGGGCGGGATGGGGGCGGGATACACGTGTACACGTGATAGAGGTGGCCCGCCATCCGCTCACAGACATGCGTCCTGGCCCCTATGCAGAACAAGGTTGCAGACCCCTGCCTTAGGCTGATGTGTATGTAGCTATGCGTGTATAAATATGGTTTAACAATCTGGATGGAAAAACGCAGGTGACGGTAAGATTAGTTTTTTGTTCTTTAATTTAATTAAGGTTTTAAACTAACTTATGATAAATGTATTTTAAATAAATACATAGAAACAAAGAAAATAGGCGCAGGAGGCCATTTGACCCTTCGAGTCAGCACCGCCATTCATTGTGATCAATAAACCGTGCCTGCCTTCTCCCCATATCCCTTGACTCCACTAGCCCCTAGGACTCTATCTAACTCTCGCTTAAATCCATCTTAAAATAGTTCTTACAATTTCTTTAAATTATTTAAATATATTTTGATTATTTTGAAATGCCTCTGAAAATCAGATTTACAAACAGTTAAAAGTATTTCACGGGGTGAGCAGGGGGAAAGACGTCATGTCAGCCTATGACAAGGTGTCAGAATCCACCATTTGAGGCCTTGCTGCTGCTAACAAAATGTGCAAACTTATGCAAGAGCCACAGCAGCAAGGCAGCAGGAATTTGCATAGGAGAAGAATGTGAGGGGACAATCAGGTAGGGCACAATCCAATCCCAATGCAAAGCTTTCCTAAAGTGTGCAGATATTTGGTTCCTTTAATACAATTGAGGAGCCAAGAATGAAGGACTAAAGAAAACAGACTAAATTAAAGTGGTATAACATATAAGGGAAACTTACTTAAAAGAGAGTTATTAACCAATTAAATTTGTTTCTAATACGATTGGTAGAATCAGAAAACTGGAATATTTAAGATTAAATAGACAGGTTTTGAACGAAAGTGACTAGGCTGATATATCAGAAATGTGCTTGCAGTATCAATATCAATTCTGGTTGGTTGGGCCAAATGGCCTGTTTTTATTCTATAAATTCTAAATTATACTTGATACTCAAATAAAAAGTTAAATATATATGTTTATGTATCTGTAACCTAGCTAGTGAATGTGCTCCTCTATTTTGTGAATTAGTATTTTTCTTTTCATTTCATTTTGATGAGTTATTTGTGGGATCCACAGACCCTGCCAATGGAATGGCAGCAGGTACTAGATAGGTAAGGGTAGAGTGGTGGGTAGGTTAGGAGGTGCCGGGCTCCTACCTTTCAACTTTGCTTCCCTATCGTGCTCCTGATAAAGAGATTTGAGGTTCTCAGTGCCATTCCGCATACTCCTTTAAGGGCCTGTCCCACTAACGCGACTTTTCAGCAACTGTCTTCGACCTTCAAGCTCGAGGGCACTCGCCTGAAAAACCTCGAGCTGGATCGATCGTCAGAGATGAAACCGTGAGCTGGATCGACTGTCAGCACACACACGAACACATCGCAAAGGCGGGGACCAGGGGAAATGGGGGAGCGCTGTCTGAAATTCACACCCGCGATGAACAGGAAGGTAAAAGATAGCTGGCACTGTGTACGGTAAGTCCTTTCGAGAGCGCAGAGTGGGGGTGGGGGGGGGGGGGGGAGGAGACAGTTTTGCGATGCCAGACAACTTTAATAAAATTTAGCGGGCATTTAACATTACTGGTCGGTTTTCCATGGTTCTGAAAACTCCAATGAGCTAATTAAAATGCCCGGTCAGCAAAGGAGATGGCCTATGGCTACTTCAACTACATGGCGACCCCACTCCACTGCACTACGAGTTCAAAAGAACCATGCGGACCAAATTTTACTCGCGGAAAATATTTCAGCATGCTGAAAAATTTTGTTTGACCAAACTGAAGGCGCGAGTTTGCGGGAACTTCTCTCGAGCATGAAGGAGAGTTACAGTGACCTCCTAGGACCACGTGTCGACCATGCTGTGAGATTGAGTCGAGTGCAAACTCTTCTAAACTCGCAAATTAGGTCGCCATAGTGGGGCATGCCCTTTACCAAATGGATTAATCATGGGGCAGGGATTCAAATGAGTTGATAAAGGAGTACATATTTTCAAGGAACAATTTATTACCACAGTTACATGGATATAAATATGCTATTAAATCACTTTTATGTAATAAGTTAGTTTAAAGTATGAATCAATCTTAACCGCAAATAGTTTTTTTTGTGACTACCAACAACATTTATCATACCAACACTGAACAAATATAAGAAAAGCACCATTAAATTAAATTGGTTCTGACAGACTGGTTGAAATGTAAAGGCAGTTAAATAGTGACTACTTACCGGAGAACCGACAAGGCCAGGTTCCCCTAGATCACCTCGAGGTCCCTGAGCACCCTGCCATAATCAAAGCAAAGAGAAAGAGAGCTTGAATTTCAGATCAAAAACAAAATGGTTTGGACTACAACAAAAAGGGATTGCCACTATTGGTCACAATTCAAATCGGATTGGAGTTGAATCCTACGCAGAGTTAAAACGTCGTTTTTCACCTCTTGCATTATTCTCAAACCTAACGCAATGGTTCAATGCTATTTTTATTGTCACATGTGTGAAGTACAAATGCACAGTGAAATTCCTTCCTTACAAACAGCCCAGTCTAGTATTGCCTTACCTAAGCACATCCCCGATTAGCAAAGTGTACAGAAATAGTCTACTGATCACACGTGCAAGAGGCGTCATGTTTTTGCGCCATTTTCAAAGTACAGTCCATGCTCTAGTTGTTATATTGAGATGAATAAGGTTTCCATTTTCCAATGTCATAGATCACCATTCTGAAAAGAATTTAAAACTGAAAGCTTTAGCACCTTTTGGGAATGATTTGAAGAACGCTAAATAGGTGAGAGGTAATAGATTAATATTATGACAACTAAGAAAAATAACAAGAAGAGAAGAGTACTCGTGGGGATGATAAATGCCAATACATAATGATTGTCAGGTTTTGTTTTACAGTGATAAAGACTGAGTGAGGTTCATGTTGTGTCAATATGGGAATTTTTTTTTATAAATTAACTCTGTTGATGTCGGTTCATGTCTTCAAGCATCTTTTCCAAATTCCATTTCTTCAAATGTAAGCCTACAAGATGAAAGCAACTTGAGGCATCACAGTTCAGTCAATGTTCCTCCCACCTTTTCTCTGATATCCAAATTCTAGGGCAATAGCATATATTGGAAGCAGAGTTCCACCATGCAGATTGGGGGTCCAACTAATGACTGACTAATGACTGTCCACTGATGAAAAATCCCAAAATATGTTTTTTTGGATATGGTTTGCCTTCCGTGCCACAGGCACTGAGTAAAGAAAGAAAATTACCAATGGAAGTTGGGCGGGTTGGAGCAAACTGAAGCATTTATACAGCTATTCAATTCAAATCATCATCCCCTTACAAATTATCTTACAATTTTCACCAATGAATGTCAGAGTAAGTCACCAGTCTAATGGCCTTCAAACCTATTATCAGGCATGTGACCATGTGAACAGCAGGTGGACAGTCACATTCATGATACTTTGAAATACATATCATTCACGTGTCACAACTCTACTGAATTGATAAATCTAGACTTATCAATTATTTGAGAGAAGTGATAAACTAGTGCAAGCCCTTCAATTTTTTTTAAATGATAATTCTGTAACTGAAACATCACATAAAAGCACACCTAAGTAAATATTATTTTTGATCGACTGAATGATCTGATTTTTCCATGAATATGTACAGAGTTTGGAAACAATATATTCTTGCAACATGTTAGTGCAGGGCAGCTATTTATTACACGTTTCTCCTTATCCTCAAAAGGCGATTTAAAATTTTGATAAGAATGATAAAAAAATTAAGGATTTTAAAATAAAGAAAAAATCAAGAACATAATGAGATAATATGTGCAACCCCCATTCTCCAAATCTATCCAAAAAAACATGTTCAGAGACAACGTGTTCACAAATGAAACAAGACATTTGAAAGAAACGGAACATTAAAAAGTACAGCACAGTAACAGGCCCTTCAACCTGCAATGCCCATGCATTATGAATTTTATACATTATTGTTTAAGAAAATATCATATTACTGTCCTATAGTTCAAGATTAACTCACAGGTCTGCCAGGGAATCCGATTGTACCAATCAATCCAGGGGGACCTTCTTTTCCCTGTTACAAAACAAGCATAACAAAAACAAGAACTAAGAAAAAAAAACTTTAAAATTATAAAGAAGCATACAATCGCGATGATTTAAAAAATTCAATATCGACAAAATTTTGATTTTGAAGAAATTAGCAATCTGTAAAGTTGAAAGATTATCTCCAGCATTGCTTCAATGAATTTGAAATTACAAGTATATTTCTTTAACAGATCTTTGAGACTTTCTACTCTTCTAACTTCTTTCAGAGCAAAGTAAATAGGAAAGGAAAAAAAGACTATATGCTCAATACAGACCTGTCTCTAACTCGTACACTCATACTCCCTGCAAGTCACTGCTTCCACAGAACTTTCACAAGCCCACTTAATATCTTGACGAAAGGGACTGAAAAGTATTTTTCTTTATATAAAAACAAATCATGGAAATTTTCAGATTGTAGCTATTATACATGCAGCTATTATACACGCAGCTATTGTACACATCTTAGATACTTTTTTTGACGCTCATTGATCAGGAACCATCCTGTTCCAATTTCACCATCTATATTTATCCTTTAAGCCACTCACTCATTCTATATCAAGATTTCAATCTCTTCACTAAATCTATAAATCACGTGTATTCCAACACCTGAATTAATTTGCCCTCTCCTCAAAATGAAAAGACATAAATAATGTTGTCTTTCAAAAGGCTACACAAAGCAATAAAGAGGCAATAAATAAAGGAGACTGTATTGGTCTTGTGCTGTGTAGCCCATCCTCTTACTCAAGCCCTCTCCAAACATATCAAATAATAGGAATTATCCCAAATAATGAAATCAAATTTTAAAATCATGTGGCTGAGAATTTTTCATACAACTCTTCTCTACTCTCCTGTTGCCAAAAATAATTCTTGGAACCTTTAAAAAAAAATGGCAGTTAATAAATGTAATAAGCAGTTCATTGAGAATTTAAATTATTACAGCATTGCAAAGATGTTCGGAAATACAACAATTTCATAATCTCATACCTTTGCTCCAATTGTACCGGGAAGTCCTGGCATTCCAGGCAAACCCTAGAGAATAAAGACAGGTTTAACAAATAAGTTTATCTTCCTTAATTGTCAGGACACATTATTGATTTGGATTAAATGAAGATCAATGCATGGTTGCTTCCCCTCTCTAACTACTCACCTCTAGTCCAGTTCTGCAGACCCTGCAATGATTATCCATTACAGGGGGGGGGAGTCTTCACCTTCATCAATGAATCAATCTATGACCTTATGTCACTCAATGTCCATTTTTCTCAGTTGATTCTTCCCACTCTCCACTCTACTTTTGGAGGCTGAGTTTCCAACTCAGCCCATGCTACTTCTACATACACATTATAGTCTCCTCCAGATATATTTTACAGGCACTTCTAGTGATTGCCTTATCAATACCCTGACTGATTTGACCACGTTGCTAAATGTGAAGCATTCTCCATCATTTTGCTAACAGTGTCAGCTCTGATTGTACTGAGCAGAATCAAAGCAATGCAAATAAGGAAATAAAAATCCTCAAGATATCACGGCTCATTTCTCTTTAAACCCACAGTTTTAACAGCAGATAGAGGTGTACATATAAAACGTATACATACAGGCAGACCACGAAGTCCTGCTTCACCTTGTGTACCCGGCTTGCCAGCTTCACCCTACAAAGATCATAAACAGAAAGGTTAATCACACATGTATCTTATAAAAATTCAATTACCACATGAAACAAAAAATTAGAAAAGGAATGAGATTTACCACTGATCCAGGCATTCCAGGGATACCATCACGCGAATCAACACCAGGTAAACCCTAGTGCACAAAAGAAAAGTCTATTCAGGGAAAATATCCACAGACACCACTTTTTCCTTTTTTTTTTAAAGTGCAGAAATACAACTAAATAAATACATGAGTTACACATTGTTCGGGTTCAGGCAATAGAGAAAATGCCATTTGCATTAATAAGAAGAACAGAAATTGTTGGGCTCACTCAGCAGTTTACTCTACATTTGTGGAGAAATAGTTGAATCTCATGGTTCTAGTAGCTCTAGCATAAAGTTAATGATACACCATCTCTCCATTGTTGCCATTGTCCAGCCTTGCAATGATGTAATTGCTGCTTTTATTTAAGGTTGCTCGATCAGTATTTTATTGTTAAAACTTCCAGTTCCAGAATATATTTAATACTATTGTTTTTAAAGTTTTACTTTTGTGGCAAAACAAATGTAATTAACGTAGACGTTTCAGCTTATATTTCATGGCAACTAGATAATAAAACTGACAAAATAAATACTCACAGAATCTCCCTTCGATCCAGGAGTGCCTGAAATTCCCCTGGGGCCAAGGCGACCCTGAACATAACATACAGAGGGACAATAGACTAAGTCATGTACAATTTTATAAATCTGGTACATCATACTATATTTGTCAGTATGCCTCGTGGCATTTCCCCATTAGGCAGATATGGTTGGCTTCAGTATTTATATTTGCAGAATTGACTTCATAAAAATCCACAGCTAATTGTAAAATATATAAGACATTCAGACACTAAAAATAATTATTTTTATAATATGCTGGGATATAGAGCATACCCACTCATACTTTTCATCCTCTCAACATTGAATTGTCCGTTTGGTCTATATTGGCTATGTCATCTCTTTGAAAGAGCTATCCAAATTTGTCCCATTGTTATCCATGCCTACAGACCTGGCAAATTTTCCCCCACAAATATTTGACCAACATCCTTTTGAAAGTTGCTATGGGATCTACCCATGGCGCACTTTCAGGTAGTGAGTTGCAAGCTAGTAACAAAACACAAAGCAATTTTTCTCCCCATCTTTTCTCTGTTTTTTAATGATTACAAAGGTCCATTTAAATTCCTTAATAAATGCTCATTAATTAAAAAAAAGTTGCTAAACAAATATCCTAAGCTTACACATTAGCACCCAAAAATAAAAAGGGGAACATGATATTACTTACCAGAGCACCCTTGGGGCCAGGCTCACCCAGTGGACCTTGCTCTCCTATGTCTCCCTGAAGAAGAACAAAATTATTACACCACACTGAAAAATATTACAATGAGATACAAATATATTTAACCTTGCAGCATATATTCCTTGACAAACATCAAAATCATTACATAATTCTGTTTCGCTAATAACTATAAAGTACTGTTAGGTTTCTAAAATCCCAAACTAAAAGGAACTAGCAATGGCAACCAATTGATGTAGAGCCACTCATGTTAATCAGTGCTTTGTACAGGGATCCAGCATCCACGAGTTTATCTGAATATTAATGTTACATAATTTGATCCTGATTTTTCATCAATGATTTGGTTCTAATGAACTCTTTTGCTTTATACAGCAATCAAGCCTCAGGAAAGCCAAAATTCATTCAGTTATTTAATTTCCTTTAAACCATAAACCATTGTTTAGCTCCAACTGCTCTGCCCAGGACAAGAAGAGAGTAGTGCCGAACGCACTTTGGGAACTACCCCCCCTGCAGGAACTATACATCAGAAGGTGCAACTCCAGAGCCAACAAGATCATGGGAGACCCCTTCCACCCCAGCAACTGACTGTTCCAGCTGCTAGGGTCAGGCAAACACCTCCGTTGCCATGCTGTGAAAACGGAGAGGATGAGAAGAAGTTTCTTCCCAGAGGCCATTAGGACTGTAAACTCCTATCTCTCCAGGGACTAACTTTACTGTACCTTTTTACTGTTGTGTCTTTTTAAAATTGCTGTTTTTTTTCTTTTTTTCCTCCCACAAATATGCAATATGTGAACATGTGTTTCTATTCCATTGTGTTTTGTAGTTTTTTTGCACAATCCGCAAGCATTGCCACTTTTCATTTCACTGCACATCTCGTATGTGTATGTGACGAATAAACTTGACTTGACTTTGCACAAACACTACATTAATTGCATTTTCCTAGTGTATTTCTCTTAGCCACAGTCCATAGTAAAGATAACACTTAACACTTCAGCATATGACTGAGAAGATATAATTTTTCAGATGAGAAGTTAATGCAAGGGCTCATTTTCTACATCAGATAATATGGAAGCTAGGAAAGTGAATGCTGGAATCAGAGTGCATGATTAACCAGTGCCAGTTTGGCCCCGTGCAGGATACAATAATTTTTGCTGCCTAAATTGGTTCATTTTATACAAAGGAAAGGTAAGGTAATCAAAGCCGGAGCAATAGAGCTATAAATATGAATGACTTCACAAGAATAATTCAACTGAGAATTAGGTAAAATGCACTAGGTTGATTGGGTAGGTGATATGGAAAATAAGGTTGGTAAACAGGGAATATGAGAATTGAAATGCAATTAACAGAGAGGAAGAGAAGACTCTTCTATGGGCATATAAATAGTGAATAGGTAGTAAGAGTAGGCATGGGGGCCAATTAGTAATAAAGAAAATAATCTATGCATGGTGATAGAGGGCATGGCAGAAATAATTGATTAGGAAGATTATACTGATAAAATTTCAGTAAAGGCTAAGTATTAGAGATACTGGCTGGGGTGATCATTGAAAAATGGGAGACTTTAGAAAGGCTAGATATGCTTTAAGTAAGTATGTCACCATGTCCAGATGGACTGCATACAAGGTTTCCAAAGCAATTGGAGATGGAAACTGCAAAGGGTCCTGTTATAATCCCCCAATCCTCAAGAGATAGCGAGGAAATGTTAAAAAGAGATGCAGGGATATGTCCAGAAGCTACAGGCAGGGGGGGAGCAGAGGAGGGGGGGGAGAGAGTAGGGGGCGGCGGGGCGGGAGAGTAGGAGGGGGGGGGAGAAGAGGAGGGGGTGGACAAGAGGGGGGGGCAAGAGGAGGGGGGGCAAGAGGAGGGGGGCAAGAGGAGGGGGGGCAAGAGGAGGGGGGGCAAGAGGGGGGGGGCAAGAGGAGGGGGGGCAAGAGGAGGGGGGCAAGAGGAGGGGGGGCAAGAGGAGGGGGGGGCAAGAGGAGGGGGGCAAGAGGAGGGGGGCAAGAGGAGGGGGGCAAGAGGAGAGGGGCAAGAGGAGGGGAGGGGGGGAAGGGGAGGGGGAGAAGAGGACGGGGGAGAAGAGGATGGGGAGAGGGGGGAGGAGGGGGTGAGGAGGGGAGGAGAAGAGGATGGGGGAGAGAAGAGGAAGGGGGGAGAGAAGAGGAGGGGGGGAGAGAAGAGGAGGGGGAGAGAAGAGGATGGGGGGAAGAGGAGGGGGGGAAGAGGAGGGCGGGAGTGGGCAGCGGGGAGCAGGGCGGGCGTTAACTAAAGAACTGCGTGTTCAGCGGCACCAATCAGCGGTCATGGACCTGAGGACACCGTGCGAGTGGGGCACGGCCGCTGCGAGCGGGCGGACACGAACTCGTGGGAGGCCGCGGGGGGGTGGTCATGGACCCGAGAGGAAGGGTGGGGGAGGAGGAAGGGAGCGGGGAGTGGAGAAAGGGAGCGGGGAGTGGAGAAAGGGAGCAGGCATCAACCAAAGCACTGCATGTTCAGCGGCTTCAATCCAGAGCCCGGGGGGGAGGGGTCATAACACGGGAGGGCAGGTTCCTGAACGCAATACTCCCTTGCTCCCGGCTCCAGGGCCCAAGGGGAGGAGGGGGAGCGATGTCATTCGCAGCGCGTGGAACGTAGCGCAGGCCGCGCAAAGCAGACCCATTGTGACGCCATCAGCCAAAGCAAGGCGGGTTCTTTGAGATGTTTGAACATTTTGATTAATAATCGAGAAATAAAGCATGAATTTTTCAGGTAAGATGATTTCGGAATCCACGGGATAAATCTCTACCAGAATATGTAAAACAATTATATTTATAGAGACCTAAGAAAGCATACAATGCCATATACCTTCTTCGCCACCTAATAAATTTGTCTTTCCACTTTCAGGGAACTATGGACGTTAACACCAAGGACTCTCCATTCAACAACATTCCTTGGTGCCTTCCCGTTTACTGTATATGTCCCACACCAACTTGACTTGACTTGCCAAAATACATCACCTTGTACTTGACAGGATTAAGTTGCATTTGCTAACTCTTTATCCAACTTTCCATCGGATCTAAAATGTTGCGATACGTTTGCAGGTGATAACTGATTGGTGATATTGTTAATAATGAGAGCAGTAGTCTAGTGAGGGTGGTAGCTACAGAATTAAATTGAGTTCGGGTAGGGAGGACAATGGTATTTCATCCTAATAATTGTGAGATGATGCATTTCAGAACATCTAATAACAGTAAAACATATATAATGGCTGGGAAGGCCTTGGGAGTATTGAGGAACAAAGGGCTCTTAAGGAACAAATCCAAAGATCCCTGAAGTTGGCAGCACAGGTGGATAGGTTGGTAAAAAGGCTTATGAGATGCTTGACTCGAGTAGCCAGGACATAAAGCGTAACAGCAAGAAGGTCCTGCTACAACTTTATAAAACATTTGTTCGGCCACAAATGGAATATTATGTATAGTTCTGGTTATCAGGCTATAGGAAGGAATAAATTGCACTGAAGAGAATACAGAGGAGATTTGTCAGGATGTTGACAGAGATGGACTATTTCAATAATAATAAGAGACTTTACAGGCTGGGCTTCTATTACTTGGAGCAGAGGAGGCTAATGGGTGACCAACACAATAAGAGCATTGATAAATTAGATTGTAAGAAACGTTTCGCTAATGCAGAGGTGTCTAGGACTAGTTTAAGGTGAAGAGTAAGAGGATGCGAGGATGATTTTTCTTTCCACCCAGTGAGTGGTTACAATCTGGAAACGGGATTGTTGGAGGCTGGTACTCTCACAGCATTGAAGAAGCATCTGGACAAGTGGTTGCATTGCCAATCCAAAGCAGGTTATGGGCAAAGTGCAGCTAAATGCCATTTGCATAAATTGGCATGCCTTAGCAGGCTATCGGCAAAGTGGTGGTTAATGTTATTTGCAGAAGGTGCCTTATGATTAGCATGAACAGTGGGCCGAAGGGTCAATACCATACAACTCTAAAAGGAAGAGGTATTAGATACACCGGTGGACTTAAAGTTGAACATTTCCAAGAGCATGAGCTGTTTCCCAAACTGTCACGGGAGGTAAACAAGAAGATTGTTGCACCTCTCACATGGTTTGAGGAAGGACAGAAAATGTTCAAGAAAGGCATCAGAGATCAACCATTTAATTACAGACCAGTCAATTTTCCCTCAGTGCTAGGGAAATTACCTGACAATATTCTGATGGACAGGATTAATTTGAATTTGGAGAGATAGGGACTAGGTGCCATCCAGTGATCATTGTGATGTACTAGACACAATCTGGGCAGCTAGTTATTAATGGACTAAATCATAAAACATCTCAATATTCAACTTTGGAACTCAAATGCAGACATTGGGAAATCCACACCCTCTGCTTCAACAAGAGACAAAACGATGAATTATGACCTAATTCATTAGACAATAGGCAATAGAATAGTCAAAACATTTATATTCAGCCTCTACCCTCTGAATAAAAATTAAAGGAAAGAAAATGTGAAGTCAAAATCTACTCACAATTGGGCCAATAGGACCGACACCACCAGGTTCACCGACCACTCCACGAGCTCCCTGCAGGCATAAGACCAAAGAGTTTTAGAAGAGAAGAAAAAAAACAATCTCCTCAGAGCAGGATGAACATTAAGTTACAAAGTTGAAAGCGTTAGAATGTTTATTCGCAACTTGGCCATGAAAATTGGAAAATTACAGGAGCCCCAGCTAAAACTTGTCACAGTTTGAAATGAATGGACAGCAAGTTGTCGCAACATGCCCAAGTATTTCCCAAACTGGAATTACTGGGCAGAACTGCCAACCTGGTGGCTGCATTCATAAATCAGCTCTCCTTTGGCCAATCAAGGCTATTTTGGGGTTCTGAAAAAATAATATTCAAAAGATGTATCATGAACTTCAGAAAAATTATTACTCTGAACTGTCAACTTTTTTTGCATACGTGACTGTTAACATTATAAAATCTCTACAAGTTGGCATCCCTGACCCACAAATGGACTTACCTTTTCCCATGGTCAAACTTAAATTTTGCAACTACATGTGGGCCTGGTTCCACAGTAGCTCTGTGAAGTGGAATGATCGACAGGCAGCAACCAAACCTCAAGCCTGATCAGCCTATGCAGCGTGGCGGGGACTTTAGATCTTCGACCGCCAGCCTGTGGCCTACACCAACCTGAAGCCGCGGTCTCCGGTGGGGAGGCACCGATACAGGACTTACCTGGACTTTACCTTGTCTACTCATCTGGACGCCTGCAGCGGCAGCTGCGGAGGGTTGAGGTCCCGACCACGGGGGAAAATGGAGGAGGACTGGCCAAATTTTGTGCCTTCCACCACAGTGATGAATGCTGTGGTGGATGTTTATGTTAAATTTTTATTGCGCTTTGGTGTGTTCTTTTTCATTGTACCGCTGCTGGCAAATTCATTTCACTTGCACTTTATGTGCAAGTGACAAATAAAACTGATTGATTGATTGATAGTTAAAGATAACTCATTGCTGCCAATAGCCTCATTGACAAATCCATTAAAATTCATTATAACCAGAGGTATTTAAAACTGTTCAAACAGATTTAAGTAATTAACAAATAATAAAATGCATTTACTAAAAAATATATTAAACTGCCATAAAATCATAAAGATAAAATACAAATAATTAAGTCACTTGCCCATATTTATCTTTGCAATCAAGGTTAGTGACTGCATTCAAATGAATTGTGTTACACTACTCACACAGTGGCTGGATGCAAGGTACATTCAGTCCTTCTCCTCAGGATGCATGTGGTCTGTCTCTAGACCCAGCATTGAGTCCAGCCATGGAGCAGAAGATCTCTCACATATTTCTGATTCACAATTCAAGACCCAGATAATGAAGTCAGACAAAGTGACTCACGAGAAGAACATTGTGGGTTTTTTCTCTACAGTAAGCCCAATTACTATCTGTGGTATAGATTGTGACGCACGTGAACATACTGTAACTAGCCAAGGTCATTCAGTGTCAATAATTCAGCACCTCAACTACTTTTCTGCCCTTAATTCTGTACACTTTACCAACTACAGTAGCAATCAGATTGAACAAAACGTACAATACTTTCCAGCTTTAGGTATTTCTCACAGTTATAGCATAGATTGTGTCACAAAAATGGTCTATATTTTCTACGATATTCTGCATTGTACAATGCTAGATTTTGTTCTTCGGTGCATTAAATAAATAAGCTCCGATCTCTGGCACTGCCTATGTCATTGCCCCTAAGTTGGATGTTGTGGTACAATGGATTTCTGAACCCAATAATAATGCAGAGTTTGATTTGGTGAAATATGCCCTGAAGCTGCATTGCAAGAGAACCCATGCAAAGTTTGTGCAAGGCCTCCAGGCAATGAAATTCTGATGTGCTTGTCAACCCACATTAAAAAAGGGACAACATGCACAAACAGGCACAAAGGCCTTTCATCCACAGCTTCCAACCTGTGCATTAAGTGCACATTGGGGGAAGTGATCAGCTGTGGAGCACGGAAATAGCGTAAATAATCAGGGAATGAGCCTAGTTTGAGGCTATTGTCTCAGAAAAGATTAGGAGAGTGATTAAATAATATTAAAGGACCGACTAAGGGAAGTTTAGCTCAGTTAGGCAACCTGGTCCAAAAGGGCCAGTTGAGTTGAAGGACCCATTTTCGTGCAGTATAGTTCTGTGACTAATACAAGAGCAAACTAAACCTCCATTCCAGCTAAGACCTGTTCAAGGCCTGCACCATTGCAAATGCACATCATATGATCTGGGTCTCATTCAAAAATCTATTGATGTACTGGGGTTTTTGGTAAAAAAATTATCTCTGCCACAAATGTATTTATTCAGGCACTGAATAAATGAAGCAATCAATTCACAATCAATTATTTTCTGTACTTTCACAGCATGGCACATCAGTAACATTTCCATTGCCCCTCTCTCCCTACAAAAACAAATGTATAAACTTAAAAAAAATCAGTAATATAGAACTCATCGAACAGAGCATCTGCAATAAGGGAGGTCAAATGTCCTATCATAGTTATGATATCCATCCCACAGACCTTTTCCCAATAGTTCAGTATTAATCCAATTTAATTCCAAAAATACACAGTGCGTCTAATTGTTCGGAGATTCTGTTAAACGATATAATTAACCATGCCAAAGAATGGATCATTTTAAAACAGAATAACAGGGCATGAAAGTTCCCTAATTTCTTTGGAAGGGATTTCAAACTTCAAAATGCTTTTGGTATCTGTTTTGCAGCTTTCTGCAACATTGTCACCCACAGTAGATAGCAAAAGACTTGCTATCTAGGTGCATATTATAGATAATTTAGGCCACCGACAAACTTATCTTCATTGCACCAACTCAACTTACCCTATCACCCTTTGGTCCTTCCATGCCACTAAATCCTCTTGAGCCTTGTGGTCCCTAAGGTTGATAAGAAAACGTCTTGTTAAACATACTATTGTTAGAGAAAATAATATGTGTGGTAAATATGATGCATGTTTTATACTTTTCCATTGCAAGCCATACCACCTAATTAGATTTTTAATTTCTGTATTCTTTATATATATCTTTGCAAAAATAGAGATACTTTTCCTGCACAGTACCTTGTCACAAAGCTTTACCTGCATGAGGATAAGAACCACAGGCTGATACTAAATTTCTGTCGTGGTTTGAACATTAAAGGGGCTGTCCAACTTGGGCGACCTAATTGGCAAGTTTAGAAAAGTTTGAAAAAATGACATGTTGAAGACCTCCTTCGACTATGTTGAAGACCAGCTTCGACTAGCTATGGCTAGCTACAACTAACTTCGAGAAGATTGGACACCGAATAGTGGAGAGTGAAGACAACCTCCTTCGATCTCCCTTCGACCTCTCTTCTACTATGATGAAGACTATTTACGATTCCTTCGACTACCCTCAATTACCTACGACTAACATGCCATCCTTCTACGACTCACAGAGTCTTCTCTGAGAGAGTGGTGAGTGTGTGACCTACTCCTGCACCTATTGTCTATTGTCTATTGAATCAACCTAAGAGTAAAAAAAAGTATCGATTTTTTCCCATGGCAACATTTTTTTACTCACGGGCAATTTTTAACATATTGAAAAAAACACCACGACCTAGCTGAGGCCTCGAGTACGTGGAGACCACTCTCGAGCATGAAGGAGAGTTACAAAGACCTCCTACGACCTTGTGTCAACCATGCTGCGAGTATGAGTCGAGGGCAAACTCACCAGAACTCGCAGATTAGGTCGCCAAAGTGGGACAGGCCCTTAACAAATGTTGTACAGCCCATTCAGTTGACAGATACCATTCAGGAAAAAGCAATTAACAGAAGAACATTTATTTTAATTATATTTGAGATTAAAAATACTTTACCGGAGGGCCTTGAGAACCAAGTTCTCCAGGTTCTCCCGATTTACCCTCTTCTCCCTAAAAGATAAAGCAAGCATTTTTGAAATGAGAAATATGACACACCTATTTTCGGACATAATAAACCAGAGCACAGCTGGTACTTGCATTTGCAAAAACCATAGCTAAATAATGTGCACTGTACTGCACATCTGCAACCTCTGCAAACACACCATGAACAGAAGCAGGAATCGTTTAACTGGTTACAAGAATGCAAATAATTATTTTCATCTATATACAGGATGTAGCTAATGGAGAAACCTGAGTAATTGAGTCTTCTTCTTCTTGCGTATGGCTTGCACAGCCTAAAGTTGGAGGACAACGTTCTATTTGATCTTATTTGATTGTGCATGCCGGGTTGATTGCATTCGTCGAAACAGGGTGAAGGTTGCAAAATAATTGAGTAATTTCCGAGACAATTGTAGTTCTAGGAGTTTGGGTATTTAAAACCAGTGAGGAATGTTGATTATAGTTCCAACTTGAAAATGTGTAGTATTTCTATGTGCATGTCATGGGTGGTAGAGGTTGAGGGCTTCTATTTCTTCTGTCCTTGTATTCTTTCTAGTAGATTCAACAGTAGGCTTAAACACACAAGTCAAACAGCAGAGAGAAGACAGCCTTGCTTAACTTCAGATTTGATCAGGAAGCATTATTTTTTCCATTCATTGATTTGGTCTGCGCTACTGACAGTTGTATCCATTTCTGCATCATTTTGGGAAACCCTTTCATTATACAATGGACATCAAAGGTCTTCTTCTGGTCAAATCTGACTCGGCAAGGGTCCACCTCCTTGTCCCACATGTAAGTGATACGCACAAGGTTGTTGGAGATCTTCTTGTCATTTGCTCTAGAGATCCGGTCCAGATGGATCACCAGCCCAGTGCAGACTTGATTCAATTGTAATCTACATTAAGCAGTCTGATGGATCTCAACATTATGATTATTTATGTCTTCCCTATCAACATATAGATGAAGGTACTGATTCTCTTCCTCATACCGCCAGTTTCAGGCACAGCTGTGTACACTGCCAACAGGTCCAGGCAATCCAGTCTCACAAATCCAGGTTGCACATAGCCAGTAAGCCATGACTGACAGGAGCTTTCTTTGTTTCAGGCAAACAACAGACCTCGTCAGTGCCAGAGTGCTTCATTATCATAGGAGTTGCAAATTAAACAGAACATTTGCGATCATTATCATTCCCACAAGAGACTCGTGCACCAATGCACAGGCTGCATACAACTGACTATGAGCAATTGCACCATCTTCCTTTTTGGCTCCAGCCAGTGGAGAAATGTCCTACTAATTCCTTATAGAGGGAATTTTAATTATAATAAAAGGCCCTTCAGCCCACTGAGCCCATTCCAACCACTGATCACCCGTTTACACTAGTTCTACATTATTCCACTTTTTTTTATCCATTCCGTACACACTAGGGGAAATTTATAGAGGCCAATTAACCTACAAACTGGCTCGTCTTTGGGATGTGGGAGGAAACCGGAACACCCTGAAGGAACCCGCGCGGAGAATGTGCAAACTCCACATAGACAGCACCCAAGGTCAGGATCAAACCGTATCTCTGCCGCTGAGGGCAGCAGCTCTACCAGCTGTGCCACCAATACATTGGATTTTGGAACTGCAAAGTTGTGCGAACAAATGAAATAAAATATAAATTAATGACTTGCATGCCACGAGGAAAATAATTGTCATTTTTATCTGACATTTAAATTAATAAATAAGATTTGTTAATTGACCCAAAAAGGAACATGTTCCCACAAAACACAATCTAATGCAGAGACTACCTGGGTTCATCGAATTGCATTATGAATTTGATTGGGCAAGTTTTGTGTCCTACCTTATGTCCTTGTTTGCCTGGTTCACCAGATTCACCTTTCGCACCTTTATGACCCTAAGCATCAAAGGGATGAATTAAATGAAAACACTTGTTCATCATATTTCTTGATGTATTTATTTTTTGAATCAGTCATAATAAACTGGAGACCTACCTTCATTCCTGGAAGACCAGTGTAGCCTTGAAGGGCTGGAGGACATGCATTAGGGCACTGCAAACAAACAGGCATTCTATTCAATAATTAATATGGAATATGTCACAGTGGAGAAAATAAATCAATACTCCTGAAATCTTACCAGAGCTTCACCACTGCCTTCAGCGTGCGTTACTGCTGGAAGTCCCTACATTAAAAGAAAATAAAAATATTGATGTTTAACTAGCAGGTAACTATAATGATCTGAAATGCATGCTTGAGCAGCTGAAGGAAGGAGATTTAAAAACTCTTTTCAAACGCTTCGACAGAGTTGGATTAATGCATTGCTCTTGCAAGGGCCTCCTTTGTCATGTTATTCCATGATTCTGTGTTTCTAATTCATGCATACTTGAATGGATGAAAGCTCTACTGAGCATAAACCAAGAAGTTATCTTGACTTTGCCTTTACTTTTCACATCTCTTCTTCTTTCGTGTGGCGTGCACAGCCTAAAGTTGTTGGACAACTTGTTCTATTTGATCTTCCGTTTGGCACATCGAGTTGATTGCATTAGTCGAAACAGGGCGGACCACGTGAAGGTTGCAATCTTCCACCCCACATCTCTTCTAATGCAATAACTCATATGTTATCGTTTCAGGAAATCAGGACAAAGTGTCAAACCAATAAAATACTTTGAAAAGTCAAAATTATTTAAGAGGTCAGCAACAATAAAATAGTTAATTACAGGGCTGCGAGTCTAACATCAGTGGTAGGAAAATTACTGCTAAATAATCTATACAACGGGATTAATCTACACTTGCAAAAAGTAACAAAGTGCATTGATGCGGACAGTGCAATAGAGAAAGGCTACACAGACTCCAGTAGAACCCTACAAGGTCCAACATGGGAGGCTGATCTGCAAGATTAGAGCACAGTAACCTTGTTGTTATATACATATGAATAATTTGGATAAAAATGTTTGCGATCCTATTATTTATTATAAATTCACATAACTATTTAAAATCCAGAAGGCATAAATTGAAGGTAAGAGGCAATAGTTTAGAGGGGATCTGTGGAAGATTTATTTCACCCAGAGTATGGTTGGAATCTGGAAAATGCTGTCTGGGATGGGTGTTGGAGATTCTGACTACATTTAAGATGTATCTAGATGAGATCTTGAATCTCCGTCCAATGAGCCCGAGCCCATGAATACGCTCAGTGTTAAGATGGGCAATTTGTTAAGAGCTTGGAGAATGTTAAGAGAATCGTACAATATGAGGAAATGGTCACCAATGAACTTATTGAATGGGATAGAAAACAAAAGGTCAGATGTCCTATGCCTGTTCCTACCATGCCAATAGTTTTATGAACTTTAAAGAAATTATCAAACAGGATAGCAGAACAATCAAAAAATGGTTTATTGGGAAGAGGAATTCAAGAGGAAAACAACAGCTACAGAATGCAGTTCGTATATTTTGTTCAAGATTCTGCAGTCTCAAGGATTCAAGGATTTACAGTATTTTCTTTTTACACGGATTTGGTGTTACTTTCACCAAATGCTTAAAAACTAAATAACCTTCAACAACTAAAGTTACTATTTCCCTGAAAGAAAGTGCCTCACTCCTGATAAATCCATATTCAGTTTATAGTGGATTGTAGAAGAAAATGTTTTATTTACTTTTACATATGTGTTGGCCATCACAAATCAGACGTTA
This sequence comes from Raja brachyura, assembly GCA_963514005.1. The sequence goes on from OY740785.1 coordinate 107,070,900, forward strand.
CAATATAAAAATCAATTCTTCTTATGCCTCAGTTACTTTTGGATTAAAAATGCTAATGAATGGTGCTATGGTAAAATGCTGTTACGTTAGTTAAATAAGTGATTGTTTCAATAGTATATAATGAACCACCATTAACAATCTGGAAGCAGAAACAATCATATTATGTGTGCTGGATAATGAATATAAATATATCAATATTGTAGTAAAATTATAAATGACCTACTTTGGGTCCAGGAGGCCCTGGTGGTCCAGGTAGTCCCATAGGTCCTTGATCACCCTGGGATAAAAATAGAAATATGGTTCATACAAAATAATGATTGAAAATAACTGTTTATCAGGCATCAGATTGAAAACTCAATTCACAATACCTTTCAGTAAATCCATGAATCCAACCCCTCTCCCACACAACTCTGGTTACAAATCTTGCCATGCTCCCCAATTGGTAGCATTTGCTGAATGACATCTCTACCCATGCTCCAAATATCAATGGTCAGAGATGTGCACCCCACTTACCACTGCACTACAGCCCTTCCATTCCATTGATTACTGATGCTGCTGCCTACCAATCCCTGAATAGTGCTATTCCTTAACCCCATTCTCAATCCTAATCCTACCCCAGGTTCACCACATTTCCTTCACACATTGTATCTAGTTGGAACATGTAAAGAAATGCAGGCCTTGTTGTGTTAGGCCTGTTTGACAATCCACAAAGCTTTGGGCATTCTCCTCATACATTGTTTGTAAAACATACTCAGTCTAGTTAGGGAGCAAAACAACCAGGTATAAGGCCTCTCCCATATCCCAAGCCATCTCCTGGCAAAACTGGCAGGAAATAATTTCCTTACTATTTTCCTTCCCTACTTTCCGTCCCAGATGAAACGGTCTGAGGCATGTATTTGATACACAATGGGAATAAAAACAAGAGCAGACCTCAAGTCTTGCAGGAGTCTAGAGGCCTGCAGATGTGAAAGAACAACGTATTGACATGACAGTGGAGAGAATGAATAAAGGCAGAGCTTCTTGACTAAAATCATTAAGATTGGCAAAAAATAAGTGTTAGGTAACCAGTTGTGTTAAAGAAGGAACTGCAGATGCTGGAAAATCGAGGGTACACAAAATGCTGGAGAAACTCAGCGGGTGCAGCAGCATCTCCTTTGCTCCATAGATGCTGCTGCACCCGCTGAGTTTGTTCCAGCATTTTGTGTACCTTAGGTAACCTTAGGTAAATTGTCTATTTAGAAATTCACAAAGGACCAGATATGGGAAAGTACTCCAATGCTTTGACTCAAACTTCATACATAGGAAAAATGATTTGACTGTCAGAAGTAAATTCCAGCCCAATGACATCAATGTGGGAGGTCCTCAGGGAACCCTCTTTAGCTGCTTCACCACATTCCTTTGGATACAAGGTCAGAAGTGACGAAGATTACACAATGCTCAATTTTATTTGCAGCTCCTCAGCAATGGAAGCAGACCATGCCTACGGGCAACTAGACCTAGACAAACATTCAGACACAGGCCAGCAAAGACCATCTCCTACCTTTGCAATTGAATGGCATCACTATCATCAACCCCCCCACCATTGATATAGATCGGCATTCATATAAATACTGTGGCTACAAAGTTGAGCAGAGGTTGGGTATCTTGGGATGACTCACCTCAAAGCCTTTCCACCACCTTCAGAGTACAAATCAGGAGTGTGATGGAACACTCCCCACTTGCCTGGATGAGTCTAGGGCAGTGACACTCAAGAAACTCAACACCAGACAGGATAAAGTTGCCCCTTTTATTGGAAGCCCATCCACCACTATAAATATCATTCCCTCCAGTTCCATGAGGATGAATTCTCGATCTTACAATTTACTTTGCTGCGGCACTTGTGCATTTTATATTTTGTATCTCTCTCTTTCCATAACACGATATTCTGAGCTCTGTTTATTTTCTCTTTTGCACCACAATGTACTCCGGTATGGTTTGATTTGTCTGGATAGCACCCACAGTTCTCCACTCTAACTCAATACACGTGACTGGTACAATTGGTACAATACAATTAGTACAATTGGTACAATACACCTCACTGTACCAATTGGTGCATGTGATAATAAATGTCACTCCCTCTTGACAATAATAAACCAATACCAATGCACAGTGCTACAGTGAGTAACATCTACAAATTGCATTGCAGTTACTCACTTATACTACACTGACAGTTCTATCACCAAGAAGGATAAGAGCAGCAGACACAATGTGAATATACTGTGTATATTCCTTTGCACCCTATGGAGGAGTAAAAGACAACTTAAATCAGAAGCATTACCTCCACCAGAGGTAATGGCAGATTTAGAGATAGTATTTGTCATTAAAAAGTCGCTACTGTAAGAAATAGGCAGGATTGAACTTGTTCCATGCAGGAGCAATTTGGCAGGAGGAGACAAGAGAGTAATATGGAGATGGAATTAAATAAGTACATCGCTGGCATCACTAGAACAAGCAGAAGGATAAAAAAAACAGCAAGTAGATGGGACAACAACATAAATGATTTTTAAAATAATATTCTGAATGACAAAATTATAAGAGATTAACACCCACTCAGCCTAGTATTCACATGAATACTTTAAAACATTGTTGGTCTAATTTTATGGGCATCTGCACCTACAAATTAGTTTATTTTTATATATATATAATAATCACCAAAATGAAATATATGTCACTTTTGCTAATCAGAAGGTAGACATCAGAATGTCCAAGACAATCTAATTGGTTACACAATGTGAGGGTCTTTGGTCAGAAACAGACGTGAAAAAGTAATCAGATGATGTCAGCAATGACAAGGTACAGGACTGCGACTTGCCTGGGGAAACATGGCACAAGGTGGAAGAGTGCGGGATCCAGGATTTTCAGAGACTATAATGGATGCCTTGGTGGGGGAGGCAGACAAAGAGATGTCCTCTATCCACAAGGGGCCAGGTGGAGCCATCCAGCCACATGCTCAAAAGGCTGTGGGACGAGACAGCTGTGAAAGTGAATGGCAGCAATCAGGTCCTGAAAAGTGATGTAGCGCCATACGTTACAAGGTAAAGACAAACTGTATAGGATCCAAAAGTGGCTGCAAGAACTGGGATGACTGATTAACCCATGCTGACTCGATTTGGTCGAAGCAGTACACAAAAATCATACTGTCTATGTATTATCGTGATTTCAGTTATTCCATTAACAAGGAACCCAATTCTATAAGTGATAACCATCAGTTTAAGCCAAGCTCCAGAAGTTTAGATCCACTCTGCATCTCATAGAAGTCATGGTGGAACTGGCCATAACACACTGGAAGATCCATGACACAATTTAGTGGTGGAGAATTAACCTCCATCCAGAAGGGGCCAGAGTTCTCCAGACCCTGCTGACAAAACAAATTGATAAGATGGGCATGGAGATGCATAGCAGCCACCCAGCCCCAAAAATGGATGCACTGTACCTCAAGATGGCAAAGACCCTTAAATCAGAAAAGGCATGTTGAATACCATTGCTACACGCTGCTTCTTTTGATTTACATAATGCGCAATACCAGCAGATGTAAATTGAAAGAAGGAGGCTACAATAGCCTCCCCTCATCAAGTGTAAGTACTAACATGCATAAGATCCTCCATAGACTACTATAAATCTTACCCCCAGTTCATATCAGAATATCACACCAGCATCACACCAGTGGAAGTGGTGGCGGCAGGTTCGTTGGTATCATTTAAAAATAAATTGGATAGGCATATGGATGAGAAGGGTATGGAGGGTTATGGTATGAGTGCAGGTAGGTGGGACTAAGGGAAAAAAGTTGTTCGGCACGGACTTGAAGGGCCGAGATGGCCTGTTTCCGTGCTGTAATTGTTATATGGTTATATGGTTATTTCAAGGAACCATCTGTCAACGTAACTTTCAGAATCACCAACTCAAATATTGATGCTCCAGACACTGTAGGGCTTTGCTTGCAAGTGCAATTCCAACGTGCAAGTCCTCAAGCAAATGTGCAACCAGGCAGGGAAGAGGAGAGCAGTGACAGCATCCAGAAAACAGACATCCTCAGCGGCATAGGATCCAAATGAGATTGGATTAGACAACGAGCAGATGGCTAATCGGCAATAGCATTCAACATAATACAAAGATTGGTGCATTGAAAGAGCTTACTGCAGTGATATATTGAGTTGGAGCATGTTAGAACTGAAAATCAATCTATAGAACGTTTTCCAAAGCCTGGATTCCATTCATACCAGAAAGCAACTGATGGACAAACCCATTAGCAAGTTGACAAAAGTGGAAAACTGCAAATTCTAAAATAAAAACATAAAACAGTAGAAATACACAGCAGGATGTGGAGAGGGGAACAATTAGTAATCTAGGTCGAGGTTTTACAATCGAACTGTGAAATGGGAAAACAGATGTGTTTCACTTTGAAGGTGGGAGGAGAGGGATAAGGATGGAGGGAAGAACGAACACAAAGAGTGCATGTGATAGCGTGAAGACCAAGACTATAAAATCATGAGGGGAATAGATAGGGTGAATGAACAGAATCTTTTCCGCGGGGTAGGGGAATTAAAAACAAGAGAAGATCTGTTTAAGTTGAGGGGACAAGATTTAATACAAACCTGAGGAGCAACCCTTTCCTGGGTTGTACTAAAACATTCTTATTTTTATATTCCATGCCCAACATTCAATCAGCCTTCATAAAAACACATTGTACTGCAAACACTCTGCAGGTCAGCACAGTCAACGACCTAAAAGTTTACTGTTTCTTTTTTCACACATGCTGCCTAAACTGCTGAGTGGTTCTACAATTTTCTGCTATTATTTCGATTTCTAGCATCTGTAGTCTAGTGTTTTTCATTAGCCTTCCTGATTACCTACTGTACCTGCCTGCCAACTCTTTGTGCTTTATGTACTAGGAACCTGGAACCCATTGCATTGAAATATTATGTAATCTCGCTCTGTTTAAATAATGTTTCGCTCTTTCATTCCTCCTTCCAAAGTAGAAAACCTCACACTTTCTCACTGTATTCCAACTGCCATCTGAGTTCAGAGTCCCATCAACGTGTTTTTCCTCTACTATCCATGATCTACTCCCACAGTTTATACTATTTCATATAAATCAGCTACAAAGCATTCACCACCTCTCTGAGACCACACCAACAGCACTTGTATCACATCAGCAATCCTCATATGAATTCTATCACAGATATTCGCTTTATTTCCCCAACTTTGCAATTTGAAATTCACATTCCCAGTTCCAACAAAAGATCATTGACAAAAACATTAACTCTGTTTCTCTCTCTACAAATGCTGTCGAACCTGTTGAGTGTGTCCAGCAATTTCTGTTTTACTCTATTAGCATGATTACAGGCTCAACAATTATGTAAAGTTGATTTCTCAACGACTATTACAGAACAGAGAGCAGAATCTAGGTTGTCTGCATACTTTTTCTGGGCATTAGTTGCACAGGTATGCGGATCTCAAGAAAGCAGCTTGCGCCACTTGTACCACACATAGCATAAATAGGCACGCATAAGCATTCATGTGCAGACAGTAGATGAGACATCGATACAATATATGTTAAAGGCTAGAAAAATAAAATCCTAACAGGCCTCAAGAGTTTCCAAGACTATTAGAGAGGTAGACCTTGGACTTTGACCCAGCTACAAAGAACATTGATATAGGCTCATCTAAGGATAATGTGCAACTTGTAGGAGTGCAGCAGTGTTTTCATGTGCCTATTGGTTTAGAGATCAGGGCCATTGGAGTACCCTGGATGAGTAACTGCAGTGCAGTTTGTGGATGGTAGCCACTGCAGCCACTGTGTGCCAATAGTGGCAAAACAATAATACTTCTGGTGGTAAATGGGGTCCCATCAAGTGGATTACTTTGTCTATGACACTGGATGTATCCAGGAGCTCAAGTGAGGTGGTCATGGCAAAGATACAAATAGCAAATAGTTAGGGTACCACCAGGAAAGGCAAATGGGGATAGGAGGGGAGCGCAGGATTTCTTGTTGTTATTACCATTAGGAATTTGCTTGGAGCAAAGGTAACCTGTACAAGAGGGACATATAGTATCTACATGAGGCACTGCCATTTGGAGGGGAGGTACAGAAGCCTGAAGTCCCACACCACCAGGTTCAGCAACAACAACTTTCCTACATCAGCTTCTTTAACCAACCTAACAACCATAACCTTACTGCAACGGTGGAATATGTACGCCCCAACTCTTACACTACTGTGGACGTGTTTTCTGCTAATGTTTTTGCAGTCTTCTTTATTTTACAATTTTTTGTGTCATGTATGATTTGTGTTTTTCATGTGTTTGGCTGTCTATGTGCCTGTGATGCTGCAGCAAGCAGGATTTTACTTTGTACCTGTGGCTCACCATGCTCGTGCATATATAACAATAAACCTGAACTTGAATTGGAGAAGGACCAATATATTGGCAGGTGGATTTGCTAGAGCTACTCAAGAGGGTTATAATTAGTCTGGCAAGAGAGTTGAACTCAATGTGGCAGTAAAGAAAAAAAAATAACTGTCAGGTAGCATCTGTGGGAAAAAATGGACACATTTTTGGTCAGGACAGATCAGAAAGTCGAGGTAAATATAGAAGTTAAGTTGAGCATGTCCAGTAGGCAGGACAGGAAGTGAAGAAGGTCTGATGAGATTATAAACTAAACGGCATGTGTCGTCACATTAGAGCTGTACAAGATGTTAGGTCACGGATGGAGTGCTGCGTGCAGTTCAGGTTGCCGTGCTATAGGATGAAATAGAGCAGTAAAGATTCACAAGGTCATTGCTGGGACTGAAGGGTTTAAGTTATAAGGTGAGACTGGGTAGACTGTGATTGTTTTCCCTGGGGGAAAGAAGGCTGAGGGGTGATTTTACAAAGGTTTATAAAATTATGAGGCTCACAGATAAGGTGAATATACACACCAGCCTCTGTGAGGAAAAACCTGCCTCTTTTAAATCACTCCCCCACACCTTAAACCTGTGTTTAAGTGTTACTCCAGCTCTTTGTGATTTTTTTGTAGTTACTCCAGCACTTTGCATTTTTGTAGATGGTGCCTGACTTGTTGAGTTACTCCAGCATGTAGCTTTGGTTAGTTTAGTTTGTTTTTTTAATTTGTAAACCAGCATCTGCGGTACCTTGTATCTCTGCCAATTTATTGCTAAAAATGCCATAATAATTTGTCACTATAACATTCACTCTTTGGTGTTCATTTTCACATATTACATAAATATAGTCCTCTATTTTAATTCTACTTGCTATTTTTATTTAAGCATATCAGCGATAAACAATGTAAAGAAAAGACCAAATACTCACAGGAAGCCCAACACGACCAAGTTCACCGGGAAGTCCAGATGGACCAGGAGACCCCTGCACCAAAGAAATGTAGTTTGTTAATCACCAATTGTTACCAAACACATCAAGGTAGGATTAACTAAATATAATAAAGAAAACAGAAGCAGCTAATTAATCAACAGGGCAAGTGAGGTGTTTGAATACCCCTCACTCATGTTCTGCTCAGCAGCAGGTAACGGACATCTGGCTGAAATGGAAGCATGGCCAGAAGAGCAACCGTCTTCCGCTAACACCAGTGGCTGAGATGCGAAGACCGGGCAATTGCAATTTTTTAATTCAACAGCCATCACTGGCAAAATTAACAGTGGTTTCAGTAATTTCGTCCATGCACCATTGATAGAACATATTTCGCAACCATGATTAGTTCAGTTTCACTTATGATAAGCACATGGCAAAACAGGGCCAAAATGGGGAGCTTTGTTTTCTGATCTGTTGGGTCTGGCTCTGTAACTCGCCTTGGAGTCCCTGACTGAGAAAATGAGTGAAATTCAGCTAGCGTCCTACAATTCATATATTCCCCCCAAAAATGTATAAGTGAATACAAGTGGCACAAGCAGTTTTGGAGTCAGATGTGCTGCCAAAATCTTCAAACTATCTTTCAGCATTCTGTGCAATGCTCACGTATGAAAAAATGCCTCTTGAACAAGTTAAAAGGCCACTGCGTAATCAGTCTGGAGAGTCACTACCATCAGGACAGATGGTTGGAAAGAATAAAAGGCAAACATGACAATTTATACACTGCAAGCGTAAGCTAATAGCACTGCTCAGTGGAGCTCTAAATCCATTCCACAAAAATACACACAGAAGTTACAACACAGAGGTGAGCCACTGGGCTTCATCAGTCTGGAGTGACCTTTACTCTCACGCAAAGGCATTGCCCAGGTACCTTTCCCTTCATGCATTTTTTCCATTCAATTCAGTCCTGAATACCGATATGGATTCTGCTTTTATCGCTAATCATGGGAGTGAATTATCAAGATGATGTTTCTCTTATCTTTTGTCCACAGTCTCTTAAATCTAAACATTTTAACATAGCCCCTCATTCTAAATCCCAGAACTACTGGCTCAGATCTGCTTCCATCTACTCTTCCTAATACTTTGTAATTAAACACTTCTATTTTCTTCCCCGTAAACCATGTTATAAAGGAGAGAAGGTTTCCAAAAACCTCATATCTTTATTTTCACCAGGCAGCAACCAGGTGAATCTGCACTGTACACACTTAAATTATCAACGTTCTTCTTGTAGTGCACAGAATATAATACTGTCACTTTCTAAAGGTTCTTTATAGGGTCAACATTACCTCCTCGCTTTTAGGTTGCATGACTTGAGGAGAAAAAACACTGTGTCTGTATCATTAATTATCACCTGAAAATGAAATAATCTGAAAATAATAATGTCACAGTATTGCAAAGAAGTGTTTGGTGGGTGTCTTAAGTATGCAAATGTATTAGCAGCAGATTGGAATCTGGGTGATGCTGCGAGACATGGGGAATTCTTCAAAAGTAAAGTAAGGAGAAAATGTTTAAGTAAATCTATAAACAGAAAAATGGAAATGTCCTTCATAAAACAAAATAAGGACAATTTTAGTTAGCGGAGAATGCTCACATTACAATAATTAACCAATAATTTCCCAAATCCATTGCAGTCTCTCTACTTACACTTGGCCCCTGTTCTGCCTCACCCTGTAAATAAAGAACATCAAATACTTCAATGTAGCAAATTATTTCAATTATTCTGTTACAAAGAATACATCTCCTATTTCTCTGAATTACAAAAAAAAAGGAAAAGCAAACCCCCTCCCCCCAAAAAAAACCCCACATGTTTAACAACTGAAATGAATCACTCATTCTTCATTATCTGCAGCTACAACTTAATTTTTTTATTAACTTTGCAAACATCGTGAACATATCACATATAGCTCCATGCCCATTTTAGCCACCAACATTTTGGTTTGGTTCTCATCAACCCCCAATACTCCACAAAACCCCAGATTGAGACAACTTTGGCCAATGTCACTGCAACATTTTTTGAAAGTAGAACTTTTCTTCTTCGGGCTATCTTAGAACTTCAGCATTGTTGGCCACGCAATTTTCCCCATGCTCTCTTCTACCACTGTAGGCCAACTATGCACCTATGTCATTCTACGATTGCAGTCTGACTGGCTAGGAGGAGCCAAAGAATCTACCAAAACACCCAAGTCTTCCTCATTCGTAAAATCCTAAACTGCATTTTTATGACTTCTTAGCTCAACTGTTCTGATCTCTCTGTAATGGTCACCCAAGCCTCCCCGGCAACTTTTCCTGAATTCCTCTCATAATCCTCAAGTGGTTTCAATAACCCTATCCTGACTCATGCTCTACTTAGTTCATGTTTCTTCTCATTTACCAATCTATCTTTCAACTCACTACATACTTACTCCTGAACCATCCGCAAGCTTGTATGGCTACACTTGCACTCTTACCTTACACGTCATCTATGACAGAACTACTAGTCAACCTTTCAGTCTGTTATTTTTGTCCTAATCTCTGTGTATGGTTCCTTTCCTCTTCATATTGTACGACTTAATAGACAACATCACCTTTTAAGGTCCTTGTTTATGTTCAATGCTATTTAACCATGCAGCATCCATCAACCACCCACATTACAAATGGCCCACTTCATAAAGCGCCCATATCTAAATTTAAGAATTTCGTAAAAGTAACTTTGCTATCAAAATGTATATTGTTGTGATATTTCAGCATAAATTAAATAATCTGCTGTCTCAAATACAAAACTCATGTCTTACTAAATATGATTCTTTTCTCAAGCTCTTTTTAACTGAAATACAGAATTCAATTTATTATTCTTCACAGTATTTTGCTGAACAATTTAGATTCAACCCTTTTCTTGATTGCAAATATCTTGACTTACGGGAGCTCCAGGCGATCCAATTGCTCCAGGTTCACCCTATGAAACAAAATCAAAATTACGTATTTTTTAGTAACGCAGTTAATGATGCAACTTTAATTATCATTGGATCAAATCATCATATGAAAAAGATAGCACTAATTTTACTCCTGCTGATATTGAAGTTCATTTTTTAACTGCACCTTAAACCGAGGGAATAAGGAGTCCCCGGCATAAAAGAAATGGAAGGGAAGATAAAATTTCATGCACTGATTCTATGAACAATTTTCATTTTGCTGGAAATTTCTAAAGAATGCCCTTCTACTTTCAACCAGCCCTGCTGAGTGCCCCCCATGAACTGTCTCCCTCGGATGGTCTCTTCGCACATCGACCCAGCACAGACCTATTTCCACTTTAGACTGTTTTACTGTTCTTTTTTATAAATCATGTTTCTCGGGGCATCTAAATTTTATCTAAATTTTATTAGTTGTTTAAGTTATGACATCGGATGGAAGCTGCATACCAAATCTCGTTGCACCTTTGTGCAATGACAATAAAAATACACTATTATTATCATTATTGTCAAATGAAAGAAAGATATGCTAAACCACAGATAGGCAACTGATCCTCCTGGACAGAAAGTAAATTGGAGTTCCAGAAATGAGCCTCAGGCCGTAGGTCATTCAATTCTGAAATCATAGGATGAGAGGGACAGGCAGCATAAATGCAAGGCATGCGTATCTGAACAGACACCATAAATTTGCTGACTTTGCTTCCCTGCTGAACACGGCAAGGAATCCAATGGCTGGAGCATAAACTTGCTAAGATTACAGTGGGAAATAATGCTCAAAACAAGGCAAGGCAGGATCTATTAGACCATTCATCCCAATGGAGATTTTATGGCTCTAATTTAACTACACATAAATGTAATATTTTTATAAATTATGTTTAATCATACAAGACAGATGGTCGGTGATTTTTTTTTAATGTTTTAAAAAAATGTTTATCTATTTCAGATTGAATTTTGAGTCTGATACATCAGGGCCAATCAGGCACACTGATAAAGTCTTGGCAAAAGTGGAGGCAGTGTTATAATTTTTCTGGTTAAAGATTGTGCTTATACAATTATGTGCATTTTTAATTAATTATAGATGCTGTGCACAATCAATTACTTTGAATCATATTTTCTTAAGGACACAAATGGAAATCTAGTAAACATATTAATTACCCAAGACCCCTTATTTTTTAAGAACAGTTGGAAAAATGGATAACATATAAAAGTTATGAACTATTTAATATGAAACTACGGTCCTTCCATTAGCTACTGGACATTCATACTGAAAATTCTGACCCAATATAATGGTTTTACCTTCTACCTCACTTAACAAGGATCTGTGTCCTAAACCACTGATCCATCATGAAATGCACTGGCTCCTCACTTAATGTTCAGGATGTACTACCAGGATTTAAATTACTGATGAAATCAGTGCTAAACGATATCACTATAATATTGTACAGTATATAGAAAGAGCTGTATCACTGACAGTACTGACAGACCAGGAGCCTGACCCAAACTCCTGACCTCCACATGCTGCTGGATTTCACCTAGATTGGAGGTCTTTAGGTTGGTTGTGTTTTCCCTGAAGTGAAAGAGACTGAGGGGTGAACAGTTAGAGGTAGATACAATTATGGCAGGCATAAATAGAGCAGATAGTCAGGTTTCTTGGAAAAAGGAAGAGGGCCAAGTTTAAGCTAAGAGGAAGGAGTTTTAAAGAGTATCTTCAGGGTAAGTTTTTTTGCACAGTTGTTCAGATCTGGAGGACGCTGGCTGACTCTGGGCAAGGATAATACCCAGACAGGACAGGCAGCATCTCTGGAGAGAAGGAATAGGTGATGAGAACCTTTTATTCCGACGTATGAAGAAGGTGGTCGATTCACATACAATCACTACGTTTAAAAGACAATTAGACAGGCACTTGAATAGGCAAGGCACAAAATGATATGGACCTTATGGAGGAAATAGAATTGGTGTAAATGGGCAAACAGGTCAGATGGACATGGTGAGTTGAAGGATCTGACTCTGCGTTGTACATCTCTCTGACTGTGAATTGAATTGAAAAATGCAGCATGGAAACAGGCATGTTGATCCACTGAGCCCACACCGGCCATCAATCACCCGATCACACTAGTTATATGTTAGCCCACATTTGCATCTATTCACACTCGGGACAATTTACAGAGGCCAATTAACCTACACACTCTTTGGGACATGGGAGGAAAACGGAGCACCCTGAGGAAACCCACACGGTATCAGGGAGAACGTGCAAACAAACACACAGGATCGAACCCGGGTCCCTGGCGCTATGAGGCAGATCTACCAGCTGCACCACTTTACCACTTTTTCAACGGCAAAGTATTCCATATTCGATTAAATCTCCTACCTGATAGAGTCAGAGTCGTAGTCGTACAGTGTTGAAAGCCCTTTGCCCACCTTTCCCATGATGACCATTGCCCCAATCTCTATACAAATCCCATTTATCTTCATTCATTCTTTAGCCTTCTATGCCTTAGCAGTTCAGGTGCTTGTCTGGATGCTTTGTAAATGTTGAGAGTATCTGCCTCCACCAACTCTTCAGGCAGTGTATTACAGACTAGCCACTCTGTGTTAAGAAACTTCCCCCTTAGATCACACTAAACTACCCACCTCTCACCTTAAATCTATGCTCTCCTGTATTAGACTTCCACAACACGGGGATAAAAGTTTTTACTTTCTACCCTATCTATCTGCGAACATAAAGCCCTATCCCACTGTATGAGTTCATTCAAAAGCTCTCCCGAGTTTTTTTTTTAAATCAACCTCGTGGAAGCACGTAGAATGTACGTAGCGGGTACGTCGGAGCTCGGGGACATCTCTTAGCGGCTCGTAACGCTAGCGGAAGGTACTCGGGAAACGTGGTAAGCTCGGGAAGACTCATGAAGATTTTTCAACATGTACATCTTGTTTTTCAACATGTTTTTCAACATGTTGAAAAATGTCCATGAGAGCCCGGAGTACCTACGAGCAGCCATTACAGTAAATCTTCGAGTTCGAATCAGGGCAAACTCGGGAGAACTCTTGAATGAACTCGTACAGTGGGACATGGCTTTTACTCTGTCAGTGTCACTCATTTGCCACTTCTGGGACTTTCCATCAAGTGTTTCTCATTTGCAGTTTATCCATAAATTTATTTTGGCCAGAGAATAGGCCGAGTATTTGGCCCTACATTTGTGCTTTAGGACCTTAGTTATTACTGGCTTATTAAATTAGTTGGTTATTCATATCTGTTTCTACATACGGCTTAGAACTATGTGAGAGTCTATTGCAAACCAAAGGTTTGATATTTAATGGTGAGTGTTGCAGATCTCACCTTTGGTCCAGGTTGCCCAGATAGCCCTGAATCCCCCTGTTGTCCTGTTGGTCCCTGTATAAAAACATCAAAGTAAAGTGTTAGTATGTGCCATTTGAAATTTACTCTTACGTACTGTAACTGAAGTCTTGATGTTATTACCTCAGTAGATATTCTTTCTTGCAAGTAGTACAAAACTATTAATATCTTAAGATTTAACAATCTATATACTTGCCTTCTCCTGCAATGTTACCAAACATGGTTAAAATGTTAAGGGGTTGGACTGGCTAGATGCAGGAAGATTGTTCCCGATGTTGGGGGAGTCCAGAACAAGGGGTCACAGTCTAAGCATAAGGGGGAATTCCTTTAGGACCGAGATGAGGAAAACATTCTTTACACAGAGAGTGGTGAGTCTCTGGAATTCTCTGCCACAGAAGGTAGTTGAGGCCAGTTCATTGGCTATATTTAAGAGGGAGTTAGATGTGGCACTTGTGGCTAAAGGGACCAGGGGGTATGGAGAGAAGGCAGGTACGGGATACTGAGTTGGATGATCAGCCATGATCACATTGAATGGCGGTGCAGGCTCGAAGGGCCGAATGGCCTACTCCTGCATCTATTTTTCTATGTTTCTATGTTCTATGTTTCTAAAACCTGTGGCCTGATTGCCACCTTAATTTAAGTGTTAAAAGTCTTACCTGTGCTTTCAAATCCCTCCGTGGTCTTACTCCTTACTATTTCTATAATTTAGTTTAGTTTAGTTTAGAGATACAACACAGAAACAGGCCCTTCAGCCCACCGAATCCGCGCCGACCAGGGATCCCCACACATTAACACTATTCTACACACTAGGGACAATTTACATTTATACCAAGCCAAATAACCTACAAACCTGTATGTGTTTGGGTGTATAGGACCACTTACAGGACTTTAAGAATTATAAAACACTGTGTTCCTCCGGTTTTTAATTGCTCATCATATTTTTTGTTTTTAAATCAGTTTATTTATTCATCAATAGTGATATGTGCACAGTTCTGTGAGGGTTTTTTTTAGAATGGATAGCATGCATCTGAACGTTTCTGAACTGTGAGCGGGGGGTATAAAAGCCCTAATCTGCTGTCTGTATATTTCTGCAGAGGCCGCTAATTAGGAGATACTTTGCGACAGTTTTTTATCCCAAATCCAGGTACACCAAATCCAGCCGGATAACTATGTCCCTTGATTATTGCTGTGGCTACGATCTGCTACATCCAGCACCAGATTATTGCTGTGTAGAGACCTATCATTCAGCACACAGCATATAGACCCAATGCAATTACTCAAACTACCAAAACACAACATACATTTATCCCATTTACCACACCACTTCTTACAGGGGTTACCCCATCATCAACTGGAAAGACTGGAAGATGCAGAAAAAAGATGAGGAAATGGATCTGTGGGATTTACATGGATCTGTGGGATTTACAATGTAGACCAAAATAAGAATCCCTATAGAAAGAGGAATTTCCCTTTAGACTTTCTAATTAATCTTTATGTTATGGGTGGTTGCTTGTGGTGTCATTTCAGTTTATTGAAGTTGGTCAGTTTCTTGGAGATAAGGCAGAAAGGTCAGTGTTTAGATGCTTCAGGGAGGTGCTGTGAAGCACTGTCAGAGACATCAGTTGAAGACATTAGGATTCCACAGTGACAGATAATCACACATGGAAGGTTAGACAATCGACAATAGGTGCAAGAGTAGGCCATTCTGCCCTTCGAGCCAACACCGCCATTCAATGCGATCATGGCTGATCATCCCCAATCAGTACACCGTTCCTGCCTTCTCCCCATATCCTCTGACTCCACTATCTTTAAGAGCCCTATCTAGCTCTCTCTTGAAAGTATCCAGAGAACCGGTCTCCACCGCCCTCTGAGGCAGAGAATTCCACAGACTCATAACTCTGTGTGTGAAAAAGTGTTTCCTCATCTCTGTTCTAAATGGCTTACCCCTTATTCTTAAACTGTGGCCGCTGGTTCTAGACACCCCAACATCGGGAACATGTTTCCTGCCTCTAATGTGTTCAAACCCTTAATAATCTTATATGTTTTAATAAGATCTCTTATCCTTCTAAATTCCAGAGTATACAAGCCGAGCCACTCCATTATGTGAATGTGCCATAGCTACGGGATAAATGCATGTTCAGGATCTGGTTTCATTACAGGGTAGGGGAAATTGATAGCCTATGAGATGAGTAACTGGCCTTCCTGTCAGAAGTCCCCATTCAACTACATTCTGAGATGCAGTTCTAGGGACATTTCTGAAGAGAACTGACAATATAAATCTATAAAGCATCTCTGCTTTTGTTACGTTAATGTTATTTCAAAATCATGGTAAAAGTTATGAGATAAGATCTATTTCCTCTAAACCTTCCCAGCAACTGAAAGAAGACACAATACCATTTTCCTATTTCCCAGGTCCAAGTCATCAATTTAATCTAACTAAGTAAGTAAGATGGGTGCTATATGATGGAGTTAACTGGTCAGCCAAGGGCTCTATACAATTACTTGTGAAGCCATTCACAATGTCGTGAGAGATTTTCCTCTCATAACATTTGAAGATGCTACATAAAGATGCTACATCACAGGAAGTGCAACAGAATCATGGCAATAATAAAATGTGATCTTGTTTTGTACAGGACCAATGGGCCCAGTCTCACATAATGCAAATAGTGAGGTGATTTATTAGGTACACTCTATGGTCCTCAGCCATAATCTGCCCCCATTCATAACTTTGCCACCAATTATATAATGCAGTGTTTAAGAAAGAGCTGCAGATGCTGGAAAAATCGAAGGTAGACAAAAATTCTGGAGAAACTCAACGGGTGAGGCAGCATCTATGGAGCGAAGGAATAGGTGACAGATTGACACTGACCCCCCCACCCACCCCCACATAATTCTGAAGAAGGGTCTCAACCCGAAACGTCACCTATTCCTTCGCTCCACAGATGCTGCCTCACCCGCTGAGTTTCTCCAGCATTTTTGTCTACCTAATGATATAATGCAGAATCTTTTCATCCCAAAGAGGAAGAAACATTGAGGTTAAACATTACTTACATTGAGGTTAAAAACAGCAACCAGATACGTGCACTACTGCCATCTCCCAGTGACCAGTCGCCCAGGCTGTCCGCAGCCGGAGTTATAAAGGCCTTTGCCAGCATCAACCCACGCAAAGTCGCAGGGCGGGACAACATTCCTGGATGCGTTCTAAGAGACTGCACCGAGCAGCTGAAAGATGTCTTCAGAGACATTTGTAACACCTCACTCAGCCAGGCAGTAGTGCCCAACTGTCTTAAGAGTGCCACCATCGTTCATGTCCCGAAGAAACCAAACCCAGCCTGTCATAATGACTTTCGACCAGTGGCTCTAACACCCATAGTAATGAAGTGTTTTGAGCGACTGGTTATGCAGCATATCAAAAATAGCCTACCTGCCGACCTAGACCCACTACAGTTTGCATACAGAGCCAACCGATCCACAGAGGACGCAGTCTCAACAACACTGAACCTCGTACTGCCACACCTTGATCGGAAAAATACTTATGCCAGGATCCTCTTCATAGACTTCAGCTCTGCTTTTAACACAATCATTCCGCTGCAGCTGGTGGAGAAGTTGGAGTTATTGGGGGTTGATGCTGGCACATGTAATTGGGTCCTGAACTTTCTATCGCAACGGCAGCAGACAGTCAGGGTGGGCAGTAGGACACCAAAAACCATAGCCGTGAGCACTGGCTCGCCCCAAGGCTGTGTCCTAAGCCCCCTGCTGTTTAGTCTGCTTACACATGACTGTACTGCTATTCTCAACAACAACTTCATCAGCAAGTTTGAAAAACCTTTGCCATTCTCCTTCCCCACTCTCCACTGACTCCACATATAGTCTCAGCCTTATTTAACTATAATAAGACAACTTTACTCATACTCAAATCCTATTGCAATAAAGGCCAACTATCATTAACCTCACCAACTGCACTTGCATGTTATTTTTCAGTTACTTATATACAAGAACACCCACGTCCCTTTAAGCATCAGAAATTTCCAAACACTCACCAGTTAAAATTTACTCTACATTCCTGACTTTTTAACTCTGTCAATAATGGTTTGATAACTCTCAACATTCACCGCAGCACTACTGACATTCAACTGCTATAGTGGAAGTTCAGACTGCTGCCAAAGGGTTTTAATCTTAGTGTGGGCAAGGGCCTGTCAGGGTGTCACAGCAGTTCAATAGTGTGTCTTTCAATGGTTCACTCACAATGTTGATGCATGCACCTTGGAGAAGAGGGAGTGGAGTATGAATCTGCCCTCTCTCTCTCGCGATGACAGCAATTGTAATCCCAACAATGCCCATCGTCCAACTAGCCCAGATTATTGGTAAGATGGTGACATTTGAAACCAGACCATACAGGACCAGAAAGATCCTGCACTGCAACTATCCAAAGCTTGGCTGAGTGTGTACTGTGACACTGTAGTAGGACAGATCAAGACATGCTGAAGACAAAAGCTGAAATATCCACAAGGATAAAGCTTTTTGCCGTGTAGTACATCACTTGGTACCTTCGTGGTTTTCTGATTTGCAAAAACAAAAGATTATTAAATTGGCAACTTTCTCACTATGAGAATCAGATTTTTTTTATTTCCAATCAGGGGCTAAGTGAGCAGAGGAGCGAGGTCTGTATTTATTGATAACCCCTTTCAGGCACAGAATGTGGCAAGAAGGCATCCTCTTGATTTACTGCAGTGCTGTGGACAGTTCCAACACACCAAATGAGCAACTACATGGGCTTGGGGATTGATGTACCCTAATTAGAGTGTACTGTGACTTGGACTCAATGATGCCGATACTAGAGACCGAGCAATTGCTACCTTTGATTTTCTCTATGATTGAGGTTGAGCTGTTTTGTCAACTCCTGAAGGATCACTCCATCTTGCAGATGGCGCACACAGGCACAATGCAATGATACACTTCAATGTATGCTTAGAGCCATTGATTATGCTGGCAATGCTCAATGCTTAACAAGTTAAAGCTATTCCTTTAAAAACATGTTCATGGAGGCAATTCCATAATAGCTTTGATGTTTCTTCTGGATGGTGGAAGATTTTCATTAAATAAATGGTTCCACACTTGACCAATGTACAAGAACAGGTGGCCTCTTGCCAGAGAAGATCTTTACCAGGCACTTGCAATTGCAACAGGCCATGGCACCTCCAAAAAGCCACACAATTCTGTCTCAGAAAAGTCTTGACACAATTTAATTGTACAAATAAGCTAATAATGTAAATAATGTAATCCTATAGATGCTGGGCAACCTGCTGAGTGTTTACGGTATATTTTTATTTAATTTCAGATTTCTGGCATCTGCAGTCACCTGAATCTAATTCTGAGAACTGCCGTCGGTCTTCATAATGTTCCACCTGACAGAGTGATTGAGACATGGCAAGCATAACCTACAAGCTCAGAATTCATCATTTGTTTCCCACAGCATAGTATCTATATTACTAAAAGTCTGATCTAGACCACTTCCTATTCTTCTGTATATTGATTTTAGAAAAAACGCTGCCACTTACGGCTGTGATTTTTGGCGATCTTACTCAGAGTCCCCCTCCACTGCGCAGGACAAGAGGATTTTTCCCATCGGTGAAAAATAAAAGAGTTATTAGTGTTTAAAAAATGTTGAGATTCTCTCTCCTGAAGGCCACGCCCATTCCGGAGGGACAATAAAACTCGGAAGTGTTGAGTGCCTCAGTCAGTCTCCGCAAGATGTGGGAGCGAGAGGGTCACATCTCTCAGTCTGAGCTGTGAATAATACTGAACACGTCTACTAAACTGTGAGTGGTTTCACTGACCTGTCAGTGCCCTTAATGTGGTTTGAAAATATAGTTTGGAAATGCTAAAGCTGTGTTGCCTTTGGTTTCGAAATGCTAAAGCTGTGTTGCCTTTGGTTTGGAAATGCTAAAGCTGTGTTGCCTTTGGTTTGGAAATGCTAAAGCTGTGTTGCCTAATTAAAGTTGCCTTGCCTAATTAAAGTTGCCTTGCCTAATTAAAGTTGCCTTGTCTTCTATATAATTAAAAGTATAATCTTGACCACTTCCTATTTGCGCCTTATATTGATTTTAGAAAACATGCTACCACGTAGGCTGTGGTTTTTGCCATCTTATTCAGTCACCCTCCGCTCATCAGGTGCCGAGGATTTTTCCCATTGAAAATTAAAAGAATTATTAGTGTTTAAACAATGTTGAGATTCTCTCTCCTGTCAATCATGCCATGAAGGCCACGCCCCTTCTGGTGGGAGGGGGGAGGGACTATAAAACCCAGAAGTGTGGGCGTGCCTCAGTCTCTGCAAGATGGAGGAGGGAGAGGTCACGACTCACTGCCTTTAGTAGCCTTGCACCCTGCTTGAAATGGTATGAAACTGCACTTGAATTTGGTGGCCTTGCACCGTGCTTGAAGTGGTATGAAAGTGTATTTGAATATGGTGGCCTTGCACCCTGCTTGAAGTGGTAAGAAACTACACTTGAATTTGGTGGCCTTGCAGCCTGCTTGAAATGGAATTTCAAGAAATAGCCATGAGTCAACTGCCAGCCCACCAGGCTTGAGTGACTGAGCCGCCAGCCCAAGAATTCATTCGGCCCACAATGTCCATACTAGCCCATTGAAAACCAGTCCCTTCAGCCCACAACTCCCATACTAGCGTTCCAGAAAGCCCACCCTCCTCACTGGCCACCAATATTGGAATTGGTGGAGAGGTAGAATATTGCGTTGGAGGATCAACCCTCCCTTGTGATGCTGGACCCAACGGGTCCCACTTAGTCTAGTTACCCATGAAAATCTCTGGCAAATACATATAGTGATAAGCTTAGGGTTGACATCAAAAGCTTTCATGCCACATCCTTGTAGTCTTATCTCTTCATCAACCTCTGAAAGCTTGCAATTTGTGTACCTTTGCCATTGTTGATCCCTGCTGAAAGAGGAAATCAATTCCCCAATTCATTAAAAGGGAGTTTCCATCACATCACTAATGCAGTAATATGCCACAAACTGTAAACCATAGCAAAAATCAATTGTCACTTAGAATAAAGCCTATAAGAGCAATTGCAGTAGGCAGAGTGGACCAGGTACCAAAACACAGTTAGATCTCTGACTTTAGTGTCTGGACAGCTTCTTTTGAAAACATTATCCTCCAGTTATATTGACCCTGGGATTGTTAAATAGGAATAGCACTTCCAGAATATATGTTTAACCATTGTACAGCACCCCCTCTCAGGCCAACTCATAATGTATAATTGACTTATTTAAAAAACATTTATGTGTTTGATCTTTTTTGTATCTTTGTGTTGGTAACACTTCAATGTATCCTATTTTTTCATCTAGATAATATTCCAAAGGTTGAAAAACGTTATTTTGCCATCACAAAATCGTGTTTTACATTTCTCTTAAGGAAAAAGACAATCTTTAAGGTATTATTTATCTCAATGTCAGCTCTTGATGGGTCATCTTTAGTCCTCAATTATCAATGGAATCTCCAGAATTAAAGATTAATATTCAAAATACAGATTGAATAATCCAGGAGGAATGAAAAGTTTGCGAACCAAAGTTGTGTTCTTCTCATTCTTTGAACACATTTGAAATATTGGAAGGGAGGAAAGGATTGTATCAAATATGAGGAAAAATCATATGACAAATTAAACATCCAAAAGGAGGCCAATGATTAGATCTTCTTTCATACCCTACTTACTCCTCATTCACAATTCCTGGCAAGAATCTATGGGTGTTTTATTGCGACTTTGTATTTTTAATTCAACTCCAATTTAATGTTAAAGTACACAATTTGATATTCAAGGCCTTTAAACACCAAGGTCGAAAATTGCCTTGGTTAGTGGGTCAAAATGGGCAGTTTGGGAACAGCCACTAGCAGCGCCCATTAGTTGCAACTGAATTAAGTACTACAGAGACAGGCAGAGACAAACATCCACCCTATTATGACATGGGTCTCAAATTAATTGGGCACATTTCCGCAGTAGTTCACCAAACTTTTCATTCCTCCTGAATTATTCAATCTGTATTTTTAATATTAATCTCTGGAATTCTCTGCCACAGAAAGTAGTTGAAGCCAGTTCATTGGCTATATTTAAGAGGGAGTTAGATGTGGTCCTTGTGGCTAAAGGGATCAGGGGGTATGGAGAGAAGGCAGGTACAGGATACTGAGTTGGATGATCAGCCATGATCATATTGAATGGCGGTGCAGGCTCGAAGGGCTGAATGGCCTACTCCTGCACCTATTTTCTATGTTTCTATAACCTCCCTCCTACTTCCTGTCCCTCCACAGTTTGTGACCGCCTACCGACATCCCCATCTCCTCGGAAATCCTCTTTGCCACAAGCAACTGTCACCCACATGGACATGCTGGCTGATGCCTGCGTTTCGGTGAAACACCTTTACATACCCTTGTCCAATATAGGAACTAGCTGATATATCTGATTGGGGCGGACTTTAAAACGTGTTATTATTTTACTAACCCCCCGTTTTTTTCTCACGGATTGGAAGTTTTGTCCTGATTTTTAATTGCCGACAGTGCAGAGAATCCCCATGGGCAAAGGCAGTTCTTATCCCCAAGAGAGACTTTAACTGGGAAAGTCTGAACCCCCACCTCCCCCTCCTTGATCTCAGGGACTAGCTGACTTAACCCGAGGACCCCATCTTAGGACCGGGTAGATTCTCATGCGCATTCTGAAGACAGAGTTACAGATATAATTTAAAAGTACGCCATCTCTCTGTAGCGAGGGCATTGCATATTTGTTCAGTCTACATGGCTCAAGCCCTTTCATACCTGTGCACAATAACGGTCTTGTTAAAAGCGGAAGACCTGGAATTCGCCACTCTCACCCCCGCTGTTGGATTTATGCAGCGAAGTCGCCGAGTCGTTTCACCAATTTAAGGCTGCATTAGACACGACGAAGATACAGACTGACGGTGATATTTGTTCATTTGTACTTTTGATTCACGGCACATGACTTATTTAAAATTAATTTCCTACTTACATCTTCCCCTGGGTTTCCCACCGACCCGATCACGCCATTCGGACCCGGATCACCTTTCGGACCCTGGACAGAAATCGTATTGAAAAAGAGGATCATATATAATGGATAATAATGTTTTTAATATATAAATGATACAATGCAAAAGAAAGGAGGGGCACTCACCGGCGGACCCGGGGGGCCATCCGGACCTCGAGGGCCCTGTAGGGAAATCAGAATAAATGAACTAATATCATTACAACAAATTAAAATATTCGAATATCATGGCTAAAAGCTGATGCGGGAGTGAGTGAGCGAATGAATGAGGTGTGTCGTTTGAACAGGGCGAAGGCATCATGTTGATTGTTGGAGGTAGCGTCCCCGATGCTCTGACCCGGCCGCGCTCACGTCCACCGCATTGCAAACGCCTAGTATTTAAATAATTGTATGGTCTGCATGCTTCCTTCATCGAAGGTACCCGGCTTTCGGTTGCATTGTGTAATGCTGTTGCGGTCAAGCGGATTTCAAGGGGTTGGGGTAGATGGAAGGGGAAAGAGGGCGTGGAGGAAAGAGAGGAGAGGGAGCAGAGACAGGTCACCGTTACGATCCAATGACTTACGTCGATCCCATCCACTCCCGGGACTCCAGCCGGACCTGGGAGACCTAGTTCGTCTGGTACATCCTATGGTGAAAACCATTAAAACTCAAATTAAATATTAACTTTAAAGTGTGTTCACATCGCCATTTAAGACATTTCTATTCGTCTAAATATGTTTACTGATTTATAAATGCTTTAATTAAAAAAAAGGGTTGTTTATCACGCTTTGCGAATGACAATATTGTAGTTATGGACAGTCACCAACGAACGATACCCAATCTATATTTCATTACTCCAAAATGTACTTGCCTCCAAAACAAACTGGCACGCCGCTAATCTGTTAACAGTACCGTTTCAGGACTTAATGTAGCCCAAATTGTCGTAAAACTAGATTAAGCGCCAATTTAGATTAAGCATTTCCCCTTCGCAAAAAAATTACACCTTGAATAGCAGAATATGTCACCGGCTTCCTAAAGCTACGGAGATGTACAAGATTAAAGGGTACGATAAATAGGTATGCCAAGTAACAAACTTCAACTACCAAAGCACCAAAAAAGATGATCATGCCTTGTCCTTCATCTTCCGCCTACCCAACGTTCCTAGACATCAATAGAGTCACAGTAATCCACTGACAGCACAAAGATCACCAACATCTCCGTTCGTTCAGCCTATTCATCGTATCTCTTAATGAATGGTCACGTCAAAAAAGTCGGTTCTTTGGGAAACTTGTTTATTCTCGACCTAAGCTTCACTTTCCCTTTTCTTAAATGTAAAACGTTGTAGCTATAAATGTTAAGTTCTCAGTGGAGTTAGCTATAAATGTTAAATGCTTAATGTTCAGCAGTAGTCTTCCTGTAGCGATTATTATTAATTGGCCTGTTGTGTATGTCGGAGATCTTATAGGTCGAAGAGGAATGCAGCGATTCGTGTAATTTGAAACAAGGCACGTTAATAACCGAGTGGAGCCCAGCGACCACGGTATTAAATATTCTTGCTTAACCAATGCAACGGTCCAAAGCAACGGGTGTGAAAGTACCAACGCGGTAGCTGCAGTAAAGATTAGCTACTTTCAGAAGAATAAAGAGGCAAGGTTCAAATGAGTACGCACTTACTTGAGTTAAACCAGGACGAACTATTTGTAGAAAAATCACCAGGAACAAGAAACCCGAGTGCCTGCCAGTGCTCGCCATGGTAACCCAATAACCAGGTAGATTGCCTCTGTCCTCTCCCTCCTCGGCTGAATATTAGGCCCCCAGGAAAAAATCTCCTCGCCGATCCCCGACTAAGATATGTGCATAGCAATGAGTTTTCATGTTTATTAATATTTCGCGGTCGGGCCGTGTGATTGGAGGTCCTGACAGTCTTTGGGCGGAGTCTCGGGGTATCATCCGCAAGCTACCTTTGCATTAATGGTATAGATCCGTTTCCAATTTTGTAACTTTGTTGGTTTTTTGAGGGTCAATTTTATTTCAAAAATAAGATGGTAATAATTTTATTACCAATATAAGTGGTATCATTTGGAAGGAAAAAATAAATAAAGCTTTAGAACATACAGCGCTTTCTTACTGAATTTCCGATGGGAAGTTCGGAGCAAGATTCCGGTTGCGCTCTTTAAGGATGCTGGTGAGAGGTCATCCACTGAAACATGAACAATCTTTGGCTAAAGAAAAACATCGTTAATCGAACATATAGATTACCAACAATATAAATTAACTGATACATACTATGTACATGAATATCTCAATTACTTTTCATCCTATTTGCTGTATGCACGTGCTTTGACTTCCCTGCTAAAACATAAGCATTTTATCTTTCAACATAAAGGAATAGTATCACACACAGTAAGGTAGTCATATTTGGGCTTTGTGGTAGACGTTAACATATTTCACTGTAAATAAAATCGGGTCTTCAATTTTATTTAATAATTATGTTTGTAATATTATCATGAACTTTCGGTTCAATATTTTCTATACAAGTTCATAAGTGACAGGAGCAGAATGAGGCCATTCAGCCCATCAAGTCTACTCATCCATTCCATTATGACAGACTTATCTCTGCCTCCTAACCCCATTCTCCTGCCTTCTCCACAAATCCCCTGACACCCATTCTACACTGTTTAGTGTTTTCTGAGTCATTCGCAACTGTCACTGTATGTCATGTTGTTACTTGTGGGTGGAGCACCAAGACAAATTCCTTGTATGTGAATACTGGCCAATAAACGTACTTACTTACTTACACAGCATTCTGTGGCAATGAATTCCACAAATTCGCCAACCTCCGATTAAAGAAATTCCTAAAGGAACGTTCTTTAATTCTGAGGCTATGACCTCTGGTCCTAGACTCTGCCACTAGTGGAAACATCCTATCCACGTCCACTCTATCCAGGCCAATACATTGGTAACTGGGCGACGTTGAATTTTATACAAGGACCTCTATTGTGATAGCACTTAAAATACTACATTCAGAAGAATTAAGTCGTAAATCGCACATTGCATTTGTACCACAAACAGCAATTCAAATAATGTGAAGTAATCAATGATCCAGTCCATTTGCATGGTCGCTTGTTCCTCTCAAGGTGCCATAAACAGGCTAATTAAACCCTTTACTCTTTCCACGCACCTGTAATTTTCTCCCCAGGTTCATACCCAATTCTTACCTGCTTTCCAAAATTAAACATTAGAATTGAAATGATTACAATGCCTGAATATTAGCGCATAATTTAAGGTATTATCAAACAAAATGTTACCCTGAAGCAAAGGAATTTCAATAATCTGGATCATGTAAACACAAGATGCTTTAATTAATGCATCTTGTGTACCTGCGAGATTTCACACCACTTTGAAGGAAAATAATTGGAAAGGTTCTTGCTTCTTGGTCTTCCAAAATATTCCAAATGGAATTTAAACTACCTGTCTTTAACATAGATATTATTGCTTCATTCATATACTATAGTTAAATAAATGGATATCACTAAGTTTAGTGAACAGCATAAAATAGCCATGCTTGCTTGACAGAAGGCTGCTGAATGAACCATCTCCAAGATGTTCAGAGATTCATATTAGCTTAACATTAGCATTGAGGTCAAAGAAAGAGTGTTCATGTCGCGGCCCTGTTTCCACCAATCTTTCCACCACCACTCACAAGAAGCAACAAGACAGACGCCATTGCATGCAGATGCCGAGAAGTGTGCAGATGCCGAGAACAACTTTTAATCTCATGTATGTACTCGATAAGAAGAACCTTAGCATTGAGGAAATCAAAATGGCACCATCAGTTGAGATTTGCTAGCTGTGTTTGAGTAACACATCGGAGTTCTCTAATGAGGTGGCGAAAAGTGATAGAGTTGGCTGACAGGCAGGCAGCAGGATACAGCATGGAGCAGTATTTCGGCCTCAGCTGCTTATAACATGCTAGACCATGGGACCCGTTGGGCCCCGTTCCACAAGGCAATATCCCACCACTGACCCATAGCCCCCAACAGCACAGGCACGGCTGAGGGGTTCCTGTTGTGACGCCAGGGATCCCCGTTGTGATGCGACACGATAGCCCTCCATCAACTGCGCCTCGCCATCCCTCTTCCTACCCCTATCCTCCTCCATTCCCCCTCATCCCCAGCACTCCCTCCCCTCTTCTTCACCCTCCCTTTTTTCCTCCCTCCCTCCCTCTCCTTTCCCCTACCCTCAGTCACTCCCTCTCTCCCTCCATAACCCCTCTCCCCCTACAGCCTCCTCTCCCTCTATCTCCCTGCTCCCCACTCCTCACCTCCCCTATCCCATTCCCCACCTCCCCCACTCTCCCTATATACCCCCTCCTCCCCCACTCTCCTTCCTCACCTCCCCCACTTTCCCCTCCACCTCCCTGCATCCCCTGCACCTGCACACAACTCCCTACCCCCTCCTCTCCCTACCCCCTCCTCTCCCTCTATCGCCCTGCTCCTCCACTCCCCCTATCCCAGCCCCCCACAATGAAAATAACATTTTTCTTGTAAATGAAACATCTCCCCTCTCACCACCCCCCCCCCCCCCCCCACACACACACACAATGAAAATTGCAATGTTTTTTTGTAAATGATATCTCCCCCCAAGAACTTGATTAAAACAGAGTTTTTTTCAAAAATTGCATTTTTTTAATGTAAATGAGATCCTGGATCTCATTGTGACGTCGTTGTGACGTCGTATGCTGCTAACGGGCAGTGCAAGTGGAAAAGTGATTTTTGTAAAAGTGTTGTTTGGAAAGTTTAAAATGTGTATAACTTGTAAAATATACCATCAATCTAAACAAAACTTGCCATAGCACACCACAGTTCAATGGTCAGTAAGGTGGTCCCATATAATTATAGCGCTATCGTGTACCGTTTTAGAGTAGTTTCGGGATCACACTCCCCCGCACGCATACAAACAAAATGAGAGTCTTAGTAATATATAGACAAAGTGTGACCCGTTGGGCCCCATTGGCACACGGGAGGCCTGATCCCCCAACACAATATTCCACCACTCACCCAGAGCCGCCAACTGCGCAGGCACGACTGATGGATTCCCGTTGTTTTACCCCTGTTCCCCTCCTCCCCTTACCGTCCCCCACTTCGCCCCTTGCCCTTCCACCCCCGCACGCAATCACTCCATCCCCCCTCAAACCCCTCCCCCCCCCACCACTCTTAGCGGCTCTCCGGCGGTGCAGCCATTCCGCATAGGGTTCCCATTGTGACGTAGAACACGCAGATATTACTACACAGGTGCAGCAGACGGGCACGGCAAGTGGAAAAGGGATATTATTAAAGCTTAAAATGTGAATTACTCTTAAAATGTAACAATTTAAATGTTAAAGATGAGATTTATTCAGTTCAGTTTTTTTCGTTGTATCTCTTGTTGTTTGCTGTTGATAAAAAGACACACTATTTTAATATGGAGACATGATTAAGTGGTTAAAGTAACATGAAGAAAATCTGAGAATTTACCTCAGAAGTCATCGTTCAACCAAGCACGCGTTTAATAACAACATTCTTTGTCGATGTTCCATCCTTCAGGAAAACTTTGACATTTTCCCTCACCTTGCATTGGCTAAGAGCCACATATAGTTATCCATGCTGAAATACGGGTTTCTCGAGGTATATCAACACTTTCTCCATGGTTTGTCCTTGCACCATATGGATCATCGTAGCAAAGCTCAACTGAATCGGGAATTGGCTCCGCTGAAGGGGAATGTCTTTGCCTGTCAAATTGAGCGTTATCCTTGGAATGAGAACAATGTCATCTTTGAAGGCTCTGTTGATTCTTGCAACAATCAGATTATTGTGTAGCCATTCCACAGTCATCCTTGTTCTATTGCATAGCTTTGGGAGTTCCAAGTTTCTCATTAATGGAGATCCTTTTTTCAACTCCAATTTGTGTTGTGGTACACCAGAGATGTCGAGTGAATCGAGGAATTCTGTTGGGAAGTGAGTAGTATCAGTCCCCTCAATGACAGCATTGAAAGAAAAGTACTACTTAATGAAGGGAAATGTCTGATACATAGAGAATTGATGCTTCTCATCGTATCGTTGTGCGGAAGCAAGATACAATTGTCGGAGAATAATTCTGCAGGATTTTCAAATGCGGGATAGATGAAATCAATACAATCTTCCAGTGTTTTTGCTGATAGAACCATGTCTTCTGACATTTCAATTTCATCGTCTTCATTCTTTAAAATCTCATCTTCTCCAACATTCAACAAAAAATTAGAATAGTCGCCTTCTCCCTCTCTCAATCACATATTCGTCTGCAATTGAAACTTGGTTAAAAGTCTCCACCAAGTAGGATTTCTTCATGCAGGAATTTTCAACATCAGTATCATTTCCCCTGTTCACTACAGGAAGTTGTCAAAAATCGCCACAACAAATGGTAAGAATGCCACCAAAAGGCACCGTCTTGAATAGTCTGTCCACCGCTTCAAAGCTCTCCTAATCATTGGGCATTCATCCCAAACAATGAGTTTCACTTGCCTCATCAAACATGCCGTGTAGGAGTTCTTGTCAATGTTGCAGAATGTATCTTGGGTCACTTGGATGGGTATCTTGAATCGAGAATGAGTTCTTCCACCAGGCATTAATTTAACTGCTATCCAAGAGGATGCTGCAGCAATAGCCACATCACCTTGACCTCTAACTTTGGAGAGGATCAAATTGGTGATTAATATTTTTTCCCATTCCTCCTGGTGAATCAATGAAAATCACTGAAGCAAGCTTCCTTTTCAAGCAGTTGCACAGCTGCTCATACACTGCTCTCAGCTCAGCATTCAGCAGAGGCTCATTCTCCTCAGAAAATTGCCGTTGTTCAGTTCTATTGTGTAGCAAATCATGCAGCAATTCTGGATTGTCATCATCCACGTGCATCCTTCCATTTTTTGGTCATGGCAAATTAAAGCATTCCATTGTTTTGATTGTCTTGAATATACACAGAACCTGATCATGATGCTTCTCATAAATCATGATATTATGATCACTTATTCTTCTCCGTTTTTTGATAGAGATAGATAGTTACTTAGTTAGAGATAGATAGAGTTAGAGTTAGAGAAGTTAGAGTTAGAGTGAGAGCAGAGTTAGATAGTTAGAGATGGAGTTAGATAGTTAGAGTTAGATAGAGTTAGAGTTAGATAGTTAGAGATGGAATTAGATAGAGTTAGTTTGAGGGAGTTAGATAGAATTAGAGTTAGATAGAGTTAGAGATAGATAGAGTTAGAGTTAGATAGAGTTAGAGTTAGATAGAGTTAGTTAGAGTTAGAGAGAGGTGGAGTTAGAGTTAGTTAGATAAAGTTAGTTAGATATGTTAGAGCTAGATAAGTTAGAGTTAGAGAATTTAGAGTTAGAGTGAGTTGGAGTTAGATAGTTAGAGTGAGTTAGAGTGAGTGAGTGAGAGTGAGACAGTGGGAGAGAGTGGGAGAAAGTGAGAGAGAGTGAGTGAGTGAGAGTGAGATAGAGTTAGATAGAGTTAGAGTGAGATAGTTAGTTGGAGTTAGATAGAGTTAGAGTGAGATAGTTAGAGTTGGAGTTAGATAGAGTTAGAGTTAGATAGTTAGAGTTGGAGTTAGATAGTTAGAGTTAGATCGAGTTAGAGTTAGATAGTTATTGGAGTTAGATAGTTAGAGTTAGATAGAGTTAGATAGTTGGAGTTAGAGGTGGAGATAGATATAGTTAGAGTTGGAGTTAGATAGAGATAGTTAGATAGTTAGAGTTGGAGTTAGACAGAGTTAGAGTGAGATAGTTAGAGTTGGAGAGATAGAGTTGGAGAGATAGTTAGAGTTAGATAGTTAGAGTTAGAGTTAGATAGTTACAGTTGGAGTTAGAGATAGATAGAGTTGGTTAGAGATAGATAGAGTTAGTTAGAGATAGTTAGTTAGATAGATTTAGAGTTAGAAAGAGTTAGAGTTAGGTAGTTAGGTAGAGTTAGAGTGAGTTAGTGAGAGTTGGATTTAGATAGTTAGAGTTAGATAGTTAGTTGGAGTTAGATAGTTAGAGGTAGAGATAGATAGTTAGTAAGAGTTAGAGTTAGAGTTAGATAGAGAGAGTGAGTTAGAATGAGATAGTTAGTTGGAGTTAGATAGATTGAGAGTTTGATAGTTAGAGTTGGAGTTAGATAGTTAGATTGTTAGAGTTGGAGTTAGATAGAGTTAGAGTTAGATAGTTAAGTTAGATAGAATTAGATAGCATTAGAGTTAGAGAGAGTTAGTTAAAGTTAATTATAGTTAGAGTTGGAGTTAGATAGAGTTAGTGAGTTAGAGTTAGTGAGATAGTTAGTGAGATAGTTAGAGTGAGAAGTTAGAGTTGGAGTTAGATAGAGTTGGTTAGATAGTTAGAGTTAGAGATAGAGTTAGAGTTAGATAGTTAGTTAGAGTTAGATAGATTTTGAGTGGTTCGAGGTATATAGTTAGAGTTGGATAGAGTTAGAGTGAGTTAGAGTTAGAGCGAGTTAGAGTTAGAGTGAGTTAAGAGTTAGAGTGAGATAGTTAGAGTTTGCGTTAGATAGAGAGATAGTTAGAGTTGGAGTTAGTTAGAGTTAGAGATAGAGTTAGAGATAGATAGAGAGTTAGAGATAGGTAGAGTTAGAGCTAGATAGTTAGAGTTAGATAGAGTTAGAGTGGGTTAGAGTTAGAGTGAGTTAGAATTAGAGTTAGGTAGAGTGAGATAGTTCAACTAACTATCTAACTCTATCTAACTCCAACTAACCATCTAACTCTATCTAACTCCAACTAACTATCTCTAACTCAATCTAACTCTACCTAACTATCTCTAACTCATTTAGAGTTAGATAGAGTTAGATAGTTAGAGTTGGAGTTAGATAGAGGTAGAGATAGATACAGTTAGAGTTAGAGATAGATAGTTACAGCTAGAGTTACAGTTACAGTTAGAGTTAGTTAGTTAGAGTTAGAGTGAGATAGTTAGTTGGAGTTAGATAGGGTTAGAGTTAGATAGTTAGAGTTGGAGTTAGATAGTTAGCGTTAGATAGTTAGAGTTAGAGATAGATAGAGTTAGAGTTAGATAGAGTTAGAGATAGGTAGAGAGTTAGAGATAGTTGGTGAGTTAGAGATAGTTAGAGTTAGAGTTAGGGTTAGGGTTAGATCAATGATTTGGAATGAGAGGACACTGCCGTATTACAACATTTGGAACCACACTTAACTAAATGAGATTGTGAATTGCAAGGAAGATGCCAAAGTCTTCAGGGCAATTTTGTTAGATAAAACACTCATGGATGAAAAAGCAACATATTATATAAATGGTGTTATATTTGGAAGGATTAATCCACAAGATTTTCGTATCTTTGTGTGCCACTTACTGTAAGCAACTATGCAAATGCACTTTGCAGTTAAATGACAGTGTTCTGTCCATAAAACAAGAGGATTTGAGTAAAGGAGCTAAGGCGCCTTATTCCAATTATACAGTACCAAGGTGACACCATACCTGGTATTTTGTATGCAGATTTGGCCTCCTCGTCGAAGAATAGATAGACTTACCCTAGAAAGAGTGCAGCAGAGATTCAGCAGATTGATTCCTAAGATGGCAGGACATCCACAAGAGGACACATTAGTCAACAAGTCTTCAATGGAACGTGAGGGCATCTGATTGTGACATAGCTAGACAGATTGGGTATGCATAGTGAAGATGCTTCCCAGCTTGTGTGTCTACAAAAAGGTATCACAATCTCAAGTTTTGATACAGGAGTTTTAGCACTGGGTAGGAGGACAGTCTTCATCACTCAGAGGTTGTGGATTTTGATATCACAGGGTTCAGTAGAAACTGTTACTGAATAATTTTAACAAAATTGATAAATCTCCAGGTGCAAATGGCATCAAAGCAATGGGTAAGTGTAGTAATGTGATATTGAGTTTGAGGATCAACCATGATTGTAAACAATGGCAGAGTGGGTTTGAAGGGCTGAATGGCTTAATCTGTGTTTCTTGAGGTGTGGTTGTATATTCAAACATTCAAATATGAAGCAAAGGGGTCCAGCATCAGTGACAGAGGAAATTCTCCAGGATATTACCGGGCATGTAGGATAGAGTTAGAGAGAGATTGGATAGACTTTTTTTTGGAGCATAGAGACCTCATTGAGATGTACAAGATCATGAAGGACATGGATAATGTGAATGCTCACAGTCTTTTTCCCCCATGGTAGAGGATCCTAAAAGCAAAGGACATAGGCTTAAGGTGATTGGGGACAGATTTAAGAGCGACGACGGGCACCACTTTCAATCATAAGGTAGTTAGTCTGGAATGTGCTATCAGAGGAAGATACAATTATTACAACTTTTAAAAGGCATTTGAACAGATGTTTCGATAGGAAGGATTGAGAGGGCTATCGGCAAATTATCCTAGTCCAGTATGCCAACTTGGTCAACATGGACAAGGTGAGCGACAGGGCCTGTTTCCATACTGTATTGCTCTATGACATATGTTGGTCCCATCATCTTTCTAGCTGGGTTCATTTAATGTAGTACAAAATCTTCCTGGAGAAAAACAGAAACACGGATTCATGGGGATATCGCTGAAACAAAATGAGTATAGGTCAAGGCAAATGGAATTAACTTTTTTAAGAACGCGGAAGGTGACCTGACAGATGTCTACAAAATTATGAAGGAATTATGTACAGAAGATCCAAGCAGGGCTGTGGTCGGACTCGTCGAGTCGGAATCAGAGTCGGAGTAATTTGGTGCTGTCGGAGTCGGAAAAAAAGCCCCGACTTCGACCTCAACATAAATTTCAGAGGTTACATAAATAGTAGTAAATTCTGCTAATCCAGAAATAGTAAAATTTGCAACTTCATTAGTAACAGACATACCATCCACTCAGGTCAGCGTGGAGAGACTGTTCTCCGTACTGAAAATAATTAAATCAGATTTAAGGGCTGCAATGAAAGACGATCTGGCAGAAGCAATTTTGTTCCTAAGGACAAGCTATCAATAAATCTTAGGTATGTTCTTTTGTAGCATTTAACTAGTAACTACCTATGCATTTAATATTAATTTCTATTGCACTTGAGAATTGTTTTTGTCATAAATTAGTCATTTAGTTCATACCTGTGGCCTTAGTTTAATAAATTTGAGTAATGCTTTTATAATTTTTATTTAATTCAATGGAATTTTAACTTTGTCATAGTACTATATGTAATTTATTTTAATTTTAGCATGATGATTATGTTTTTTTTTCAAGAATAAACAATTTAAAAAACCACAACAGCATAACTACAGCCATTAGACTCAAAACTTTAAGGACATGTGTTCAAAAAGGTAGCCGGATGATTCATGTTGTTCTTATGAAATGCCATCTTGTGTAATGTCATCAAGAGTCAAGAGTTTTATTGTCATATGTCCCAGATAGGACAATGAAATTCGTGCTTGCTGCAGCACAATAGAATATGTAAAGATAATACTGTGCACCTGCAGAAGTTCGAGAGAGTCCTCCTTGACCTACCGACTCTCCGTAATCTTCTCAGGAAGTAGAGGCGCTGATGTGCCTTCTTTAAGATTGCATGAGTGTGCTGAGACCAGAAAAGATCTTCCGAAATATGCACTCCCCAGAATTTGAAGTTCTTAACCCTTTCCACCATCGTCCCGTTGATATAAACGGGATTGTGCGTCCCTATCCTACCCTACCAAAGTCCACAATCAGTTCCTTGGTTTTGCTAGTGTTGAGACCCAGGTTGCTGGCACCATTTGGTCAATCGGTCGATCTCACTTCTATACTCTGATTCATCACCATCAGTGATTCGTCCCACAACAGTTGTATCGTCGGCGAACTTGATGATGGAGTTCGCACTATGTCCGACTACGCAATCATGAGTACAGAGTGAGTACAGCAGGGGGCTGAGCATGCAGCCTTGAGGTGCTCCTGTGCTGAGTGTTAACGAGGATGACACATTTCCACTAATACGGACAGACTGTGGTCTGTGGATGAGGAAGTCGAGGATCCAATTGCAGAGGGATGCGCAGAGACCCAGAACTGAGAGCTTGGTAACCAGCTTGGAGGGGATGATGGTATTAAACGGCGAGCTGTAGTCTATGAATAATGAATTTTTGTTGTCCAAGTGCTCCGGAACGGAGAGGAGAGCCAGTGAGATCGCATCCACCATTAACCTGTTGTGGCGGTAAACGAACTGCAGTGGGTCGAGGTTCTTGTTGAGGTAGAAGTTGATATGCGTCATAATCAACCTCTGAAAACACTTCATCACCAAAGACGTTAGTGCCACTGGTTGATAGTCATTGAGGCATGTCACCTTGCTTTTCTTGGGCACCAGTATTATTGATGCCCTTTTAAAGCAGGTGGGAACCTCAGACCTCAGAAGTGAGAGGTTGAAAATGTCCGTAAAAACTCCAGCCAGTTGGTCCGCACAGGTTTCTAGAACACAACCGGGTATACCATCATGACAACATTCATAAGACAACAGAAGGAAACAAAATGGGCAATACGGGCTGAATAGATGAAGTACGAGGGGAAGCTGGCCAGGAATATAAAGAAGGACAGTAAAAGCTTCTTTAGATAAGTTAAGGGAAAAAGAGTAGCAAAGCCAAATGTGGGTCCCTTGAAGGCAGGCACGGGTGAAATTATTATGGGCAACAAGGAAATGGCAGAAGAGGTGAATAGGTACTTAGGATCTGTCTTCACTAAGGAGAACACAAACAATCTCCCAGATGTGCTGGAGGACAGAAGATTTAAGGGGGTAAAGGAACTGAAAGAAATTTTGATGAGGCGAGAAATAGTATTGGGTAGGCTAATGGGACTGAAGGATGATAAATCCCCTGGGCCTGATGGTCTGCATCCCAGGGAGGTGGCTCTAGAAATAGTGGATGCATTGGTGATCATTTTCCAATGTTCAATAGATTCTGGATCAGTTCCTGTGGATTGGAGGATAGCTAATGTTATCCCACTTTTCAAGAAAGGAGCGAGAGAGAAAACGGGGAATTACAGACCAGTTAGCCTGATTTCGGTGGTGGGAAAGATGCTGGAGTCAATTATTAAAGAGGAAATAATGGAGCATTAGGATAGCAGTAAAAGGATTAGTCCAAGTCAACATGGATTTATGAAAGGGAAATCATGCTTGACTAATCTTCTGGATTTTTTTGAGGATGTGACAAGTAAAATGGATGAAGGGGTGCCAGTGGATGTAGTGTATCTACACTTTCAGAAAGCCTTTGGTAAGGTCTCGCACGGGAGACTGGTGACAAAAATTAGAGCACATGGTATTAGGGGTAGGGTGTTGACATGGATAGAAAATTGGTTGGCAGACCGGAAGCAAAGAGTAGGAGTGCCACAAGGCTCGGTGTTGGGGCCGCAACTGTTTACCATTTATATATAACTGATTTGGAAGAGGGAATTTGGAGCAACTCTAGCAAGTTTGCAGACGACACAAAGCTGGGTGGCAGTGTGAACTGTGAAGAGGATGTTAGGAGGTTGCAGGGGGACCTGGACAGGTTGAGTGAGTGGGCATATGCGTGGCAGATGCAGTATAATATAGATAAATGTGAGGTTAAACACTTTGGCGGCAAAAACAAGGGGGCAGATTATTATCTCAATGGGGTTAGGTTAGGTAAGGGGGAGGTACAGCGAGACCTGGGTGTTCTTGTACACCAGTCACAAAAGTTGGTGTGCAGGTACAGCAGGCAGTGAAGAAAGCTAATGGAATGTTGGCCTTCATAACAAGAGAATTTCGGTACAGGAGTAAAGAGATTCTTCTGCAGTTGTATAGGGCTCTGGTGAGACCACATCTGGAGTATTGTGTACAGTTTTGGTCTCCTAATTTGAGGAAGGACATCCTTGTGATTGAGGCAGTGCAGCATAGGTTCACGAGATTGATCCCTGGGATGGCGGGACGTCATATGAGGAAAGATTGAAAAGACAAGGTTTGTATTCACTGGAGTTTAGAAGGATGAGGGGAAATCTTATAGAAACTTATAGAAAATTATAAAAGGACTGAACAAGCTAGATGCAGGAAAAATGTTCCCAATGTTGGGTGAGTCCAGAACCAGGGGCCACAGTCTTGGAATAAAGGGGAGGTCATTTAAGACGGAGCTGAGAAAAAACTTTTTTATCCAGAGAGTTGTGAATTTATAGAATTCCCTGCCACAGAGGGTAGTGGAGGCCAAATCACTGGGTGGATTTAAGAGAGAGTTGGACAGAGCTCCAGGGGCTAGTGGAGTCAAGGGATATGGGGAGAAGGCAGGCACGGGTTATTGATAGCGGATGATCAGCTATGATCACGATGAACGGCGGTGCTAGCTCGAAGGGCCGAATGGCCTCCTCCCGCACCTATTTTCTATGTTTCTATGTTTCTATCAGGTCCAGGCGCTTTCCGAGGGTTCACGTCCCCTGAAGGATCTTCTGACGTCGGCCTGTGTGACTGTGTCTGAAATACCATCACGCCGAATGGGGGCTCGGGAAGCACACCAGTGTTCTCCCTATCAAAACGTGCGTAGAACAGATTGAGCTCATCAGGGAGTGATGCTTCACTGACATTTGAGCTGCATCCTGATTTCGCTTTGTAGGAGGTGATGGCATTCAAGCCCCGCCACAGTTGCCGAACATCCGTCTCATCCTCCAGCTTGGAGCAGAAGTCCCTTTTGGCCTTTTTGATGGCCTTACCAAGGTCGTATCTGGACTTCTTGAAGACTATATCTCCAGACCTGAATGCCCGGGATCTAGTTTTCAGAAGAATGCGGATCTCATGGCTCAACCAAGGCTTCTGGTT
The DNA here is from genome assembly GCA_963514005.1 of Raja brachyura. Next base: position 107,108,408 of record OY740785.1, read on the forward strand.
AGGAAGCGCATGGAAGATTTTTGTTGGGATGCAGTCACTAGGGGCGCTGCACTGACAGCAGCCTCTGCCTGCAGCCCATTTGTTTTTCCATCATTTTTTTAATTTTTAGTCAGTTAAAAGTCTGTTTTTGGGGGAAACTTTATCTTTTCTATGTGGGGGAGGGGGGGCAGGGTAAGGGGGAAACTAAGTCCCAGTCGTTTCCTGGTGGGAACGCAAATATTTATCCGAGTCGCGTCCTCGCCCCCCACCTCGCGGCCTACCACCTGGATCGGAGTGACCTTTCCTGCCGGAGACTGGGAACCGGACCAGAGCTGCAACAGCTGCGGCGCAGCGCTGGAGTCACTGCGGAGCGGGCAATACTTACCTCAGTCGCCGTTTGGAGCTCCACAGCGTTGGGCTGCTGCTCCAACATCATGGAGCTCTGGTTTGGAGAGCTTCCAATGCGGGCGGCGCTGAACAACTCCGTGGAGTCCTGGGGCCCTTTGCCGAGGGCTGCCAGTGTTGTATCTCCACCCGGCGCGGCCTGCAGATTTTGGGAACCACGGACTCCGGTAGGAGGGGGCCGACTCAGGGTCCAGGCCACTGAGGACATCCCCCAGCCCCGACGTCGGACTTACATCACCCCGGCGAGGGGGCCTGAACATCGGGCCGCCCATAGCGGCGACTGCGGAGGGCTCGGGGAGGCCCCGACCACGGGTGAACAGTGGGGAACATCGGGGGAAGACTGACTTTGGTGCCTTCCCTCACAGTGGGAAACTTGGATCTTGCTGTGGGGATGTTTTATGTTGAATTCTATCTACTCTATGTTGTGTTCTTTATTTTTTACTGTATGGCTGTATGGTGATTTCATTTCACTGTGCCAATTGGCACACGTGACAAATAAATGTATCTTGTATCTTCGATCTCCACACATTTCTTATGAAGTCTGTAATGAATGTGGCGTATTGATTGAGGTCCATTGCCGAGTCCCTGAACATTGCCCAGCCTACAGACTCCAAGCAGTCCTGGGGTTGGTCATCTGCCCCCCCCCCCCCCATGCAGTCCTCACCTCAGAGCAATAGGCGGCTCTAATGGTGGTGTAGCAGTGGTCGAGGGTGTTTGGTCCTCTGGTGCTGCAGGAGACATGTTGGTGGAAGTTAGGGAGTGATTTCTTAAGGTTGGCTTTGTTGAAGTCCCCGGCTATGGTGGTAAATGCCTCAGGGTAAGCCGTCCGTCGTGCAGCTCCTCCAGTGCCAGACGGACGTCTGCCTGGGGTGGGATGTAGACCGCGGTCAGGATGTTGGAGGTGAATTCTCTCTGTAGGTAGAAGGGGGCGGCACTTCACTGCCAGGTGTTCCAGGAGCGGAGAGCAGGAGTTAGATAGGACTGCCACATCTGAGCACCACGAAAGGTTGACCATGAGGCAGATGCCCCCTCCTCTCCCTTTCCCAGATGCCTGCGTGCGGTGGATGGAGAAACCTTCAGACTGGACTGCTGATTCTGGGGAGCTGGGGGTGAGCCATGTCTCTGTGAAACAGAACACAGAGCATTCCCTCAGCTCCCTTTGGTAAAGCAGCCTTGCCCTTAAGTCCTCCACTTTGTTTTCTAGTGACTGTATGTTAACTAGTAGGATGGTAGGGAGAGGGAGCCAAAGTCCCCTACGCGTCAGTCTTACTTGTAGTCCTGCCCGAAGACCACATTTCTGTACTCCATCAAGACCTCCTCGGTGTTTACAGGTACAGTACTTGCTAGTTTCCGCGAGGTCGGGGATTCCCCTCAGATCGGGGATTTCCTTACAGTCGGCACCTCCAGCTCCGTTGCTGCTGGGAGAACCTGCCCGTCCTCATCGATTCCGGACTCTATGAAGGCCTCCTCGGTGTTTACAGCTACAGTACTTACTGTACCAGCGTGCCTCTGCGAGGTCGGGGATTCCCCTTCGATCAGGAATGCCCTCAGTCGGGAGATCGCTGTAGCGTTAATGCATTTAAATGCGTTAGCAGCTCGCTACTTACATTGCTGGTTTCTGCAGATTCTTTAATACAGGCGAGCTCAGAAATACTATATTTGAAGATTTTCTGTTGTGCCGCTGGCAAAATGTCGCTGCAGGTAGGCACCATCTTAGGCATTTGCTAAATCTGTTAAATCATAGCAGATTTAGAATTATTATACCTCGGGGTTGGGGTCTGAGTCAGAGTTGGATACACAAGAAATCAAGGAGTCGGAGTCGGGTGTTTTGGGAATCGACTCCACGGCCCTAGATGTAAGTACAGACACTTCCACTAGTGGGGAGTCTTTAACCAGTAGTCATAAAGGCAAGAGAATCACATATAATCTAACAAATACTTCACGAGTCATGTTACCCAAGCACTGGTGAGAACATAGGGCTGGCTAACATGTTCACCAGTGAAATAAATATTATAGAAATTTGCCAGCACTGCACATGCATGAGGGAAAGACAAATAGTGGGCTAGGTAGATAAGGTTAAATAAGAGTGAGTCACGTAGAACATAAGCACAGCTTTAATGGTTTGTGTCTCTGCTGTAAATTCCATGTAAATAAAAGGTGGATACAAAACAGGATGGAAAATGGAGTGTATGAAATAAAAATAGCAATGCTGGAAACAATCGGTACGTCAGGTAGCATCTGTGGAATATTTTGTCAGAATGGAAGATGAGAGTTTTAAAAGGTGACTAGTTGCAAGGAAGTTTATAAGAGGTGTGGGCAGGGCAGGACAGGTGGTAGTCCGAAACAAGGTCAAATGATGAATGGAACAATTCTTTGCCTTTGTTATGTGTTGCTTACAGCAGGACTGTGGAACATGCCCAGCAGCAGCCTTTGCACCTGTATTTTCTGATATAATTAGATCTAATTTATCATCCATTAAACAAATATCTGATAAAGAAATTATCAGAAAAAGATCTTGCAACAATATGGACTGAGGACAAGCAAAGGAATTAATTGTATGCCCTGCTATTTGAATGAAAAGCAAATTAATTGGTTATAGCAAATGAAGGCAAATAGAGTAAATATTTTAATTGCAGGGATAGGTCATTTATTGAGAAGATGGTTGGTACTCAGAGTGGATGACAAAACATAAATGGACATGACAGCGGTGCCTTCAAACCAATATTCCTTGACTTTAATTTGTTTTCCCTTATTTCTAAATAATAACTCTCACCCCCTCTCCCCCCCCCCCCCCCCCCAGTTCTTGATTGTAATGTAACCAGTGTGGAGGGGATGATTGTGTTGAAAGCTGTTTCAAGGTAACAGGTTCAAGGATCTGACTAGCAGAATAGAAAAAGGCTCACTCGACTGTTTAGTTACAAATCAGTTTTAATGGCAAGAGAGGACAAAAACAATACTTGTCTTGGTATGCAAGGGGTCCAGTTTTACAGCAGCACACCTCTCTCTCTCTCTCTCTCTGCTTCCGTCCACGGTGCTGATCACGACTCAGCCCGTCGGTGAACCTTTCTCGTACATAAACACATCAGATTTATTGGCAAGAGAACAAAAATAATACTTGTCTTGGTAAGCGCGGGGCCCGTTTTACAGCAGCACACGTCTCTCTCGGCCTCTATTCAATCAATCAAGCAGATTTATTCATCACATACACAATAAAGTGCAGTGAAATGAACTTGCCAGCAGCGGTACAATAAAAAAGAACACACAATACACAATAAAAATTTAACACAAACATACACCACAGCATTCTTCACTGTGGTGGAAATAAAAGTAGTCAGTCCTCCTCCATTTCCCCCATGGTTGGGGCCATAAACCTCCGCAGTCGCCGCTGCGGGCAGCCAGGTGTACAGGCCCTCTCGTCCAGAAGGCGTCCTGAATCGGTGCTTCCCTACCGGAGACCGGGGCTTCAGGATGTTGTAGGCCGCAGGCCGGCGGTCGGAGCTCTTCTCCAGGGAAACCCGACGAGGGATCCCGTTCCGGATGGTAAGTCCACGCCGCGCCCGTGGCTAGAAGCTCTGCAGACTGCGGCTTCAAGATGTTGTAGGCCGCAGGCCGGCGCTCTTGTCCTCCGGGGATCCCATACGAGGGATCCCAAAGTCCGGACACCATGCCCACGGCTAGAAGCTTCGCAGACCGCGACTTCAGGCTGTAGCAGTCCGCGGGCCAGCGATCGGAGCACTACCTTCTGGCGACCCCGGCATGGGTAATCACCCCGCTCCGCGATGAAAAAAGTCCACGCTGTGCCCGCTGCAGAAGCTCCAGGCCAGACTCTGGGAAAGACCGCACCAATCCATGTGTTAGGCCACGAGGGAGGCGACATGGAAAAAGTTGCCTCTCCGTGGAAGAGGCGACCAAAAGCAGTTCCCTCTTTCCCTCCGAACCCTACCCACACATGACACACCAAGGGACATTATAACACACATTTGGACACACTAAAAAAAACCCAAAAAAGTAGAAATGACGAACACGCTGATCGCGACTCAGCCTGTCGGTGAACCCCTCGTACATAAACTAACATGGCTTACTGGCCCTGCCTTTATACGGGTAAGAAATAAGCCGTTCAAATAACCGCCGGTAAGTCCTGGCGAATCGTGCTGCTCCAAAATTCAAACTATAACCAATGGCAGGGTACTGCATCCGAGCGAGAGACCCCCGGTTTGGCGTGCAAAGGTTTAAACTGAGCGTTGTCGGCTTAGCGTGTGGGAATTTAAACAAAGAGTTATCGGCTGCAGGGTTATGGATTCTAAATATAGCGCTACCGGCCGCAGCGTTATGGGTTCAAAATATAGCACTACCGGCCACAGTGCTGTGGGTTTTATACATTGCGCTATGGGTCACACACTGTTCAGGCAAATGCTGAGCTGTAATCTATGAATAACAGCCTGACGCATGTGCTTTTATTGTCCAATTGGTCCAGTGCAGAGTGGAGAGCCAGTGAGATCGCATCCTCTGTTGACCTGGTGTAACAGCAGGAGGTCCAGGTTCTTGGTGTGGTAGGAGTTGATATGCTCCATAACCAATCTCTCAAAATATTTCATCACCATGGTCGTTGGTGCCACTGGTTGGTAGCCTTGAGACATGTCACCTTAATCTTCTAGGGCACCATTATCATTGATGCCCTGTTAATGCAGACAGGAACCTCAGATCTCAATAATGAGTGGTTGAAGATGTCCTCAAAGACTCCAGCCAGTTGGTCTGAACAGGTTTTAAGAACACAACCAGGTATACCGTCAGGTCCAGGCGCATTCACCTCCTGAAGGGTCTTCTAACATCATAGGGTCATAAGTGATAGGAGCAGAATTAGGCCATTCGACCCATCAAGTCTATTCCACCATTCAATCATGGCTGATCTATCTCTCCCTCCTAACCCCATTCTCCTGCATTCTCCCCATAACCGTCAGCCTTTGTGACTAAGATTGTAATACCATTGGGAGCTATGGGGGCTCAGGAAGGCGCATCAGTGTTCTTCCTATCAAAGCGTGCGTAGAATGCATTGAGCCTATCTGGAAGTGATGCTTCTTTGTCACTTGAGCTGCCCTCTATTTTTGCCTTGTAGAAAGTGATGGCTTCCACCGCTGCCAAACATCCACTTCATCCTCCACTTTAGTGCAAAGGTCACTTTTTGAAAGACTTAATGGCTATTAACTCAGCATGATGGGATAGTTGACCATTTAATGCAATCTTGCTTGTATGCTTATGTAGCTTCTATATTGTTGAGAGTATAAAATTACTGGTGGCTCTTATGAGTGTAACTGATAACTGAAACTTGCAATCCTTGGAAAAATAACAGAACATATTATTCCTGGAATACGTTAATCTGCAGGACAACGGCAGTTGATCGAAACGACAGTTGACCAAACTCGCTGTTCTGCAGAAGATAACAGTTACTGGCATAAATAGTTGCTTCTCTAATTAATGACTAAGGCAATTACATGACTTAAACAGTATATAAGTAATTGTAAAACTATGTATCTTTGAGTGGCTTCTTGGGGAGCACAGAGTATATTGGTATACTCTCTGCACTGGTCCCCGGCGCTCCCGTCATGAAGGATTGAGTAAAGCTTGGTTTGGTTTACATAGAAAATAGGTGCAGGAGTAGGCCATTTGGCCCTTCGAGCCTGCACCGCCATTCAATATGATCAAGGCTGATCATCCAACTCAGTATCCTGTACGTGCCTTCTCTCCATACCCCTGATCCCTTTAGCCACAAGGGCCAAATCTAACTCCCTCTTAAATATAGCCAATTAACTGGCCTCAACTACCTTCTGTGGCAGCGAATTCCAGAGACTCACCACTCTGTGTGAAAAATGTTTGACTCATCTCGGTCCTAAAGGAATTCCCCTTTATCCTTAGACTATGACCCCTTGTTCTGGACTCCCCCAACATCGGGAACAATCTTCCTGCATCTAGCCTGTCCAACCCCTTAAGAATTTTGTACGTTTCTATAAGATCCCCCCTCAGTCTTCTAAATTCTAGCGAGTACAAGCCTTAACCCATTGTGTTGTTGTCTGTTTTAAGTAGAGAACTTTATCATTTTCACCTTTTTGATGGCCTTCTCAAAGACGTATCTAGACTTCTTGTATGATTCTGTCACCATACTTGAATGCACGATATCTGGTCTTCAGATGAATGCAGACCTCCTGGTTCATCCAAGGGTTCTGGTTGGGGAAAACTCAGATGGTTTTTGTGGCAACACACTCCTCCACATATTTCCTTATGAAGTCGGTAACTGTGGCATATTTATTTAGCTCCTTTGCCGTGTCTTTGAACATCGTCCAGTCTCCTGACTCCAAACAGTCCCGGAGTCGTTCCTCTGCCATTCCTTGACCAGCTCTGTGCAATCTTCATCACTCGGGGTGCGCACTTCTGTCACTGTGTATATGCAGGCAGAAGGAGCACAGCAGGGTGGTCGAATTTCCAAAGTGAGGATGAGGGATGGAGGAAAAGGCATCCTTGATGTTGGTGTAGCAGTGGTTGATTTCTTCTGGATGGCTTTGTTAAATGATACGAACAAAGTCGTAAGTGCTGGTATGAACTTGCCAGTAGTAGTTCACTTTGCCAATGAGACTTTCAAGCTGCTTCACATTTTCGGGCATCGGCAATTTCACAATGACATCTACTCTTTCTTCCGATGGCTTCAGACCACTTGTTGATATCACACGTCTAAGATATGTGACCTGTTGTCGGAAGAATGTGCACTTGTCCATGCGCAACTTCATACTGTAGTTATTCAGTGACATGAGGACCTGTTTTAGGTTCTGCAGGTGTTCTTCCTCTGTCTGGCCGGTGACAATTATGTCATACAGGTAGGCAGCTACATGCGGAATCCCGGAAACCAGATTGCCGACCAGTTTCTGGAAGATGGCCGGTGCCGGTCCAAACGACAATCGGTTGTATCTGAACAGTCCCTTGTGCGTGTTGATCATGAGCAGGTTTTTTGTCTCGTCGTCCAGTTCCACTTGGAGAGACACGTCGGACATGTCCAATTTCGAGAAGTACTGTCCTCCTGGGAGCTTGACGAACAGCTCATCCACTCTTGGTATGGGGCGTTGGTCAATGTGCAATTGAGTGTTTACAGTCACTTTGTAGTCGCCACAGATGCGCACCTTACCGCAAGGCCTCTGAACGACAACTATCGGTGTGGCCCATTCTGAACAGTCCACATGGGTGATAATTCCCATTTCTTCAAAACCGCAGAGTTCCTTGTCGACGGCGTCCATCTGACTGAACGGAACTGGTCTTGGTTGAAGAACTTGGGGACGGCATCATCTTTGAGTATGAGCCGTGCCTTAATCTTTGTGCAATGCCCGAGCCCAGGTGCAAAAACATCCGGAAACTGGTCAAGAACCTTCTGCAGGTTGTTCTCGCACTTGCTGACCATGTTGCAATCCGTGGTAGATCACAATGCCATAGTTGATCCAACGTAGATCAAGGCATTCATGTCAAGCTTTGTAGCATTGATCCAGTCGATGGCGCTTCTAGGGATGTACCTTCTAGGCCAACGAGGATCAGCAGCAACATCTGTGTCATACCATTACAGGAAACGGCGACAGTGCATCTGCCTTTCGCGGGAATGGGCTGTCGTCCGTTTCAGAAAAGGCTGATGTTGGCAGGTTTCAGTTTCCGCGATCCGATCCTCGCCCAGATGTCCTGACCACTAGCGACACAGCCTCACCAGTGTCCTCCTGGAAATGTAGATCGACATTCGAGACCTGCAGCGAAATCCTCAGCTTGTCGCTGATCATGGACCACTGAGCACTTCAATAGAAATGGTCTCGCGATTTGGTCGACTGTGTTTTGCACTTTCTTGCCCGTTCTCAGCTTTCGTACGGATTGACACACTGCCTGGAGATGACCTTTTCGGTAACAGGCATAACAAACGGACTCGATATACGGGCACTCACGGTGTCCACGAGCAGTCGAGCCGCACCGGTAGGAGGGTTTTGATCCTACCCCCACAGGGGGACGGCTCTTCTGAAACCGTCCCTTCTTCTCCAGATTTGCTCTGGGTCGATCAAGTGGTTTCTGGCGTTGCGGACGAGTCTGATGAACTGTATGCACCCCGAGGGAGCTTCGAAGCTGTTTCGTTGGCCATTTTGTGCAGTTCTTTACTTAGCACCTCGGCCATCTTAGCACACTGCAGCACATTCTTCAATGAGGCGTCCGATTCCTTGAGAATCGCCTGCAGCCCATGACCAATCTATCCCGCAATGCATTGTCTTGGCACTTTTCGCAGCATTGAACTTCAAAATCACATGCCTTTGCCTTGGTGCGAAGTTTGGCAAGAAAGTTGGTGATCGATTGCCCTTCCTGTTGCATCGTCCAGTAGAAATCGAGGCGAGCTGCGAGGAAATTTCGACTTTCTTTGAAATGTAGATGCAAAGCCATTGTGATTTCAGGATATGAAACTTCAGTTACTTCTTCTGTAAGTAAATGTTGAACTAGTGCAAAAACTTCTGGAGACATTGATGAATACAAGAGAGCTTTCTTCCTCAGGTCAGTCGTAATTGCCATATTTTCAAAATAAAACTCAGCGCGCATTAAATACGACGATCACCTTTCTCGCTCGGAATCGAAACAATCGAATTGCCGAGACATGTTAGTTTGAGTACAGTACAGATCCCACTCCTGACACCACTTTCGTGTTCTTGTTCTATGTCTGTATAAAACTTGAGAGTCTTCAAAGTACAACAGGTCTTTATTACATTATATGTAATAACTCAATGTTGGCAGCAAGACAACTAAAAATGGCTGCAACCGCACAGTCTGATTGCACACAAATACTGTGTAGACAGAGATAACTATATGCAAAACATCTCCCTTTGTCCTGCGCAACGCCACCTGCTGCACGGGAGGAGCAACAGGTCCTCCTATCCCACACAGACTTCTTCTTCTTTCGTGTGGCGTGCACAGCTTAATGTTGTAGGACAACTTGTTCTATTTGATCTTCTGTTTGTGCACGTCGAGTTGATTGCATTAGACGAAACAGGACGGACCACGTGAAGGTTGCAATCTTCCACCCCCCACACGGTCAACCAAACATCACACACTGTCTTCTAGAAATGCAGTTAATGGAGTTTCTCATGTGTTATAAATTACATAGATTAAGGGATGTTCTGGTGATATTTATTCCTAGCAACTTGAAGCTTTCAACCATCTTTACTATGGCACCATCAATATGGATTGGGGTGTGTGTACGGCATTGTTTCCTGAAGTCAATCATTATCTCCTTTGTCTTTCTGATATTGAATGAGAGGTTGTCATCTTGGCACGAAGTTACAAGGTTCTCAATCTCCTTTCTGTGCTCCGTCTCATCATTATCCAATATCCAGCTCACTGTGGCGGTGTTTTCTGCAAACTTGTAGATTGACTTGGATTGGTATTTAGCTGCACAGTCGTGAGTGTATAAGGAGTCTAGTTGGGGGCTAAGAACACATCAATGTTGGGACACAAGTGTTGAAAATCATTGTGGAGGAGGATTTGTCACCCACCCTCACTGATTGTAATCTGTGAGTCAGCAAGTCACGAATCCAGTTGCAGAGAGAAGTGCTGACTCCAAGTACAACGGGTTTGGAGATGTGCATGGTTGAGATAATGGTATTGAAAGAATTGGTCCAATAACCATTAATCGGATCCAGCTATACGTTGTTCGCCTGTGGCCAGGATCCGAGTGGACCTTAAAGAGAATGTGTCATCACATTTCCACCCCCCCCCCCCACACCCCTAGCGGTGATCCCCGAATTTGTAGCCGGTCCAACCAAAGGAAGGGAGAGGTTATCTGCATTCCCATGTTGCTCTTCCACTCAGTGCATTTTTACTCTTCTGTCCAGCACTATGCTCAATAGCAAGCTCTGAAATCGGAGTTTCAACCTGCATTATGGTCCTTTGGAACCCATCATTGAGCAGCTCCACAATGCTCTGTTCTCCCTCAAGCTCACTAGCTGGACAATACAATACAGGTGGCATTTCGCTTCCAGGAGAGCAGATTTTTCAGATGTGCTGCTTGCTATTACTTCTGCCAACTCATCACGTTCAATAGACAATAGGTGCAGGAGTAGGCCATTCAGCCCTTCGAGCCAGCACCACCATTCGATGTGATCATGGCTGATCGTCCCCCATCAGTACCCCGTTCCTGCCTTCTCCCCATATCCCCTGACTCCGCTAACATTAAGAGCCCTATCTAGCTCTCTCTTGAAAGTATCCAGAGAACCAGTCTCCACCGCCCTCCGAGGCAGAGAATTCCACAGACTCACAACTCTGTGTGAAAAAGTGTTTCCTCATCTCCATTCTAAATGGCTTACCCCTTATTCTTAAACTGTGGCCCCCTGGCTCTGGACTCCCCCAACATCGGGAACAAGTTTCCTGCCTCTCGCGTGTCCAGACCCTTAATGATCTTATATGTTTCAATAAGATTCCCTCTCATCCTTCTAAATTCTAGAGTATACAAGCCCAGCTGCTCCAATCTCTCAGCATATGACATCCCGCCATTCCTGTTCTGCATGGTGATGTGTTTGCTCCAAAGCTGCCCATTCCTCATGAAGCTGCAGGATTTCTGCTTCAAGATTCTTCAGCTTCTTTTCCTTCTACTTTGATTGAGGGAAGATCTCTTCTATGGAAACAAGAGCCTCTTCCAGTTCAGGCTGGTACTTTCATCTGCGCCTGAAGTCTATGGAATTGTTTAATCGCCTCATTACGACCTTTAGTCGCTGCCCTTCCAGGACTTTTCCCTTCCAGGACTTTGAGGTCCATATCTAGCTTCTTCCTTGTGGTGATAGCTTGTGCACGCTGCTTCCATTCATCCTCCAGCTCTGCCTCAAGCCCACGCACCTGTTTAACCAACAGTCTCATGTCAGTGGTAGAGTCTCGGATAGCTGTTGGCCTTTGTATAATAGTTTGGGCTGGACCAGAGAAATGTAGCTGCCCGAATCTAATAATGCCGTAGGTTGGGCATTAATAGAGGATGCACATTCAGGGCGATTGGCCTTTCTTCTGACCCCCATGAATGGTGCAGTTTGCAGCCACAGTTTGGACTGGGTCTAGGGGAGCCCTGGGTCTATAGACATGAAAGAAAGAATGAATGAATTAATTAATTAATGATACTTTATTTTCCGCTCTTAACGATAGCGGAATCAGGGGATATGTGAAGATTATTATTCATTATTATTGTACAAGCTATGCGAAGAGTCACCACGTATAGGACGCCGACAAAGTTACAAAGTATTCCCAGGGTCACGGGCCCATCCGATCTCCAGCACCCTCCACCGGTTCGTCCTCGACCACCTGCCCCTTCCTCGACCGCCGATGTCTTCCTCAATCTTCGGCCCGTCTTCGACCGCCGGTGCCCATGACCTCAACCTCCACCGCCAACACCCTCCTCGACCGCCGGCCCATCCTCGTCCACTGCCGGGTCCTCTCCTGACAGCTCTGCAGCAATGACCCAGAGTCCGGCCATGAGGAACCACCACCCGGCTTCCCTACAGCCTCTTGGGAGACATGGGCTCAATTTTGAGTTCTGATCGTAAGGGGTGCTCAGGCCATTCCTTCCCGCCTGCTGGCTGAGCTAGACGGGGCCCCAACTCCCTGGAAAGTTGAGTGGGATATTTTCCAAAGTGGGGATCTCAAACCATGGCCCATGTGGCTCCTTAGTTGAGCTAGCTCAGCTCGGGAAGGTTTGTCCGAGTGGTACCCCCGCAAACCAAAGTTGCTCCTCTCTCAGCCATCTCTGTGTTCTGTGGGCGCATTCCGGCGGTCCCTGCAGACCAACGAGTCTTCAAGCGTACCCACACAAGTCTTCGGGCGGGTTCCCGGCCCAGTTGATGGATGAGCCTTCAGGCGAGATCCCGCCGATCGCCGAGACTTCAGGCGAGTTCCTGCCACTTCCTCAAAGATTTTGGACTAGAACGTAACTGACCATGTGAGGAGATAAAGGGGAAGCAGATGCATCTTATCAGTTTTTTTAATAACATGCTATCCTCACACAAAAGCATGGGGACACACTATTAGTGATATATTTGAGGGTCCACAAAGCACTTTAGTGCTAAATTGTGCAGATCCGAAATCCCTACAGAGTATCCACTCCTTGACATCCTTATTTTACTTTGAACCTTCTATGATGAATTAATCATCAAAAAATGATTAAAGATGTATTTCTAAATGAGCATCAGCCAATTTCTTAGTGTGAAATGCAATTTACCAGCCAGAAAATAACTTCAAGGAAGCAGCTGAACTTTCAAACCGTCCACTTCTGTGAAAATAATGATGTCTGTACATGGATCAAGTTGTGCCATGTTGTTTTGAACATTGCTTTCCATCACATTTGCACACTTAGTGCAATTTTGTTTATTCATTAATATAAACAGTGGGCGTCCAAGGCTGCACGTCATGGAATAAAAGAATAATCAGTTTCTATGTGGTCTACACTTTTATACCAACACTAGACTAAGTGGAGGGCTGGTCCCCCAACGCAATATTCCACCTCTCCACCAATTCCAATATTGGTGGCCAGTGGGGGGGGACTTTCTGGAGTGCTGGTATGGGTTCTTGGGGTGGCAGCTCAGTCCCTCAAGCCTGATGTGCTGGCCACTCACTCGCTGCTGGTGGGCTGGCAGTTCACTCATGGCTATTCCTTGAAATTCCATTTCAAACAGGATGCAAGGCCACCAAATTCAAGTGCAGTTTCCTACCACTTCAAGCAGGGTGCAAGGCTACCGAATTCAACTGCAGTTTCCTACCACTTGAAGCAGAGTGCAAGGCCACCGAATTCAAGTGCAGTTTCCAACCACTTCAAGAAGGGTGAAAGGCCACCGAATTCAAGTGCAGTTTCCAACCACTTCAAGCAGGGTGCAAGGCCACCAAATTCAAGTGCAGTTTCATACCATTTCAAGCAGGATGCAAGGCCACCACATTCAAAAGCAGTTTCATACCATTTCAAGCCGGGTTAAACCACCATAAAACCACACAAAACACCAAACACAGTTCAGCAGACATTCAATGTGTTCAGTTGATTCACAGCTCAGACAGAGTCGTGACCTCTCCCTCCCCCATAATGCAGAGACTGAGCCACACCCACACTTCCGGGTTTTATAACCCTTCCCCCTCCCACCGGAAAAGGTGTGGCCTTCATGGCGTGATTGACAGGAGAGAGATTCTCAACATTTTTAAAACACTAATAAAACTTTTATTTTTTATTGATGGGAAGAATCTTCGGCACCTCCTGAGCGGAGGGGGACTGAGTAAGATGGCCAAAAATCACAGCCGTAGGTGGTAGCGTTTTATCTAAAATCAATATAAAGTGCAAACAGGAAGTTGCCCAAAGCACCCAAACCACCATTTGCAGTAGTGCCTTTTTACTTCAACCCAAAACACCATTTGCAGCAGTGCCTTTTAACTTCAACCCAAAGCGCCCAAAGCACCATTTGCAGGCAGTGCCTTTTAACCTCAACCCAAAGCACCCAAACCACCATTTGCAGGCAGTGCCTTTTAACTTCAACCCAAAGCACCCAAACCACCATTTGCAGGCAGTGCCATTTAACTGCAACACAAAGCACCCAAACCACCATTTGCAGGCAGTGCCTTTTTACTTCAAACCAACCATATTTTCATTTTCAAACCACATTAAGGGCACTCACAGTTGAGTAGACATATGTCAGGTAATATTCAGAGCTCAGAGAGACGTGACCCTTTGACTTACTCCATCTTGCAGAGACTGAGGCACACCACTTCCAGGTTTTATAGTCCCTCCCCCATCCCACCAGCAGGGGCAGCAGGGGCAGCAGGGGCAGCAGAGAGAATGGCAATTTAAAAAAAAAACATTAATACCTCTCTGATTTTTAATCGACGGGAAAAATCCTCCGGTCCAGGAAGGCGGAGGGGGGCTTCGAGGGAGGTGGCCAAAAATGACAGCCGTAGGTGGTGGCGTTCTCTCGGAAATCACAGCACAGTGAGCCAATCAGACTTTTAGTAATATAGATTAATTTGCTGTGTTTCCATTACAACATTTTGCATTGGTTACACAAGAACTTTCCACTCAGACTAGCGCTTCCGCAACTCGGTATCTCAGATTTCCACACCTTTATGATGCATTGCAAGTCTATGGATCCGATTCCAGGTCAATAACTGTGGCATGAAGTTACCCGAGAGATACTTTATGCTTGAGGCCCATCGAGTCTTACGTGGCTCTCAAAGTAATCCCATCAAACTCATTCCCCCATTTTTTTCTTGCACACTATTCACTTTAGCAGGTCCATTAGCTCCTCTATGGTTTCCCTATCATCCAGCTGCATAAGGGCAATTTACAGTAGCTAGTTGCTCACACAAGCAAACTCCACACAGACAGTAGCACCAAGAGAATCACTGGAGTTATGCACAAGAAGCACCACCCTGCTGCATCACAGTTGTAGCTCAGGGCCCCATTAGTCAGGCACAGTTAAAATTGAAGATGAATGAAAACAAATAATGATATTTTAGTTCTTCACATGGCAATGGCTAAATTTAAAAAAAAATAGATAGACACAAAATGCTGGAATAACTCAGCTTGTGAGACAGCATCGATGGATTCCGTCTTCTCACCCATTCCTTCTCTCCATCGATGCAATAGCAAGAATGTCCTTCCTCAAATTGGGAGACCAAAACTACACACAATACTCCAGGTTTGGTCTCACTTTGGCCCTGTACAACTGCAGAAGGACCTCTTTGCTCTTATACTCAACTCCTCTTGTTATGAAGGCCAACATGCCATTTGCTTTCATCATTGCTTGCTGTACCTGCATGTTTACTTTCAGTGACTGATGAACAAGGACCCCCAGATCCCATTGTACTTCCCCTTGACTCAATTTAGATAATAATCTGCTTTCCTGTTTTTGCCACCAAAGTGGATAACTTCACATTTATCCACATTAAACTGCATCTGCCATGTATCTGCCCACTCACACAACCAAGTCACCCTACATCATAGCATCCTCTTCACAGTTCACAGTGCCATCCAGCTTTGTGTCATCTGCAAATTTGCTAATGTTATTTTTAATCCCTTC
Source organism: Raja brachyura (assembly GCA_963514005.1). The sequence continues at coordinate 107,123,878 of OY740785.1, forward strand.
ATCTAAATCATTAATGTATATTGTAAATAGCTGCGGTCCCAGCACCGAGCCTTGTCTTTATGAAAGGGACCCGTTAATCCCTACTCTTTGTTTCTTGTCTGCCAACCAATTTTCTATCCATGTCAATACTCTACCCCCAATACTAGGTGCTCTAATTTTGCCCACTAATCTCCTGTGGGACCTTATCAAAGACTTTCTGAAAGTCCAGGTACACTACGTCCACTGGCTCTCCCATGTCCATTTTACTTGTTATATCCTCAAAAAACTCCAGAAGATTAGTCAAGCATGATTTCCCCTTTGTAATTCCATGCTGACTTGAACCGATCCTGTTACTGCTATCCAAATGCTATTACATCTTTAATAATCGACTCCAGCATTTTCCCCACAACCAATGTCAGCCTAACTAGTGTATAATTCCCTGTTTTTTTCTCTCCCTCTTTTCTTAAAAAGTGGGATAAAATTAGCCACCCTCCAATCCACTGGAACTGATCCAGAATCTATAGAACTTGGGAAAATGATCACCAATGCATCCACGATTTATAGAGCCACCTCCTTGAGTACCCTGGGATGCAGACCATCAGGCCCTAGGGATTTATCATCTTTCAGTCCCATCGTCTACCCAACACCATTTCCCGACTAATGTCAATTTCCTTCAGTTCCTCCGTCACCCTAGGTCCTCTTAATTATGCAAACCAAAAATGCTCTCAACCTGGCCGTTGGAATTTAATGCAAACAAGCCCTTATACCCTTGTGCATGATCAGGCCATTATAATAGTAAGATTAAACGAGAACTTACCAGTTTGAAGTTTGATCTTTATTTTATGAGGAGTTGCGATGAGGGATTTCGTGAAGACCACGTGTGCGGGACATTCTTCAAAGCAGCGGTGTGGAATCACAGATTAAACAACAATGACTAAATATAGTAAGATTGAAGAGACTCTATTACCAGTTGACCTTATAGTAGAGGGTTGGGAGCGGAGGGCACAAAATCCCTCATCGCAACTCCTCATAAAATAAAGATCAAATTTCAAACTGGTAAGTTCTCGTTTAATCTTACTATTTCATTTCGGAGTCACGCGAGTGACTTCGTGAAGATTTCAAAGCTCTGTGATTACATGCCCTGGATCTCGTCCATGCTCACACACTGCCGCAATTCTGATGGAAGGAGTATGTTAACGTATTTCAGACTTGACAAGCTGAAAACTAATATAGTATTTATTCATACAATCAAAAAACCCCTTTCTTGGGGACCAGTACTTAACATAGTCTCCGCAAACGTAGCGGGAGCGGCCACAGGTTTATTATAAAACTGATGGAACGTAGCTTCGCTGGCCCAGCCCGCTGTAGCGAGGATATGGTCCATGGGAACCTCCATGGTCCTCGCCGCTGATGTGGATGCAGCCCTGGTAGAATGGGATTTAAAGATATTAGTATTAATACCTGCTGCATCCAATACCACCCTGAGCCACCTGGAGATCGTCTGCACTGTCACCCTGTGATGGGGTTTCTTATGGCCGATCAGCAGGCCTTTCTCCATTTTCCTGATGGTATGCATCACTGTAATATAGTGATGTATGTAGGTGGCTATGCAGAGCCACACCAACGGGGTATGCTGGGAATATTAATTGCAGCCCTGCAGTCCCAGATCTGTGCTGCTTCAGTAACTCATCTATGAAGAAAGTTACTCTCTCGGGGTTGAGACCATATGATCCAATTTGATCTTTTGTAAGGTCTGAACCCGTTGAGCCGAGGTTAGCGCCATTAAGATCACCATCTTCAGGGTGAGTTTATCCAGCGGTAGTCCAATCATTGGCGACCAACTCCTGAGTAGGGTCAATACTACCCCTACATCCCAGGTGATGTTGTATCGTGGTCGAGGAGGGTTCGAATTGAAAATACCCCTCATCAGTTTGGACACGAGCTGGTGAGATCCTACTCCTATACAAAGGTAGGATGACAGTGTACTCCTGGAACTGTTGATGGCGCTGTAGCTGAGGCCCTCATCATGATGTAGCCCCGCGAGGAATTCCAGCACATGGGGTATCGTGGCAGAGTCATACATGATGTTAATCCGTCTGCAGTGGGCCTCCCATTTCCTGATTTGGGTGAGGTACTGTCGTCTAGTGGATTCTCTGCACGATGCTGTAATGGTGTCCATGGTCCTTGGTGTTAGTCCGTATTGCAGGAGTGGCCTCTTCAGAACCTGCAAGCCAACAGGTTCAGATGACCGTGGCACGGATGGTATTCCCCTGTAGTGGGGTTAGTCACCAAATCCGGGCATTTGTTAATAAGTGTCCATGGTTCTATAATCATCTCAAGGACCACCGGATACCATGGTTGTGTAGGCCAGTCGGGTATTATTAAGATGCCTTTTGCAGAATCTGATTTTATTTTCTGCAATACCCGACTAATGAGGCAAAATGGAGGAAATGCATAGAAAACCCATTTCCCCCAGTGCAGCGAGAAAGCGTCCATCGCTACTGCCCCAGGATCTGGTTCCCAAGATACATATGTTGGTATCTGATGGTTCAATCTGGAGGCAAAAAGGTCGATATCTGGTGTTCCAAATTTGGCGATAATTTTGGCAAATATTTGGGGATTTAACATCCACTCAATGTTATCATTGAATACACGTGACCTGGTGTCCGCCACTGTATTGAGCTTACCTGGAAGGTAGGTAGCTGATATCCAAATATTTCTTGCTATGTACCAGAGCCAGATTGTGTTTGCCAATTCATCACAAGAAATTGACTTGATACCACCCATCTGATTTAAATATGCCACCACCGTGGTGTTGTCTATTTGAAGACGGACATGCGTATGATGTAAATTCATGCAATAAGCTCGCAGCCCGTGAAATGCTCCTAACATCTCCAAATAGTTTATCCCTTGTGATAATAGAAGGGTAGATTCGTGTAAATCCCATCTACCGCCACAACTGGACGTAGTGTCGGTAGCTCCCCAGCCTTGGGCGCTTGCGTCGGTTTGTACCACGACTGACGGTGTTCAGTACAATGATGGGATTGAATGAGTCAGGAATATTCTCAATCTGCCATTGTAACTCAACTTTTGCCTTGATTGGCAGCTGCATAGGCCTATCAAAATGTCCAGCATTAGTTTTTAATGCTGAAATTTTTGTTCTTTGGAAATGTAGCTACAAATTTCCCAATTACCTTAGCAGCATGTCTGATTGTTGGTTTCCTGGCGCAAGCAAGGTTGTTACATGCTTCAATAACATCCATTGCCTTGTTATCTGGGATGGTAACAAGCATTTGATTGGTGTTAATTGTGAATCCCAGATAATCCATGACCTGTGAAGGGTAGAATTTAGATTTGTCTGGATGGATAACAAACCCTAATTATTGAAACAATGTTTTAGTAGCTGCTACTGCTAAATTTGTCGATTCCATGGTCTTTTCCACAATCAAGATGTCATCTACATATGCCATGACAATATGTTTTTGTTTCCTCCGAGATGCAAATACTGGTTTCAAATTTTTTTGTAAATAACCTAGGGGCTGTTGAAAGCCCATTAGGTAAAGCTCTATATTGCCATAGCTGATCCATCCAAACAAACTTTAAGAACTTTCGGTGATGCTCCCGTATGGATACTGAATAGTATGCATCTTTTAAATCGATGCATGCCATGAAGCACCCTTTGGAAATCATTGATTTAGCTGTTTCAAACGTGTCCATTTTAAAATGGGTATGTTTTACATAAGTATTCAAATGGGTTAAATCTATAATAATCCGACATCCACCGTCTTTTTTAGTTTTGGTAAAAATGTTGGATACAAACTCAAGAGGTTCGTGTGTCGTTTTCTCTATTACCCCCTCGGCATGTAGCCTCAAAATTTCCTCATGTCCTTCCGCTATTTCCTTACGGGAAAGTGCAAATTTACGGTTTGGTACATGTTGAGGCGGAGGAAGTTGTTCATTTATGAATTCAACTTCATACCCCTGAATACTTTGTAATATAAATGAATCTAAAGTTATAGAGCTCCATATATCCCAGAATAACCGTAATCTCCCACCAATTTGTGAGGTTAAACATGCAGCACTCGCATGAGAACCAGACCCCCTTACCTCCATGGTTACCGGCGGGCCCTGATGTTCTGGGTTTTGGCGTTCCGTTGTGTTGGTGGATTGTGGGGTTGGCGCATCTTCCACGCCAGTCGCTGTTGGCCCTGCCCTAAAAAAGGCTTTTGTTGTGGGGTGCGGCCGGCATGTGGGTCCTTGGTGTTCTTTCAGGTGGCCCCCGATGTCTTACATATGGTGTTTGTCTACGGGTAGCTGGCCCGCTGGAGGAAGGCGGTTTCATCAAACCAACTGCCTTCACCTCCTCATCCAGGTCCTTGACCTGTTTGGGCAGGTCCTCACTGAACAGCTGTCTCGGTGGTGGCGTCACAGATGCCTTACACAACCATGCAAACTTGTGGTTGAGAGTAGACTTGATGGAGATTTTTCGGAAAGCATTAATTTCGTATTGTGTGTTACACAATAATGCAAGAGCATGTTCCTGCTCCTCCGTCATCTCTGTGCCATCAATAGATCTGGCAAAGGTCGTAATTCCCGACGTCAAAAGTTTCAGGATCTTTTGAAGTTTAAGTTCCTGTGCCCTTATTCCTGGACTGATGTTGCCCCAGATGGGCATGTAGACTGTCGGTACATTCAGTGATACACAATTGTTCGGGGCCTTATATTTATTTATTGCCTCGGTTATTACCCGATCCTGCAGCTGGTGTGTAGTAAGGAAGTCAATACTTGCCGCTAGATTGGGCTGCAATGGCCGTCCTGAGTGCTTAGGTTCGACAAATCTGGAAACCACATCAAGAAGATCCTCTTGGGGTTTCTCAGCTGATGCAGGTTCCTCCGCCAAACCTTCTTCCACGTCAGCCAGCTGCTGACCCCTAGCACTCCCCACCGAAGATGGGGACATTCTGGGTGACCCAGATCTATGTCTCCTGAAACTAGAGGACATCCAGTCCTGCTGCTGGAGATTTTGCTCAAGGAGTCGCTCCATCATGCGCTCCATACGGGCCATGCGACCGCCGCCGCTATCTGCGGACAACAAGTCGACTTCCTCAGGTTCTCCTAAACTACTGAGGCTTCTGCCATCGGCCCGCACCTCATCGAGGTGATGTCTATGGTGCCTAGGCAGGATGTCGCTGCCTGCCTCTCCAGCGGGGCTCTGCAACTCCCACGCGGACATGCCGCTGGTCCGCAGTCTTCCGGACTGAGGCGGCCCGCTTGTCTGGAAAGATTAGCGGTGAGGAGTCGGTTCCAGCCGCCGGAGCGGGGTTCACCGATGTCCGCGCGGGCTTGCCGCCTGTCTTCCCCTGAGACAAAGGCGACGTTCGGTCACGTCCAGCCGCTAACGCGGGGTGCGGTGACCGAGATGATATACCACCGGCCTGCGATCTGGCAGGTACCCCCGGTGGTGAGTCTGCACCGGCTGCACCTGCGGGGCTCCCAGACTCAGACCTCGGTCCCTCACCGGTCCGCGATCTGGCGGACTGCTCCGGTGGTAAGTCGACGCCGGCTGCAGCAGCGGGGCTCTTCGACTTCTGTGCAGTTCCTCCCCTGGTCCACCCTCTGGTGACCTGTATAGTAGGGGAGACAGAACGTGCCACAGAGCGGGTAACACGTTTACGCACCTTTTCCCCACTGTCCCTATGTTTAGGTGACAGTGGTAGGAAGTCAGGGTTTTGCATACCCTACTCCCGCGCGATGCTCCTACCACTGTGTGGTCCATGGACAGCCGTGGTGGAGAGTCGGGTCCTGGTTGAGTAGGGCTCCCCGACTTCCCCATCCTTTTCCCGGCCCGACGAGCGGGTGCTGCCGTTGTAGCGGGCAGCTCCGGGGAATGCAGCCGCTGACTCCTGTCAGACATCCTGCGGCTGGAAGTGTATTTCAAACTCCTTTCCATCGTCCCCGTGAACAAAAAATTATCCACAGGAACTAACCAACTCAAGGTTAGTTCCTCTTACCTGAGCGGTCCTTTTTGAAGGGCTGGTGGAGGAGCGCACTCCCTCCCCCAGCCATCAACTGCAACTGCAAGCGACGATATGTCGCGTATGCGTGCTGGCGGGGTCTTCACGAAGTCACTCACGTGACTCCGAAATGAAATACTGTGGAAGAGGAATTAGAACATGGAACAGTACAGCACCAGAACAGGCCCTTCCACCCATATTGTTAGCATCAAATTTTGTTGGTGTTGTATCAAAGCATCAAAAGATACCTACCATTTCATCCTGCACCTGCATTTTGGAAATCAAACCATCAGGTAGTGCTCCTTCTCCCTCCTCACAATCAGAAATTGAAACATAAAGTTCCAATACAGAAAGTCGTGCAATGTTGCTCTGAGGAAATAGATGAGCTCCACTGTGACTATGTTGGGTCAATGGACTAATCCACATTTAGAGACTCAGCAGCCAAGCCAAAAGAATAGGCCACTGTATCTGACTTCATCAGTGTGTGAGGGACTGCGTGCCAAAGTAGCCAATTTGAGTGTAACCCAAACTTATGATGAATGAGATGCACTCCCAGTGAAGTCCAAGTCTGAGGCTTCAAGTCAGGTGACGCTGACCTGTACAGGAAATCTCAGTACAACCTTTCCAAAGCCATGGGGGACACCAAGAAATAATACCAGATCAAGTTAGAGTTCGAACTAAACACAAACATTCATTGTTGTGATATGGTTTGCATGTTTTAACAAAGAATCACTCAACAAGCTCAATGCATTCTATGCTCATTTCAAACAGAAATCTGTGGAATAACGTAACCCACACTCGATTGCCGGCTTCAGACCAGTTTTTGAGATCAAATACGTGGAAATTAACTGGCCTGGAGTTCCTTTAGTGTCATCTGAAACTGTGCAGGCCAGCTGGCAGTAGTTTCCACAGATATCGCAAACTCGCTAGTCCAATCCGAGGTTCCCACCTGTTTTAAGAAGATTGCCCCAGTGCCAAAGAAAAACAAGGTAACATGCCTTAATGACTAGTATACAGTGGCTCAGACATCCATCATCATGAAGTGCTGTAATTTGCTGACATATCAACTGTAATTATTCAGGATAGGCAGCAAAGCATTCTCCACAATAATTCTCAACACCAGTGCCCTGCAAGGCTGCATATTCAGCTCCTTACTTTATTCCATATACTTACTAGACACTCTGTGAGAGCCTGCGACAGGAGAACACAGCTCGCAGGGAACTACTTTCTCTCCCTTCCGCTCTCTCTTCTTCTTCACCCTTCTTTCTCTCCTGTTTCTTCTCTTCCCTTTCCAACTGTGCAGCCAACCTCTGCTCATGTTCACAAGTCGTGGATCAGATTTCAAACAATGATGAAGGAAATAGAAAGCTTGGTAGCATAGTTTCAAGACAACAACCTCTCCATGAACCACAGCAAAATAAAGAAACTGGTCATTAACTTCAGAAAGTGGAGTTGAGTATATGCCCAAGTCTGTACCAATGGTGCTAAAGTAGAGATGGTCACTCATAAACTTCAAGTTTCTAGATGTAAAACCATCACCAATTTGTCCTGGTCAAACCACATAGAAGCTTAATGCCAGGAAAGCACACCAACACTTCTACATCCTTGGAAATCATAACAAATTTAGCAAATTTCCACTGACTCGTATCAATTTCTATAGATACATCATTGAAAGCATTTTATCGAGATGTACCACAGTTTGATAAGGTAACTGGTCTGCCCAAGACAGCAACAAATTGCAGTGAGTTGTAAGCACAGCCCAGTCCATAGGGAAAACCAGCCTGCCCATCCCCATCAACTCTTTCTGCACTTCCCGCTGCCTTGGAAAGAGGCCAGCATAATCAAGAAACACTCATATTCTGGTCATTCTCTCTTCTCCCCTCATCCATTGGACAGAAGATATAAAAGCTTGGAAGCACATACCACCAGATTCAAGAAAACTTATTTCCTGCTATTATCAGACTCTTGAAGAAATCTCTTATATGCTAATGCTGAATTCCTTATTTCCTACTCTACCTCGTTTCAGCCTATGGCGTCGGGGTGACATCGGATTCACCAATGACCACACTGACACTCGCAGTAGGGTGAGCTCACATTATATGATTTATTTACAGTAAGAAAGTCCAGGAGGTTCTGGGGGCGCTGTCCCTCACCGTCCGGGTGCACGTGAAGTGGAACGTTATCTTGGGCTTCTCTCTCCCAGCTCAGTCCTGGTCTCAAAGGAAAAGGCACGACAATCTCAGTTTTCTCCATGCAGTTCATCCTTGCCTCAAGAGGAGGCGCTGGCGATCACAGGCTTATCCTGATGACTCTGCTTTGGGGCTTGGAGGCAGCAGTCTCTGGCTTGTCCTAGCGGCTCAGTCTGTTGCCTATGTGTGGGTTCAGTCCCTCATTGTCCATGGACAGGAAGAGGTACTGGCGTCTCAGGCTTACTACAGCCACTCAGTCTTAGCCACAGTACAGGCACTAGCTGCCTAAAGCTTCTTCCCAGCAGTCCAGTTGAGCACACAGCGGCGCTGATGGTCTTGGGTTTGTCTGCGTTCGGGGAACACAGCTTGCAGGGTCTCGGTCTCTCGGTCTGTCTCTCTCGGTCTCTCTCTCTCGTTCGTTCGGTCGGTCTCTCTCTCTCTCTCTCTCTCTCCCCCCCCTCTCTCTCTCTCTCTCCCCCCCTCTCTCTCTCTCTCTCCCCCCCCTCTCTCTCCCTCCCCCTCTCCCTCCCTCTCTCTCCCTCTCTCTCTCTCCCTCTCTCTCTTTCTCCTCTCCCTTCCATCTGGTTACAATGCCTGGGTTTTATAGGGAGAAGGCTGACAAGGTTCAGGTGGCCAAATCAGCTAATTGGACCCATTGTTACCAATGATGGCCTCTCCTGGTCTGGCAGCCAATGATAGGGATCAGAACAACATCAAAGGGAGGGGTCGCTATCACATGCCCTCACATTTGTTTAACCTTTACTTTCTCCATAGATGTATCGCTATATTCTGCATTCTGTTTATTTTTCAATCTTGCCCTATCTTGATGTATTGATGCCATGTATATTTTGCCTGGATAGCACGCAAAACAAAGTTTTTCACTGTACCTTAATACACATGACAATAATAAAGCAATACCAATTACATAGCATAAGAGAGAAAAGAATACCATTGTTTGCAATGTGGCTGCTTGCAGTGTAGCTGCTGCTGCTGGCGCCGACGATGGCTGCCACGGTGTACTGCTCCTTACTGTTTTGTATGTGTTTGCTCATTTGTGTCGTCTGTGCAACCCTACAAAGATTACTTTCACGAAAGAGGTACTCATTAACATCGGACAGACAGTACCTCCAAACATCGCTCCGGATTTCTTTAGCTCGCTGGATTATTTGGACATACTCGTCTGCAGAGCTGTGGCTGCGTTCAAAGTCTTGAGACGGAGGGGGGCCCATGGGAAGCGCTCTGGAGCACTCAGCCGACTCCGGCGACGAGAATCACGCACACCACTCCCGAGCATATTCCTGGCAAACGTACGTTCACTCAATAACAAAGTGAACGAATTGCAACTCCTGCGCCGGACAAACAAGGACTTATTTTGAGCCGCTGCCCTGTGCTTCACTGAGACCTGGCTGTGTGAGTCGACACCGGACGACACGCTGCAACTGGATGGCTTCCAATTTCACAGAGCGGACATCACAGTAATGTCAAACGTCTGCTTTTCCAACCTAGAATCCTTCTTTATGAACTGTAAATCCTTCTACTCTCCAAGGGTATTTAACTCCTTAATTCTCGCTGCAGTTTACATTCCCCCCCCACCCCCCCCATGCCTTGTGCGTGAGGCGCAAACGCAACTCGCTGACCAGGTAATGAGGGTAGAGAGTGACTTCCTGGATTCCATCTTCATTGTTTTCGGGGACTTTAACAAGCTAAACTCAGCCGTGACCTTCCAAAGTACAGACTTCAGGTTACCTGCCCCACCAGAGGGGAGAGAACACTTGACCACTGTTACACGTCTATCAAGAATGCATATCGCTCTGTTCCCCGGGCGGGTCTGGGTCTCTCTGATCATTGTCTAGTTCACCTTATTCCGACCTACAGGCAGAAACTAAAATCTGCTAAACCTGTGGTCAGAATAACGAAAAGGTGGAGAACCTACAATCCTGCTTTGATTGCAGGGATTGGAATGTGTTCAGTGAAGCAACCACAAACCTCAATAAGTATACAAACACTGTATCATCATATGTCAGTTTTTGTGAAGACCGTTGTATTCCAACTAGGACCCAGACCTGGTTCAACAGCGACAAGCCCTGGTTTACTGCAGAACTCAGACAGCTCCAACAGTCTAAAGAGGAAGCCTATCGGAACGGGAATGCAGACCTCTACAGGCAGTCCAAGTACAAGCTGAGAAGAGGAATCAGTGCTTCCAAGGAAAGGTACTCTGAGAAGTTGAGGAGCAAGTTCTCAGCTAGTGACTCTTCTTCAGTTTGGAAGGGCTTGCAAAAAATCACCAGCTACAAGAGGAAAGCCCCCCGCTCTTTGGACAATCGTCATCTGACCAACGACCTGAATCAGCTCTGCTGCAGGTTTGACAAGCAGAAACCCCCCCCCAACACAACCAGACCCCAGTCTGCAAAGGGCTATTGGAATCAAGGGATATGGGGAGCAGGCAGGCACAGGTTATTGATTGGGGACAATCAGTCATGATCGCAATGGCGGTGCTAGCTCGAAGGGCCGAATGGCCTCCTCCTGCACCTATTTTCTATGTTTCTATGTAAGACTGGACCCTGCTACACCCACTCTTCCCCAATCACCACTTCACACCAACTTAAAGCAAGGCTCCAGTCTGAAAAGACTGGACCCCATCCCACCCACCCCTCTCCAATCACCACTTAGCACTCAATTGCAGCCTGACTGCAAAAGACTGCAGCCTCGTCCACTACCCACCCCCTCCATGCTGCACAACATCACTTATCCATTATCAACAATAAAAATAGAGGAGGTAGAGAGGCTGTTCAGAAGACAGAAAAGTCGGAAATCTCCAGGACCGGACAATGTTTTCCCCTCTACTCTCAAGCTCTGTGCAGAACTGTCCAGAAATGTCTACACAGACATTTTCAACCAATCCCTGCAAACATGTACTGTCCCTGCCTGCTTCAAAGTCTCCACTATTGTCCCTGAACCAAAAAAGGCAAGGATTACTGGTCTTAATAACTACATGCCTGTCGCCTGACCTCTGTAGTCATGGAGATCCATGAAAGGCTTGTGCTGGCCAAGCTGAAAAATATCACGAACCCCCTGCTGGACCCACTGCAGTTTCCATACCGGGCCAATAGATCTGTGGATGATGCAGTCAACCTGGGCCTGCACTTCATCCTCCAGCAACTAGACCGCCAGGGGACCTATGCGAGAATTTTGTTTGTTGATTTTAGCTCTGCATTCAACACCAGAACTACTACACTCCAAACCTTCCAAGTTGACTGTGACCCTCTGTCAGTGGATCACCAGCTTCCTGACAGACAGGAAGCAGCATGTGAGCCTGGGAAAGCACATCTCGGACCCACAGACCCTCAGCATAGGAGAACCGCAAGGCTGCGTACTCTCCCCTCTCCTCTACTCTCTCTACACCAATGACTGCACCTCCACTGACTCCTCTGTCAAGCTTCTCAAGTTTGCGGACGACACAATCCTGATTGGACTGATCCAGGATGGGGTGGAATCTGCCTACAGACAGGAAGTGACACAGCTGGCATCCTGGTGCCATCGCAAGAACCTGGAGCTCGATGCTCTTTAGACAGTTGATGACAATTGTAGACTTTAGGAAAGCTCCCCCTCCCCTCACCCCACTTACCATCAACAACACCACAGTCACATTTGTTGAGTCGTTTACGTTCCTGGGAACCATCATCTCCAATGACCTTAAATGGGGGGGGGGGGGGCAGAGTCAAAATGGCACAACAGAGGATTAACCTCCTGCGGCAGCTGAGGAAGCACAATCTGCCACAGGCAATGATGGTCCCATTCTATTCATCGTACAATCTGTCCTCACCTTCTCCATCATGGTCTGGTTTGGCTCAGCATGGCATCCGGAGGCTGCAGCAAATCGTCCGATCAGTTGAGAAGGTTATTGGCTGCAACCTATACACTGTACAGGGGCAGGGAGCGAGCGGGTAAGATCATCTCCGACCCCTGTCACCCTGGCCACAAACTCTTTGAATCACTTCCCTCTGGAAGGCGACTCCAGACTGTCAAAGCCGCCACAGCCAGACATAAAAACAGCTTTTTTTCCATGAGTAGTATCTCTACTCAGTAACCAAAAATCTGTAGCCTCCTTTTGCTCTGGTATTTTATTTAATTCACATGTTTAATTGACTATGTTTTTTTATTCATGTTTTATGTGTCATTCCTAACTGTCACTGTATGCCATGTTGTCACTTGCGGGCGGAGCACGAAGGGAAATTCTTTGTATGTGAATACTTGGCCAACAAACTTACTCATTCATTCATTCATTGTTGATCTTTATATCTTTTTAGCACTGGTTTTGGTTGGTCCAGTACACTCCTACACTTGCATTCCAAGCAAGATTATGTCTCTCTATAAAAAAGATATACACTTGCCCCAATGGTTGTAAAATCTGTTCAGAGGAAGCTAATACATGCATATATTCCATTAGTTTATCTCACAAACATGCAGATCATCAGGTCCTGTGGATATATCAGTGTACAGACCCATTCATTTTTCCAACAATATAGTTTTACTAAGCTAATTTCTTTCAGTTCATCTTTCATTCTGAACATGTTGTTCTCCATGATTTCTAAGAAACTTGTTGTGTCATCTTCTTTATACAAAGTATTTATTTTATTTATTTGCCATTGGCCTATTCCCTAATATAATTATTTGCTAATCTTTTGTTGATTAATTGAAGCTTTTACAGTCTGTTTTAATATTTCATTCCAGGCTATGTTTGTATACTACATTTCTTTGTGCCCTAATTTCATGACACTTATTTAATAAATTCTAAAAAAATTCACAGGTCCTCAGATATGCTACCCTCTTTGGCAACATTATCAGCCTTCACTTTTATGTATTTATATCTCAAACTTAGAGAGTGTAAAAATACAGCACAGAAACGGGGCCTTCAGCTTCTCACATCTGCGTCAATGAGCATCCATTTACACTAATCTTTTCCGAATGCACTTTACTCTCAGCACATTCCAATCAAGTGGAGAGTGGAAAGTGGAGGACTAGAGTCAAAAGGGAGGGGGTATTGGAGTGAGAAGGCAGGAGTCAGTAAGGGGAGAATGGAGTGAGGGTAGGGAACGGGAAATGTGAATGAGGGAAGGGAAGACTGGAGTGAGAGGAGTCAAGGGCGAGAGTGACTGAAGGGAAGGGAAAGTGGAGTGGAAGGAGGGAGCAGCTGAGTGGAGTTGAGTGAGGCCGTGGGAAAGGTGGGAGTGACTGAGGGGAGGAAAGAGTGGAGTGATGATGGCAGGAATGCGTGAGGGGAGCGTAAAGTGGGAGTGAGTGAGAAAAGTGGAGTGAGGGAGGGCAGGATGACTGAGAGAAGCAGAGAGGGTCATGGAGTGATCGAGCCGGGGGAGTTGTCCAAAAGGGATTGATGGGCTGAATGGTCTTGTGTTGAACCAATGACAGGAAAGGCAAAAATGGGAGGGGAGGTGGGAAATAAAGGAGACAGTGGAAAGGAGAGAAGGGGAATGGGGCAGCAGAGTAACAGGAGCAGTGAGCGAGGGATGGCGTTTTAGTTCTAGTGAAGGTACAGGGCACAGCTCATGGTGAAATCTTGACTTTATTTACTATACCTTAATTAGTGGGGCAGAGTGCAGGGAGAGCTCGCTGTGTTGGGCGGCATCCGAGAAGAAAATGAAACCTTTTCGGTATGACGAAGGGTCCTGATCCAAAACATATCCTGTCCATTTGCTCCGCAGATGCCTGCAGAGCACCCACCACTCTGTGTGTAAAACAAAAACTAGCCCCATATATCTTCTTTAAATTTTGCTCCTCTCACTTTAAAGCTATGCCCTAGGGGTCGCTCACAATAACTAATTAACCAGTCAACACATCCTTGGGATATCATAATCGTAATCATAATCATCATTTATTAGCCAAGTATGTTTTGCAACATACGAGGAATTTGATTTGCCATAATCATACCAATAAAAAGCAACAAAACACACAAAATACATTTCAACATAAACATCCACCAGTGACTCCTCCGCATTCCTCACTGTGATGGAAGGCAAAAAAAAATTCAATCTCTCCGCTCTTTGTTCTCCAGTGGTCGGGGGCCTCTAACCTTCTGGTGACGGGATGATCTTACTCACGTATTCGTCGGCGGGCTTCCTCATCGAGGCGAACAAGCTCCTGCGAACTACACGTCAGCCCATTGCATTTAGCAGGAGTGGTCTATCTTGCTTGCTATAGGATCTTTGCTGGTGATCCACCGACAAAGGGGTTCAGGCACAGTGAACCCGGAAAGTTTGGAGTATAGTTGCTCTGTCACAATGGTGTTGAATGCAGTGCTAAAATCAACAAACAGGATCCTCGAATCTCAGGTCTCCCCCACCGGGCAATCTACCCCAGATCAGGGCTAGTCGTGCGGCTTATGGAGTTTCCCGTCGTCGGTCTCAACCCGAGACTGCAAGCTCCTTGATGTTAAAGTCCGCAGGCCGCGGTTGGAGCATTGGTCCAAGGCAAGGAATCAGCTCCGATGGTAAGTCCACGTCCCCGCGCTGGGGCTCAGTCAGTCCCGAGCTAGGCCTCCAACTCCACGATGTTAGGCCGCAGAATGACCGGAGATACGATCCGGAAAAAATCGCATCTCCGGCAAGGTAAGAGATTTTTTTTAAGTTTCCCCAAATGCCCCCCCCCCCCTTACAGAAAACAGATCAGAGAACATTAACACATACTTTTTAAACACACTAAAAATAACAAAAAAAAGACGAGAAGGTCACAGACTGTAGGCGAGGCTGCCATCGAAGTGTAACCCGGTGGAAAGATGGGAGGAAATCAGAGCACCCAAGTTCAAGTGAGTTTATTGTCATGTGTCCCTGATAGGACAATTAAATTCTTGCTTTGCTTCAGCACAACAGAACATAGTAGGCATTGGCTACAAAAACAGATCAGTGTGTCCAGATACCATTATATAAATATATACACGCATGAATAAATAAACTGATAAAGTGCAAATAACAGATAATGGGTTATTAATGTTCAGAGTTTTGTCCGAGCCAGGTTTAATGGGAAAATCAACATTGTCACACAGAGAATACCAGACGACCAGCACTGAAATGAAGGGGCAAGTTTTTTTTCCCACACAGAGAGAGGCGGGTGCCAGGAAAGTACTTCCAGGCATGATGGTAGACGTGGATGCAGACAGTAAGAGATGATGATGATGGATGCAGATAGTTGAGATTAAGATACTTTTGGATTAGCATGTAAATATGCAAGAATGGAGGGATATGGATCACATGCTGGCAGTGGAAATTAGTTTAATTTGGTATCATGTTCAGCACATACATTGTGGGCCAAAGAGCCAAAGCTTCTGTGCTGTACTATTCAATGTCTCTTCAGGTAACTGAACTAATAGTCATACAGCACAGAAGCATGCCCTTTGCTCCATCTCATCCATCTCGAACAATCCAAACCAATCCCATTTGCCCACGCCTAGCCCATGGTCCGCTAATTCTTTCCTATCATGAACCGGTCCAAATGTCTTTCAAATGTTGTTCTGCTACCTGCCTCAACTACTTCCTCTGGCAGCTCTTTCCATATACCCACCACCCCTCTGCTTGAAAAAGCTGCCCCTCAGATTCCTGAGAGCAATCTTACTCCTCTCATCTTAAATTTACGTCCTCTAGCTTTTTATTTGATACCCCTACCCCTATAATTTTTTGATACCCTGAGAGGGAGACCTTATGTAGCGTTGTTACACAACCTACCATCAGCAGCGCTGTAGATCTGCCAGCGCCTGTGTGTTCGATTCCGGAGGCTTTGGGGGGGGGGGGTTGGCGGGATTAAAATGCAGGTTTGTATTGGTTGTCGGAGAGGGATTTCCTCGGGCTGCTAGCTGATGAAGAAAAATCGTTCGGGCTTCCATTCGCGGGTTTAAAAAAAACAATTGCTGGACGATTGCGTCGCTGGATTAAACTTAAACGCAACTAAACACGCCTTCAACATCACGGATCGCAATATCAGGACCAAAAACAAAAGGCATGTCGTTTATTTAACATATTATCTTGCTTTTTGGTGTGGCTTCATTTTAATCTTATGATGCGAAAAATGTTATTTAGGCCCCCAATACGAATTGACCATGTCTTGCCCGCCGATATGGACGTAAAATTTATGGCAACGGCAGCATTCCAATCAATCAAATTCCAGAAACATCCACTCTCAAGATAATCAAATTCATATTTTTTTGCATAATCATGTCATAAGAACATCTAAATCATACATATGTTGTGCTATTGTCTGTCCATGATCAACATTTTCATACTAAATATCCACAGTAGTTTTAGTCAGATGTATTGTGCAAAAAATAATGATTTTGATTATCTTGAGAGCTGATGTTTCTGGATTAATTTATGGGAGTTAAACATTAAATTCCTTCCATTTGGTATTTAAATACATGACAAAGTGAGATTTAAAAATCATGTTATATTATGAATTCTTGTGTGAATGGAATCAGTTTGTTATTTGGATATTTTTAGCCTTTTCTTAAGAAATGGATAAATGTTTAGATCTAGTAATTTAATTTAGATGAATGTAATTGATTAGATGAATTTAATTGATTTAATGAAACTGATTAATATGATTTTTTGTTGGGTATTTACAATTTGTTTTAGCGTTTAACTTCATCATTTCTACCTTTTTTTCTGAAACTGCAAATAATAACTTATTTCTGTCAATGCTGTTCAGTGTTTTTTTTCCTTTACATTTTAAACAGATGTCTCCGAAGAAGAAATGAAAAATTGTCAATCCAAATACCCAGCAAAAGAGACTGATTTAGACAACATTCGCAGAGAATATCTGAATTTGGACTACTCCAAATGTGATGATCTACAGACATTCTTAACGGGAAAGTAGTGGGGCAGAAAGGCATGTCATGCATGCTTTGAAGAGCAAACACTTGTAGTTTACAATGCCAAAATTGAAAAGTTGAGGAAAAACAAGGTGTACAGAGTTGCTTATTGGTTACAATCTGAGGAGTATGATGCTACTGATTATGATATGACAATGTACCAGCTAGCAACTAATCTTCACCACAAAGACTTGTTCTATTGCTAGAAATTGTAATTTATTTACCTATCTGTTACAGACTTACAGCATATAATACAATAATATTAAAGTTCTGATCTTGAGAATATCACATTTTTGAATTTTCAAGGCAGTCTGGGTGTTTATTACTATATCCGTCACAACAGTCAATTTTGTAATTAGCTACAATTAGGTAACTAACTAATTAAGGGTTACACAAAAAGCTGGAGAAACTCAGCTGGTGCAGCAGCATCTAAGGAGCGAAGGAGATAGGCGACGTTTCGGGTCGAGACCCTTCTTCAGACTGGTCAGGGATCAGGGAAACGAAAGATATAAACAGTGATGTGGAGAGATAAAGAACAATGAATGAAAGACATGCAAAAAAGTATTGATGATAAAGGAAACAGGCCATTGTAAGCTGTTTGTGGTTTGAAAATGAGAAGCTAGTGCGACTGGGGTGGGGGGGGGGGGAGATGGAGAAGGAATGTCAGGGCCCGAGGGCTGAGGGAGAGGTGGGGAGGGGAGGGGGCAGTCTGGGTTAACAAAATTGTTTCAATTCAATGTTTAAGCCCAGAGGATGCAGACTCCCCAAGCGGAATATGAGGTGCTGTTCCTCCAACTTGTCCTCCAACTTGCGGTGTTGCTCACTCTGGCCGTGGAGGAGGCCCAGGACCGAGAGGTCGGATACGGAGTGGGAGGGGGAGTTGAAGTGCTGAGCCACCGGGAGGTCGGGTTGGTTATTGCGGACCGAGCGGAGGTGTTCGGCGAAACGATAGCCCAGCCTCCGCTTGGTCTCACCGTTGTAGATCAGCTGGCATCTGGAGCAACGGATGCAGTAGATGAGGTTGGAGGAGGTGCAGGTGAACCTCTGTCGGACTTGGAAGGACTGCTTGGGTCTCTGAAAGGAGTGGATGGGGGAGGTGAAGGGACAAGTGTAGCATCTCTTGCGGTTGCAAGGGAAAGTGCCCGGGGAAGGAGTGGAGCGGGAGGGAAGGGAAGAATTGACAAGGGAGTTGCGGAGGGAGTGGTCTTTGCGGAAGGCAGACAGGGGGGGAGATGGGAAGATGTGGCGAGTGGAGGGGTCACGTTGGAGGTGGCGAAACTGGCGGAGGACTATCTGTTGTATGCATTGGCTGGTGGGGTGAAAGGTGAGGACCAGGGGGACTCGGCCCTTGTTGTGAGCGGGGGAATGGGGAGAGAGGGCAGTGTTGCGGGGTATGGAGGAGACCCTGGTGCGAGCCTCATCTATAGTGGGGGAGGGGAAACCCCGTTCTCTGAAGAACGAGGACATTTGTGATGACCTGGTGTGGAACACGTCATCCTGGGAGCAGATGCGGCGTAGACGGAAGAATTGGGAATAGGGGATGGAGTCCTGTAAGGAAGCAGGGTGGGAGGAAGCGTAGTCCAGGTAGCTGTGGGAGTCAGTTGGTTTGTAGTGGATGTCAGTCAGGAGTGTATCACCTGCAATAGAGATGGTGAGGTCAAGGAATGGTAGGGAAATGTCGGAAATGGTCCAAGTATATTTGAGTGCCGGATGGAAGTTGGTGGTGAAATGGATGAAGTCAGTCAGTTGTGCGTGGGTGCAGGAGGTGACTAATTATATGATTGCAGGTCATCCAAGTAAGATGTTTCATATTTGTTTCAGAATGCTTCAATCTATAATAACAGAAAATTTCATTCAGTTCCCTTCATTTTAAAGAAAGTTATATATAGGCTTTTGACTGTCCTTGATCACAGCTTTTGTGCCAAGTCAATGGAAAAGCAATAGGGAACAAGATGCTAATTCCAGAGTATGAAAATAACCATAACTTTTTACTACTGAAGATATAAAAGTGAATTAGGTATCAAATTAAAGTTATGTTTATGCTTTATCTGCTGGGATAAAATTACAGGCTTGATTTTTAAAATCTCAACATTTTGTAACATTCCTACTTTATGGTTTTCATACACCTATACCGCCCCTAGATTACCGCCCCCCACAAAGCTTCCAGTGCTCCCTGAATGCATTGAAAGATGAAAAAACCCCATCTTAATACGTAATTTCTGATGGATTTTCGGAACAGCCGACAAGGATGAGTCCGTAGACCGGAGAGGGTCCAGACGAATGAAGCACCGCTTGCGTTGCCCTTCGAAGACGGAGAGCGCCGCTCACCTCCGCGCGCAAGCCTCTCCCGCCGCCACCGCGGCGCACGCGCAGTGAGCCGAGGGGGCCGCAGCACTCCGCCTGCAGCTCAGTGACAGTTGGGATTATTTCTTCTCTCCTTCTCTCTGTCTCACCGCGTCTCATCTGTTTAAAGAAGAAAAAAAACTAGTTGATGCTGAAGTGCCGAGCGAAACGGGCGATCGACCTGATCGGAGGTGACGAGGCTGGCTCCGATGTTGCTTGAATCCACACCCCCTGCTCACCTCCACGCCGAGGCCTAGGCGGCGGCGGCGGCGGCTACTGCTCGGTGGCGGCGGCGGGAGCGGGAGCGGGAGCGCGAGCGCGGCTCGCTGGCTGCCCAGCGAAGGTGGCGGTTATATTTTGAACTCGCCTGACGTCCCCCCTCTCACACAGCCAGTTACAGGGGGCGGGAGGGGAAGAACGGAACTGGCGCGGCTAGAACTGTGGCCCCGGAGCCCGCGGGCGACCCGGCACCGCCGGCCGACCTACCTACCCCGGGCATCACCTCCCTGCCCCCGCTATTTGTTTTCGACGGGCATTTGGAATTTAGAGGTAAATGTCGGTGGGAACATGGCTGTCAGCGCCCATCTGTTGTCCAGGCATTGCAGCCAGCTGGTGGTGTTGGCTCTCTTGTATGTATGTGCATGTATATGTGTTTATATCGCCTTGTTGTTTTCCCTTTGATGGTTAAAGAAGAGGTGTGCGGATTCCGACATTAAGGTAAATTAGGAAGTATGGGTTTCAGTGACGTGAGGGTTAGTAAACAGAAGAGACACGCTTAAGGCAGGCGAACCAGGCAGGTGATGATAAATATTTTATCTGGCGAATTTCCATAAATTGGAGTACGGTATCGGAAAGGGCCATAAATGCCGACTCCAGTAACTTTGCATAGTTGGAAGCTAAACTTTACGAGGCTACGGGGAAGGGCAGGAGAATCCGGCCAATTAAATCGTTTTCAAAGGGCCAACATAACAACAGTGGGCGAATGACCACCGATGGAGATCAGCATAGTTCTCTCCACAGTGCTATTTTTCTCCCTGCTTCTACTTTCCATTTTTCTGTTGGATGCATCACTGCACTGCACATTGACCTAGCCAAGTTCCTATTTTTGTTGATGCTTGATTTTAAACTTGCGTCCTTGTTTTAAAATCATTTAATAGAGATAATAGACAATAGGTGCAGGAGTAGGCCATTTGGCCCTTCAGCACCGCCATTCAATGTGATCATGGCTGATCATCCCCAATCAGTACCCCGTTCCTGCCTTCTCCCCATATCCCCTGACTCTGCTATTTTTTAAGAGCCCTATCTAGCTCTCTCTTGAAAGCATCCAGAGAACCTGCTTCCACCACCCTCTGCAGCAGAGAATTCCACAGACTCACCATTCTCTGTAAGAAAAAGTGTTTCCTCGTTTCTGTTCTAAATGGCTTGCTCCTTATTCTTAAACTGTGGCCCCTGGTTCTGGACTCCCCCCAACATCGGGAACAGGTTTCCTGCCTCTAGCGTGTCCAAGCCCTTAACAATCTTATATGATTAACGGTGGATATGCAATGGAAGGCATTTAAAGACTGCATGGAGGAACTACAACAATTGTTCATCCCACTATGGCAAAAGAATAAATCAGGGAAGGTAGGCCGTGGATAACAAGGGAAATCAGGGATAGTATCAAAGCAAAAGATGAAGCGTACAAATTAGCCAGAGAAATCAGCCTACCAGAGGACTGGAAGAAATTCAGAGGCCACAGAGGATGACAAAGGGCTTAATTAGGAGAGGGAAAATGGATTATGAAAGAAAACTGGCAGGAAACATAAAAACTGACTGCAAAAGTTTTTATCGATATGTGATGCGAAAAAGATTAGTTAAAACAAATGTAGGTCCCTTGCAGTCAGAAACAGGTGAATTGATCATGGGGAACAAGGACATGGCAGACCAATTGAATAACTACTTTGGTTCTGTCTTCACTAAGGAAGACATAAATAATTTGCCGGAAATAGAAGGGGATCGCGGGTCAAATGAAATGGGGGAACTGAGTGAAATCCAGGTTAGCCGGAAAGTGGTGTTAGGTAAATTGAATGGATTAAAGGCCGATAAATTCCCAGGGCCAGATAGGCTGCATCCCAGGGTACTTAAGGAAGTAGCCCTAGAAATAGTGGATGCCTTAGTGATAATTTTTCAAAACTCTTTAGATTCTGGAGTAGTTCCTGAGGATTGGAGGGTAGCTAATGTAACCCCACTTTTTAAAAAAGGAGGGAGAGAGAAAGCGGGGAATTACAGACCAGTTAGTCTAACATCGGTAGTGGGGATACTGCTAGAGCCAGTTATTAAAGATGGGATAGCAGCGCATTTGGAAAGTGGTGAAATCATTGGACAAAGTCAGCATGGATTTACGAAAGGTAAATCGTGTCTGACGAACCTTATTGAATTTTTTGAGGATGTAACTAGTAGAGTGGATAAGGGAGAAGCAGTGGATGTGTTATATCTGGACTTTCAGACGGCTTTCGACAAGGTCCCACACAAGAGATTAGTATACAAACTTAAAGCACACGGTATTGGCGGTTCAGTATTGATGTGGATAGAGAACTGGCTGGCAGACAGGAAGCAAAGAGTAGGAGTGAACGGGTCCTTTTCTGGATGGCAGGCAGTGACTAGTGGGATGCCGCAAGGCTCAGTGCTGGGATCCCAGCTATTTACAATATATATTAATGATTTGGAAGAGAGAATTGAATGCAACATCTCGAAGTTTGCGGATGACACAGAGCTGGGGGGCAGTGTTAGCAGTGAGGAGGCTGCAAGGTGACTTGGATAGGCTGGGTGAGTGGGCAAATGCATGGCAAATGCAGTATAATGTGGATAAATGTGAGGTTATCCACTTTGGTGGCAAAAACAGGAAAGTAGACTATTATTTGAATGGTGACCGATTAGGAAAAGGGGAGTGCAACGAGACCTGGGTGTCATGGTACACCAGTCATTGAAAGTAGGCATGCAGGTGCAGCTGGCTGTGAAGAAAGCGAATGGTATGTTGGCATTCATAGCAAAAGGATTTGAGTACAAGAGCAGGGAGGTTCTACTGCAGTTGTACATGGTCTTGGTGAGGCCACACCTGGAGTATTGCATACAGTTTTGGTCTCCTAATCTGAGGAAAGACATTCTTGCCATAGAGGGAGTACAGAGAAGGTTCACCAGACTGATTCCTGGGATGGCAGGATGGACTCGGCTTCTACTCGCTGGAATTTAGAAGATTGAGGGGGGGATCTAATAGAGACTTACAAAATTCTTAAGGGGTTGGACAGGCTAGATGCAGGAAGATTGTTCCCGATGTTGCGGAAGTCCAGGACAAGGGGTCACAGTTTAAGGATAAGGGGGAAGTCTTTTAGGACCGAGATGAGAAAATCATTTTTCACACACGCTGATCATCCAACTCAGTATCCTGCACCTGCCTTCTCTCCATACCCCCTGATCGCTTTAGCCACAAGGACCACATCTAACTCCCTCTTAAATATAGCCAACGAACTGGCCTCAACTACCTTCTGTGGCAGAGAATTCCAGAGACTCGCCACTCTCTGTGTGAAAAATGTTTTCCTCATCTCGGTTCTAAAGGAATTCCGCCTTATCCTTAGACTGTGACCCCTTGTTCTGGACCTCCCCAACATTGGGAACAATCTTCCTGCATCTAGCCTGTCCAACCCCTTAAGAATTTTGATGCTTCTTAAAGCCTAAATGTTGGTTGCTGGTTTAGTTATTTTATCCTAATATATCACCATTGGAAGCAAGGTATCAGGTTTGTGTTTAATAGTACTCCTGTGACTTGGACTGATTTGCTGAGTTAAAGGCAATACATGAACACCATTAATGTCACAATTAATAATTTCTTTCAGGAGAGGAGGGAAATCAATTTATTAACGTTTACTTTATTATGAATTATTAAAACTACATTGTAACAGTCATTTTATATTGTACTATCAAACTCTTGTACTGAAATCCTGTAAGCTAAACCTTTTTTGTGAAGAAGCTGTTGCATGTAAATATTCCTGTTCTCACTGTGAAACACCAAGTCCTGCATTCCAACAATTGCTTTGATACACTAGGCCCCTGGATCCTGCTCTTGTTGTGACACACTGGGCCCTTGGTTCCCCAACTCCTGTGAAATTCATGGGGTGCACTGGATTATTTATTATTCCACCACATACAATCGGAGAAAAAGGTGAAATAAATGTGCTAGGATTTTAATAGGAATGATATCTAGTAGTCAGGATGTTAGTTTGCATTATCAATTAGTGTGCTGGGTTAAAACGTGTTGGTACAGTATGCTGAGGGGAAACTGACGAGATAATTTTTTGTTTTCAGAAAATGTAAGATTTAAGATTCTTAAATGGAAGCTGATATCGATCAACAACTATAGGGATGATGGAATGGAGGAAGTTTACAGTGCCCTCCATAATGATTGGGACAAAGACCCATCATTTATTTATTTGCCTCTGTACTCCACAATTTGAGATTTGCCATAGAAAACAAATCGCATGTGGTTAAAGTGCACATTGTCAGATTTTATTAAAGGGTATGTTTATACATTTTGGTTTCACCATGTAGAAATTACAGCGGTGTTTATGCATCGTCTCCCCATTTCAGTGCCCCATAATGTTTGGGACACGGTAAAGTAATGTAAATGAAAGTATTCATGTTTAGTATTTTGTTGCATATCCTTTCAATGCAATGACTGCTTGAAGTCTACAATTCATGGACATCACCAGTTGCTGGATGTCTTCTCTGGTGATGCTATGCCAGGCCTGTATTGCAGCCATCTTTAGCTTGTTTTGGGGGCTAGTCACCTTCAGTTTTCTCTTCAGAATATAAAAAGCATGCTCTATTGGGTTCAGATCGGGTGATTGACTTGGCCAGTCAAGAATTAACCATTTTTTAGCTTTGAAAAACTCCTTTGTTGCTTTAGCATTATGTTTGGGATCGTTGTCTTGCTGTAGAATGATTTGCCGGACAATGAGTTTTGAGGCTTTTGTTTGAACTTGAGCAGATAGGATGTGTCTATACACTTCAGAATTAATTACGCTACCACCATCAGCAGTTGTATCGTCCATGAAGATATGTGAGCCAGTACATTCAGCAGCCATACATGCCCAGGCCATAACACCCCCACCACTGTGTTTCACAGATGAGGTGGTATGCTTTGGATCTTGGGAAGTTCCTTCTCTCCTCCTTACTTTGCTCTTGCCATCACTCTGATATGTTAATCTTCATCTCATCTGTCCCCAAGACCATTTTCTAGAACTAGTTGCTCTTTTAAGTACTTCTTGGCAAACTGTAACCTGGCCATCCTATTTTTGCAGCAAACCAGTGGTTTGCATCTTGCAGTGTAGCTTCTGTATTTCCGTTCATGAACTCTTCTGCAGACAGTGGTCATTGACAAATCCACAACTTACTCCTGAAAATTGGTTCTGATCTGTCGGACAGGTGTTTGGGGACTTTTCTTTATTATAGAGATAAAGTCTCATCATGGCTTCTTTGACTTTCATTGGCACAACTTTGATCCTCATGGTGATAAACAGCAGTAACAGTTTCCAAAGGTAATGGAAAGACTAGAGGAAAGACTAGGTGCTGAGAGCTCTCTTATACCTGCATCAAGGAGGCAATTAAACACACCTGAGCAATTACAAACACCTGTGATGCCACGTGTCCCAAACATTATGCTGTCCTGAAATGGGGGACTATGTATAAACACAGTTGTAATTTCTACATGGTGAAACGAAAATGTATAAAAATGGCCTTTAATAAAATCTGACAATGTGCACTTTAACCACTTGTGATTTTATTTCTATTACAAATCTCAAATTGAGGAGTACAGAGGCAAATAAATAAATGATGGATATTTGTCCCAAACATTATGAAGGGCACTGTACATAATAATGGGCAGAATACTATACCTCATGGGTGAGCTTAGGCAAGGTAGGGTGGACATTTCTCCATTTGGCAAAACATAGAGTACGAATAGAGATCTGAGGGTTACCGTGCCATGATTTCCTTGTGTTTTCAAATCTCAAATTGTGGAGTACTGAGGCAAATAAATGTCCCAAACATTATGGAGGGCACCGTAGCAAATAAGAGTTTCATTCTTCCAGATCATATGTGTTGAATATGACAAATAAACGCTCTTGATCTCTTTGTCCTGAGAGAGGTTGGCCAGAAGAGCATTGGATTAGTTAATGAAAGTGTGAATCAGAGTTCCAGCATCTGACGAGTTGAAAAACAGGTGAAATCAGGCAAGACACAAAATCCTGGTTCAACTCAGCAGGACAGGCAGCATCTCTAGAGAGAGGGAATGGGTGATGTTTCGGGGTTGAGACCCTTCAGATACGTCACCAGGTTAGTATCCAGATAATCCAGGTTAGCCGGGAGGTGGTGTTGGGTAAATTGAACGGATTGAAGGCCGATAAATCCCCAGGGCCAGATAGTCTGCATCCCAGAGTACTCAAGGAGGTAGCCACAGAAATAGTGGATGCATTAGTGATAATTTTTCAAAATTCCTTAGATTCTGGAGTAGTTCCTGAGGATTGGAGGGTAGTTAATGTAATCCCACTTTTTAAAAAAGGAGGGAGAGAGAAAGCGGGGAATTACAGACCAGTTAGTCTAACATCGGTAGTGGGGAAACTGCTAGAGTCAGTTATTAAAGATGGACAGCAGCGCATTTGGAAAGTGGTGAAATCATTGGACAAAGTCAGCATGGATTTACGAAAGGTAAATCATGTCTGACAAATCTAATAGAATTTTTCGAGGATGTAACTAGTAGAGTGGATAAGGGAGAACCAGTGGATGTGTTATATCTAGACTTTCAGACGGCTTTCGACAAGGTCCCGCATAAGAGATTAGCATACAAACTTAAGGCACACGGTATTGGGGGTTCAGTATTGATGTGGATAGAGAACTGGCTAGCAGACAGGAAGCAAAGGGTAGGAGTAAACGGGTCCTTTTCAGAATGGCAGGCAGTGACTAGTGGGGTACCGCAAGGCTCAGTGCTGGGACCCCAGCTATTTACAATATATATTAATGATTTGGACGAGGGAATTCAATGCAACATCTCCAAATTTGCAGATGACACCAAGCTGGGGGGTATAGTTAGGTTTGAGGAGGATGCTTGGAGGCTGCAGGGTGATTTGGATAGGCTGAGTGAATGGGCAGATGCTTGGCAGATGCAGTATAATGTGGATAAATGTGAGGTTATCCAATTTGGTGGCAAAAACAAGAGGGTAGACTATTATCTGAATGGTGGCAGATTAGGAAAAGGGGAGATGCAACGAGACCTGGGTGTCATGGTACACCAGTCATTGAAAGTAGGTATGCAGGTGCAGCAGGCTGTGAAGAAAGCAAATGGTATGTTAGCATTCATAGCAAAATGATTTGAGTATAGGAGCAGGGAGGTTCTACTGCAGTTGTACAGGGTTTTGGTGAGGCCACACCTGGAGTATTGCGTACAGTTTTGGTCTCCAAATCTGAGGAAAGACCTTCTTGCCATAGAGGGGGTACAGAGAAGATTCACCAGACTGATTCCTGGGATGGCAGGACTTTCATATGAGGAAAGACTGGATAGACTCGGCTTCTACTCGCTGGAATTTAGAAGATTGAGGGGGGGATCTTATAGAAACTTACAACATTCTTAAGGGGTGGACAAGCTAGATGCTGGAAGATTGTTCCCGATGTTGGGGGAGTCCAGAACAAGGGGTCACATTCTAAGGATAAGGGGGAATTCCTTTAGGACCAAGATGAGGAAAACATTCTTTACACAGAGAGTGGTGAGTCTCTGGAATTTCATTTCGGAGTCACGTGAGTGACTTCGTGAAGAGCCCGCCGGCGCGCATGCTCGACATATCGTCGTAACGCGTTGCTGCGACGGCTGACGGAGGAGCGTGCTCCTCGCCAGCCCTTCATAAGGGAACCACGCAGGTAAGTATGCTACCTTAAGTTGGTGGTTCTTGTTGTGTTTGCTTCACAGCAAGAACATGGATGGGAGTTTAAGAGGCCGGAGTTCGAGGAGAAGTCGCCGGCCAGCAGTTCCGGAGCAAGAGTTGTCGGGGGTACCTGCAACGCAGACCGGAACGAGGGCGGAGATGTCGGTGAGCTCTGTTTTTTCAGGTCCGGACCCGCCCGCACACCACAGCTCGGAGGAGTTCGACGAGGAGGAGTGTGGTGTGCCGCCAGAGCAGGACGACCCTGCCGTGGCAGTCAGGTCATCAGCAGGCTTGCTGACGGCCTCGAGCAGAAGGGTCCGTGCGGCTGCACGGCCCGCTTCACGAAGCCCCCTGAGGAGGGGAAGGGCAGGAGCCCAAAAGCCTAACCCTGTCGGGGCTAAGGCTCTGCCTGTCGCCAAGGAGCGGTCAGGTTCTAGGACGGGACCCGGGGCAGCTGTGAGGTCCAGCCGTCGCCCCCCAACTTCCGACGCCGGGACGAGTCAGTTGGGGGTCCCGTCACGGTCGCCGAGCCCCCCATGGATGGGTGGGCGAGACCATGCGTCGGCAAGGTCCACGATGTGGGCAGCTGGCAAGCCTGCACGGGCCCAAGGTATCCAGGCTTCGGCTGGTGCCGACACCATGCCGCATCTGTCCTTAGAGGCAACGGCTTCCGCTCCCGCTATACGGAGGCGGTTGAACACGCCCGTGCAGGAATCGCGCAGTTTCGCCTCGGCGGCTGTCGACGACAACTACCGGCACCGGCAGGGCCTCGACGAGGTGCGGGCCGATGACAGGAGCCCCGGCCAATTTTCAGAGCTGGAGGACTCCGACCACCTGAGTGTTCAGGGTGAAGGGCGTATTGACCGTATAGAGCGGCTGCTGGAACGTCTCCTTCAACAACAACAGGCATCCAGCAGCGACAGGCACAGGGCTTCATCACCAGCTTCATACACCAGCCTGGAGCAGCAGGACGAGGAGGCAGTGGTCGATCCCATCCCACCCCCGCCTGAGTTACCGGCGGAGGACCTCCTCGATGTGGCCACCAAGTTTGCAGCCCCTCATTCCTTGGGGCTTCCTATCAATACAAAACTGGCAGCCACTGTGGACTTCCTAAATAATCACCAGCTTCAGGAGGAAGTTCTACTACAAGCCATGAGCCGTCACAAGGCTCCATCAAACTGCAACTCCCTCAACGTGCCTGTGGTCAATACGCCAATCTGGGGCAACATCAGTGCGGCTATCCGTCAGCAGGAACTAAAGGTTCAGCGGATTCTGAAACTCCTCACGGCCGGGATTACTGCTTTTGTGCGGTCGGTCGACGGAGAGGAGCTTAATTTGGACCAGGAGGATGCTCTGGCGCTTCTATGCGCTACTCAAAATGAAATCAACGGCTTTCGGAAAAATAGCATCCGCCCAGCGCTCAACCCCAAATTTGCAGGGTTGTGCAAACCACCGCCGCCGCCGCCGCCCCGTCAGCTCTTTGGCGAAGACCTTGCCAAAAGGGTCAGAGAGCTTGATGAACAAGCCAAGACCGTGGGGCTCATGCGCTCTCAGAGTGCCCCCACGCCATCGAGCTCCAAAGCTCCGCTTGGCCGCTCACGAGGGTCTGCCAGCACGTCTACCAGGAATTACCCTCCAGCTCCAAACCGATATCAACCACCCCAACCACAGGGGTCTTTTTTAGGACAGGCTCGGCAGAAGCCGAGATGGAAAATGAGGACGCCACGACCTCAAACCAACCCAGCACCTCTACGTCCACCCACTCGTGTCAGGGACCGCCGGTAACCACAGAGGTGAGGCGGTCTGGTTCTCTTTTTTCTCTTTGTTTAACCTCACATGTTGGTGGGCGTTTGCGGTTGTTTGCGGGTGCATGGGGTGATATTACCAGTGATGAGTATGTGTTACGGAATATTCAGGGCCATAGCATTGAGTTTATTAATGGGGACATCCCTCCGTCTCAGCATAGACCGGGTCGTATGTTTAAACTAACGGCTGCGGAACAGTCCGTAGGCTATAAGGAAATTTTAAGGTTGGAACAGAAAGGGGTCATAGAGAAAACGGTTCATGAGCCCGTTGAATTTGTTTCCAATATTTTTACCCGACCTAAGAAAGATGGAGGCTGTAGAGTCATTATTGATCTGACCACTCTGAATAACTTTGTAACATATACTCATTTTAAAATGGACACGTTTGAAACGGCCAAATCATTGATCTCACAAGGGTGCTTTATGGCATGTATTGATTTACAGGATGCGTACTATACCGTACCCATGCAAAAATATTACAGAAGGTTCTTAAAATTTATCTGGATGGACCAGCTGTGGCAATATAGGGCGTTGCCTAATGGGCTCACCACAGCCCCTCGATTATTTACTAAATTGGTGAAGCCAATTATGCCTTATTTAAGACAACGACATCATATCGTTATGGCCTATTTAGATGATATTTTAATTATCGGACACACCTTGGAATCAGCTCAACAAGGGGTTGCAGCTGCGGTCAATTTGTTCCAACAGCTTGGGTTCATTGTTCATCCAGAAAAATCTAAGTTCTGCCCCACCCAGGTAATTAATTATCTGGGGTTCCAGGTGAATTCCATTAGCATGAGAGTCACCATACCAATTAACAAAATTGAGGAGGTAACACAGGTGTGTACAGATTTACTCAATACTCGTATACCATCGATTCGTCACACAGCTACTGTCATTGGCAAGATTGTGGCTTTGTTTCCGGCAGCCCGGTATGGACCTCTGCATTATCAAAACTTGCAGAGAGCCAAGATTGCTGCGCTGCGACGGCATGCTGGTCATTATGATCGATCAATGCAGCTGCCGCCTGCAGCATTGGATGAGTTACGATGGTGGGTTTGCCACATTAGTAACTCGTTTAAAACTATTATTGAGGCGAAACCGATGATATACTTACAAACTGATGCGAGCTCTGATGGCTGGGGAGCTACGAATCAACATTCTAGTTGTGGGGGCCGATGGGATACCCTTGAGAATACAATGTTGGTATCACAAGGGATCAACTATTTGGAGCTGCTTGCAGCGTTTCACGGACTTCGTGCATATTGTTCCAAGATCTTTGGAGCACATGTCCGGCTCCAAATAGACAACACCACAGTGGTGGCGTATTTAAATCACATGGGCGGTACCAGGTCAGTTTCATGTGATAAATTGGCTAATTCAATTTGGCTCTGGTGTGTCAAGAGAGACATTTGGATTTCAGCCACCTATTTGCCAGGTGAGCTTAATTTTGTGGCGGACGCCAGGTCACGCAAGTTCAATGATAATATTGAATGGATGTTACATCCTGAAATTTTTGCAAAAATCACAGCCAAATTTGGGAAACCGGACATTGACCTTTTTGCGTCCCGGTTGAACCATCAGGTACCAACCTACGTCTCGTGGGAACCAGATCCTGGGGCTATAGCGTTAGATGCATTCTCGCTAGACTGGGGGAATTGCTTTTTCTATGCATTCCCTCCGTTTTGCCTCATCAGTCGGGTATTACGAAAAATTCAGATGGATGGTGCCAAGGGCATCCTTATCATACCCGACTGGCCTACACAGCCGTGGTATCCGATGGTCTTTGACACGCTCAGTGAACCTTGGGTCCATTTGCAGGGTAGCCCAGAATTAGTTACTCACCCTGTATCAGGGGAGCCACATCCCTGCCATGGCTATTTAAATTTGTTGGCTTGCAGATTCTGAATCGGCCTTTAGTTGGATACGGCCTTTCTACCCGGACCATGGATACCATTGCAGCGTCGTGCCGAGAGTCTACAAGGCGAAGATACCGCTCTCACATCAGGAAGTGGGAAGCCTTCTGCAGCCGCTCTCGCATCACGTACGATGCCGTGACTATAACCGACGTCCTGGAATTCCTCGCGGGGTTGCACCATGATGAACACTTAAGCTACAGTGCCATCAACAGCGCCAGGAGCGCTCTATCATTCTACCTCAATTTTGAGGTGGGATCCAACAAGCTAGTGTCCAGGCTCATGCGGGGTATTTTCAATACGAATCCGCCTACACCACGCTACAATATCACCTGGGATGTCAGGGTAGTTTTAGCTCTGCTCAGGACGTGGTCCCCCATGGAAGGGCTCCAGCTGGACAAACTCACCATGAAGCTGGTGATGTTATTAGCGCTGACTTCAGCACAGAGGGTACAGACACTCCATAAACTACGTGTCGACAGAATGATGTCTACCCCCACAGAAGTAGTTTTCTTTGTTGACGAGCTACTAAAGCAGCACAGACCTGGGTGCACAGGGCTGCAGCTGAAGTTCCCGGCATACCCCGCAGATGCTAGGCTATGTTTAGCCTCCCACATCCGTTACTACGTCAAGGTGACGGCAAGCATCAGAGGAAAGGAGAGATACCTGCTTGTCACTCATAAGAGACCTCACCATCGAGTGACAACACAGACGATATCCAGGTGGCTTCGAGTCGTCTTGGGTAAGTCAGGTATCGACACTAATGTGTTCAAATCTCATTCCACCAGGGCTGCATCGACGTCGGCGGCGAGGGTCATGGAGGTGCCCATGGACCATATTCTCGCCACAGCAGGATGGGCTAATGAAGCGGTGTTCCAGCGTTTCTACAACCAGCCCGTCGCTGCGCCTCTACAGTTCGCAGAAGCCGTACTAGATGCGGGGCAAGAACGTGGAGATGTCCCCGAATAAGGGGTTTTGATTTGTTGTTAATAAATATGATTTGTTTTGCAGTATGGACTAGTCAGCACGTTATTCCTCCCATCCATCCCTGGTAGTGGTGTGACAGCATGGACGTGGTCCAGGGCGTGTCATCACAGAAGCTTTGAAGTCTTCACGAAGTCACTCACGTGACTCCGAAATGAAATAGTAAGATTGAACGAGAACTTACCAGTTCGAAGGTTGATCTTTATTTCATGAGGAGTCGAAGTGAGGGATTTCGTGCCCTCCTCGCCCAACCCTCAATCACCTTCATCTGGTAATCTTAGTCGTTTTCATTCTTACTATGTGAAGTCATTTCTTTTGATTGGTTTCTGTGATTCCACGCCGCTACTTTGAAGTATGTCGAGCATGCGCGCCGGCGGGCTCTTCACGAAATCCCTCACTTCGACTCCTCATGAAATAAAGATCAACCTTTGAACTGGTAAGTTCTCGTTCAATCTTACTAGTCACTGCCACAGAAGGTAGTTGAGGCCAGTTCATTGGCTATATTTAAGAGGGCGTTAGATGTGGCACTTGTGGCTAAAGGGATCAGGGGGTATGGAGAGAAGGCAGGTACGGGATGCTGAGTTGGATGATCAGCCATGATCACATTGAATGCGGTGCAGGCTCGAAGGGCCGAATGGCCTACTCCTGCACCTATGTTTCTATGTCACCTATTCCTTCTCTCCAGAGATGCTGTCCCGCTGAGTTGCTCCAGCATTTTGTGTCTACCTTCGAGTTGAACCAGCATCTGCATTTCTGAAGAAGGGTCTCGACCCGAAACGTCGCCTATCTCCTTCGCTCCTTAGATGCTGCTGCACCCGCTGAGTTTCTCCAGCTTTTTGTGTAACCCTCTGCATTTCTTTCCTACACATTAAATCGGGCAATGTTGTAGAGATGGTGCAGAAGAGGGGAGGATGTGCAGTCTGGAACTTGCCTCGTGGCCAGTTTTAGGCAATAGCCATTCAAGTGACAGAATTAGTGGCTAGGGAATAATGTATGCATGGGAACTGAATACAATGATTGTGATCTTCTCATTGTGTATTCAGATAAATGTAAATATGTGGAACTGCAAATGGTGCTGAATTTTTTTTTAAAAAGACATAACGCTGGCGTACTTCAATGGGTCAGGCAGTATCTCTGGAGAATATATGTGGGTGACATTTAGAGATGTGACTTCCTCAAACTTGATCCATCTACGACAGCAGGGTGCTAGACAGAAGAAGAGGTCGATAGAATGACTGGGTCGGAACTCAGAACCTTGTGTAGAAATAAATATTTGCTCAGCCTGTGTTAGATATTGAGCAAACTCTTTGACGATGGTGGTAAAATCAGAAGTGGAGTTGAGGGTGATCTGGGCTGTGGTTAGCATGCAAGTGAAATTCCTGGTGCGCTTATTGATGTTGCCAAGGGATAACATGACAATGAGAATGGGAGGATGGAATAAGACTTGTTTGAAGGCACCAGAGATAATGGCAAGGCATGGGAAGTGCTCGTGATTTCCTGCCTTAAACTAGATAAATAAAAATGGAAGTAGGCTTTATGCATCATAGTAAAAAATGTACGCCCAGACAATTTGCCTTACTGTTTGCAGAGCATCTGAAAATGCAGGAAGTTACCTGGTAACTTAATATATCCTGTACTTTCTTTCTTTGCAAATTACTGCAGAAAGAAATGCACTTGTATATGGAGAAATCAGCTCACTGGTAACTAAACTCATGCTTGCAGCCAGGGAGAAACAAACCTTTTAAAAATAATTAATATCCATAGTTTTAACATTCTATCAGGACAGAGGAAAGACAATGTCTTGATCAGATCATGCCTTGGTTTAATTCCCGAATCCAATGCACAGCAACACACCAGCCCATCGACAAGATTCAACGATTATTTGTCATTGAAATTAAAAAAAATAAAGACCAGAACATGCACAGTAGAATGCTCAGTAGATCAGACAATAATAGAGAAACAGTATAAATTTCAGTCTGAAGACCTATCATCAGAATGGATCGATTACAACCTGCTTATGGTATCAGCACTGCCACTTTAATTTTTGTTTCTGCAGATTTGATTCAATGTTTAAAAAACCAAGTCTTTATGATTTTACTCTGTGCTCTTTTCTCATCCCTCTTAAGAAGCAAATAGTAGTCTTTCTGATAAGTAGCTACACTGTGATTATACTACAACAATTTTTTTAAAGTTGAAAGATGTAGTGGAAGGACGATGAATATGTCAAAGTTAAAAAATATTAAAAATGCCCAGCGGGTCAAGCGGCTTCTTTTGCGAGAGGAGAGTTGAAACTGGGGTAATGGGAGATATGGAAGAGAGAGAGGGAGTACTAATGTTGTAGAACGGTCATGCGGGTGAAATGTAATCTCTATTTCTCATTATAGACCAACTGGGTACTTCAACCTTTTCCATTTTGATTTCAACTTTCCACCATCTACATTTTCTGGGGCTTTTTATTGAGTGTTTATTTCAAGGAGCAGCTGATAAACGCCTCCAGTGTTGTGATATGTTTTTAAAATGTCTACTTAACTTATTCCCATTTTAGTTGTTGCGTAATAAATCCTCTAGTATCTTTGCTCTTACCTCTGAGCTAGAAAGGTGCAGCTCCACTTCAGAGACTGGAGCAAATAAAAGTAGAACAATTGATTAGTATAGAAGTTACTGAGGTGTCATCTGTCAGAAAAGATGTTAAACTGTTTCCAGAAGAGTCCTGAGTGGATGTAAGAGATCCCATGATACCGTTTCAATAGAGCAATGGAATTAGCTATCCCTGAGTCAACATCTCTGAAAAACAAATTATTAGTTCATTACGTTGCTGCTTTGGGAATGTCCTGTATGTCAATTGGCTGCTGCATTTTATATTTCTCTAAGTGACTATACTTCAAATGAAGCAGCCATAATTGAATTTACGAACGGCAACTTTTATTTAAGAAAAGGCAACTCTGCCTCTGAATGCAAAAGTGTGATTTTAAGTTGCATTCATTACAGACATTAGAATCACCATACTTGAGCTTGAGTGTGATTCTGAATTTAAGCACACAACTTTGATTGTAATTGTAGCAATTCAAATATTTGTCCGTATTATATTCTACAAGACTAAGTGGGACCCGTTGGGTCCCAGTCACACGGGAGGCCTGGTCCCCCAATGTAACCCATTCTCCAACGCAATATTCCACCACTTACCCAAAGCCCCTAACTGTGCCGGTGCGGCTCATTTCCGCTCATCCCCCAGCACTCCCTCTCCCTCCTCTTCATGTGTGGGAGGGGAGGGAAGAGGTGTGTGTGGGGTGGGAGGGGAGGGGTGTGTGAGGGGGGGGGGGGGAAGAGAGGGTAGTGTGGTGGGGTGGGGGGGGGTTTGGGTCAGGGGGTGTGTGAGGGGTTGGAGGGCGGGGAGGTGGGGGTGGGGGGGGTTGTGAAGGTGGGGGGCACCGAGTGCTGTGAGCGCTGTCCCTTCGAAAATTGTGTCTGGTTGGAGACCAGGCCATCCAGAGCTTCCATCAGCTCCAGTAGAGTCTCCGTTTGGCGACATCTCCGCGCTGGGTTGGGCGGGGCCGCTTCCAGTCCCACCGATAATTGTGTCTGGCTGGAGATCTCCGCCGGCCATCCAGAGCGTCCGTCAACTCCAGTAAAGACTCAATAGCGCAGGAAGGGGCGGACCGTCCCCCAGAGTGTGAGGAGGAAAGACCAATCCACGCTTCGTCGACTGGCAGGAGAGGAGATCGATCTGCGTACGCATTAATTTTAAACCTCGCTACATTAGACCCCAGATGGGAACAAAACTTTGTGCACAGCAGAGGTGAACGGTGAGTATACTGGCGAAAAATCGTAGTGTTATCACGTAATGTTTTTGCGCCAATAGAAAGACCGCGCAACCGGAAGATAACAAGATCAGAGTTTTAGTTATGTAGATAAACCCATGATGTGTTTTATTCGTGTTTGTTGTCATTCATGAAGCAAATATAAGATCAGGATTTTATAATATTTTGTTTTTCAAATATATATTTCTATATGGACACTTTCAGTTAGATGCTCAATTTCAGCTAATGAGATAATCATTAGCTGAAACTAGACATCTAACTGAAATGGAGATGAGGACATATTGCACAAAGCAGAATGTGAAACCAGAATGAGTCAGAATAGGTGTGTTCATTAAGTTACAGTAAGAGATAATAAGTTTATTGTTTTCCTTTTTTTAAAAAAAACTCTTATAAACCTTTCATGTGCGAAGATCATCATGCACAATTATATAGAGTGTTTTCGCTTCGCTGTACCCATAGGACAGCAGTGTTCTGATGAGAATAGGATAAATTCTCGCTGACACCATGCCATTATATTACCTGGGATGACATAACACACACAGCACAGAAATTAGGCACAATTAATTAATATTGATGTTTATCCACCACTCATACCTCCTTCTGGTTTTCTCTCATCTAAGTCTATCATCGTAAACCTCTATTGCTTTCACCTACCTTGTGCTTGTCCAAACACCTGTCCTATTTTCATTATCCCCCTCCTTTTGATACATTCTCAATACTTTTGAGGAAAGAGGTTTCTCTCGAATTGCCTATTTGGTTTCAACTTATTGATATGTACAATTTTGATATTTCTAGCAAGTGGAAACACTCTCTCTGAATCCATTTAAAAATGTTTTTAATTTTTTTAGGATTTCATTAGGTCATCCCTTATCCTTCCCATCTCAAGGGAAAAGATGTCGAGTCTATTGATCCATTCCTGAAATGTGAATGCTTGCATTTTTAGAAAAAAGTAAATCATCACTATATCTGCCCAATTGACTTAATAGGCTTCTTAAAATATTGTATCAGAACTGTAAGCAGCACAGTAATTGTAGTTGCACCAAAGTTGTACCAAAACTTTCCATCTTTTCAATTGTGCTCTTCTAGAATTAAATATTCACTTTGGCTTGCATGCTTATGGCTTTGTTAACTTGAAGTGCAACTTTTAATGATTGATATATTTGGAACAGTAGGGCGGCTGTATTCCTCTGCCTTAACTGGATTCATGTCCACATGGAGAGGGCACATGCAAATTGGAACTGCATCCACCCAGGCAGATGGAGAGATTATCATCACAATCTGTGACTTGTCGATGGATGTGCCTTGGGTCAGCGCTAGGTCCATTGTTATCTATATCAACTATTTGGAATAAGATGGAGAGGCATGGTTAATAAGTTTGCAGATGACTTTAAAAAGGTATTGTAGACCGAAGAACATTGTCAAAAATTACCGTGAAATCTTGATCAGCTAGGTGTGTGGGCCAAGGCATTCAATTAAGTGTGAGATGTTGCATTTTTGTAAATCAAACCAGAGCAAGAATTTGACAATGAATGGTAGGGATTAGTGAAGTGTTGTAGACAAAGGGACCTAGGAATAAAAGTACCTTTCCTGCAACTGGAATCACAGGTAGATAGAGTGATGAAGAAGGGGTATGGCGCACTAACCTTCATGAAACATGGTATTGAGAACAGTAGTTGGGACTTAAGTTGCAGTTGTACAAGACGTTGGTGTGGCCAAACTTGAAGTATTATGTACAGTGGTTACCCCATATCGGAAAGACACAATTAGGATGGATGGAATGCAAATCAGGTTAACAAGAATATTGCCAGATCTCGTTGGGGCTGTGTTATAGGAAGAGGTTAGCAGATTAGGATTTTATTATTTGGATTTTAGGTGATCAATGGGGTGATCTTGCAGGTCACGCGTAAAATCACGCGAAGCATAAATAAGATGAATGCACACAGTTCTTTTCCCAGGGCAGGAAAAGGGAACTAGCCTGCATCCATAACTGCAATTTCCGGAGAGGAGAAGAGAAGGATTTAATAGGGACTTGGACAGTTTATTCACACAGAAGGTGGTACATAAATGGAACGAGCTGCCAGAGAAATTGGTTAAGGCAGGTGCAGTAGTAATATTTAAGACATTTGGACAGGTGCATGGATAGGAAAGGTTTAGAGGGATGTGGGCCTAACAATGGAATAGCTTGGATTAGCTCAGTCTGAAGAAGGGTCTCAACACATAACATCACCCATTCTTTCTCTCCAGAGATGCTGCCTGTCCTGCTGAGTTACTCCAGCATTCAGTGTCTAACTGGAATAGCTTAGATGGGCATTTTGCTTAGGCGAAGGGCCTGTTGCCATGCTACATTATTCTGATTCTAATTCCAGGGATTTGAAGTAGCCTAGTGCATAGTTTGTCGAAGGCTATTGTATTAATACAACAAATAATTGGCCAAGCTAACAGTATGTTATTGTTTACACGAGGAACTGCAGTTGCTGGTATACAAAATAAGGCACCAAGTGTGGGAGTAAATCAGCAGGTCAGGCAGCATCTCTGGACAACATGAATAGGTGATGTTTGAGTCTGGACTTTGTAGGTTATGTACCCAAAATTGGAGAATTCAATGTTCACACAGTTAGGCTGTTACTATGTTATTGCTTAACGTTAAGGACGTTTAATACAAAAGCTATAAGGCTATAATTCGGTGGGAACTCTCCAGTTTGTTTGAAAAAATGTGGAAATTTAAAGGCAGATCATTATCATGTTCTCTGGGATTGCTCTGATATTAAAGATTTTTGGAGAGCGTTACATGATGCTTTACATGACATTTTTAGATGTCATGTGCCCCTGGAGAGTAAGACCTTGTTTTTTGGACTCGTACCTGAAGACTGTTGGGGAAAAGTCAAATACTTACTGAATATATTGATGGTAGCTGGTAAAAAAGGTCTCGCAAAAGAAATGGTTATCACAGGAGAGTCCAACTCTGAATGCATGGATGGACATCACAATGGACATTTATAAAATGGAAAAAATAACTGCATATGTTAACTTTTTAAATTGGATTTATTTGTGTCACGCTGGGAAAATTGGATTAACTATGTAACGCCTCATTGGCCAGACTTTATTTTTACAAATTTTTGATTATATGGTAAAGAAAGGATCACTCCCTAAGTGTTTGTAGTTTTTACCGTGTTCTTGTTTCAATATTTGTTTTATACAAATCTCAAAAAGAGGCAATTCAAGACAAACATAAGTGGATGATGTACACATGTAGTATTATACCTGAAACCCGTTTTATGGAAATGTGTTTGTTGCGGAATGCCAATAAAAGAGTGTGTTTTTCAAAAAAGGCTATAATTCAGATGGGAAAAGGAGAAAACAGAAATATTTGTGATATTGTATGCTGGTTGATACTAATTTTAATCTTCTCAAAATACCAGAACAGATTTTGTGCTTGCTAAGATGCTTGATGATTCAGCAAGGACTTTAGCAACCAGAATATCCTTTCTGGAATTTTAAGTAGATTAGAATAAGTATAAAGCTACCTTTTTATTAGGAGTACTTTAATTTTCTTTGTATTTTCTGTTCTTAATTCACATGTGAAATGTCATAGTAGTATTGCAATAGTTTCCATATGAGCAATGTAACATAAAATTTTCTTTAATCAGCAACTATTTGGTATTCAACAAACTAGACAAAGCATACTTAAAATTGTAAAATAAATTGTGGCTAAAGGGATCAGGAG
Source organism: Raja brachyura (assembly GCA_963514005.1). Next base: position 107,163,471 of record OY740785.1, read on the forward strand.
GTATGGAGAGAAGGCAGGTACGGGATACTGAGTTGGATGATCAGCCATGATCACATTGAATGGCGGTGCAGGCTCAAAGGGCCGAATGGCCTACTCCTGCACCTATTTTTCTATGTTTCTATGTTTTTTTCTAAATACAAAAATAAATTATTTTTTCTTACTAATCTGTAATGGGATGAAATATCCAAGAAATTGACTTTCTGTGAAAAATTATTTGTGAATGGTAGGTCCTTAGTAGAGGAGAGTAAACATTTTACACATTAATGACATGAAGTAATCAAGTACAGTATTTGACCTCAGCCCCTCATCTGCCTCCTTACTACTCTGGGACTCTTCCCCACAGAGTAGCGCAAGCAAATCTCCCTTTTTAGGATATTGATCCCCTTCCAATTCAGGTGCAACCCATGCCTCTTGTACAGGATACTGCCCCAGAAAAAGATCTTGCTGATCCAAAAAACCACATGCACCATTTGCTGAACCATGTATTCACTGGCCTATCCTCCCATTCCAATCCTCATTAGCACATGACACTGGGAGTAATCCAGACATTACCACCCTTGTCGTCCTGCTTTTAAATCTCTTTCCTAGCTCCCTATATTCACTTTACAGGATTTCATCCCTTTTCCTATGCAAAAGATGTTGTAAATACTGATGTGCTTAATGATCTCTGAATGCTCACCCTCCCACTTGAGTATGTTCTGCAGCTACTTTGAGATATTTTTCCTAGGGAGTTAAAGCTAGAGGACATAGGTTTAAGGTGAGAGGGAAACGATTTAAATGGAACTGTATTGCATCTATGACTCGGTTCAGAGAGAGGGATGGTGATATTCTGAAGCATATTTGCCTTAAGATAAAGGAGCTGTTAGATATCTTGGAGTGCAAAAGGTGGAGAAATCCCCAGGAAACTATGGACTATATTTCAGTGCTGTGGGAGTCAAGGCAGGAGTCAATGGACATTTTGGCACCTTTGTTAGAAACAGATAACTGTAGGAATAGAAAGGTAGACAAAAATGCTGGAGAAACTCAGCGGATGAGGCAGCATCTATGGAGCGAAGGAAATAGGCAAAGTTTCGGGTTGAGACCCTTCTTTAGACTGATGGTTGGGGGGGAGGGGGGGGGGGAGAAGACGAAAGGAAGAGGTGGAGACAGTGAGCTGAGGGAGAGCTAGAGGGGGAGGAGAAAGTAGGGACTGCCTGAAATTAGAGAAGTTAATGTTCATGCCGATGGAGTGCAAACTGCCCAAATTAAATGTGAGGTGCTGCTCCTCCAACTTACGGTGGTCCTCACTCTGGCTATGGAGGAGGCCCAGGAAAGAAAGGTCAGATTCGGAATGGGAGGGGGGATTGAAGTGCTGAGCTGCCGGGAGATCAGGTTGGATACAAGGCGGATAACTGCAAGCTGGTGAATCTTCGATCAGTAGCAGTGTAGCTGTTGGAATGGAATCTAAGGGTCAGTATGTGGAAAGTATCCCTGCTTGGATTAGCATGTGCTTGAACAGCATTTATTTAGAAACTATCCCTACTTGGATCAGGGATAGTCAGCATGGCTTTATTTGTGAGAAAACTCCCCTCACAAATTTGATTGAATTTTTCTAGGAGTTAACTGAGCATATTGCTGAGAGCAGTGTGTTGGATGTTGTCTATGTGGACTTTAGTAAGTTCTTTTGTCTTTAGTAAGACAATTCCGCATATCATAGCCTGGTTCAAAGCCTTGATTTAGGGTATGCTGGCAAAATTGATCCAAAATTAGCTTGGTATTAGGAGGCAGAGAGTTTGTGGATGCATGTTTATCTGATTGTAACTCTGCGACTAGTGGGGTACCACAAGGTTTGTGTTGGCACCTTTGATGTTTGTGATATATATTACAGGTGACTCCTGCATTACAGGGGGGCATTCCCAGAAAACTGCCCATGTTGTGACTTTCAGCAATGTGAACCACTATTTTCCATTGAATCCAATAAGTGGACATGAGTTCCAATGGAATGTTTTTTTTCCACATTAATAACCTTGCAATCGTACGGTCTATAATATTAGCAAGGGAATTTTGAAACTGGAAACTTGTAGTAATTTTTATTTCTCTAGGTTCGAGGCAAGTTCAGGCAAGCGAATGGGAAGTCTCTACTTCAATATGCAGTTTGTTTTATCTCATTATATTACAACAAAACAGGTGTTCCTCTCGTTGAAGAACGCCATACCCAGCAACCCACCTTATGCATAACCTCCAGCCAGTGAACCAACTAGATTATTTCAATGTAGTATATTGGAATTCATCTTATTCTCCAAAATATGCAGGCATGAGTTATGGGGGACAAACATGGAAGGTGAAAATTAAAACCAAGCACGTGAGAAAAATATAAATTCTTGATTAGATGTTTGTAAATATGGTTTGAAAACTTGGTTTTGTCAATGTAAAGGAGGCCACATATTACAATATTTTAATAATGGGGCCTTCAGACCTTTGTATTGTTCCATTTGTGCAGGTAGTTGTATTTCTGTCATCATTTGCAACTGTATCCAGCGCACGGATGTTTTCCTTATTCCAATTAGTGCGATTGATGATTAAATGTGGTCTCCTTGGAGCGCTCATGATTCCAACCTGATGCGTGCCTATTAGAAACCTGCAAAGAAACAAAAACAATTCCAGCCAATTGATGGTAATGTTAATTACATTACTCCTTTATGGTTTATACTGCTTCAATTAGTCCAATGTTTCCATCCAGCAGCCCTCCAAAGCTTTCGCTAATTCAGAATAATTTTCCACAAAATTCCCACAGTAATTAAATAATGCCAGTACCTGCCTTACACCTTCACTGTTATTGGTTAAGGCAAGTTTAAAATAGCCTGTTTTCCCCCCTCCCCTTTCCCCCAAATGTGCTTCTTTCCTTGTGATATCTCTACCCCAGCTAAAGAACTTTGGGCTGTCCTAATTGTGCTTTACTAGGGTTTACCTTTAGTCTTGCATCTAGTATTCTTCTGCGGCTACAAGTATATCATCTACTTCTGTAGTATGTTAGTTCTTGGCGCTGCTTTTGTTTGCCTGCTTTATTCCACTGTCCTTCTCGGCCTCCACACCCTTCACTCAGCAATCCCTTTCACATGGTCCCCCTCTTCTGTCAATTGCTACACTGTTTAAGGATCATCTCTTTTGTCTTTACAATCTCTTACTCTCTACAATCAGCTTACTCACCATTCTCCTGTGCTGTGAGTGCAACAAGTTTCGTTCCGATCGATGGTATATTGTAAAAGTTATTAAGGTTTAAAAATCGTGAAAACCACACTTGCGCAGATTTCTGTCGGTCGTCGCCACGCAGATTGGTCTCCTTGGCGCCCCTTCCTGGCATCGCCACACTTATTGGATGCATCCGCTGTTAATCGCGTGGAGGTGGCCATGGTGAAGGAGGGGTGCCACTGCCTGAGGAGCTTCGGCCACACAGTACCTGGTGGGGTGGGTGGTGCCGTGTGCCAAGGTGTACCAGCGCCTCTGGGGCCGCCCGGCAGCCACCATCCTGCAACACAGCTTCCACTTCCTGCTCTGCTCCCGCCACGGCCTCCCGCCATCTTCACCCCGCCCCCGGCACAGTGAGCCCGGCTCCGTTGAGGCCGAGGTCCGTGAGTGCTTTGGACGCCTGCAGCCAGGGCCGGGCCGAGTACGAGAATCAGGCTGAGTTCCAGGCCCTGGCGCTGCTCTAGAACATGGATAGGTGCTGAGGCAGGGAATGGGAGTGAGTGGAGGAGGATGAGGGAAATGGGGAGGAGGGGGGGGGGGGGGTTGGCGGCCGGCAGCGGGTCCCGGGACGGGAGCTCTCCAGCAGCTCCTGCCCGCGGAAGCGGCCCTAACGCACCGCACCGTTACACGGAGAGAGAGAGCGACGCATATCGCCCCACAGCACGGGGGAGTGCGGAGGGGAAGAGATGACGGAGGGAGGGGGGAGAGAGTGAAGGGGAGAGGGATGAAGGAGGGGTGGAGAGGGATGAAGGAGGGGTGGAGAGGGAGGGGGAGGGGGAAGAGGGAGAGAGTCGGGTAGAGGGGTGGTGGAGTGCAGGGGATTAGGGAGGGGGTAGAAGGGGTCCTGGGTGATGGGCAAGGTGGAATAGAAAGGTTTGCATACTCTGAATGTTCAGTATAAGCCACAAATTTGAATTCTGCATAGTCTTACTTTCTCCCTTGGTTCCTGTTTTACCATGGTTAGCTTGACAGCTTGGTGTGACTTCTATTTTTTTTTTTTTTTTTACAACTTGCATAAAAACATCAAACTTCCATTCATTAGTAAATCCCTGTTAAAAAAATAATTAGAGTAGGTTGTGGGCAAAGGCATGCCAAGAAAGTGGGATGCTTTTAAAAGCGTGATAGTGAACATTCAAGGAAGCATGTTCCAGTTAGAGTGAAGGCAATGCTGGTAGGAGTAAAGAACTGGAAGAAGAGAGAAATTGAGGCTCTGGTAAGGAAATAAAAGGAGGTATGCGTTGCGTATAAGCAGCTGGGGTCAAGTGTATCCCCAGAAGAGTAGAGGGATTGGAAATCAGGTGGGCAGAAAAGGGGCACGAGATGTCTCTGGCAGATAAGATTAAGCAGAATACAATTTTACAAGTATATTGAACGGAAGAGGGTAACTGGAAAGAGAATGACCCCTCAAGAAACTAAAGTGGTCATCTATGTGTGGAGCTGCAGGAGATTTGCAGGGTTCTCAATGAATAATTCTGGTCTGTTCTTGCAGAGAAAGACATGAAGACTAGGGAACTTGTGAAAGTTAATGGCGATATCTTGAGGACAGTCCGTATTACAGTCGAGAAGGTGCTGAATATCCTAAGACTTATGAAGGTAGATAACTCTCTCATGTCTGATCAGATGTATCCAAGGACACTGTGGAGAGCAATTACAGGAGACCTGGTTGAGATATATGAATCTTGGTTAGACATGGGTAAGGTGCTAAAAATTAGGTTAGGCACTGGTGAGTAATCCTAACATCTGGCCAAGGAAAGTTACTGGAGGATTCTGAGGGGTTAGATAATCCCCTTGAAACGGGCCCTTCGGGTTTTATCTTGGGAGATCATGTATAATGAATTTTAGCTTTTTGAGGAAGTATCCAAGAAGATTATTGAGGACAGGGTTGTAGATCCTAGCAGGGTTGCAGTAACAGGGTCGGTCCGAGTCAGCATGGATTTACGAAGGGGAAACCATGCTTGACTAATCTTCTGGAATTTTTTGAAGATGGAACTAGGAAAATGGACAAGGGAGAGCCAGTGGATGTAGTGTACCTGGACTTTCAGAAAACATTTGATAAGGTCCTACATAGGAGATTAGTGGGCAAAATTAGGGCACATGGTATTGTGGGTAGAGTGCTGACATGGATAGAGAAGTGGTTGGCAGACAGGAAACAAAGAATAGGGATTAACGGCAGTGACTAGTGGGATACTGTAATGCTCGGTGCTGGTACCGCAGCTATTTACAATATACATCAATTATTTAGATGAAGGGATTCAAAGTAACATTAGCAAATTTGCAGGTGACACAAAGTTGGTGGCAGTGTGAACTGTGAGGAGGATGCTATGAGAATGCAGGGTGACTTGGACAGGTTGGGTGAGTGGGCAGATGCATGGCAGATGAAGTTTAATGCGGATAGATGTGAGGTTATCCACTTTGGTAGCAAAAACAGGAAGGCAGATTACTATCTAAATGGCATCAAGTTGGGAAAAGGGGAAGTACAATGGGTTCTGGGGGTCCTTGTTCATCAGTCTATGAAAGTAAGCATGCTGGTACAGCAGGCAGTGAAGAAAGCGAATGGCATGTTGGCCTTTATAATCGAATATCGGAGCAAAGAGGTGCATCTGCAGTTGTACAGAGCCCTAGTGAGGACACACCTGGAGTGTTGTGTGCAGTTTTGGTCCCCTAATTTGAGGAAGGACATTCTTGCTATTGAGGGAGTGCAGCGTAGGTTCACAAGGTTAATTCCCGGGATAGCGGGACTGTCATATGCTGAGAGAATGGAACAGCTGGGCTTGTACACCCTGGAGTTTAGAAGGATGAGAGGGAATCTCATTGAAACATATAAGATTGTTAAGGGTTTGGACACGCTAGAGGCAGAAAACATGTTCCCGATGTTGGGGGAGTCCAGAACCAGGGGCCATAGTTTAAGAATAAGGAGTAATCTATTTAGAACGGAGACGATTAAACACCTTTTCTCACAGAGAGTCTGTGGAATTCTCTGCCTCAGAGAGTGGTGGAGGCAGGTTCTCTGGATGTTTTCAAGAGAGAGCTAGATAGGGCTCTTAAAAATAGCGGAGTCAGGGGATATGGGGAGAAGGCAGAAACGGGGTACTTATTGGGGATGATCAGCCATGATCACATTGAATGGCGGTGCTGGCTCGAAGGGCCGAATGGCCTACTCCTGCACCTATTGTCTAGATATGGACTTCAGCAAGGCTTTTAAGGTGGGCTGCTCTGGAAGGTTAGATCGTATGGGATCCAGGAAGGGTTAACTAAATGGATACATCATTGGCTTTATGATAGGAAGCAGAGGTTGGTGATGGCAGGCTATTTTTCGTACTGGAAGCCTGCGACTAGTGGTGTGACTTGGGGATTAGACTGGACACATCGCTGCTTGTCATCTGTATAAATGTCTTTGATGAGAATCTACAAGCGTGATTAGTAAATTTGCAGTTGACACTAAAATCGATGGTATCGGAAACAATTAATATAGTTATCAAGAATTACAGCTGGATATTGATAAGCTGGGGAGGTGTGCCAACAAATGGCTAGTGGAGTTTAATTCTGATAAGTGTGAGGCGTTTCGTTTTGGGAACTCAAACCAAATCAGGAACTTGACAGTGGACGTTACGGCCCTGGGATTGCCGTAGAGCATAGAGATCTAGGAGTACAAATACACAGCACCCAGAAAGTGGCATTACAGTTGGATAGGATGGTGAAGAAAGCTTTAGGCGTGCTGGGTTCCTGCAGTTAGGTAATTGAGTATAGATGTTTGGGTCTATGTTACACATTTAATAGGAACCATAGGGACAACACTTTGACACAGTGGGTGGTAGATTTATGGAACGAGCTGCCAGAGGAAGTAGTTAAGGCAGGTACAATAACAATATTTAAAATACATTTGGACAGCTATATATAGATAGGAAAAGGTTTAGAGGAATATGGGCAAGGCACCAGCAAATGCAATAAGCTTAGATGGGGCATGAGATTGGTCGAATGCTATGACGACTTAGATTAAATTGTAGGGAAATCAAGGGACTGTGGGGAAAATGCTGTTGAGGCCATCATTGCATCAGCATGATTCTATTGAATGACGTAGAAGACTCTTAGCAGATTGGTCCTGGTTCTTATGAAACACTTGCACGATTTTCTTCTTGCTTTAGTTTGTTTCTTTCTTGTATCAAATGTTGCTGCTTCTGTTAGTTTGCCATACTTTAACTTGTGGATTGTCTTGCAAACACATGCTCTATATTTATATATCCAATCCTGATCGCATACAGGTAATTCTGCTATAACAAAATAGTTGTATTCCTAAAAACATTAAGATAAAAAAATTGTATTATTACACTGTACAATGGAGTTTCAGTTTTGCAATAAGAAAGTTATTTTCTGTAGGATTTAAAAATATATATTTTTAATAGCTGTTTATTTTTGTTACTGCAAGCTAGAAATATTAATGGTTGTTTGTTGCATTGTTAAATATAGTATCATTGTGTAAGTGTCAATAGAAGTGATTTTCTTATCAATTTCCAGTGGCCACCTGTGGTGAAATATTCCAGCTCTGTGCTTAAGAGACTATGGTCTCTGAATATTGTAGGATTACAGGGAATCACTTTACTTTTCTAAACCATTTTTTAACATCTATTTCCATAATGTTTTAAATGATTCTCTGGATCCTGATTTGATATTGTGTAATAACTAATTCATTCCATGAAAAGTGTTCCATATTAATTCAATTGATCATTGATCACACTGTATCCAATTTGCGTTATGGAAACGCACGTTGTAGGAGAACTACTTGTACTCTGTTGCACTCATTAATTAACATGTATGTTTGTGCCGCTTCATTTACTCTGTTCTCTTTATTCCTTCCTTGTACATTGGTTTAATCAACTGTGTATTTTTATTTTTATTATGTGTAGAGAAATTCGTCATTTTAGGCAACACGTGTGAATGAAATGGACAGACTGCATTTTGGGTTGACAGTAGAAGGGAGATAGCTGATAGAACGGCATGGTGAAGGGGTGGTGCAAGAGCTGTAAGAGATAGGTGGATCCAGGTAAGAAGGGGTTGATTGCTAGATGAGTCAGGTGGGGAAGTGAAGGGTGGAAATAGTAAGCAAGGTTGAACATGATAAGTGAAAAAGACATAAGGGTGCAAATGGTGGAATATGGAAAGGAAATAAATGAAATGTAGAACCAAAAGGAGAGATGGTGGACAGAAGGGAACAGGTTCATTTCAAGTTTATTTGCCTTCAAGTTGTCTCATTGTTAACCTGTCTGAATTACCTTGTGCAGAAAGAATTGCAGCCGTTTTTACTTTTCTGGGCGCTTAAAATGCAGGTCTGGTGCTTATTTGGAAGATGTTGAGCAGGCTATGACTATTCCTTGGAGCACAGGAGGATGAAGGGTGTACTAGAAGAGGTGTACAGAATCATGAGAGGAATAGATCGAGTAAACGCACAGAGCCTCTTGCTCAGGGTAGGGGAATCGAGAACCAGATGACATAGGTTTAAGATGAGGGGGGAAAGATTTAATCGGACCCTGAGGGGTAACTTTTTCACGCAAAGGGTAGTTTCTGTTTGGAACAAGTTGCCAGAGGAGGTAGTTTAGGCAGGTACTATCGCAACGTTTAAGAAACATTTAGACAGGTACATGGATATAACAGGTTTAGCGGGAAATGGGTCAAACGTGGGCAGGCGGAGACTAGTGTAGCTAGGACATGTTGGTCGGCATGGGCAAGTTGGGCCGGACAGCCTGTTTCAATGCTGTACGACTCTATGACTCTTCAATTGAACCTATATATTGGACATAAAATTTCCAGAGCTGAGCACAATGACAAGTGATGGTACAGTTGGTCTTAAAACAAGCAAGTGGAACAAAAAAATATATTTATTTAAGTCCTTATATTCATTATATACATAGAATATATGGATGAGCTATTGTTTCTGCTTTCATGAATGCATTAATTGAAAAGCATGATATAAATTCAGCCATTGTCATGTCTATCTTGTTCCAGCAGTTTGAAATGTGCTTATAACAGCAACCATGAAGCATCAGAAAGATAGAAATTGTTGGTAATATCCATGATGTCGTCAATAATGACTAAACCAAGGTAAGAAGTATATTAGAAATATTTCCCTAATTCTAAAATTGGGTGTTTTATTTTCTTTCTTTGTTAACCAAAGATGTTACTCTCTTAAAGATAATCATGGTGCTGCTGTCCTAATGTTTGGAACATTCTAAAATAAAAAGATGACCGAAGTGCAAGCCACAGTGGAATTCTCGGTGGAATTACACAAGTTTTATAACGTGGACCTTTTCCAGAGGGGGTAAATACTCATTGGACAACTTTTTACTTTCTGGTTCTGGATATAATGTTTGATTGTTAAAATTTTACTAAATTAATTAATTGCTATAGTGAGCAAATAAGAGGAATCTTGATATAAATATAGTCAATGGCCTGTTGCAGTGGTGCTCAAATCATTTGGATTAACAGTTCTTTACCTAATGCTCTGTCAAAATTGAAGCTGTTACTAAACAGGTCAGCAAATACTAGGATTGTGCTTTATTATGTTTCATCAGATATTTTCAATGCATATCATTCTAATTAATTGTAGAAATAACTTACTAAACCTTTTTCATCTTTTGGCACTATCACCATGCTTTTAAAGCTCCCAATTCAACGCATCTTCCAATTGAAGAAATTGAGACTGGCCTTTAAATATATAATCCTATAACCAGCTTTTAATGAATGCATGAAATATGATGCTGGTTACTGTTTTTTATTCCATCACCTAGAAAATCACTGGCTTTGTATTGTCATCTCCAATAATGACATGAAACAACCATCACTACCTCTAATTTGCTGACCCACATTTCTGCAGCAAAGATTTTGGGTTGTTCAGTCACAGTAGTTCTTTGTCAACGGGCAGAGCCTGTTTTGACCATCCCAGCTCAAATACCATTGCGGCATGTTTTATTTTTGATTAAATAATGTTTTATTTTTAATCTGGAATTATTTTTATTCTGGAACGGTGATTAATGTAACAAAATGGTTCAATGGTTTCTTTATTGTCATGTGTACCAGGTACAGTGAAATATTTTTTGCATTCAGCTCAGCAACACTATCCCAATACATAAACACAATCACCGCGGTCAGTACAGTATACACAGAACAGCTCACTGAGTCCAAATGCAAGAGACGCCATTTTACAGTCCCAGCTACAGCTGGCCACAAAACCCGTTGCAGACGCAGCCTCCATTTCGGCCAACCCATGATTCGAAATCCCTCTCCACGCCTGGCCCTCTTCAGCCTTTATTCCCCCGAGGGGTGCCCTTCCGGCAGCCAACCTCAAGGAAGCAGAAGGTAAGATTCTCCCTGGTTCCTTTCACCAGGCCCTTTGTCCGCCGTCATTCCCACCTCCCTCCACCTCTTTTACAATTCCCGATCCACGGGGTGAGGAGGGGCTGGGCTTGACTGCCTTCGAGCGAGTGAGCCTGCGGTTGGGTTGTAAATGTGGCACGTCGGGCCACTGGGCATAGCCCTAGACTACTGCAGGGCCTCCAGCAGCCCTCTCCACCGTCGTGGTTCTGTACTGCTTCTCGCTGCCGGGCCGCTTGCCGATCCGACTTCCTCTCCAGTCTACGGGGCGAGCACAAGCCAGGCTCGGCGGCATCCTCTCTGGACTGGTTCTTGTTGCCACGGCAGCAAACCAGGCCTGTTGTCGGGATGTGACCTTCTGCCATGCGACCTGTCGGGATTAGTCTGAGTGACAGTGACCACAGAACTAGTGAATTGTCAAGAAACCAATCTGATTCAGGGATGACGAACAGTCCTGAATGTTTCACTCTTAAAATTCTTCTGAAATGGCCAAGTGAAGATATGTACAGTCTGCATACAGAAAACAATCATGATAATCGGCTCGCAACAGATCTGGCAGCCCAAAGTTTGGCATCCAGGCAATGCCATGGATCATCAAAAACATTTGAAATGTATTCTACCGCAATCCCTGAATTTGTGAGTCAGCATATCTCTCACCTCATCACAGGAATGTTTCAATGAGGTGTAGAAAAAGCATGCTGGAAATAGAACCTAACAGCACTAATAATTTAGGTTTGAAGATTTGAAGTAGAATAGGGGCAAATAATTCAAAGTTGCCAGAGTGCGCCAACATTTTGCAAGCAGCAAAACAAGATTAAATATTAATTAATTCAAGATACTTAAATTACAATCTACACAAACCAATGCTGAAGGCTGCAAGTCCATATAAATAGATTAGCACTACTGCGATCTCTTGACGTTTATAGAGTCACAGAGTTATACAGCACAGAAGCAGGCCCTTTAGCCCTACTTGCCTATGCTAACCACAGTGCCCCATCTATGTTAATCCCATCTGCGCCTATTTGTCCAATATCCGTCTAAACATAACCAATCCATGTCCCTGTCCAAATATATTTTAAATGCTGTTATAGTACTAGCCTCAACTATTTCCTCTGGCAACTCGTAGCACATACCCCCTACCTTCTGTGTGGAAAAAGTTGCCTCTCGGGTTCCTATTAAATCTTTCCCCTCTCACCTTAAACCTGTGCGCGCAACAAAGGTAAAACCGTTATAATGGGTGACTTCAATCTACATATAGATTGGGTGAATCAAATTGGCAGGGGTGCTGAGGAAGAGGATTTCTTGGAATGTATGCGGGATAGTTTTCTAAACCAACATGTAGAGGAACCAACGAGAGAGCAGGCTATTCTAGACTGGGTATTGAGTAATGAGGAAGGGTTAATTAGCAGCCTTGTTGTGCGTAACCCCTTGGGCAAGACTGACCATAATATGGTTGAGTTCTACATTAGGATGGAGAGTGACATTGTTAATTCAGAAACACGGGTCCTGAACTTAAAGAAAGGTAACTTTGAGGGTATGAGACGTGAATTGGCCAAGATAGATTGGCAATTGATTCTTGAAGGCATTTAAAGACTGCATGGATGAACTACAACAATTGTTCATCCCAGTATGGCAAAATAATAAATCGGGGAAGGCAGTGCATCCGTGGATAACAAGGGAACTCAGGGATAGTATCAAAGGAAAAGATGAAGCGTACAAATTAGCCAGAGAAAACAGCCTACCAGAGGACTGGGAGAAATTCAGAGTCCAACAGAGGAGGACAAAGGGCTTCATTAGGAAAGGGAAAATGGATTATGAAAGAAAACGGGCAGGAAACATAAAAACTGACTGCAAAAGTTTTTATCGCTATGTGAAGCGAAAAAGATTAGTTAAAACAAATGTAGGTCCCTTGCAGTCAGAAACAGGTGAATTGATCATGGGGAACAAGGACATGGCAGACCAATTGAATAACTACTTTGGTTCTGTCTTCACTAAGGAAGACATAAATAATTTGCCGGAAATAGCAGGGTCAAATGAGATGAAGGAACTGAGTGAAATCCAGGTTAGCCGGGAAGTGATGTTAGGTAAATTGAATGAATTAAAGGCCGATAAATCCCCAGGGCCAGATAGGCTGCATCCCAGAGTACTTAAGGAAGTAGCCCCAGAAATAGTGGATGCCTTGGTGATAATTTTTCAAAACTCTTTAGATTCTGGAGTAGTTCCTGAGGATAGGAGGGTAGCTAATGTAACCCCACTTTTTAAAAAAGGAGGGAGAGAGAAAACGGGGAATTGCAGACCAGTTAGTCTAACATCGGCAGTGGGGTAACTGCTAGAGTCAGTTATTAAAGATGGGATAGCAGCGCATTTGGAAAGTGGTGAAATCATTGGACAAAGTCAGCATGGATTTACGAAAGGTAAATCATGTCTGACGAATCTTATTGAATTTTTTGAGGATGTAACTAGTAGAGTGGATAAGGGAGAAGCAGTGGATGTGTTATATCTGAACTTTCAGAAGGCTTTTGACAAGGTCCCACACAAGAGATCAGTATACAAACTTAAAGCACACGGTATTGGCAGTTCAGTATTAATGTGGATAGAGAGCTGGCAGACAGGAAGCAAAGAGTACGAGTGAACGGGTCCTTTTCAGGATGGCAGGCAGTGACTAGTAGGGTGACGCAAGGCTCAGTGCTGGGACCCCAGCTATTTACAATATATATTAATGATTTGGACGAGGGAATTAAATGTAACATCTCGAAGTTTGCGGATGACACAAAGCTGGGGGGCAGTGTTAGCTGTGACGAGGATGCTAGGAGGCTGCAAGGTGACTTGGATAGGCTGGGTGAGTAGGCAAATGCATGGCAGATGCAGTATAATGTGGATAAATGTGAGGTTATCCACTTTGGTGGCAAAAACAGGAGGGTAGACTATTATTTGAATGGTGACCGATTAGGAAAAGGGGAGATGCAACGAGACCTGGGTGTCATGGTACACCAGTCATTGAAAGTAGGCTTGCAGGTGTAGCAGGCTGTGAAGAATGCGAATGGTATGTTGGCATTCATAGCAAAAGGATTTGAGTACAAGAGCAGGGAGGTTCTACTGCAGTTGTACATGGTCTTGGTGAGGCCACACCTGGAGTATTGCGTACAGTTTTGGTCTCCTAATCTGAGGGAAGACATTCTTGCCATAGAGGGAGTACAGAGAATGTTCACCAGACTGATTCCTGGGATGGCAGGACTTCCATATGAAGAAAGACTGGATTGACTCGGCTTGTACTTGCTGGAATTTAGAAGATTGAGGGGGGATCTCATAGAGACTTACAAAATTCTTAAGGGGTTGGACAGGCTAGATGCAGGAAGATTGTTCCCGATGTTGCGGAAGTCCAGGACCCGGGGTCACAGTTTAAGGATAAGGGGGAAATCTTTTAGGACCGAGGTGAGAAAATCATTTTTCACACAGAGTGGTGAATCTGTGGAATTCTCTGCCCCAGAAGGTAGTTGAGGCCAGTTCGTTGGCTATATTTTAGAGGTAGTTAGATGTGGCCCTTGTGGCTAAAGGGATCAGGGGGTATGGAGAGAAGGCAGGTACAGGATACTGAGTTGGATGATCAGCCATGATCATATTGAATGGCGGTGCAGGCTCGAAGGACTGAATGGCCTACTCCTGCACCTATTTTGTATGTGTCCTCTATGATTCTTGATTCCACTACTCTAGGTAATAGACTTTGTGCATTCACCCTATTTATTCCCCTCATGATCTTATACACTCCTACAGTGCCCACCATAATGTTTGGGACAAAGACCCATCATTTATTTATTTGCCTCTTGTAAATAAGCCATTCACATACTCTTGAAGTGTATAACATCCTTTAATGATAGCACAGGGTATAACACGCGTCAGCAAGCACTGGTTACATTCTTCTACTGAACTGTACCCAGGGAGGGGAAATCGTTATGATTGATGTTAACTAAGGCGGGGTTAATGGTACTGAGGTAGCTATATTATTGGTTGCATGCATAAACCATCTACATCCTTCCCCTTAGAAAATCAAAACAGATTGGAAGCCATGACAACAGAATTAAACAAAATCGCCATAACTAACAGGTGGCCTACTAATCCGACCCGAGCGCGTATGCGTCTCTCCCCCTTCCCCCGAAAGATCAGAAGGAACCGGAGGCTGCGAAACAGCTGGGGAACCAGAGAAGGGCAGCGGGGTGGGAGAAGCAGGAGAGTCAGAACCGCGAGTGGCAACAGGTGACCCGCGCAGAGGGGAACAGGGCGCGCGAGATGGGGACCGAGGCATGCAGGGAACACTGGCTGGGACGGCAGCCAGCTGTTGGTATGAGAGTGGCGGTGCATAGGGGCCCGGAATGCTGCAGCTTCGGTTCGTTCACCGCAAGCAGGTGTTGACAGCTTCTTCGGTAGATAGTTCCCTCAAAGTCGACCAGGTACGAACGAGGTGAATCAGCCACCCCAACTATGGTAGCCAGACGGGAGTAACCACTGGCGGTTTGCAACCGAACAACCTGTCCAGGCAACAGAGGATCAAGTGGTCTGCACGACCGATCGTGGGAACGCCGCTGGCTGTCATGTTTCTCCTGATTTCGCCTCTGCACGGAGGCAGGCTCCAGCACCCGAGGTTGTAGCTGGCGCTGAGCAATCAGGATAATGGGTCTGGTCATTCTGGACATCAGACGCTGAGCAGGGGACCCCATGGCCGGATCCCAGGAAACGTTCCCGAGGTTCAGGAGATCCAAATACAAATCAGAGTTAGACAGTCTCGCCTGCTCCATCAGAAGCTTGGCGCTGCGGACAGCCCGTTCAGCAAGGCCGTTGCTCTGTGGGTACTCTGGGCTGCTGGTGAAATGCACGAAGTTCCACTTATCGGCAAAAACCTTGAACTCTCGGCTGGTGAACTACCTTCCATTGTCAGTCTGCAACTAGACAGGAGACCTAAAGGTGGAGAAGTATTTTCGCACCTTATGGATTACCATCTCCGACGAGAGGGATGTCAGCAAATCCACCTCGAACCAGTTTGAGTACGAGCCGACAAGGACAAGGTAGTGGTTAGTACACCACTCGAAGATGTCGGCAGCCAGCCAGGACCAGGCCAAGGCAGGAGCAGGTTGTTGCAACAGGGGCTGTCGCTGCTGGTGTGGTGCAAGACTGTTGCACGTGGAGCAGGCAGAAACGCGGTCCCGGATATACTTGGCCATTCCAGGCCAGTAGAACTGGCACTGAGCGTGGGCGAGTGTTGCATCGACCCCGGGGTGTCCGCTATGGGCTGCGCGATAGTAGAAATCAAACTGGGAGGACGGGACTACAACTTTATGTCCCTTGACGATAACGCCATTCTGTAGCACCAGTTCATCGCGGACCAGGAAGAAAGGCTGTGTTTCAGTCGGCACGCTGGAGCGCTTCATTGGCCACCCCGATTTAATCACAAAGGCAAGCCGCTGCAAAACTGGATCGGTAGCGGTGTGTTCGGCCAAAAGCTGTAACTGCTTGGTGGCAATAAAGTCAACACCCAGTATTAGCAAGTCTTCTGTTTCGTAGGGGTGGCGGGCACGGGAGAGGGTGTCCGCAATGTGCATCTCGGTGCCCTCCTTAAAGACGATATTGAAGTCGAAACGCTGGAACTGCAGCATCATACGCTGCAGCCTGGCAGGGGCAGCATGAATCAGTTTGTTCAGAATTGTCACCAGTGGCTGGTGGTCAGTTTTGACCGTGAATTTGCTGCCAAACAAGAAGTCTCTGAACTTGGAGCAGGCGAACACTACCGCGAGCAGCTCCTTCTCAATCTGAGCATACCGCTGCTCGGTGTCCGTCATGGTGCGGGAGGCATAGGAGACAGGATGTAACGATCTATCGACAGACTGAAGGCAGGCCGCGCCCAGACCGAACTTGGAAGCGTCACAGATGATGGTGATGGGGTGGCTCGCGTCGAAGAAACTCAATCTCGTTGTGTTAATCAATCTGGACTTGAGACAGTCGAAAGCCTGCTGGTGCTGTGGGAGCCAGGCCCAGGCGATATCCTTTTTTGTCAGCTGCCGCAGGGGTGCGCTCAGCTCACTGAGATTTGGTATAAACTTCCCAAGGTAATTCACCATGCCCAGGAAGCTTTGCAGACCTGGCACGTTGGTGGGGGCTACCATTTTGGAGATGGCAGCTGCCTTCAAAGGGTCGGGTTTTAGTCCGTTAGAGGTGAAAACATGTCCAACATACGTGACTTCTGAGACATGAAACCGGCACTACTTGGGGTTCAGTTTCAGGTTGGCCTTTCGCGTCCGATCCAGGACGCGGCGGAGGTTCAGGTCGTGCTCAGCAATGTCCTTCCCATAGACCAGGATATCATCCACGATGATGGCACATGGCAGGTCTGAGAATATCTGCTCCATCGTTCGCTGGAACACCTCGCTAGCGGAATTGATGCCGAATGGCATTCGCAGAAACTTGAATCTGCCAAACGGTGTGGAGAAGGTCGTCAGGTCAGAAGACTCTTTGTCCAATGGAATCTGCCAAAACGAGTTCTTAGCATCTAGGACCGAAAAGACGGTGGCCTGCCCGACCTGAGCCGTTACGTCCTCAACGGACCGCATGGGGTAGTGGGGTCTCCTGATGGCAAGGTTTAAGTCCTTCGGGTTGATGCACGCACGTATTTCATTCTTGTCTTTCTTTAGCGTGGCAACCATGGTGGAGACCCAATCGGTGGGCTTGTTAACCGCTTCTAGCACCCCCATTTCGACCATGTTGTTGAGCGTCGCCTCGACCTTGTCTTTCATGGGGTGAGACACCCTGTGAGGTGCGCGGACCACGGGCGTCACATTTGGGTTAATGGAAATACGGTAAGTCAGTGGTAACTTTCCCAGGTCGTCGTTGAACAGGTCTTGGTATTCTGCTACTGGGTCAAATGACAGTTGCACTTTGTGGACCATGCGGTCGAAGAACACCAGGCCGAGGTCCTGGCACGCACGGTTGCCCAGCAGAGTCACACAGTCAGAATTCAAAACGTAAAAAATCAGGTTTTGCGTGGCCTTTTGCAGCACACAAATTAAAGTAGCCCTCCCCACTGGCCTTAGAATCTCTCCTCCATCGGCATGCAGAGTTGAACGGTCAGCAATCAAGGCCTGATTATTCCTTATCTTGTTGAAAAGGTTTATTGACAAAACATTCACTCTCGCCCCCTTGTCCAACTTAACGAGGAAGGTTGAACCATTGACAGGTATTTTTACGGTAGGATCGTTTCGCTGGCCAGCTGCGTGGAGGAGGTTGAACACGCTCGACGACTCTGGAGAACTAGTTGGTTCCTCATCGTAGGATTCTGCAATGGAAGGCTGTGAGCCGTAGCAGTTATCAGATTGTGTCAGCCTGTTTAGATTAGGTCTGGAAGTCTGTGCCGCTTTCCCATGGGAGCGACAGACAGCAGCGAAATGGTTTAACTTTTTACAAAAATTGCAGGCCTAACCATAGGCGGGGCACATCGACAGTCTGTGGTGCATGTAGTTACAGTTCGGGCACCTCTTGGGGGGCATTTCACCAGGACCTGGGTTGGCACGCGGCAGGAAGGCAGTATTTTCCATCCGTGGCTGTGGTCTCTTAAAGCCAGCCAGGTTGACAGATTTAGTGCCCGAATCACGGTGGTCGTCTGGCAGTTCAACGACCTCAGACATTCTGCAGGCATGCATAGGTTTGACTAACGTTAGATCCGAATCCTTTAGAAGCTCACAACGCAACTTCTGGTCCCGCATGCCAGTTACTAAAATGTCTCTAGTGAGCTGGTCTGCCATGTCACCGCAACGGCACCGCTGGACCAGATAACGTAAATCAGCAATAAAACATTCAACAGGTTCATCCGGCAACTGTTTCCTTGTAAAAAACCGTGCCCTCTCTAAAATGCGGTTCGAGGGCAGGTCACAAATCTCCCTGAACTTGCGTAGCAGGCAAGTGGGGTCACTGTCTGATTCTGCACGAGTAATCACCACGTTATTCGTGTCCAGGACCGCTGGAGCATAGGTGAAAGTTCTGGCTCTCCTCATGGTATCAGGTCCGACAAGGTTGAGGAGGAGGGAGGCTTTAACAGAGTCAGGTTTGGCACGGTGCTTGACGTTGATAATGTGGCCCAGCAAATTCAAACGTGGCCCAGCGCTCAGATATGTCAGCATCAAAGACAAGCTGCGCGGGCTTTCTGCAAGAAGAAGCCATGGCCAGAGAGATTGAGCACAAATAGGCACAAAATCAAAAGAAAGAAAGAAATAAAACCCGATAGACAGGAGACGCAGGTATCTTCCAGCTTCGACACCATGTAAATAAGCAATTCACATACTCTTGAAGTGTATAACATCCTTTAATGATAGCACAGGGTATAACACACGTCAGCAAGCACTGGTTACATTCTTCTACTGAACTGTACTCGGGGAGGGGAAAGCTTTATGATTGATGTTAACTAAGGCGGGGTTAATGGTACCGAGGTAGCTATATTATTGGTTGCATGCATAAACCATCCATACCTCTGTATTCCACTATTTGAGAGTTGTAATAGAAAAAATCACGTGCTTAAAGTGCACATTGTCAGATTTTAATAAAGGCCATTTTTATACATTTTCACCATTTTTCACCATGTAGAAATTACAGCTGTGTTTATACGTAGTCCCCCTCATTTCAGGGCACCATAATATTTGGGGCATGGCAATATCATGTAAATTAAAGTAGGCATGTTTAGTATTTTGTTGCATATCCTCTGTATGCAACGCCAGTACCTTCAGCAGCTATACATGCCTAGGCCATAACGCCCCCACCACCGTGTTTAACAGATGAGGTGGTATGCTTTCGATCTTGGTCAGTTCCTTTTTGTGGCGACTTCATGACCACATGGTTTTTAGGTACAGCTTTGTTGTTCCCGTTGCCTAGTAACGAGCAGCGTCACTTGAGGGTCGAGAGCTGAGAGAGAACTCCGAGAGCAGACGGACTAACAGGCTTATCTGGACACAAGGATTAATGAGGAGATTTGATTAAACAAACCACAAGGTGTTTGGCAAAGCTTGATGTCGCTTGTACTTTACTTTCGGTCGTGAAATTTAGTGGATCCTACAACTTGTGACCTCGTGGCTACACGCAACCTTAAATTTACTTACGAAATGTACGACGATACAAATCACGCGGTGTCAGTCGACGAAGTAAAACTCGACGTCCCAATGTTTTTTTTACAACCAACGCATGAGTGTGGTTTTTAATACTAGAAGCTCGATCTCACTGAAGCTCCTCTGAGGATGTGCTCCTTAATCCTAAGGCTTTTGTGCCATATGACGAGCTTAAATCTGCACTCTTGGAGTGAACGCAGTCCTCGAAGCAAGCCCATATTTCGGAGCTGCTTGGAGATGATAATCTTGGCGATAGGAGGCCGTCACAACGCTGCAGAGATGGTGCAGGCTGGCAGGAGATTAAGACATTGACGGTGATGTCTTGAAGCAGAGGTTTCTCCATCAATGCATGCCTGCTCGGGCACCTGATAGGTATGTTTCAATCAGCCAGCAGAGATGAGCTCGCAAAAGAAGCCGACATTGTCATGGAGACAACTACTGCGCTGCAGGTGACGGTGGTTAATGCAGCACAGTAAAGCCGGAAAATGCACAGTTAGAACAGCAAATTGCAGCGCTCACTTTGTAAGTCCAGGCTTTGGCAGCCCAGCAGAGCCATCCCCGTTTCAGGTTTAACGCAAACCTTGGGGGTCGGGGCTGAAGCGACACCCAATGCATTTGCTGGAAACACCGCAAATTTGGTGCAGCAGCTCAGTCGTGTCAACCTCCTTGCTCCTTGCTCCGGGAAGCAACGAGGCCCGGCAGTAGAGGAGACTTCCTTTTTCTCATCGACCATCTTTCGGGTATGCAATATCTTATTGACTCCCGCACTGAGTTACTGGTCGTTCCTCCCAGTTCCCAAGAGCGTTTACACCCTAACTCTGGATGTGTTCTGCTGCGAACAATTCAGCATACAGGCATTCGGTCAGAAATCTATCACGCTTGACTTTGAAACATTTCCCTGGATTTTCACAGTTGTCGATGTATCAAAACCTATTATTGAAGCGGATTTTCTTTCTCACTTTTCTCTGCTGGTGGGTTTAAGAAATCGGCGCTTGAGTGATTGCTGCACAGGTGAACTGCATCTGCCGTCCGGATTTCAGACCGGTACAGCATTCCACATTTGCAGGATTTCTCTGCAAGCCAACAGGGTAAGCGAGTGTTCACATGCATCGATCTCGTGCGCACCTATTATCAAATTCCCGTTGAGCCTGCCGATATTCCCAAGACAGCTATTGTCACTCCATTCGGGATGTTCGAATATCTACGGATGCCGTTTGGTTTACGGAACACAGCACAATCGTTCCAGCATTTCATGGACCACGTAGTCTCCATTCCTCGATTTTGTCTACGCATACATCGACGATGTGTTGGTAGCGAGCTCCAGCGAAGACGAGCACAAGGAACACCTCGGATTACTGTTCCGGCGTCTTGACGAATATGGTATTGTCATTAACACGAACAATGCGTGTTTGGCGTCGCGAACTCTCATTCCTTAGGCATCGCATGACTGAGAATGGCATCCTGCCCAGTGAATCAAAGGTGCAGGAAATCCGAAATTACCCAGTACCAAATTCATTAAACCAGTTACAGCGATTTTTGGGATGATGAATTTCTACCGAACACCGTAGGTTCCCTATTACCCTTGACCAACTTACTCAAAGGTTCGGACAAATAATCTTCAAAGAAACCGTTGAATTTACCCGAGGATGCAGTGCAAGCCTTTAACGTCGCTAAGAGGAATCTCGCTGACGCAACTATGCTGGTCCATCAGAGGCTCAATGCCTTATTTTCACTCACCACTGATGCCTCCATCGGGGCCATGGGTGCTGTTGTGGAGCAGCGAGACGACGGCAGGTGGGAGCCTCTGGCATTTTTGGCAAAATTATCAGTACGTTTGGGCGAGAACCTTTGGCTATGTACCTCGCTGTCAAGCATTTCCGCCATCTGTTTGAAGGCCGTCCCTTCACTATTTATACGGATCACCAACCGCGCACATACACTACTCGTAGACTGGGGAACTATTCACCACAGGAAATCCGCCACTTAGATTTTGTTCTGCAGTTCTCCAGTGATATAGGGCACATTCAAGGAAAAGCAAATCCGGTGGCCGACGCACTATCAAGACTGGAGGTGGATGCTCATCGAATTTTATGGTATGGCTCGCGCGCAGCATACTGATCCCGACCTTATCCATTACCAACGGATGCATACAGCCCTAAAATTGGAAGATGTACCTATCGGCGACATGAAAGAAAACATAATTTGTGACACTTCCACTGGTAAACCTAGGCCGTTGGCTCCTAGGAGGATGCGTCGAGAAGTTTTCAGCGCGCTGAATAATTTATCACATCCGGGCAAGAAGGCTACGATAAACCTAATCTCTGAACGTTTCATCTGGCCTTTCATCAAGTGAGACGTTGGATTGTGGGTAAAGACTTGTCTGCTGTGTCAACAATCCAAGATCTCCAGGCACACTCTGACCCCTTTCGGTGAGTTTTCCGTACCGAACACCCATTTCAAGCACACTGGGTCGACCCACTCTCACTGTCAAGAAACTACACATATCTGCTCACTTGTGAAGACTGGTTCTCAAGATGCTATCCCAGTCATCAACATATCAGCAGAGACAATAGCCCACGCTTTTGTTGACCGATGGAATTCGGTCTTTGAGGTCCCAAGTACGTTCACGCAGACCGAGGACCGCAATTCGAGTCTGTGCTATTTCAAACATTAACTGACCTTTTAGGTACGAACTGGATTCGAGCGACGGCGTGTAATCCATAAGCGACCGGCCTGATTGAACGGTTCCATCGTCAGTTGAAAGCCGCTCTGGCAGCCGGAGGAGACGCGTCGAACTGGAGTGAACGGTCGCCTCTGGTTCTGCTAACATTTATACGGCGGTGAAAGCAGACCTAGGATGTTTGTCGGCGGAAATGGTTTACGGCACAACTCTGAAGTTGCCCGGCGAATTTGTCGAACCAATTCCCGCAGACGGATCGTACGTCGATCGATTACGGCGACATAGACAGCTACTCAGGCCCACTCCGACGCCGCAAACACCTGCAATGATCTACGTGCCTGCTGATCTCCAAAGCTGCACACATGTTTTGGTCCAACATGACGCCGTCCACCGACCTCTTCAGCAAGCATACGATGGCCTGTACCAAGTCATCCAACACTTACCTAAGAGTTTCGTAATCAATCGGAACAGTAAAACGGACACTGTATCCGTCGACCAGTTAAAGCCAGCATATATCGAGAACCAACCGACAACCTCACTCACCAAACGGGCGAAGTCACAGGACACGAACACTTCTTGCAAAGACCTCCCACATTGCAGTACAAAATGAGATCAGGCCGTAAAATCAATCTGCCAGACCGGTACGGGGCAGGACAAAGCCAGGCAGTTGCCACCTTGTGTGACTTGGTGGCTAAGTGAGGAGTTGTGGCGACTTTGTGGTTTTTAGGTACAGCTTGTTCCCGTTGCCTGATAACAAACAGCGTCACGTGAGGGTCGAGAGTTGAGAGAGAACTCCGAGAGCAGACGAACTAACAGGCTTATCTGGACACGAGGAGTAATGAGGAGATTTGATTCAACGAACCACAAGGTGTTTAGCAAAGCTTGGTGTCGCTTGTACTTTACTTTCGGACGTGAGATTTAGTGGATCCTACATTCTCTCCTCCATACTTTGCTCTTGCCATCACTCTGATATAAGACCCATCATTTATTTATTTGCCTCTGTATGCCACAATCTGAGAATTGTAATAGAAAAAAATCACATGTGGTTAAAGTGCACATTGTCAGATTTTATTAAAGGGTATTTTTATACATTTTGGTTTCACCATGCAGAAATTACAGCTGTGTTTATACATGGTACCCCCATTTCAAGCCACCATAATGTTTGAGACACATGCTTCACAGGTGTTTGTAATTGCTCAGGTGAATGTTTAATTGTCTCCTTAATGCAGGTATAAGAGCTCTCAGCACCTAGTCTTTCCTCCTGTCTTTCCATCACTATTGGAAACTTTTATTGCTGTTTATCATCATGAAGACCAAAGTTGTGCCAATGAGTCAAAGAAGCCATTATGAGACTGAGAAATAAGAATAAAACTGTTAGAGACATTAGCCAAACCTTAGGCTTACCAAAATCAACTGTTTGGAACATTATTAAGAAGAAAGAGAGCACTGATGAGCATACTAATCGCAAAGGGACTGGCGAGCCAAGGAAGACCTCCACAGCTGATGACAGATGAATTCTCTCTATTATAAAGAAAAATTCCCAAACATCTGTCCGACAGATCAGAAAGAGTCTTCTGGAGTCCAGTGTGGATTTGTCTATGACTACTGTCCGCAGAAGACTTCATGAACAGAAATACAGAGGCTGCACTGCAAGATGCAAACCACTGATTAGCCACAAATAGGATGGCCAGGTTATAGTTTGCCAAGAAGTACTTAAAAGAGCAACCACAGTTCTGGAAAAAGTTATTGTGGACAGATGAGATGAAGATTAACTTATATCAGAGTGATGGCAAGAGCAAAGTATGGAGGAGAGAAGGAACTGCCCAAGATGCAAAGCATACCACCTCATCTGTGAAACATGGTGGTGGGGGTGTTATGGCCTGGGCATGTATGGCTGCTGAAAAGACTGGCTTACTTATCTTCATTGATGATACAACTGCTGATGGTAGTAGCATAATGAATTCTGAAGTGTATAGACATATCCTATCTGCTCAAGTTCAAACAAATGCCTCAAAACACATTCACAGGCGGTTCATTCTGCAGCAAGACATTGATCCAAAACATACGTCAAGAGAGTTTATTGTCATTTATCCCAGATAGGACAATGAAATTCTTGCTTGCTGCAGCACAACAGAGTATTGTAAACAAAAATACAGAACGGTTCAGTTCATTATACACATAAATAAGCAGGTAAAGTGTAATGGGCTGTTACAGTTCAGAGTCTGTTTGATGGCGAGTTTAATTGCCTGATGGCTGCGGGGAAGAGGCTGTTCCTGAACCTGGATGTAACAGATTTCAGGCTCCTGTACCTTCAGCCCGATGGTTGCGGAGAGATGAGTGCGTGGCCAGGATGGTGTGGGTCCTTGATGATGTTGGCTGCCTTTTTGAGGCGGTGACTGCGATAGATCCCTTCGATGGTGGGGAAGTAAGAGCCGATGATGGGCTGGGCAGTGGTTACAACTTTTTGCATCCTATTCCGCTCCTGGACAAGAAAGGAGTTTATCAAAGCTAAAAAATTGTCAATTCTTGAGTGGCCAAGATCACCAGATCTGAACCCAATTGAGTATGCCCTTTATATGCTGAAGAGAAAACTTAAGGGGACTAGCTGCCAAAACAAGTCTGAAGAAAGTCGTGAGTCTCTGGAATTCTCTGCCACAGAAGGTAGTTGAGGCCAGTTCATTGGCTATATTTAAGAGGGCGTTAGATGTGGCACTTGTGGCTAAAGGGATCAGGGGGTATGGAGAGAAGGCAGGTACGGGATACTGAGTTGGATGATCAGCCATGATCACATTGAATGGCGGTGCAGGCTCGAAGGGCCGAATGGCTTACTCCTGCACCTATTTTCTATGTTTCTATGAAAGGTCTCGACCTGAAACGTCGCCTATCTCCTTCGATGCTGCTGCACCCGCTGAGTTTCTCCAGCTTTTTGTGTAACCCATAAGCTAAAGATGGCTGCAATACAGGCCTGGCAGAGCATCTCCAGAGAAGACACCCAGCAACTGGTGATTACCATGAATCGCAGACGTCAAGCAGTTGTTGCATGCAAAGGATATGCAACAAAATACTAAACATGACTACCTTCATTTACATGACATTGCTGTGTCCGAAACATTATGGTGCCCTGGAATGGGGGGACTATGTATAAACACTGTAATTTCTATATGGTGAAAACAAAATGTGTAAAAATGGCCTTTATTAAAACCTGACAATGTGCACTTTAACCACATGTGATTTTTTTTTTCTATTACAAATCTCAAATTGTGGAGTACAGAGGCAAATAAATAAATGATGGGTCTTTGTCCCAAACATTATGGAGGGCACTGTAAGTATAGATGTGTATGCTACAAAGTAAGGGGCTAGTTGGAGTGCTACTTTTCAAGAAGAAATTATATTTTTCCCTTTTCTGATTATTAAACTGCATGATACAGATTTTCAAATTGGAAATTATGATTGAGTACCTAATGTTATAATCCAATTAGTTTCTTCATTCATTCTGTAGTTACAAAATTAATTCTGATTCCTGTATGTACTCACATTTTTACAGAACATATCATTTATTCCTGCAGGTTTTACCAGATCCGTGCAATAATGAAGCTGCCTCCCAGAGTTCCTCACAAACTGGAGGCAAGTCTACTGAATCCAGCAGGTAGGAAACAGCTATAAAGGCTTTCAAATTGGAAATTATGACTGAAGTGTTCAAAATGGTTTATCCCAAATTGCAACAAAGCATGATATGAACATGACATAGAACTCGACCTTCGAAAGCCATAGAAACTCTGAAGACTTAATAGACTCCAAGAGCGTTGCCCAAGACTTTTTATATCTTAATACCTCTTTGACGCAAGGGTTCTATCTTCATGCTACTTGGTCAGAGGCTAACCAAGTTTTTAATGATGCCTTGCTACGTGACACTTAAATAATAAGTACATGGATTTATTTTGAAAGCATGTCATATTTTCCATATGTGTCTTTTTACAATACTGCACACACAAAAAAAGTGACAAAGGGGGTCAAATTTCTAATTCCTTCAAAAAAGCTGACAAGCACTTTATTGGGTTCATGACTAACATAATATCAACAAAAAATATAAGAAAAAATAATGGCAAGCTTCCGAAAATGGCATCAGAAGACAACATTCATTTTGTGTAACGGTTGTCGCGTGGTGTCCATCAGTGACCTGGTTTGTACAGTAAGTGCATGTATTTCTTATTCCTTTCTATGTTTATGAATACCACATGGAACAATAAAATTGCAAACACCGTTTCCACTTCATTCGCCTGATCACGTAGTAGAATACTGCATCCATCTGAGTGGACACTGCAACGCGCGTGACACATCATACACACAAACGTACGTTGTGGTGGACACTAAAAGGTTTGGTGTCCCAGAAAACGAACGTTACATTATTAGCGTAAAACAAACATTTTCACCAGTGTGATCCAAACGGTACATTACCTTATGGATTTGAGCTATATCAATGACCGATGATATGTCAGAACGTTTGATTTGGGCTGTTTTTTTAGTAAGTAAAATGCGATTCACAAACTTGACATGAAGGAATGCAGTTAGCGACTTGGTCCATACGAAACATAAACCAAATTGAAGATTGGCTCAGTTTCTTCGTTTATTTCCCTAGATCATTCTCAAAACGTATGCATGAGGGACCACGTGGTTTATTTATGAATTAAATATTCATGACTAAATGTGGCAGAATTTTTAATGTCACATTTTTGGTGTCCAAATTGGTGTTAAAACGATGAAGATTTGTCTGTCATGAAAAAAGTGTTTTACTTTCAGTCTTGAAGTTATCTAATTTATATCTGTTATTTATAAGGTTTCACATGATGGGTAGATTTTTGTTAAGAACAGTGTACTGGTGCAAAAAACGGAATCATCTTGTTCTTCATAATCTCTTCAGTATTGTAAAAAGGCACGTATAGTATTTTAATAATTTTAGGCGTGATTGACTGATGTATTTTTGGGAAGAAATACATGGCTTAGAAGTTGTGGAGACACAAAAGACTGCCGATGCTGAAGTCTGCAACAAAGACTACTTGCTGGAGGCACTCGGGAATTCGAGCAGCATTTGTGTAGGCAAAGATTTGGTCGACGTTTTGAGTTGAGACTCTACATTAGTGTAAAGGGAAAATAGCCCTTAAAGAGGTGAGAGGAAGGGGTGCGCTCAGGGGCTGATGGATGATTGGTGGAACCAGATAAGGGAGGGACGATGAACATGGAAACAAATGGGGAAGGGAAAGGATAGGCCAAGGAGAGGACCCACGTGGATAGATGTGTGGGCGATGGGCAGATGGAGCTAGGTGGGAGAAGAGAACAAATCTAGGTAATGGGTGAGGGAGGAAGGATTACTGGAAAAGGGAGAGAGAGCTTGTGGATTGTTGGGAGTGAGAAACCAAGTGTTAGCTGAAATTGGCAAATGTAATGTTCATACCATTGGGTTGTAGGCTGTCTAAGTGCTATACAAGTACAATTCTTCTCGTTTGTGTTTGACTTCACCATAGCAGTGGAGAAGGCCAAGGACTGACAGATCAGTGTAGGAACAGGAAGCAATGTTGAAATGACATGCAACCAGAAGCTCAAGATGGCCGTGGGTGACACAGCACAGTTGCTCTGCAAAACAGTTACTAAATCCACACTTGGTCTCGCCAATATAGAGGAGGCCACACCAAGACCACAGAATGAAATAGATGAGATTTGAGAAGGTGCACATGTATCTCTGTTTCAACTGGAAAGGCTGTTAAGGCCCCTTGATGATGGTGAGGTGGAGGTGTAAGGACAAATGTTGCACCTACTTCAATTGCACGGAGAAGTGTTTAGGGACAAGGAAGGGCGAGTGGACAGGGATGAATGCACCAGGAAGTCACTGCCTGAGTAAACCCTGCAGCACAATGGCACAGCGGTGGAGTTGCTGCATTAACTTTCCCAATATAGACTGGGTAAATCATAGCGTGACGGATTTAGATGGGGTGCAATTCCTCAAAAGTATTCAGGAGAGTTTTCTTAAGCAGTATGTAGAGGTGTGTGTGTGTGTGTGTGTGTGTGTGTGTGTGTTTGTGTGGAGGAGCCTTTTGGAACCAGTGACCACAGTTCGATTAGGTTTAAGATAGTTATGGAAAGGGACGGAGTGGGTCCACATGTTAAAATGCTCAACTGGGGTAAGGCCAACTTTGAGGGTATGAGGGAAGGTCTCGCTCAAGTTGACTGGAGCAGGTTATTTGAGGGGAAAGGAACATCGGCCAAGTGGGATGTTTTTAAAAGTGTACTGAAGAAAGCTCAGGATGTGTACGTTCCCATTAGAGTGAAGGGCAAAGCAGTCAAACATAAGGAAGTTTGGCTGACGAGGGAAATTGAGACATTAGTCAAAAACAGGAAGGATGCCTAGTACAGGTATAGGCAGCTGGGATCAAGTGCTTCCCTGGAGAAGTTTTTGGAACTAAGGAGTAAACTAAAAAAGGATATCAGAAGGGGAAAAAATGGGCCAGGAGATGGCTCTGACGGGTAGCATTAAGGACAATCCCAAATGATTTTATAAATACACAAGTGCAGGCCCAACACACCCGTCCCCTACCCGTAGCCCCCACGGAAGGCGGGTGGGGCAGAGAGGGAGCGGGGGGGGGGGGGGGTCAGAGAGGGAGCAGGGGGGTCAGAGAGGGAGCGGGGGGGAGCAGAGAGGGAGCGGGGGGGGGAGCAGAGAGGGAGCGGGGGGGGGAGCAGAGAGGGAGCGGGGGGGGAGCAGAGAGGGAGCGGGAGCAGAGAGGGGGGGGGGAGCAGAGAAGGGGGGGGAGCAGAGAAGGGGGGGAGCAGAGAAGGGGGGGGAGCAGAGAGGGGGGGTAGAGTTTGTGGGGGGGGCGTCATCACAGGGGGTGACATGACGTCACTCGCAGCGCAAGCTGGAAGACGGACAACGTTTTTTCAGAGCTTTGAACCTTTTCATTAAAACTCGAGAAATAATAAATTTCAGAAGGCGATTTTTCGACTGCAGGAGGAAAATCTGTACCGGAATATGTAAAAAATGGTATAATTAGCGCGTCATTTTTTCGAGAATATGTGCGCGCGCACACACACACACACACACACACACACACACACACACACACACACACACACACACACACACACAGAGGTTTATGATAAGGGGGGAAAGAGTAACTAGGGAAAGAATGGGACGTCTCAGGAATCAAAGCGGTCACCTCTGTGTGGAGCCACAGGAGATGGGCAAGGTACAAAATGAGTGTTTCTCATATCGAAGAGAAAGACAGTAGGACGGAAGAATTTGGAGCAGTCACTGGAGTGTTTTGAGAGCAGTCAGGGTTACAGTTGTATATACGGTTGTATATATCGGTTTATATCGGTTTATCGCCTCAAGTTGTATATATCGGTTTATACTCTCTAGAATTTAGGAGATTGAGAGGGGATCTTATAGAAACTTACAAGATTCTTAAGGGGTTGGACAGGCTAGATGCAGGAAGATTGTTCCCGATGTTGGGGAGGTCCAGGACAAGGGGTCACAGCTTAAGGATAAGGGGGAAATCCTTTAGGACCGAGATGAGAAGGAATTTTTTCACACAGAGAGTGGTGGGTCTCTGGAACTCTCTGCCACAGAGCGTAGTTGAGGCCAGTTCATTGGCTATATTTAAGAGGGAGTTAGATGTGGCCCTTGTGGCTAAGGGGATCAGAGGGTATGGAGAGAAGGCAGGTACGGGATACTGAGTTGGATGATCAGCCATGATCATATTGAATGGCGGTGCAGGCTCGAAGGGCCGAATGGCCTACTCCTGCACCTAATTTCTATATGTTTCTATGTATATGACGTTGGTGAGACTGCATTTAGAATATTGTGTTCTCGGCTAGAATACTGACTAATAATATATTATCCCCGAAATTCCAATTGGCAAGGGGCAATAGGCAGGGGGTGCGCACTATCGCCTCTGCTATTTGCACTAGTGATAGAGCCTTTAGCAGAAAGTGTAAGAAGTCATCCGAATATTCATGGATATAATACCAAACACTCAAATAATATAATTTCATTATATGCAGACGACATATTATATATTACAAATTCGCAAATTAGCATACCAAATATACTAAATTTAGTATAGGAATTTGGTTCTTTTTCAGGATATAGAATAAACTGGAACAAAAGCGAAATTATGACGATAAAACCTCAAGAGCCGACACATCTGTTGAAATTCCCCTTTAGAATTGCAACAGAAAAATTTAAGTATTTGGGCATCCAAATTATTAGGAAATATAAATCATTACTCAACACAAACTATATGCCTTTATTAACTAAATTAAATGGGTTGATTAAATTTTGGAAAACACTGTTGATGTCCTTAATAGGCAGAATAAACGCGATAAAAATGATCATCTTACCACAAATATTGTACCTATTTCAATCAATACCAATATGCTTACATTAAAAAAATTATTTAAAAAATTAGATTCTAATATTATAAACTTCATACGGGATTATAAATCACATAGAATTAAGAAAAAATACTTGTGTAAATCTAAAGAATCAGGGGGACTGACACTCCCTAACTTATTGTATTACTATTGGGCAGTGAATATTAAAAATATAATCTATTGGTTGGACAGTTCTGCCCAACAGGTTGATTGGATAAGAATGGAGAAAGAGGATTGTTCCCCTTATAATATAGGAGCGATCCTTCTTTCCCCGATGAAACTGGACAATATAATATATAAGAATCCAATTATTCACAGTATAATACGAATTTGGAATCAAATAAAATTAACTTTAAAATTAAGAAAATTATCGCTTCTTTCTCCAATAGCTAATAATCCCTCATTCAAACCATCCATTATTGATAAAACGTTTATCCATTGGGAAAGATTAGGAATTAAAACAATGGGAGATATGTATGAAATGGGAAAACTTTTATCATTCCAACAATTACAACTAAAATATAATTCGAAAAGTAATCAATATTTCAAATATCTTAATTCAAGATTATTTGAAGAAATAAATACAAAGATATCAAACTCTAACCCCAGATTTATTGGAGGAAGGAATGAATAGAAAGGCAGAATCAAGCAATTTAATATCTTACTTATATAATATAATTTTAAATATAGAAACACCAACGACAGAGGCAATTAGAAGGGACTGGGAACAAGAGTTATTGATAAAAATTCCTAACGATAGATGGGAAAATAATTTATTATATATAAACAAATGTTCAATTAATGTAAGACATAACCTGATTCAATTAAAAACTTTACATAGATTATATTATTCGAAAACTAGACTGAATAAAATATTTTCAAATGTTTCCCCCATTTGTGACAAATGTCTAACTCAAAATGCCACTATAGCACATTCCTTTGTCTTGTATAAAACTGTATAAATTTTGGAATGAAATTTTTGGAATTTTTACAAAACTATTTAACACAAAATTGAACCCCAATACAGAACTGATTATCTTTGGATCAATGGAAGAGGGAAGTAAATTAACTATATTCCGAGAAGCTTTTCTTAATTATGGTCTAATAACAGCAAAAAAACTTATACTCAAATTTTGGAAAAACGCAACCACGCCAACATTCAAAATGTGGATGTCAAACATGTCTGAAAAGCTACATCTTGAAGAAATTAGTTTCATCCTACTAGGCAAAGTAGACCAATTCTTAAAGACTTGGTCTCCTTTTATCAACTTTTTACAAGCATATGGTGCAACATAACATAACCTTAGAAATTAAATGGTTTAGAACCGGGTAACGGATGGGCAAAAATACGAAATAGGTAGATCTCTCCTAATCTCTCTTTTCTTTACTTTCTCCTTCTATTTCAATCTTTTTAGCTTCTCATCTCTGTCCTTTATTTCTTTTGCTATCTGTTTCTACTCGCTTGTCTATCTATTCCGACACTCTTTATTTATTTTTTCTCTCACTGTTCTTTTATTATTAAATCAAAAATACAAAGTTGTACAAGAATGGAAATATGTATGTATTAGGTACTCAAGTACGACACTATTGTACTTCTAACAAAAATAAACACAAAAAAAAGAATATTGTGTTCAGTTTTGGGCACCATGTTATTGGAAAGATATTGTCAAGGTTGAAAGTGTTCAGAAAGATTTACAAGGATGTTGCCAGGATTAGAGGGTGTGAGCTATACAGAGAGGTTGAGTAGGCTGGATCTCTATTCCAAGGTTCAAAGTGATGGGGAAAAGATTTAATAGGAATCCAATGGGTAACATTTTCACACAAAGGGTGGTGGGTGTATGGACCAAGCTGCCGGAGGAGGTAGTTGAGGCTGGGACTATCCCATTGTTTCAGAAACAGTCAGACAGGTACATGGATAGGACAGGTTTGGAGGGATATAGACCAAGCACAGGCAAGTGGGACTAATGTAGGTGGGACATTGTTGGCGGGTTGGGCCGAAGGGCCTGTTTCCACACTGTATCACTCTATGACTACGAGTGTATGACTCTATAGCACCAGAGACTCGGGTTTGATCCTGACTATGGATAATGCCTGTATGGAGTTTGTACATCCTCCATGTGACTGCGTGGGTTTTCTCTGAGTGCTCCTGTTTCCTCCCAGATTCCAAAGATGTGCAGGTTTGTAGGTTAATTGGCTTCTGTAAGTAAATTGTCCCGTGTGCAAGATAGAACTATTTTGCAAGATCGAACTATCATTCATTTCCTGGACTTCTGCTGACACCCTCCTCCTCCCAGGCAGAACAGAAAAAGATTCCCTTGATCCTCACTTTTCACCCGAATAGCCTCCACATTCAGCAAATCACCATCACCTTTTCCACCAGCTGCAACAGAATGCCATGTCCATATCCATGCCATCAGTTCAAATCCATTTTAACTCATCATATCTGTCCTGTTGCTCTCTGTCCTGCCTATTGAACTTGCTCAATCTCTTGCTATAAAACCTCAATATTTGCCTCCACTTTCTCATCGGGCAGAAATGTGAGGAAGTCTAACATGGGCAGGACTGACACAGTGAATGGCAGGGCTTTGGGTAGTGTTGTAGAGCAGAGGGATCTAGGAGTGCAGGTGCATATTCCCTGAAGGTGGAATTGCATGTAGTAAGATTGTCAAAAAGGCTTTTGGCACATTGGCTTTCATCAGTCAGAGTATTAAGTATAGAAGTTGGAAGGTCATGTTGCAGTTGTATAAGACGTTGGTGAGGCTGCATTTGGAGTATTGTGTTCAGTTCTGAGCACCATGTTAGAGGAAAGATGTTGTCAAGCTGGAATGGGTACAGAGGAGATTTACGAGGATGTTGCCAGGACTAGAGTGGAGAGGTTGAGTCGACTGGGACTCTATTCCTTGGAGTGCAGGAGGATGATCTTATAGAAGTGCATAGAATCATGAGAAGAATAAATCGGCTAGATGCACAGTTGCACGTGCCCAGAGTAGGTGAATCGAGGACCAGGGGACATAGGTTTAAGGCGAAGGGGAAAAGATTTAATTGAAATCTGAGGTGTAACTTTTTCACACAAAGGGTGGTGGGTGTATGAAACAAGCTATCAGAGGTAGTCGAGGCAGGGACTATTCCAACGTTTAAGAAACGGTTGGACAGGTACATGGATAGAGCAGGTTTGGGGGAATATGGACCAAATGCAATCAGGTGAGACTAGTGTAGCTGGGACATGTTAGCTGGTGTGGGTAAGTTGAGCTGAAGGGCCTCTCTCAACACTGTATCATTCAATGACTACTACTTTGGATCCCATCTTCCTGACATACTGGTTTAAACCCTTCCACGTAGCAGTAGCACATCTCCATGATATTGCCTCCCCCTCCCCTGTTCAGGTGCAGCCAGCCCCTCTTGTACAGGTCACCTCTGCCCCAGAAGAGTTATCAATGGTCCAAGAATCTGAACCCTCCTTCCTGTACCTTCTCCGCAGCCATGCATTAATTTGCGTTATCCTCCTAGTCCTACCCGTACTAGCCTGCTACCATTATTAGCACATGTCATTGAAGAGATTACAACCCTTGAGGCTTGCTATTTAACCTATTGCTTAACTATATATTGCTTCTGCACATCATCGTGCAAATTCCTTCCTATGTCGTTGGTAACCTCCCCCTTCTTCTTGATTTATGCAAATACTAATTAATAACGTGTTTCCGCTGTGTGCATCGGTCGTGGAAACAGAATTAATCAAGAACATCAAAAGGGAATTGAGTGAGAATAGTTTGCTGGACTAATGGGAAATACCAGGGTAATAGGATTGATAGATTAGTTCTACCAGGAGTCAGCATGGATGTGTTGAGATGAAAAGGCTCCTTCTCTGCTGTTGCAATTCTACAATTTTCTCCACCTCCTGGCTATTAACGGATATTACTGTCAAAAGCAGTTTATCAGCACTAAAGCAGCAAAAGCAGTTTATCAGCAGTAAAAGCAAAATAGCTTTCAAATTTGAAGCATTCGCATACTCTCATGAGTGGAAAGAAATATATCTTTCATTAAAGAAACAACTACAGCATTACACATTTCTGGTATGTTATATTAAAATATAGTCAACTTAAAATTCTTTTTGAGAACAAAAGTCTCCTTGTGTGACGCAACCGGTGTTTAGGCCACTTATTGGGCGAACCCTAGGACTGGCAGGGTCACATGACCAGGTTTGGCGGGAAGAAGTCTAGCTTAGATAGATAGATATAGTAGCAATGTTACAAAATTTTGAGATTTTAAAAATCAAGTCTGCAATTTATCAGATAAAGCATAAAAATAAGTTTAATTTGACACCTAATTTACTTTCATATCTTCAGTATTAAAGTTATGGCCATTTTCATACTCTGAAATTAGCATCTTGTTCCCCATTGCCTTTCCATTGACTTAACTCAAAAGCTGTGATCTAGGACAGTCAAAAGCCCATAACTTTCTTAATAATTAAGAGAACTCAATGAAATTTTCAGTTAATATAGATTGAAGCATTCTGAAACAAATATGAAACAATCTTACTTGGACGACCTGAAATTAAAGCATATAATTAGTTACCTAATTGTAGCTAATTACAAAATTCAATTACTAGATCTAAACATCAATACATTTCTTAAGAAAAGATAAATATTTTTAAATTGCCTAAGTGTCCAAATAACATTAACACAATAATTCACAAAATAACATGATTTTTAAATCTCATTTTCATGAATTTATACGCCAGATGGAAGGAATTTAGTGCTTAATTCCTGTAAATTAATGGCCATTTAAATCAACGCGAGTGGGTTTTAGTGGAATGCAGTGGATTAAGACATTGGGGTTTGCGGTGACGTCGGCAGGAAAAATACTGCCAGTTCGTATGTTTTTTTGTCCCCATTTCGCAACATGAAAATGTGATTAAAGGCTTCCTAAGAAGCACGTTTTATGTAAAAATAAACTGTGTACTTTATTTTATCCCCTATGTAAAATTCTTCCCGTTGGCGCTCACAGCTTTAGAAGATGATTTTTAAATTACTCTAGCTAATAAATAATCTAGCGTAATTTAAAAATACCTTCATAAAACAAATGTCAGAGCGATTTTTCTTCAGCAGCATAATCCCCTGACATCGATCGATTTGCCCTGTCTGTAGAAAAACGGCACTTTAAACACGCCCCCCTCTGAAAGGTGCCAAAGTCACGCACACGGGGAGCGGCAGAACTGCAGAGCTGCTCAAGGTAAGTTTTGTAACATGCCTTGATATAGGCTCGGTGGTTGCAGGCCTTCGGTGCTCATGAGCGAAATGCTCACTCTGATGGACGGTCATCAGCCCTGTCTCCCGTGTGAACACGCCTTTCTGGAGCAGATGCCGGGCGACATCCGCCTGCTCACGGGTGAGAATTTTAAAGACCCCCCTGTAGCTAGTGGAGCGTGCAGGCGAGCTGTGGCAGCCCAAGCAGCAGGGCGGCGGTTCGCTCGATCGGGTGTCGGCAGTGCCCTGGAAGGCCCAGCGACCAGGCCCTGTATCCACCGGGAGTTTGGCTGCGCCGCCGGTCCCAGGTGAGGCCGGTAAAGGGAAGTGGTGTTACTATTATCTATGCTGGGGTTCCGCAGCCCGTCAATGCTGCCCGCCCAGCTTGTTTCCATTAAATACTGAGGCCGGCTGCCGGTAATCACTACGATGGTCGACCAGATACACCGCCTCTGCGCTTGGGACCGACTCGGGATTGTAGCAGCACCTAGTGGTTCAGCCTCGCCTGCTATACGAATCCTCGGCATCCCTGGGAAGGAGTCACGAGATATATGTGGGTGTGGCCTAATATATAGGTCCTGACCTTCCCTCTCTTGCTCTCTTGTTCTTCTGCTTCCTCTGACTTCATGAGTGTCCTGCCATCGCAGCAGGAGCACAACCAAGCCCACGAGGCAACAGCCACTCAGCAACAACTACAACTATGTCAGAATGCTAAACGTCCATGCATTTCTAACTTACAATGCCTGAATAAACAATCCATTTATTCACGACGTTTGCCCCTCTACAGGACGACTGTTCCTCGTTGATATAGGGTCGGGAGTTAGTGCTTTGCCCCCATCGGGGGTCGACACTCGTTCCGGAAAGTTAACTGCAGCAAATGACAGCTCCATACGGACTTATGCGGTTCACACGATCCCGCTTATCTGGCTCCTGCCATTTTACCTGGCCATTCACGGTTGCCGACGTCTCCCAGTCGTTGCTGGGCGCGGATTTTTTCCGGGCTCAAACCCTGTTGGTGGATGTGAGGGGGCAGGTATATAGAACTTTGGGAGAACCCTCCCCAGTCCCATGTGAGCTGTTCTTTGTTTAACTCAATAAATATCACTTTGTTTAACACGTGTTTCACTATACTTGAATAATGCCTTGCTGCTTTGTAAAACGTGCTGGTTGATATACTTTTTATTTTATTTTCCAGCTTCTGAACTTGCCTTTCCTGCCGCGGTCCAAGATTGTACAGCCTGCAGCAAAACCTTTCAGATTCTTTATAAAAATGAAGAGATTGTTGTTAATGATGTGTTACTCCTCAAAATTAAAATGTTGCTTGATAGCAAAAAGGTAAAAAATCAATTTAATTTCAGATGCTACTTAACATTTAAAATCACAATATTGAAAAGCTTGATTTTTTAATAAATATTAGCAATAATACGTATTATAAGTTTTATTTATGATGTTGTCCAACAATTACATTTTATATGAGATTCCTATAATGTTCAGCCATGAGTTCTATGCAGTATGTTAAAGAAAAGCAACGTATGGGATATATTATAGAAGATTTGGCCAAAATGACTATGAAACTATTTGAGAAAAGGAAACAGTATTAATCTTCGGTGTGTATGCAATGTCATTCATGCATCCAACAATAATGGGAACACTGTCAATGATAAATTAATTCCGGACTTGGAGAATTAGTTAATTAATCGTAGAAACATAAAAAATAGGTGCAGGAGTAGGCCATTCGGCCCTTCAAGCCAGCAATTCAATATGATCATGGCTGATCATCCAAAATCAGTACCCCGTTCCTGTTTTCCCCATATCCCTTGATTCCATTAGCCCTAACAGCTAAACCTAACTCTCTCTTGAAAACATCCAGTGAATTGACCTCCACTGCCTTCTCTGGCAGATAATTCCACAAATTCACAGCTCTCTAGGTGAAAAAGGTTTTCCTCATCTCAGTCCTAAATGGCTTACCACTTATTCTTAAACTGACCCCTGGTTCTGGATTCCCCCAACATCGGGAATATGTTTCCTGCATCTAGCCTGTCCAATCCCTTAAGAGTTTTATATGTTTCTATAAGATCCCTCCTCAGTCTTCTAAAATCCAGTGAATACAATCCCAGTCAATCCATTCTTTCATCATACGTCAGTCCCGTAATCTGAGGAATTAACCTGGTGAACCTAAACTGCACTCCCTATATAGCAATAATGTCCTTCCTCAAATTAGGAGACCAAAACTGCACACAATGCTCCAGATGTTGTCTCACTAGGGCCCCGTACAACTACAGTAGGACCTCCTTGCTCCTAACTCAAACCCTCTTGCAATGGAGGCCAACATGCCATTAGCTTTTTTCCACTGCCTGCTTTACCTGCATGCTTACTTTCAGTGACTGTCACTGTTGGACGTGTTAGAACCACCTCCCCGGCCGCTTATAGACCCGGCTTCCAGTTGACATGGTTGTTGTTGCAACTCACATGCAGCACATGTTAGAACAGAATAGATAATTGAATGAAGAAAAAGCAACACGGTGGTGCAGCCAGTAGAGCTGCCCTCGTGTGTAGGTGAGTGGTAGACTCTGGGGAGGGGGCGGGGCAGTTGGTGGAAATATGGGGGAAATAAAATCAGATTCGTATCGGATTAGTGTAAATGACTGCTTGTGTTTTGGCATAGACTTAGTGGACCAGACGGCCTGTTTCCATGCTCTGATTCCAGGCAGCGAGGATAGTGTAGGAGATGTGTGTGGATGGAGAGCTGAGGCAAAACGTCTTGCATTTAAGATTTTTAATAAATGAAATGCAATATCTAAAAGAATAATCGAACTTTCAGAAGTTAAATAGATATTTAGTTCAGGATGGAGACAAAGACGGCAGATTTCAGAATTTTGGAGAGGAGGGAGGAAGTTGTCATGGGTATGGGCCTAAATTGGACATTTTTCTATGTTAGCACATGTATGACAGACCAAATGTGTACAGTATGACAATTAATAGAGAAACGCGCTCTTAGGACGGAGCGATTGAGAGCATTGGTGCAATGTAGAACTGGGTGTTATCAAAATATAAAACTTGATCCATTATCTGTGGTTGATGTTATCAATGGAAATCATGTTGGTAAGAAAGGCACTGGATATGAAGTACAGCGAGTGGTGACATGAGGATTAATACAAAAACTGCTCCCAGGAAACAATACTTACATGGGAAAATAAGCAACAGCTGTTAAGTGGAAATACTTCTGGTTCTTTTACTGGTGGAAATTCAATGTCTACTCATCTTCTTTGCAAACAACAGTGCCCCATCCCCCCATTTCAGGGCACCATAATCTTTGGGACACATCACTGTCATGTAAATGAAAGTAGTCATGTTTAGTATTTTGTTGCATATCCTTTGCGTGCAATGACTACTTGAAGTCTACAATTCATGGACATCACCAGTTGCTGTGTTTCTTCTCTGGTGATGCACTGCCAGGCCTGTATTGCAGCCATCTTTAGCTTACGCTTGTTTTGGGGGCTAGTCACCTTCAGTTTTTTCTTCAGCATATAAAAGGCATGCTCAATTGTGTTCAGATCGGGTGATTGATGGCCACTCAAGAATTGACCATTTTTAACTTTGAAAAACCCCTTTGTTGCTTGAGCAGTATGTTTGGGATCATTGCCTTGCTGTAGAATGAACCGCTGGCCAATTAGGCTGTGGGCCGAGCATCGAAAATGTGTCCAGAATGTAACTTTTGTGACCCATGTCTGGGAACCACTTGAAATTTTGCACAGATTTAGATAAAATCTAATATAATTGAGAAGGAAGTCATAACTCGTCAGTGCCAAAAGTTGCACATTAATTAATTAAGCTAATTAGAAAATTAGATCAAAAAAGTAAGCACCATCTAGTGTTCAATACTCATATTACTCCGTGGGAGCCTAATTCTGTGCTGCTGTCCATTTAAACCTCTATATATATATATATATATAAAAATGGTGTCAGCCTACACACGGGCCACTTATGCTCGAACCCTCGTCAGGAGATACGAGGACGGGCACGTGACGTCATGGGCTACAGGGAGTGTCCTGGTACTTAAGGTCATCTCACCTCGAGACCTTAAGCAGTCAACAGGTAGCTGAGCCCGAGAGTACAACCTCGCTCAGCTACAGCAACATTGTAATATAGTTAATGCACCAACTTAATGTATCACCACTGAATAAACAACAGTTTGAACCGGTCTGACGTCTCACCTTTATTCGCCACGTTTGGCGCCGCTAAATATATGGCAGTCTCATTCAAAGTACACACTCACAATTATATTAATTGTGTGTATATATATGTGTGTGTGTGTGCGTATATATATATATATATATATATATATATATATATATATATATATATATATATATATATATATATATATATATATATATTTTACACACATACATATACCTATATGTGTGTATATAATTATATAAAAATAATATAATGAATATAATTGTGAGTGTGTACTTTGAATGAGACTGCCACAGAGGTCCGGCTCCTGAACCTGCCTAATTAATGGGTGAGGGCAGTTCCTGTGGGTTTCCCTGTTTACTGAACCCCTCTGACTGCCAGTGTGCAGAGTGGGGGTCACAGCCATAGTGGGACTGGGGCAGTGCCAGGCTGGGGGAAGGCTAAGGCATCTTCCACTGAGAGGAAAATGCCTAACCCTAACTCGCCCCACCCTTCCAGAGTTGCCGCTTTGGGACCGGCTGCGGGCTCTGTCCGTGTGGCCGCTCAGCGCGTCCACCTCGGCCATCATGCCCTTCTGGATCATCGTGGTGATGGTGGGGAGCAGCACAGCCCTGCACGCCGCCCCTGCCGCCTTCAGCACCTCCATTGCGCCGGCTCCGTCAGTCCGCCCGTCACTTCACTGCACCCACCGGCCGTCCGACAGCCCGACCGACCCCTCACAGCATTCACCGACCTACCGACAGCCCCACCGACGACTGACTGACCCTAATCTTAACCCTAGCTCTACATTTGTTATTTATCATTTTTATTTAACAGTTCACATTTTTATTTAACAGTTCACATCATCACTTTACAAAGATAAATCAATTTATCAGCAAAATTATCAGCAAGGTTAGCATTACCTTTATTCCTTCGAAACCTTGCTATTGTTGATGTAATTAAGAGACCGCCATGATCCCAAAGTACTCACTGCCTAGCTACCACGATTGGTCAATTGGCGTCCGATGCAATGTCAAATGTGCATTGATTGGACAATTACTACTCGGAAAATTTGTGTTTTTGCTCATATTTTAAAAATATGTGCAGGTTTTGTTCTTGACGAGTTTCAAGTACGATTTCTACAATATTTTTACACAATGTTAGAAATTAAGGTAGTTACGTGATTAGGGTCACAAACTTAAACGAAAAAGCACCTCGACCACAGCCTAAATTATTTTTTGAGGCGTTTGTTTGAACGAGCAGATAGAATGTGACTATAGACTTCAGAATTCATTATGCTACTACCATCAGCAGTTGTATCATCAATTAAGATAAGTAAGCCAGTACTTTCAGCAACCATACATGCCCAGGCCATAACACCCCCACCACCGTGTTTCACAGATGAGGTGGTATGCTTTGGATTTTGGGCAGTTCCTTCTCACTTCCATAGTTTGCTCTTGCCATCACTCTGATATGTTAATCTTCATCTCATCTGTCTACAAGACCATTTTCTAGAACTGTGGTTGCTCTTTTAAGTACTTCTTGGCAAATTGTAACCTGGCCATCCTATTTTTGCGGCTAACCAGTGGTTTGCACCTTGCAGTGTCGCCTCTGTATTTCTGTTCATGAAGTCTTCTGCGGACAGTGGTCATTGACAAATCCACACCGGACTCCTGAAGAGTGTTTCTGATCTGTCGGACAGGTGTTTGGGGATTTTTTCATTATTATAGAGAGAATTCTCCTGTCATCAGCTGTGGAAGTCTTCCTTGGCCTGCCAGTCCCTGTGCGATTAATAAGCTAACGAGTGCTCTCTTTCTTCTTAATGATGTTCCAAACAGTTGGTTTTGGTAAGCCTAAGGTTTGGCTGATGTCTCAAACAGTTTTATTCTTGTTTCTCAGTCTCATAATGGCTCCTTTGACTTTCATTGGCACAACTTTAGTCCTCATGTGGATAAACAGCATTAAGAGTTTCCAAAGGTGATGGAAAGACTAGGTGCTGAGAGCTCTCTTATACCTGCATTAAGGAGGCAATTAAACAGACCTGCACAATTACAAACACCTGTGAAGCCATGTGTCCCAAACATTATGGTGCCCTGAAATGGGGGGGGACTATGTATAAACACAGCTGTAAGTTCTACATGGTGAAACCGAAATGTATACAAAATACCCTTTAATAAAATCTGACAATGTGTACTTTAACCACATGTGATTTTTTTTTTCTCTATTACAAATCTCAAATTGTGGAGTACAGAGGCAAATAAATAAATTATGGGTCGTTTTCCCAAACATTATGGAGAGCACTGTATTTCTAATTTGTTAAAACTTTGAATACAGTTAATACTCATTTATAACAGTTTTCTGTTTCCACGGACAGATCTTCCGACGCCAGTCCCCGGTTTGCACCACCTGCTTGGTTGTTGATAGCCCCAGCTTCCAATGCCATCCCCGGCTCGCAAAGTGCACCAGCAAGCCCTTCTAAACCCACTGCATGGTCTAGTTGACATGGCTGTTGTTGCAGCTCACACTGTTGCCCCTAGGGACAACGCATTCTTCAAGTCGCCGCTGCCATCAACAGGACATGCTCGGTCACCCTGGAGATCCCTCACCTCTCTTGTCGCTTTACCCACTCCCTGCTCCACCACCACCTCCTCCCGTCGCTCTGTCCACTAGGCCTCATCACTGCCGACTCTTTATCCACCAGACCACCTTGGAAGATGTCGGCGACTGCAGCAGAGGAGACAGTGCAGGGGTGGGTGGGCGGACAAAGCAATAGTAACAGGAAGAAGCGGCAGCAGGGTGAGAAGGGAGGGCGTCTCACAGTTGTCGTTCGCAGCGGCCTGAAGAAAGCTAATGACCAGGATCTACAACTGAGTCGCAATAACAACTGCGTCAAACAGGCCGTGCGGTAGCTGGTGAAGTAAGGCTTGCTGGTGCAAACCAATGGCTTTGGCGCCTATATTTAATGTGAAACAACACAAAAGTGTTGGAGTAACTCAGCAGATTTAATCAGTATGCAGAAGGGTCCCAACATCACCTATCCATCTTCTCCAGAGATGCTGCCTGATCCTCTGAGTTACTCCAGCACTTGGTGTCCTTTTGTGTGTTAACCATCATCTACAGTTGTTAGTTTCAACTACGTACAATAATGATACCGTACTCCGTTATAGCAGACGATCGGCAATAATAGACACCATTCCGCCCTAACGATCTGTTATAATGAGGGTTTACTGTACTACTTAACTGGGACAGCAAGGTATTGGTGTAAGAGACTTTGTTAAACACTGCAGACAACTCCCTAACACCTCTCTCACATCCATGATCCTAACAACCTTTCCAAGTGAGACATGGGTTCACTTGCATCTCTTCCAACCTCGTCTATTGCATTTGGGACTCAAGATCAAGAGTGTATCTAATGGATCAGTGATAGAGATTTTTTTTTTAATAGAATGTTCACTGGCTAAGCATTGTTTAACTGTCCAATGAATTGGAAGCCAGAGGGATGATTGCTGTTCCAGAGTTGAATACAATTAGGGAACAGGGATGGGTGTCTACGATAAAGTGAGCTAAAGGATATGATGAGGATTAGGACAGAGATTAGCAAAGGAGGGGAGGATTGCAGAAATCATATTGAGAAATTTGGGTGGCATTGTGGTGAGAGCAAAGAATGAGGATTTTGAAGGAGATGGGAAAGAAGTAGGATAAAGAGAAAAAGCCACTGAAAAGGTATTGATTTGTGGAGATGATGACGTGTCACACGCAAGTAGAAAGTTGCCACCCATGGCCTAAATTTCTGTCAAAGCTGGAATCTTAACAATTCAGTGTATTAAAATCGTCGAAAGCGTTAAATCCGATATTTTGAATTATATTTCAACACTCTGAGCATGAATGATTGGACCAGTTGGGTGATAAACATTCAGCATATTATGCCATGTTGCATGCTTTACTTCTGCCAGAAATGAGTTTAATGTATTGAGGTGATTACATGTTTTGGATGAGATTTAATAATGGAAAGACACAATTTACATGAATGTTAAATACTGAAGTGCAAAACATGATTGATCATAACTTAAAATGCTTAAATGATGAAGTCAAAATAATAGCAATTTATTCAATCTTATATCTAGATTGAAGAATCCCTGAATGAAATGGATTTCCAATTGTCGTTAGATCTCAATTTTACCGACAAAGATTTTACGTGAGTACTCATGAAAACATTGACTTTTTAATTTTAATTAAACTAGTAAACCTTCTTTGAACTGCACCAAATGTAATAACATCCTTAAATAGGGAGACCAT
Source organism: Raja brachyura (assembly GCA_963514005.1). Next base: position 107,208,017 of record OY740785.1, read on the forward strand.
TAATGTACACAGAACATCAGATGAGGTCTCAACAACTCCCTCTGCATACTCTTTAGTGGAATCACTTCTTTCCTTCCATAGTGTGGTGATCAGATCTACATTCACTACTTCAACTATAGCTGAGCCAAAATGTTCTAATGTTGTACCTTTACCTCATTTTATAATGTTGTACCATTAGCTTTTATATTCTGTGACCTGGCCCCAATATACCACCTTCACTATCTTAACGACGTCCTGTCACCTTCAAGGAACTATATATTAGCACTCAACACCCCCACCCTCCCCTCTGTGCCCTACTTTTCATTCTGTAAGACAAAAGGGCCTGTCCCACTTGGGCGACCTAATCTGCGAGTTCTGGCGAATTTCCCTCGACTCATACTCGCAGCATGGTCGACACGAGGACGTAGGAGGTCTTCGTAACTCTCCTTCATGTTTGAGAGTGGTCTCCGCGTACTCGAGGCCTCAGCTAGGTCACGGCGTTTTTTTCAATATATTAAAAAATGCCCGCGAGTAAAAAAGGGTCACCATGGAAAAAATCGACACTTTTTACTCGTAGGTTTAGTCGTCGTAGGTCGACTGGTGGTCGTAGGTAATCAGCGGTAGTCGTAGATAGTCTTCGTCATAGTCGAAAGGAGGTCGTCTTCACTCTCCACTATTCGGTGTCCAATTTTCAAGTTAGTCATAGCTAGTCGTAGCTGGTCTTTAACATAGTCGAAGGAGGTCTTCAACATGTCATATTTTCAAACTCTTCTAAACTCGCCAATTAGGTCGCCAAGTGGGACAGCCCCTATACCCCTATTTAACCTCCCAAAATACATCATGTCACATTCATCAGTAAGTCATTCTAAATTCTATCTGCTGTGACAACTAACTTATCAGCAGATCAGTATCAAAATGTCCTTTTCACCATCAATAACCATCAATTTTCAGGTAATTTGTAATCTCACTAATTATATCACCTACATTCATACCAAAACATTAATATACGACAAACGATGAAGGTTCCCAGCATTGATCCTTTGGTACACCACATGCCACAGGCTTCCAAGCACAATAGCAACACTCCACTATCACCCTCTATTTCCTATAACCAAGCTAACTTTGCATTCCATTTGCCAAACATGGCTTAAATCCCATGGGCTTTAACCCTTTAAACAAATCTTCCTTGAAGGGCCTTGTCAAAGGCCATATTGAAGCACATGTTGATTACATTGACCCTCATCAATGCTGTCCCCATGAATGTATTTTGTTACATCTTCAAAGACACTGATTATTCTGAATCAATCTCCTCCTTTCTAAGTGTAGAATAATCCTATCCTTTACCTTTTCCAATCATTTTTTCCCCACTGATATGTCAATGCTCTTTTTGAATAAAGAAGACCACATTTACTGTCCTCCAGTCAGTTAGTTAAAATTGGTCACAACATTTCCTTCACTCTGACGAGTACATGTGTTGAGAGTCAGAGTTGTGTGTTCAGTCCCCTTCTCTACACCTTGTCTATCCATGACTGTATGGGCCAACTCGATCTTTAAGTTTGCTGATGATACCATCATTGTTGGCTGGATAATGATGAGATGGAGTTCGGAAAGATACTGGGAACCTTGCGACATGGTGTCAGAACAGCAACTTAGCTCTTAAAGTCAGCAGGGCAAAATATTTGGTTGTTGACTGGAGGAACCAGAGGCTGAACACAACCCTGTCTTCTTCACGGAACTGCAGTAGAGATGGTTGACTTTCAGGTTCCTCAGCATCCATATCACCAACAACATAAACTGGTCCCTTCCTACTGACATGGTGACCAAAAAAGCACATAAGTGTATTATTTTCCTAGCGTCCTGAGAAGATTCACCAAATCTATGTTGATTCCCTCCATCTTCTACATGCATAGAAGGTATTCTGACAGGATCCATCTGGTATGGCAAGTGCTCTTCCCTTGCCCGCCTGAACCTAGAGAGTGGTGAACACAGACAACCCATCACAGGCTCATCACTTCCTTCCTTTTCAGATCATCTTCACTGTGCATTACAAGGCTGGAAGCGTTGTCAAGGATTGCCTGCCACCCTGACCAATCCCTTTTCTCTCTTCTACCTGGGAGAAGATGCAGAAACCTGAAAGCCTGACGTCCAGACTTAAAAACGCTTCTTCCCCACTGTTAGCAGACTCCTGAACGACCTCTTTCACACACCCTTCCCAGAGATGCTGCCACATACTCTTAGCTGTACCTCATTTGGTTATTTCATTCTTGCACTTTTTTACTTTTTTGAGGAGATTAGAGGTGATATCATTGAAACTTGCAAAATTCTTACAGGGCTCCATAGAGCTAAGATGTGGTCAAATTTAATCGCCCAGTAGGTGGTGAGATGCCATGGTGGCATGTCTATCTCAAGAAGACAATGTTCTTCTCTGCTCCTGATGACTTTGGAGGGGGAATCATTAAACTCGTTCATACCAGAAATCAATAGAATACTGGATATTTATCAAATAGAGCAACTTGAGGATAATTCTGGTAAGTTGAGCTGAGGTAGAACTTCCTGAAGAGTGGGATTAGGTAGATTTAAAGGGTCAACTGGCCTACTCCTGCTCTTGTTTCTTATATTCTGCCAGGTTTGAAAATAACCTGTTAGAAGATCTAGTGTTGAGGCATAAAAAGAAAAAAAACTGAGAAAGAATCAGCCTAGCCAAATTTTTATTTTATTTATTTGCTTTTGATTAATTCATAAATTACCATAATTCACTGGGAATAACCAGTGGAATGGAGCATCACATTTACATTATTATTATTTTTGTTTTGTTTTTTTACCCTATGGGTTCTTGTTTACTGCTGGGATGTTATTTTGATTTCTGCCAATTATCTTTATTATTTACACTGTGTAAGTGCATCAACAAAAGGATAAGATAGTCACCCTAATATTGAATATGTTGCCAATCATGCTTTGTCAATTTGAAAATGATACTGTATTCATCTAAACCATTAGATGTGCATGAGTTTACATCAAACATCATTCTTTTCCTGGTAATATACATAAGTGTGTATAGTTTAAGATTTCCCTTCACTGAGAAGTTCTTTGCATCATTTTCAGAAACTCAGTTATGTTGTATTTTTTAATAGACATGACACCGTACCTTCTCATCGGGGTTTTCTTGGCTTTAATATATAACTGTTATTATGCCCCTGTCCCACAACGGAAACCTTTCGAGACTTTGCGGCGCACCCAAGATTTCCGTGCGGTTCCCGGAGGTTTTTGTCAGTCTCCCTAATGGTCGAAAGTGGTTTCCGCTTCTTCTATGTAGCGTATGTGAAAATGTCAGACTAAAGGGCATAACTTTGTGAGAGGGGGGAAGTTTAAAGGAGATGTACAGAGCAGGTTTTTTTTACACAGAAAGTGGTTGGTGCTTGGAATGTGCTGGTGGAAACATTTTTGATGGTGGCTTCTAAGAGACATTTAGATAAGTACATCAATATTCAGGGAATAAAGGGATGTGAATCGTGTGCATGCAGAAGGGATTAGTTTAATTTGGTATAGACATCGTGGGCCGAGAGGCTTGGTCCTGTGCAGTAATGTTCAATATTCTATACACTTATCTGAATCGGATTAGTGAATAAATAGAACATTTGTCATCCCACGTTTTCCTTGCCAGGCAGTTTTTCAAATTAAGTTACTTTAATTAACAATCTGTCAAATTATAACAAAGGATGCTGCCTTACCTCTCTAAAATTAAATGATGTTAGGTGTGTGACCAAGAAGGTGTTTTCTGTGATCCTATACAGTTGAATTTCGTATAGATAAGAAAATAAACTCTAAATGTTAGTCCTTAAAGCAAGAGAAAATGAGTTTCTGAATACATTTAATTCCTCATAAACTCATGGCAGATGTATTTTTATGTAGGAAGCAACTCTTCACCACCTACCTCACCCAGCAGCCCAATCCGCAGAGCATAAAGCCAAGCATTCCTTCAACTTTTGTATTGTGCTTGTACAGATGTTGCATTATCTCATTTGTCATCCAGATCTTTTAGAAAAACCTAATTTAACATTTTTGTTTTGCAGATTTGATGACCTAAATTCCCTACAACTAATTAGTAGTCGAACATTGAAGCTCCACTTCAATTTACATCGAGGTCTTCATCACCATGTCAATGTTATGTTTGATTATTTCCATCTCTCTGTTGTATCGATTACTATACATGCCTCCTTGGTTGCACTTCACCAGCCTCTAATAAGGTGAGACTTCATTTATAAATTGGTAATGATGGAGAAATATACACTAAAATGAAATTGTATGAACTCTTTCTCATAGTGCTTAAGACGTTCTTGATGGCTCTGTCTGCTTTTTGATAGACTCAGAATCACTGGACATTCAAGTATTTGTTATACAAGTCAAAATGTCTACCAAAGTAGAATACTATGTCAAACTTCATTAAATGCGTGTGTTTTTTTTCTTTTGTAAAGATAAACAAAGGGATGAATTTGTAAATTTGTTGACGTTATTTTTAGGGATGTGGGTGCCACTGACAAGACTGGCATTTAATACCCATCCTTTATTGCCCTTGAGAAAGTGAAAGTGTGCAACCTTGAACTGCTGCAATCCTTGTGAAGGTCCATGATGTGTTAGAGTTACATGATTCGGCCTAAACAACAATAAGAGGCAATGTATTTCCAAACCATTTAAACATTGCGGTGACACAGCTTAGCAGAGCTGTTTCTCACAGCTCCAGCCACCCAAGTTAATCCTGACTTCTGTTGCTGTCTCAGAAATGTGCACATTCTCCGTGTGCTCTTGTGTGTTTCTCCAACGTAATCCTTTACTTCCCACATCCCAAAGACATGCAGATTGGTAAATTAATTAGCATTTGTAAATTGCCACAGTGTGTACATGAGTGTACATGTACTATCTTATCTAGTACTGTAAAAAATACTTGACGGTAAAATTTTTACATATTCCCGTAGAGATTTTTCCCATGGAGTCCGAAATCGCCTTATCTGAAAATGTCATGCTTTATTTCCCGAGGTATTAATGAAAATGTTCAAAAATCAGACAAAACTTTGGTTGACGATGTACCAATCACTCCTCTCCCCCTCCTCCTCTCCCCCTCCTCCTCTCCCCCCCTCCTCTCGCCCCCCCCTCCTCTCGCCCCCCCCTCCTCTCGCCCCCCCCTCCTCTCGCCCCCCCCTCCTCTCGCCCCCCCCTCCTCTCGCCCCCCCCTCCTCTCGCCCCCCCCTCCTCTCGCCCCCCCCTCCTCTCGCCCCCCCCTCCTCTCGCCCCCCCTCCTCTCGCCCCCCCCTCCTCTCGCCCCCCCCTCCTCTCGCCCCCCCCTCCTCTCGCCCCCCCCTCCTCTCGCCCCCCCCTCCTCTCGCCCCCCCCTCCTCTCGCCCCCCCTCCTCTCGCCCCCCCTCCTCTCGCCCCCCCTCCTCTCGCCCCCCCCTCCTCTCGCCCCCCCCTCCTCTCGCCCCCCCCTCCTCTCGCCCCCCCCTCCTCTCGCCCCCCCCTCCTCTCGCCCCCCCCTCCTCTCGCCCCCCCCTCCTCTCGCCCCCCCCCTCCTCTCGCCCCCCCCTCCTCTCGCCCCCCCCTCCTCTCGCCCCCCCCCTCCTCTCGCCCCCCCCTCCTCTCGCCCCCCCCTCCTCTCGCCCCCCCCTCCTCTCGCCCCCCCCTCCTCTCGCCCCCCCCTCCTCTCGCCCCCCCCTCCTCTCGCCCCCCCCTCCTCTCGCCCCCCCCTCCTCTCGCCCCCCCCCTCCTCTCGCCCCCCCCTCCTCTCGCCCCCCCCTCCTCTCGCCCCCCCCTCTCGCCCCCCCCCCTCTCGCCCCCCCCCCTCTCGCCCCCCCCCCTCTCGCCCCCCCTCTCGCCCCCCCCTCTCGCCCCCCCCCTCTCGCCCCCCCCTCTCGCCCCCCCCTCTCGCCCCCCCCCCTCTCGCCCCCCCCCTCTCGCCCCCCCCTCTCTCGCCCCCCCCCTCTCTCGCCCCCCCCCCCTCTCGCCCCCCCGCCCTCTCCCCCCCCCCTCCTCTCCCCCCCCCCTCCTCTCGCCCCCCCCCTCCTCTCGCCCCCCCCTCCTCTCGCCCCCCCTCCTCTCGCCCCCCCCTCCTCTCGCCCCCCCCCTCCTCTCGCCCCCCCCCCTCCTCTCGCCCCCCCCTCCTCTCGCCCCCCCCTCCTCTCGCCCCCCCCCTCCTCTCGCCCCCCCCTCCTCTCGCCCCCCCCTCCTCTCGCCCCCCCCTCCTCTCGCCCCCCCCCTCCTCTCGCCCCCCCCCTCCTCTCGCCCCCCCCTCCTCTCGCCCCCCCCTCCTCTCGCCCCCCCTCCTCCTCGCCCCCCCCTCCGCTCGCCCCCCCCCTCCTCTCGCCCCCCCCTCCTCTCGCCCCCCCTCCTCTCGCCCCCCCCCTCCTCTCGCCCCCCCCTCCTCTCGCCCCCCCTCCTCTCGCCCCCCCTCCTCTCGCCCCCCCTCCTCTCCCCCCCCTCCTCTCCCCCCCCCTCCTCTCGCCCCCCTCCCTCGCCCCCCCTCCCCCTCGCCCCCCCCTCCCCTCGCCCCCCCTCCCCTCGCCACCCCCCCCCTCTCGCCACCCCCCCTCTCGCCACCCCCTCTCGCCCCCCCTCCTCTCGCCCCCCCTCCTCTCGCCCCCCCCTCCTCTCGCCCCCCCTCCTCTCGCCCCCCCCTCCTCTCGCCCCCCCCCTCCTCTCGCCCCCCCCCTCCTCTCGCCCCCCCCCCCTCCTCTCGCCCCCCCCCTCCTCTCGCCCCCCCCTCTCGCCCCCCCCTCTCGCCCCTCCTCTCCCCCCCCCCTCCTCTCCCCCCCCCTCCTCTCCCCCCCTCCTCTCCCCCCCTCCTCCTCTCCCCTTCCTCCTCCCTTCTCCTCCCCCTCCTTCTCCTCCACCCCCCTCTCCCCTTCCCCCCCTCTCCCCTTCCCCCCTTCTCCCTCTCCCCCCCTCTCTCTCCCCCATCTCCTCCTCCCCCCCCCCCATCCATCCCGTACTGATCCTCCATTCAACACCACTGACATCCCCCGTGCTCTCCCCTCACTATTTTACATACTCCAACCAACACGTACTAATTCACCTGCCTCAATCCATCCACTCCTCACCGATTGCCTTCTCAACCACCACCCATCTTCCCCCCCCCCCCCCCCCGCCATCTATCCACCCCGCACTGATTCACACACCCGCTAACCCCATTGTGATTCATAGTCTTCAGAGCGAACATTGACTATGTTTGATAACGGAATGCAATCAAATGTGTTTTAATTCCCAATGTTATTATTTGTTTTGACACCTCTAAACATATTACCAAAAGTACATTTGCTGCAGTTATGTCCTTTGGCCATCTCTTGTCAGTTAGTGTAATGTTTAACCTGTCAGATGGGGATAGTCGGTTTTAACAGCTATAATCATAAAATGCCTTTAGAAATTTCCTTGCAACCTGTATATTTTGTTATGGATAAATTATGTGGGAAACCAGAGTGTTTCTGTGCCAATAACAATAACGACCCATGCTAAGGCCATGTCATGGTGATTTTCGGTCCTTCACAGAAAACATGCTTGCATCAATCTGTAGTGTGCATGGTCCAGGATTTATTGACACAGGTTGATCATTTGCTGAATAATGCAACCACATTTTTGTTTGAAAGTGGAAAGAACTAATAGAAATTGCATTAATTGCAATGTGTGAAAAGAGTTAAGATATTGTATTATAATGTTGCTGCATGTCATTGTGGTATATATCATGCCTTGATTGGTGAATATGTTTAGTTTGTGTTATTTGAAGCAGAAATAATATGTGAATGTAGACAAAAGTGCTGGAGAAAACTCAGCGGATGCGGCAGCATCTATGGACCGAAGGAAATAGGCAACGTTTCGGGCCGAAACCCTTCTTCAGACTGATGGGTTTCGGCCTGAAATGTTGCCTATTTCCTTCGCTCCATAGATGCTGCTGCACCCGCTGTGTTTCTCCAGCACTTTCGTCTACCTTCGATTTTCCAGCATCTGCAGTTCCTTCTTGAACATAACAGGTGAATGCTTCATTGAGCATAATTCTGACTGGTAACTACGCACTTCGTCCGAGCACATTATCGCACACGTCATGCAAACCGTCTTAAATGACCACCTAAACTGTCATTTGGCAACCTAAAAAGCTGTCAAGGTTGCCCGGCTGGCAACAGGGAAAAAAAGTTAAGCGAGAGCCCTGGCTATGCGTGAGTGGATAGGGCGGGGATGGGGTAAAAGGAGCAAATGAATAATTTTAATATAATATCAAGGGGGATGGTTAGTGTGTGTGATGCCGCAGCGTGTGATGCCGCAGCCCCACCCCCCCCCCGCGCAACACCGTGCGTTGAGGGGACAGGACCACCTGGTCCACCACTTGGTCTAGTCTCCATTAATCTTTCCCCCTCTCAGCAATGCCCTCTATGGTTGGACATTTCCACCCTGGGGGAAAAAACATTCTGACTGTCTACCCTTTTTATGTCTATGCGAAGTCTTCCCTCAACCTCCGACATTCCATAGAAAACAATCTAAGTCTATCCAACCTCTCTCTGTAACTGACACCCTCTAATCCCGGCAACATTCTGGTAAACCTCTTCTGAATCCTCTGCAAAGCTTCCACAACTTTCCTGTAATGGGACGACCAGAACTCCAAGCAGTAATCTAAATGCAGCCTAACCAAATTCCAACAGATCGACGTCATGACTTCCTGACTCTTAGATTCAATGCCCAACAATGATGGCAAGCATACCATACTCCTTCTTTACCACCCTTGTGAAGGCAAAACAGTATCAACAGCATTCCATCTAAACAGCAAGGAAGCTAAGCGAGAGCTAGCTATCTTCGTTAACACCAGGTGCTTGGATTTCCAACAAACACCCACTTACCTCGGCGTAAAGCTGGACAGGTCACTTACATTTCATCAACACCTGGCTGGTCTCCGCGACAAGGTCATGGCACGTAACGGCCTCATCCGACGCCTGGCAGGAACATGTTGGGGAGCCAGTCCAACTCTTCGCACCTCTGCCTTATCTCTTATGTATGCCCCAGCTGAGTACTGCGCACCCGTATGGAGTAGAAGTAGACATTTAGACACGAGCCTGAACAGCACCTTGCGAACCATCAACCTACTCCAGTCGAGCAGCTCCCTATACTTGCATGCATTTCGCCTGTAGGGATCTGAAGGCAAGCAGCAACTCTGGCACTATCTCGTCATGCATGGACCCAGATCACCTCCTCCATCAGGCTATCAGCAGAGAGCAGAGGCCACCCCAACTGAAGTCCCGTCATCCCTTTGCTCCACATGGAAAACAACTCCTAGCATCCATCCAGCCAACTGAGACAAAAGCATGCTGGATAGCCACCAAGTGGTCACAGGAGTGGAAGGCAACCTCATCTCCATTACACAGCTACATCTCTTCACCAAATAAAAGCTGTCCAGGGTCTGACCTCCCCAGAGGAGCATGGGTGAAGCTCAACAGACTTCGTACTGGAGTTGGGCATTTCAATGCCAGCATTTGGAGATGGGGGCTCCGCCAGAGCCCAGCCTGTGAATGTGGAACAGAACAACAGACAGCCAACCATGTCATCTCAGGATGCCCGCTTTACCACCCACCAAATGGAGGTCAGGGCCTGATAGACACCCTGGCTGCTCAACACCCGGCTTGAGATCTAACTGTTCCTTTGGTTTATGAGTAATTCGCAAGAAGAAGAAGACCACCCTTGTGCTACCACCTTCAGTAAGCTGTGAAGTTTGACTCCAAGATCCGTCTGCACAACCATGCTGCTAAGGGTCTTGCCATTAACTATACTTTCCCCTTACAGTTAACCACCCAAAGTGCAACACCTAATTTTCTCGGGTTAAACTCCATCTGCCATTTCCCCAACTGTGTCTGCAACTGATCTATATCTAGCTGCATCTTTTGACAGCAGCTCGATCCATTTACCAACCACCCCCATGTGAAAAAAGTTGCCTTTCAAGTTTCTATTATTCTTTCCCCTCTCACCTTAATTCTATGCCCTCTAATTGGCCTACCCTTGTGCATTCATCCTATCTTCTCTGGGGATGGGGAAAGAAGGGGAACTGGGGGAGTGTTGTTATTCTTTACTTTTCATGAATAGCTCTAGTCCATGCAATTTGCTTTACTCTCGGATCTGTTCGAAATGGAAAATAAATATTTCTTTCAGTTGTTAATATAGATGTTCAGTGGTTCAATGGTCCTTTATTATCACGTGTACCGAGGTAGAATTAAATTTGATTTGCCATACAGTCGTACGTAAAAACACGCAAGATACATAACTACATAAAGATTAAACATGGACTGAAACGGCCACCACTGCGTCATGTGAGTATCCCCAGGGCACACAGTATAAGCGGAGACCCACAGCCATCAGTTCAGTGTCCAAGCCGCACACACACTCCTTCACCATGATGTGACAAGAGTTGTACCAACCGCTGTCACTCTCTCTGCAGTCCCTATCCGCCCAAAAAGTCAGACTGCCGTCCACACCCGCACTAGACTCCGGGATGTCCACATGGAGCGATATCCCCGCAAACACCGAGATCACTGCACTCACGGCACTCCCTCCGAGTCCTCGCCAGTGCAGGCAGCACGTCCATGTTGTTTTTCGGCGACCTCACATTCCCCACTGTGATGGAAGGCAAATAACTTGTACCCTTCCTTCTCTTCTCCCGCGGTCGGGGCAATCGAAACATCCGCAGTCAGGACGATTGAAGCCCGCACATCGGGACGATCAAGGCTCCCACGATCGGGGTGGTCGAAGCTCCTGCGGTTGGAGCTCCCGAAGTCGATCCCTAACAAAGGGAACGCCAGATCCACGATGTTAAGGCCGCAGTACGGACGGAGATACAATACGGAATAAGTTGCATCTCCGTTGATGGAAGAGATAAAAAAGTTGCCCCCAAACCCTCCCACACTCCCACACAAAACAAAAACTAAAGATACACTAAAACATCGAAGAAAAAACAGACTAAAAACAACAAAAGAAGAAAGGGACGAGACTGGCAGTCTGCGAGGCTGCCATGTACAGTGCCACCTGGTGGTCTTGTTCATGTGTAGTCTGCATATTTAATATTGCATGATTCCTTTCGATAAAATAGTTGTATGATCTTCCATCAGGTTTTTTATTTTAGAATAAGGCGTGCCATTTTTTTGGGGGCCTAGATTTAAATTTCTGTTACGCAATCGTAATTTGTATTTCTTTTACTTTGAACGTTTCAAAGATCATTGTTCACTTTAGTTTATTCAGTTTATTTGGGAAATGTAATCAAATCAGGCATAATTTAACATAATTAATATCGTGAATCTGTGGCTGCAATGATATCTGGTGTGAAAAAATAAAATATCGTCATAAGCATAAACTAGAGATTGTGTCAGAGTGTAGTGGCCAGAAACGGGTCTTGCAATCAATCTAGTTTGCACTATAGCTGCAATCTGGGAATGCTCAGTGCTAACATTGGTTCCAAAGTCTATTTTTCAGTATTGACTTTTCTTTCATCTTTTGGTTGTGTGAATTAGAGCCTTTGGCTTTCGCATGTTTTCTAAATAATTTGAACTGACACTCTATTTTGTTTCATATTTAGCTTTCCTCGTCCATTGAAGAATACTTGGTTAAACAGGAATGCCCCAGCGCAAAGCAAAGATTATGCTATTCCATCCCTTGAGACTGTGGTTTTTGGCAGTAACTATACAAAACAACTGTTGCCCGATGTAAGCAAATATAATCATGTCAGTTTATGTCTGTGCTATGATAATGGTTGAACAGAGTTATTGAAAATCTAAAATGTTGACAATCTTGCCGAGCAAACAGGTTGAATTCCCAGGAGTAAGAGTTTTAGAGGAATCAGTCTTGGAAGGGATTATTATACCATTTTGCACAGAGACATGTGCTGACAACGCTGGCGTACAGGGAAACAGGTACAAACACCTGTTCCTCGCATTACTGCAGGCTAATTGCTGGGTAAGGGCTGTTGTCCGCTGGTGCCCTTGCAATAATGAAGCAGTAAAAATGATCTCATTGTCACATGGCTGTTTAATGGGAATCACTGAGACAAAGTACGGAGGCTTCCAGTGGTTACATGGTGTTTGACAGACTGGGGCATTCAGTGCAGCTACTGAATGCTGAGATGTGGCACAGGTCGATGTTTTCGGGTCGGGACCCATCAGATTATAGAACATAGAAGAGTACAACACAAGAACAGGACGTTCGGCCCACAATGTCTGAGCTGAACATGATGCCAAGACCAATTTTTATCTGCCTGCACATAATCCGTATTCCTCCATTCCCTACATACCAAAAGTCCCTTAAAAGCCACTGTTGTATCTGCCACAACCACTATCCCCAACAGTAAATTCCAGGCATTCACCGCACGCACTGCACTACAGGCACGCACCGTGTAAAAAAGAAAACTTGCCTGCACATCTCCTTTAAACTTTGACCCTAGCACCTTTACGCTATGCCCTGTCGGATTTGATTCTTCCATCCTGGGAAAAAGATTATCTGTCTTCCCTATGTATGCCTCTCATAACTTCCATCAAGTTTGCATGCAACCTTCGGCGTTCCAAATAAAACAGTCCAATTGTGTCAAACCTCTCCCTGTAACTAATACCCCCTTATCCAGGCTTTCTGGTAAACCACCTCTGCACCCTTTCCAAATCCTCTACATTCTTCCTGTAATGTTGCAACCATAATTGCATGCAGTACTCCAAATGTGGCCTAACCAAAGTCCTATACAGCTACATTGCCTTTTCCTGTTCTCTCACCACTTCCTCTACCCCATCTTCTTCTATCTGCCCATCATCCCCTTCCCATTTGTTTCCACCTATGAACTACCAACCTCTGTCGCACGCCTCCCCCACCTGGCTCCATTTGGTCATTCATCTGGTTCCAATTACCCATTCCTCCCTTGTACGTCTATGCACTGGCAATCTTTCCTCTTTCATCTCGGTCCTGATGCAGGATCTTGACCCAGAACATTAACTTAAACCTTTTGCCTCCATCGGTACTGCTTCCCTCGCTGAGTTTTTCCAATGTCCTGGTTTTTGTTCCAGATTCCAGCATCTACAGTCTCTTTTTCCCACAAAATAATTATTCAACCTGGTAGAACACAGGTCAGGTTTATGCTACTGATTATCATAATGTATTCCTTTTAGCTTTGATATCCTTTTGATTCTGTGCTGTCCTTGTCCAAATGTAAATTTATTTTCTGGAATTTAGTGCACAAAAATTCAATATGGTATGCATAATGTTCTGCCCAAAGTTGCATTCAATTGAAAGGTAACTTTCTCACTTTTGAATTCCAATCACTATGTAATAACAGATAACATTCGATGAACCTTCTTGATTACTTGTATTTGTGTATTAGCCTTTTAATGATTTTTGTACTTAAGCACCTGAATCATTTTGCTTCTCCATAAATTCTTGGCTTTTCTGACATAATGATTTGAGTAATTAATGTAACTCTAAGAAAAAGGAATAGAAATGTCAATCAAAACAGGGCTCTAGGGTTATTCAGAGTGGAAGATGTGATACAAGATATTTGTAGGTGCCAATTAAAACCAAATGGACCTTCAATCCTAAAATAGACACAAAAAGCTGGAGTAATTCAGCAGGACAGGCAGCATCCCTCGAGAGAAGGAGTGGGTGACGTTCCAGGTCAAGACCCTTCTTCAGACGGTCCGGTTAACCTCCATTATTCCTGCACTGATGATGAAACCCACCAAGCAAGAGCAACTGAAATGTAATTTTCCTTCAGCAAATTATTCCCCTCTGACATGGTAGACAAAAATGCATCCTCGCCATGTGTTCAGCTTCTGCCCAGCGTGAGATATACCCTCTCGTCCCCACTTTCCTACCCATTATGCGTAATCCAATGATATATGCTGCCATCTCCAACAGATTTCACCAATGCATCTTCCCCAAATCTAATGGGTTTCTGAAATAAAACATTCTGTGTTTTGGAACCTCCGATTTATTCTTTTACCACACCCGTCATAGAATTTTACTGGGCAAAATCAGGTTTTTCGCTACCTTGTACAACATTGATAAAGGTCTCAAAATCAGTCATACAAAAAATTACAGGTTCTTCATTTGTGTATCTCACTAAGAGGTGTTTTCTGCATGGTTAAGCAACTATACTGAAAGCCTTTGACCCTATTCATGTGTGTTACATAGCTCCCTCTTGATCCTAGTTCTGAACATTAATATAACTGCTCAAATGACCAACAAAGAGTCTAATTTATTCATCTTGAGTTATCCTTCATGGAGTTCAGAGGTACATGTGGTTCACTTTAACCAGGAATATTCAAAATTAAATTTTGTAATAGAACACAATATGTAGTACAGTACAGCTCATCGGCCCACAATGTCTATGAAAAATATGCTCGCAAACATTCCGATTCCAAGATTAAATTCCCTTACCCTTGAGCGATCCTACATTCTCGCTGGTCCCCCTTTTTTTAATGTAAATTTTACCTTTATCTGACCTGCGATTGATATTCCATGTCCCCTGATGGTACATCTAATTCCCTGTTTGAGTTCTTTCCACCATGCTTTATATTCTTCAAAGGCCTTGTCTGGTTTCATCTTAAACATACTTTTTTCTCTTTGACGAAATTTAGAAACACTCTGGTCATCCAAGGTCCCTTACCCATGACATCCTTAATCCTCCTCCATAGTGGAACATGCTGGTCAATACTCTGGTCTTTAAACAACTCCCAATGTCTGAAGTGGACTTGTCCAACAACATCTGGTCCTAATTTATGTTCCCTGGCTACTTTCTAATAACAGATCTCGTCTGCCTGTAGATGATCTATATCCCTCTATTCCTTGCACTTCCATGAGCTTATATAAAAGCCTTTTAAACGGCACTATCGTATCTGCCTCCACCACCACCCTGGACAATGCCCCCACTACTCTCTGTGTAAAAAATACTTACCCCTCACATCTCCATTCATTTCCAGGGAAGCAACTTTATGGTACCTGAACCCTGCATGCAACATGCCTACAATTTTCATTATAACCTCTGTTCAAGCTTACTACTGGCTTATAAGGGCCTTTTCAACTACTTTGTTATGGTCACAAAAGAATTGCCTTCATCTCGCAGGATGGAACTAGGTAAGCAGGTTTACTTAAATAGAAATTATTATTTTTGAATTATGAATTTCACAAATACTGAGCAAGATAAATATTTCTATAACATATCAGTTAATTGAAAATGAGAGAACTGCAGATGCTGGAAAATTGAAATAAAAACAAAATGCTGGAATTACTCAGCAGGTTAGGCAGCATCTATGGATAGAGAAACAGTTACATGTCGAAGGAATGTTAACTCCATTATAGAGTCATGGAGTATTACAGCACAAAAGGAGGCACTTTGATCCAAGTCATCCACACTGTCTGAGATGCCCCATCTAAACTAGTCCTATTTGTGCGCATTTGCCCCATATCCCTCTAAACCTTTAATATTCATGGGTCTTTTAAATGTTGTTAATGTACCTGCCTCAACGACTTCCTCTGACAGCTCATTACACATACCCACCACCTCGGCTTGAAAAATGTGTCCCTCGGATTCCTACTAAATCTTACCACTCTCACTTTACACTTTTGGCCTGTAGTTCCTGATTCACCTAACCTGGGAAAAGATTCTGTGCATTCAGCATATCTATTCCCTCATGATTTTATACACCTCTATAAGATCACATCTTAGCCTGCTGCACTCCAAGAAATAAAGTCCGAACAAGCCCAGTCTCGCCCTATACCTCAGGACCTGTAGTCCTGGAACATCTTCATAAATCTTTGCTGCGCTCTTTTCAGCCTAAAGGTATCTACCCCTTAGCTGCGTGACTGAAACTAACACAAGGCCATTGTGCCAAAAGCTGCCTTCACCACCCCAATGAGCTTCGATGCCACTTTTAGGGAACTTGTACTCCGATGCCACTTTCAGGGAACTAGATCCCTCTGATCTACAACTCTTCTCAGGAACTTATAGTTCACGACAAAGGTCGTGTCCTGGTTTGACTTTCCAAAATTTATCCAAATTAAAATGCCCACTTGCCCAGGTGATAAAAATCCTGCTGTAATTCTTGATAACCATATTCACCACAGATTTTTATTATTATCTGCAAAATTCTTAATTATGCACCCAAACCATTGATGTTAATGTCAAGCAGCTATTGGCCCAACTTTGATTTCCCGAGACACACCGCTTGTCACAGGCTGCCAATCTGGAAAAAAAACAACCTTCCACCACCCTCTGTTTCCAACCATAAAGCCAATTCAGTAATTTGTTAGCTCGCTCTCCCTGAAACCCATGTGATTTAACCTTCCATAGAAGCCTACCATTTGGAACATTATCCAGAGGTTTGCTGAGGTTCATATTGACTTTGAATTGGTCAATAGATTAAAAAGCACGATTCCGAGAGTTGTAATCTCCGGATTACTCCCGGTGCCATGTGTTACTGTGGGTAGGAATAGGAGATAGCACAGATGAATGAGTGATCCCTCCAGACCTCCAGCATGTCACCCCTGTCTCACGATGATTCGTATATCTCACCCTGGATGTGCAATTTATTCTCCAGCTTCACATGGTGTCCTTGGATATATCTTATCAGGACCAAGAGATTTATCTGACTTCGTTCATCTTCAGGTTTCATGTCTCTCAGTAGGAAAAAGAGATTAACATTTTCATTGAAGAATATGGATTAATAAGTTTTTATATTGTGTGGAGGCCAATTTAAGTGTGGCCTACTTCCAACCTCCCTTCACAACCCACTGTGTATGCTGAACACTACATTAAGTTTGTGTGCTCTGGGCTAGATATAACTCACCCCACCTTTGTATTTTTCCTGAAGCCTTCTTTTCCCACTATGCTCCATTCACACAAACATTCCATATCACACTCTGTCCTCACTCTCCAATCCGTTCTCAGCTCTGTTGGATTTGAGTAGGCTGGAAATCCAATTATCTTGTTAAATTGTGTATTTTATCATTCAATCTAAGAAACAATAACAATTTTAACGGGAATATATTTAATCCATCTCACACATTCCTTTCCCAAGACATGTAACTGAGCAATAGACGTTAAACATTTTTATGAACCAAGGATTGGAAGATGTTTGTCTAACTTTAACTGTATTAAAGTAGGGTCTTTTCTTGTAAGATAAAGCATGTTCCGTTGTAATTAGTTTATTTATCCTTTTCCTTGCAAATTTCTCATTTGGTGAGAGGTCGGGATTTCTAGAATAGAACGATTCAGGTTGAGAAAGACGTAAACATTTCTGGCTGTTTGGTGAAAGTCATTGACTGCATTTATGTAATTACTTTGATTTTGTATCCAATAAAAAAAGTTATATTTTCTCTGGATTCTGTTCTCCATCAAGGAAGTGCTTTGTCCTGAATTTTAAATCTCTTTGATCTCTTTCATGTTGGAGAATCAGAATCATGCTTAAAATAAATCTTTTAAAATTATTTTCTTTAGATTTGTTTAATTCTCTAAACAATGCTTGCTTTTTGAAGTATTTAACCTGTCAAATATTTCAGTGTTCAATACAAAACAGGTTTCTGTATTCTAGTTGATGCATTGCCTCAAACTCCTTTAAAATCTAAGATTTTACTGTTGTCCGACACTTCATGGACAATAATATGATTGCTTTTTAAATTTTATTTGACAATAAAAATACATGATTTCTCCCATAGTCAAATATGAATTGGTTTTAGTTGTTACTTGACTGAGGCTACCTGCACATTTTACATGGGATTGTTAACAGTTCCTGGAGGTTAAGCCATCTATCAATGCAGAATTTAAATCTGGGCACAAAAAACTAAAAGAGGATAAATACATTCCTTTGCCTAAAGATATTTCCTAAAAAAACTCTTCATTGTTTCCTTTTGTGGCACAATTGTGACATAAACTAAAGTACTTTAAATTGTCAGGTCATGTAGCATCTGTGGAGAAAGGAAGAATTGCCACTTCAGATCATAGCCTTTTATCATTTGTAGGCTTTCAACCTGAAATTCCATTTCCCTCTCTGCAGGTGCTGCTTGGCATACTGAATATGCCCAACATTTTTTTCCAAATGTCCAGTTTCTGCTGTTCTTTACTTTTTGCTCGATATTTTACTATTGCAAACAGTGACTATTTTATTTAAATAGTTATTGAAATTAAAAAGAATCGAAGCAGATCGACAAGAAAAGATTATGTGAGCAGATCTCACTTAATTCTCAACCTTCCGTTCTACATGAGGCCAAGTTCCTCGGGTACCAAAAAATGTAATAGGTGTAACTCCACGAGAAATGGTGGCGTTCATCTTTGTTCCCTATTTTTACTTAAAACATAAGAATTGGTGCAGATGTACAGTCTATATTTATCTTAAAAAGTCACCATTGAATAACACCGATGAAGCCTCAAACTACTTTGCTCTCTTGCGGTAATTTCTCAGAAAGAACATGAAGTTCACAAGGCTGCAGATGCTAGTAATCTAAAATATTAAAAAATGCTAGAAACACTAGCAGTTTAGGCAGCACCAGTGAAAAGAGAAACAGTTAACTTTTTCATTTTGAGATCCTTCGTTAGATCTGGTAACGAGAAAACAAACAAGTTAGCATTCATTAGCAGAAGGATGAGTAGAGCAAAGAGAATATCTCTGAAAGGGTGAAATGTTGAGCTCATTGTGTGCAAAAATAACTACCGGTAATTGTCGGAAGCTTAAGCTCTAGTACATCAAGAAAACATCAAATTCAATTCATGAGACAGTTAACCAAAGTTTGTTGCTTGCTTTGGCACAATGTTTAATACTAAAAATTAATCATATTTGATCAGTATATTGAATTGTGTTCCTATTTTTACGGAAACGGGCCCTTTGGCCTACAAGACATTGCCAATTTCTGGATTAAAAATACAGATTAATTGGATAGTTAAATAGTGGAAGTAAACATATGGAATTAATTTTGGAATGCTTTTGGAAAACGCTAAAGGGCCTGTCCCACTAACGCGACTTTTCAGCGACTGTCTTTGACCTTCAAGCTCGAGGGCACTCGCCTGAAAAACCTCGAGCTGGATCGACCGTCAGCGATGAAATCACGAGTTGGATCAACCACTCACACACAAGCACACGCGCACACACACACCGCAAAGGCAGGGGCCAGGGAAAGCGGGGGAGCGCTGTCTGAAATTCACACGCGTGATGAACAGGAAGGTAAAAGACGGCTGGCACTGTTACGGTAAATCCTTTAGAGAGTGCGGAGAGAGAGGGGGGGAGAGATGGAGAGAGAAGGAGGGGAGAAGGAGTGGAGACACTTTAAAAAAGCCTGACAACTTTTAATAACGTTTAGCGGGCATTTAACATTACCGGTCGGTATTCCTTGGTTCTGAAAACTCCAATGAGCCAATTAAAATGCCCGGTCAGCAAAGGAGATTACCTACGGCTACCTTGACTGCCCAGCGACCTCACTCCACTGCACTACGAGTTCAAAAGAACCATGCCGACCAATTTTTACTCACGGAAGATTTTTCAGCATGCTGAAATTTTTTTCTCGACCAAACTGAGGCCACGAGTATGGGGGATCTTCCCTCGAGCATGAAGGAGAGTCCCAGTGACCTCCTAGGACCACGTGTCAACCATGCAACGAGTTTGAGTCGAGCGCAAACTCTTCTAAACTCGCAAATTAGGTCGCCGCAGTGGGACAGGCCCTTTACAAAGGCATCGCTGCTAAATGACCTCTGCCTGTATTGTAAAGTCCTAGTGTGATATAAAGAGTTTGGTGTTCAGGATTAATGGAAAATTAATTATGTTTTTGAGTATTTGACCAAAAAGATAACATTTTTGGCTAAAATTATCAACTCTGAAAAATTCAATAGTGACATTTATTATAGCTATAATTGGGTTAAATTAATTGACAAAGTTGTGCCACTAAGTAACCAAGATCATATCATGTTTTCCTCCCCATAAAACAGTGGTCGTTCAATTAATTCTAAGTAATTCTTCTAGATATAGTTGATAAACATGCCATCACATGGCAAAAAAGAGCAGAGCATCCTACTCCAAATGGAACAAACCTTGGACTTTCTAAATTCTTTTTAATGTTTATTTCAGAAAATGTTTTGTATTTAATGGACTTTTCTCTATATTTGTCCTTGTTGCAAATTCTGTGAATAGCTGCTGAGCAATAACTTCTTAAGCTTTTGGTACCACCTCAGCAGGAGAAACAAACTTCTTTTAACGCCAGCATTGGGCACCAGGGTTTTTTTTCAGTTATTAATGCCTGTTTTTCCAAAGGGAGAATAAGGTTGTGTAAACCATATTTCTTTAAAATATTACAGCATGTGAATTGGTTTCCAAATAGCATCACAATTTAGGAGAACTTCAAATAAAACTTGCAGCAAGATAATGCGATTCAACTGGTAACTGAAGTTGCCTCCAACTTCAACCATACCCAGATACTTGTAGTATTCTTTACTGAGAACCATATGCTGTTGGGGAAAAGAGAGTTTTTAGAAAACACCCATTATGCCACTTGCTTATAACATTTCTTAAGATACAATAATTTTGTATTTCCTAACTATTCACTGTGATGCCTATAGTTAGATTTATGTGTTCCTGTATTCTAGATAACTGGTGCTCAATAATGAGCGATTGTAGTTGTGAAATCTTTTCATGAGATAAAAGTTGCAACAGCAAGCATTTCCTTGCACAGAATTATCTCAAGCAATCTTAGCCTGTTTGAAGTGAAAAAAAGAAAGAATTGAAAAAATGCATTACAAAACAACTTTTGTGTACTCAGTATATCACCTAATACTTCACTGCCAGTTCGTTTTTTTCCTTCGAACAACTATCAATTGTTATGTAGACAGATGTAGGAACTCGCTTAAATCAGTTATTTCCATGAAATGCAGTAAGGTGCTGATTGATTTATTTTGGAGATTGCCTAATCTCTTCTAAGTTTTTTACAGATTTTTTTTAATGCTCAGTTTCGAATTTGGATGACCACTGGGTTTGAGCTTCTGAACCCAGTCAAAAAAAACATGCAAAGTAGAACCAGGAGAAGGCTATTTGTCCCCTCGTGTTCCATTTGCCTAATCTTCTACATCAATGTAAACCTCTTGCACCTATCCCATTTCTGTTAATTTCCTGAATATGCAAAGGAACAGAACCTTAAAACGTCTTCAGTCAGGAATTCCCTCTGGGTGAAAACATTTCTTCTCATCTCTGCCATCTACTCTTTCAAGCCTATATATGAACATTGCAACAAGGTCATCTTTTATTCTTATTAACTTGGGAATATTGGCCCACTTCACTGAGTCTCCTTAATAAATGAGCCACAAGATTCCGTCTTGTGAAGAGCATCACTATCAGGACAAGATGGAAACACAAAGGCCTTTAAAGTGTTTGGTTTCTTCCCTTGAGTCACTAATTTCAATGTTTCTGAAGTAATCCATTTGATAGATTCGATGTGTAGGAAGGGACTGCAGATGCTGGTTTAAACCGAAGATAGACACAAATAGCTGAAGTAACTCAAGGGGTCAGTCAACATCTCTGGAGAAAAGGAATAAGTGACGTTTTGGTTCGAGACGCTTCTTCAGACTGAGGAAAGGGAAACGAGAGATATAGACTGTGATGTAGAAAGATATAGAACAAATGAATGAAAGATATGCAAAAAAGTAACAATAATAAAGGCCTTTGTTAGCTGTGTGCTAGGTGAAAACGAGGACAGACAATGAGACTCAACAAGACGACTTTGAAGCTGGTATGACTTGGTGGGGGAGGGATGGAGAGAGAGAGGGGATGCAACATTTACTTGAAGTTGGAGAAATCATTATTCATACCACTGGGGTTGCAAGCTGCCCAAGCGAAATATGAGATGTTGTTCCTCCAATTTGCATATTTCTTCACTCTGACAATGGAGGGGGACTTGGATAGAAAGGTCAATGTGGAAATGGAAAGGGGAATTAGTGTTTGACAACCGTCGCCATCTATATCTCTCGTTTCCCTTTCTCTTGACTCTGTCTGAAGAAGGGTCTTCACCCTAAACATCACCAATTCCTTTTCTCCAGAGATGCTGTCTGACCTGCTGAGTTACTCTAGGTTTTTCTATTTATCTGTGGATAGATTCAATTGTGGATATGATATCCTTTCAAAACATTTAGTGTAGAATTTTGCTTCCAAGAAGTAAACATAGCATGGAATTACATGCTACTTTACTGTTCTACTTTAAGTGTGGAAGACATGCTTGTTGTTTTTTTTCTTCCTTGCATGAATGCCATTATTTTTGACAAATGCATCAAATCTGAAACATGATGCAGAAACTTAAATGCTTGTTCATGTCACAACACGGTAGGATTCAGTTTAATGACGACACAAGAAACTGCAGATATTGGAATCCTGAGCAAAACACAAAATGACGGAGGAGCGCTGGGTCAGGCAGCATCTGTGTAGAGAATGGAAAGATGACATTTCAACTATCTGAATCCTGACCCGAAATGCCATCTGTCCATTCCCTCCACAAATGCTGCCTGACCTGTTGAGTTCCGCCTGCTCTTTGTGTTTTGCTCAGTACTCCGTTAACTTGGAGACTACATAATTTCCAACATGAATAATGTATATGCCATCCCCCGATAAAGGAAAGATTATCTGCTATAGTTGATCTCAATTTTCAGGACACAAATGTGAGAGACTTAACTTGACAATATATGCATCCTGTTACAACCCAATGAAACCTATCTTGGCCTTGTTAGTTTCTTTGGTCCAAAACAAGTTATTAAAAATTGTTACCAAATAAGAAAACTGTGATTACGATGGAATTACCATGTGATAACCATGGAATTACAGATAGCTTTATAGCCTTAATCTGAAAACTATAACTAATGCATTGCTCTGCACAGCAGCACTTTGACGAAATAAATTGGCGTCAAATTTAAGACTTCAAAATTGTACTGTTTCTACGAACACCAGTAAAAGTATAAAGTATTTGTGTGTTTCTTTCAATTTTTGAACGTGGCAACAATATTTCCAGTGTCTATTTGTAAATTTTAAACAAACTTTGATATTTGTAAACTTCAATTCTTTATGGAAAACGTGCTGGATGAAATAGTCAGTTGTTTCCTTTTCATCTGATGCATTATTGAAGAAGATTCAATGGTTTATGTTCCAAAGATCCAGAGAAATACTGTCTGCAGCTTACACTTTGTGCAGGGCCATACATGATAGTAAGTTCAAGGGAGAAGTTACAATCAATCAATAATCCAAAATGTCTTCAAAAAAGGGGCAGGCAAAAAGCTATTGCCCCAACAGGTAAATATAGAAACATTGAAAATAGGTGCAGGAGTAGGCCATTCGGCCCTTCGAGCCTGCACCGCCATTCAGTATGATCATGGCTGATCATCCAACTCAGTATCCTGTACCTACCTTCTCTCCATTACCCCCTGATCCCTTTAGCCACAAGGGCCACATCTAACTCCCTCTTAAATATAGCCAATGAACTGGCCTCAACTACCTTCTGTGGCAGAGAATTCCAGAGACTCACCACTCTCTGTGTGAAAAATGTTTTTCTCATCTTGGTCCTAAAAGACTTCCCCCTTATCCTTAAACTGTGACCCCTTGTTCTGGACTTCCCCAACAGATACAAAAAAGGTACAAAGGTAGACAAAGAATACAACTGTGTTGCAGCCTCAATTATCAGTGCCCGCTGTGACATTGAACCAGGCCACTGACCGCTAAGATCGTGCAGACTGGAGTGTGCACTAGAGTTCCAGAGTTGAACTTGGCTTCACATAGACTTTAGTCAGATCCAAAAGTCCTGTGGTGTTGGAGGACTGTGATACGAGCAGGACTGTGGTACTTGGAGATATCTAGCCAAATATCTGCATGCTGGCAGAATATGCACATTAGCTTTCTGGGTTCTATTCTGGAACAAGGTATCCTTCAGCAGCTGCATGTACAACCAATCAGTTCTGTTTGAAATACCCTTTGCTCAGCCCAAATGGAGAGCGAACTCAAAGCTGCCTCAAGTACAGGACATAGAACAGGTACAGCACAGGAAAATGCCCTTGGGCCCACAGTGACTGCATTGTACATGTTGCCAAGATAAACTAATTGAATCTGCCTAAATATGATCCATTCGCTCCACTCCCTGCAGGTGCCTATTTAAAAACCTCTTAAATGCCACTATCGTATCTCTCTCCACCACCATCACTGGTAGTGTGTGTTAAAGAACAAAAAAAATATGCCTTGGTTCTTGGTTACTTGGTCCTCCAAAATATTCCAACTGGAATTTAAACTGGAGGTGGTGAAGGGAGGGGTTTAGCCAGAGAGGGTTATTGGGAAGAAAGTGCCACTTTAAATTTAGTTGCATCTGGCTGGGCAACCGTGGCTTGGTGGAGATTATTCCATGCTTTAATAGTACGTGGAAAGAACTAATTGCTGTACACATCTGTCTTTGAGGCAGGGACCACAAATTGGATCGAATGCCCTTGTCTGCTCCTAATTGCACATACATCTCCTTTAAACTTTGTCCATCTCATCTTAAAGCTATGCCTTTTATTCTTTGACATTTTCAGCCTTGATAAAATGTTCTGACTGTCTACTGTATTTATGCCCCTCATAATGATATATACTTCTATCAGGTTCCTTCTCAACCTCTGATGTTCCAGATAAAGCAATCCAAGTCTGTCAAACCTCTCCTTACAACTTGCTCAGAGAGTTGTGATGGAAGGTGTATTCTGGCTGGATATGACCAGTGGAGTTCCACATGGACCTGTGCTGGGATCTCTATTGCTTGTGATGTAGACAGGCGATTTGGATGTAAATGTAGATTAGTAAGTGTGCAGGTGACACCAAAATTAGTAGAGTTGCGAATAGTGTGGAAGGCTGTCAAGGTATGCAGTCGGTTATAGATACCGAAATGGGCAGACATAGTTGCAGATGGAGTTTAATCCGCGTAAATGTGAGAAGTTAAATTTAATTGGTCAAATGTAGGGGAAAACATACAGTTAATGGCAAGATCTATAACAGCATTGATCTATAGAGAAATCTTTGGATCCAAGTCCATTGCTCTCTGAAAGTGGCAACACAAGTAGATTGTTTTTTTCACTCACCCAATCCACCCAAGTAAAAACTTCTTCAGCACTGCGTCATTTCCTTCAATTAAAAAATATCTCTTTAAACCCATAGATAGTAGGCAATAAAACTTAAAGTAGCACACAACTTTGAAATGTTGTGTAAAATCAGTTTATTAGTGACTTTAATCCCATGAATTATATGAAAATGTGTTGATGATTTTAGTTTGACTAATACTGCCAATTTTTGGTTGTCCTCTTAATTAGTTGTGAAAGTGACCTCTCAGTCCTGCCAACTATTCAAAGAGGATATCTTATAAAATAATGTCCAATAATCTTTGCACGGTTTATGGCTGCTTGCTTTCTCATACCCCGATAAGATATTGCATTTATATAATATGTTTAGTATGTCTTGGAGAAATACTAAAATAAATACTTAGAGAAATGTATCACGGTGAAGGTTTGCTGACTTTGCTATTACCAGAATCGCTAGCAAAAAACATTGGACTAATAAACTTTTGCTTCTCTTTTTCTGCTAATCTTTTGCTTTGCTATGATATTACAAGAATGATAGCTGAAGCTCACATAATACATTTAAGCACTGAAAGCTTTGCCTGTGGCAGTCCGATTTGAGTATTGCAATTCCAATAACTAATCTTTAGACAAATTGATAGGGTCTAGTTTTAAAAGATAAAGTAACAAGCACATGTGTACAATCCCATGACTAGCCATGACCAACATGCAGGTCCTTTATGAACGACTTCTCAGAAGAAAATATCCAAGAGCGCAGATGGACGCCTTAATAGGTAACTATGTAACTTCTCACAGTAAACCTTCATCGTCTTCTGTGGATTACTTTGTTCCAGAATAGTCAATATAATTTTTAAAAGTAGATTCACTGCTAAGATTGAACAAATTAAGAGAAAATTGTGTGACTCTCTTAAAATGTATTTTGCAGATTTGTTTTGAATTTTGTTAATCAAGTTTAACATAAATCTTAACATTTTATTCTCGCGGTGTTTACTTTTCTAATAGTTAATGCATTTTAATGTAGGCTTTATTTTTCAGAGGAGATTGATGTTGATGCTAGACTTGCAGATCTTTGTAAACAGATAAAGGTATGTGCTTGATACAAATATTGCCCTTACAGAAATTATAGTCAGTTTTACAAACATGAATCTGTTGAAGAGGTTACCCTTTGTGTACTATCATTTGTATGAGCTGTAGAATGGATTTGATCTGGAAGTGCGCCTCTATATTAATGAATAGTATAGGTTTAGTGTCTGAAAAACAATCGGCAAAGGAGGAAAATGTGAAATTAAAATATAAAATACTGGAAAATTCAACAGATCAGGCACCAGCTGTGGAAAGCGATACAGTCAACGTTTCAGGTCTGGACTCTTTCAGATCTAGGAGAATAAATATGCAACTTGGTTTTTAATAGGAGATAAAATAGAAGTGAGATGTTAGGAAAAGAAGATAAATATGTCATTTGGTGATTCAAAATAATTTAATGGTGGAGATTAACACCTCATTAAGATTCTTGGTCCATATTATGTGTTGTTAATGGGAAATTATGAGACCTGCCCAGCAAACCAGGCCTGCAGCAGAAGAGTAAGAAAAACTGATCGAACATATTATAAAAAGAGAAAATGGAAAATGCTGGCAAAATCTGCTCAGGCAGCCCCCACAACCTTACAACAAGACCGAACACAGACCAAGTAACTGCCATTAAGCCAACTTGTCCAACAACAGACGTTTTAACATCCAACGACGTTGTGTTGGGTCCTTTGTTGTTTGTCATGTACATCAACGATCTGGATGAAGGGGTGGTAAATTGGATTAGTAAGTATGCAGATGATACCAAGATAGGGGTGTTGTGGATAATGAAGAGGATTTCCAAAGTCTACAGAGTGATTTAGGCCAGTTAGAAAAATGGGCTGAAAGATGGCAGATGGAGTTTAATGCTGATAAATGTGAGGTGCTACACCTTGGCAGGACAAATCAAAATAGGATATACATGGTAAATGGTAGGGAATTGAAGAATACAGTTGAACAGAGGGATCTGGGAATAACCGTGCATAGTTCCTTGAAGGTGGAATCTCATATAGATAGGGTGGTAAAGAAAGCTTTTGGTATGCTAGCCTTTATAAATCAGAGCATTGAGTATAGAAGCTGGGATGTAATGTTAAAATTGTACAAGGCATTGGTGAGACCAAATCTGGAGTATGGTGTACAATTTTGGTTGCCCAATTATAGGAAGGATGTCAACAAAATAGAGAGGGTACAGAGGAGATTTACTAGAATGTTGCCTGGGTTTCAACAGCTAAGTTACAGAGATAGGTTGAATAAGTTAGGTCTTTATTCTCTGGAGCGCAGAAGGTTCAGGGGGGACTTGATAGAGGTCTTTAAAATGATGAGAGGGATAGACAGAGTTGATGTGGACAAGCTTTTCCCTTTGAGAATAGGGAAGATTCAAACAAGAGGACATGACTTTAGAATTAAGGGACAGAAGTTTAGGGGTAACATGAGGGGGAACTTTTTTACTCAGAGAGTGGTAGCGGTGTGGAATGAGCTTCCAGTGGAAGTGGTGGCGGCAGGTTCGTTGGTATCATTTAAAAATAAATTGGATAGGCATATGGATGAGAAGGGTATGGAGGGTTATGGTATGAGTGCAGGCAGGTGGGACTAAGGGGAAAAAGTTGTTCGGTACGGACTTGAAGGGCCGAGATGGCCTGTTTCCGTGCTGTAATTGTTATATGGTTAACAATAGACTTTCCCTTGTTCTCCATATCTCACTCCTACATTTTCTCCTACTGAAACTACCTTTTATCCTTTGATCCCAGTTCTGATGAAAAGTCACAGAATCAAAACTGACATTTTCTCTTTATGTAACTTGCTTGATGCATTGAGTTTTTCCAATGTTTTATGTTTTCAAATCTAATAACTAGTAGCTGGTGTAAGAGCATTATTACCTACAGATTTCAAAGTTACAAGAGTTCAATCCTAATCAATTGCAGCATTTGTAAATGTCCAGGACAGATCCAAACCTACATTCCTACATTAAATCAGACTTGCACAGTACTTAGAAACATAGAAAATAGGTGCAGGAGGGAACCATTCAGCCCTTCGTGCCAGCACCGCCATTCATTGTGATCATGGCTGATCGTCCCCAGCAAAGGTTGCAAATTCAATTGATGAATTGATAGCCCAAGCCAGAATATATGGAGTCTTAAATAAGCTCGGAAAAAAAAGTTTAGATAAGATGAATACGAACATTATGCATGTCATACATGGTACTCAAATATATTTTCATATATTTATATGCTTTCTGATGTGTTAACGTATTATGCTATCTTCAGAATAACAAAGTGGGTTCCATAAATACAGTCGCAAATTCTGCATAGTTTATGCAAGTGCAACAAAACTCAATAAAATCTCATTATACAAGAATTGGAATAAATCTAAGTAAGCCTTTTGTATTAGTTTAGCTTCATGTTTATCAGTGAAATTATTCATTTCAGCTTGAATGTTTTAAGTCAAATAAAAGCAATTTTGTGTTAACATCCAGTGCATTCACATCATTACATTCATGTTTGAATTGCATTGTCACCCTACGAGAGAGAGGCAGGTGTTTCTGCATCTGCCCCTCTTTTTGTGAATCATTTCAGCTGGAAATTAAAGTGTTGTGATTTGGCGGGCAAGAGCATGAGTGTTAAAAATAGACATCCTTAAATATTTTACAGCATTTTTGTGCTTGCAGAAGAACATAAGGAAACAAAGGTCGTTTATTTTCTCCTTTAGGTAGAGCTGCAGTAATGTGAACCAGTGAGTGTGGCAAGGTCAGTTGTCTTGCAAAATTCACGTTTTCTTAAGTATTAAGCCTCACAATTTGTGTTTTAAAATTATAGCTGAAATTTGAAAATCCTGATGAGCTACCAGAGTGGGTGAACATGGATCTGGCACAACTTTGTTCTTTATTGATGGCTCTTTGGGCACAGTTCTTAGAGATTGTGTCACTGCAAGGAGAAATTTCAATGTTATTAGCAAAGGAACATCATGCACTTCGAGTGAGTATGGTAACCTTTGCATGTGAAAACTTTTAATTTCAAATTAGAAAAATTGTATTTACTTACAATTTACATCAAATTAACATAGAAATTGGCTCTTTAGTTTAACCAGTCAGCTTAACCCATAGCAGTATGAAATTCTAAACTCAGCTGTTCCGTTCCTATATTCCATATTCCGTTTTCACTTGTTGAAATTCTTATATATTGGAAAACTTTCTGCTTCAGACTCTGTGCCTTAAGACTTTGTGTATGTTATTTCATATTTCTACAACCTAGATGAAAAATACAGAAGCTTAATTTCCAATTCTCATTCAAACATTTATCCAGTACTGTTCATTAGAAAAGCTAATCAGTCAGGAGAGAAGTATAATGGGTTAATGTTGTACTAGCACTTATTTAATATTAATTTTAAAGACATTGTTTTCACCTTGTTTTGCTTTTCAAGGGACTCTCTCAAGCCCATACCATATCAGCATGAGTAATCAAGTCAGTCAAATACCTCAGCCTGTTTTCCTGTGACTAATATTCCCTTAAGAATTCATCTAAATCTCATCTCAAATACGATTGTATCTGCTTTCATTACTCTTTCAAGCAACAAAATTCAAACATCGCCTCTTTATACATGAAGTAATAAATTGAAACCAGCGGCTCATAAAAACACAGCACAAGTTTGATTGTTGTTCCTTCTTTGTTGTTGAGTCTAAATCCTGGACCACCTCCTCCAGCAGCATAGTGAAAGTACAAGGAGTCACCTGCCGCTACCTACTCAAAGACAATTGGGGATGGGTAATAAATACTGGCCTTGCAAGTGACACCTAGATCCAGAAAATTATTTCTAAAAAATCATCTTTCATCTCTGCCCTCTGATTTTCCAGACATTTCAGCCTTCATTTCTTCGAGTCCCTTAATGAGTTTGAACAGTTCTATCAAATCATCTCTAAACCCAACCTATGTTCTCAAGTTAACAATTTAATCTTCTCCGCTCTATCCATATTGTTGAAATACTTTGCATCCGGGAACATCCTATTATCTTGTCTGTACTGTAGCTCAAATCTTTTTTATTGTCTTAAAATAATTTTCACCCTGTTAATTCATACTGTGTTCCTATACACTTTCAACTTGTAGTTCTGTTTTCCTGTTTTGCCATGGTCAAGATGAAGGTCACAGATTTGCAATACTCTACACATCCATCCCAACAGTTGAATGAACCACTATTACATTTAGTTCCTATATTTCTTTTAAATTCCTTTTTATGTGACCAACTAGTTTACATTGACCCACCTTGAACCAATCTATATCTTTCTTAATCTCTTTCCATAATCTGTCATTTTTGTATTTGAATATTTTGATGACAATTTTGTCTAGGTTATTGTGTATTGAGATTGTCTTCAAGAACCCTGCTGGTAATATGTTTTCCATCTGAAAAGTTTAAAAGTGATGGCCACTGGTCATTCCATAAAATATTTTTCCATGTTATTCAGCAAAAGTGTGAAAATTCTTTAACAGGAGTATTTTATTGAGTACTTATAGTACAAAGCTTAATTTTAAAGTTTTGAAATCTACCGTGAAATTTACCAAATTATGTAGTTGCAATATTTTCTTCTACTTCTGTCCAATTGGATAGGTAAGAAGATTTTCTGAAGCTTTTTTCTGCATCGAACATCCAAGGCAAGCAGCCCTAGCATATCAGGAATTGCAGTAAGTTATGTGATCTCCTTCATAAGAAATTAACCACCTGATCTTACATTTTATTTTTCATAAGACATCTGTTTAACCGTCTGTATCATCTGTAAAATGCACTAAAAATATCGGACTCATCATTACCAACAGTAGATTCCAAACCCACAACATCTATAACCTAAAAAGACATGGCAGCAAGTTCCCTTCCAAATCTCACAATTATCTAATTCATATCACCTAATTTCTTCACTGTCTAAATCCTATAATTGCATATCCTGCAAAACTGTGGGAAATACCTTTACCACAGAGACTGTAGCATTTCACGATGGTGACCAGCTTCTCATGGTTATTTAGCATAGTCAATAAATGCCGACCAGCAGGGTGGTAGGTATATGGAACGAGCTGTTGGAGGAGGTAGTTGAGGCTGGTACTACCACAACTATTGTGAAACATTTAGACATGTACATGGATTGGATAGGTTTAGAGGAATATGGGTCATACACTGGCAGGCATAGATGGGGCATGTTGGTCGGCGTGGGAAAGTTGAGCCGAAGGGCCTGTTTCCACACTTTGACTCTACATGGATTTGAAAGATTAAGATTAATATGGGCCAAATTCAGGCAAATGGAATTAGTATACATAGGCATTTTTTTTGGCATGGACGAATTGGGCCATTGGGCTGACCATATAACCATGAATTTATGAATCTATAAATCCATTTTGCACCTTTTCCAAGGCATCATTGGCCTTTGCCCTTCTAAGATGCAGTGAGCAAAATTGTATTTTAGATTTAGAGTTGGAAGTTTATCAGAGGACCGTTTTCACACAGGTTGATTGGCAGATTGAACACATTACCCGGGATGGGCAGTTCATTTAAGAATTTATATAGATGAGTATTTGAATCTTCAAGGTTTAGAAGGCTAGTGATCAAGTGCTAGCATATGGAATTAGTGTAATTTAGTCAAAGGGCCGAATTGCCATCTCAGAATGGACGAGACATTGTCCCTTCACGTCGACCAATGGGGAGTGTGCTCGGAGGAAATCGGCGCCCAGCAGCAGTTGGGAGACGTCGGGGATAGCGAAAAGCCTGCTCCTCGCAGACGAAAATAAAATCCAAAATAAGACATTTTTGATCGTCGGGGTCACCACTGTAGAGGTCCACGCGTTGTATACACACTCTGTTTCTTTATTAATCGGTACAGTCCCAGCACCCACGTGCATTCAGTTAATATTTAACTAAAAACCTTTATTCAACTGCTTTGTTCTTTAATCTCATGACGGCCGGCCCCCCTTACGGCATGATTGGTCGGCCCAGAGCATGCCCGTTCACGCGAGAGTTCGAGCTCGACAATCGAAGGTTTGATAGACGTGGCTCAGCCACAAGATGGCTCCACAACAGTTAATTAAAAATTAAAAACTTCAGTTAATGTATTTTCAATATTGCAACAATACCTTATTTTAAAACAACATGTTATGCTTACTGAAAGCTCAGTTTTAAATAAACCAAGAGCATTAATGCATCTGAAAATATGTGATATTTCACCTTTAATGTGTACATATTTTGGGTAATTTCAGTGCACAAAGCCATGGACAGATGGCTGCAGCTGTGAAGAATTCAACCTATTTTAATTCCCTTCCACCTCTTCCTGTGGAATGCGCAGAACTAGATGGTGACTTCAACTCACTGCCCATTATCTTTGAAGACCGATATTTGGATTCATTCCCTGAAGGTGAAAAATATTTCAGAGCCAGTTTGATGGAGCATATAGGTTTTTAATATTTTGATAAATATTAGATATTTGTATTTAATGTTCACCACAGACATCGTGGGAAGGAGGGGGGGGGCGGGCATCACACGGGAAGTCTGGTCCCCGAACGCTGCGTCAGCGCTCACCCTGGAGACAGGCGCCCCTCCCCCGGTTCGCCAATCACCCCATCACCTGTTCCCCTGACGTAACCTGTTCGCCAAACGCAATATTCCACCACTCACCCATAGACCCCTGCTGGGCTCATTTCCCCTCATCCCCCAACACTTCCCCCCCCCCCCCCCCCCCCCCTTCCTCTTCACCCTCCCTCTTCCCCTCCCCTCCCTCCTTCACCTCTCCCTCCCTCTCCCCTTCCCACCCTCCATAACCCCTACCCACTTCACCTCTTGGGCCACATTTCCCCAACGCAATATTCCACCCCTCATTGAGTGCTTCCCGGAGCCAATGAATGGACTCGACTTTTGAGTCGATGTCGGCACTCCCTGGAGGCAATGAATCCTACCTATGTGAGGTGGGCAGTCGGCATTTCCCAGAGCCAATGAATATACTCGAAATATTTTGTCAGTGTCGGCGCTCCCTTGAGCCAATCAATCCTTCCCAAGGGAGGGGGGGGGGGCAGTGGGCGCTTCCCGGAGCCAATTAATTGACTCGACTTTTGGGTTGGCGTCTGCGCTCCTTGGAAGCAATTAATCCTTCCCACGTGGGGGGGAGGGCAGTCGGCGCTTCCCGAGTCACTGAATGGAATCAACTATTGAGTCGGCGCTCCCTTGAGCCAATCAATCCTTCCTGGGTGGGGGGGGGGCAAAAATCTCAATCTCTCCTTACTCCCCTTGAAGCTGCTGATCCCGTTGTCTCTCTGTCACCTCTCCCTCCCTCTCCTTTTCCCTACCCTCAGTCACTCCCTCACCTCTCTCCTTTCGCACTCCCCCACTAAGCAATGTTTAAATAACATTTCTTCTCCTTCCGTTCCCCACTCCGTCAGCAGAGATCACATTGTGATGTGATTTTCGGTTGTCAGAATGTTCACTGCAGCGTGTGTAAATGAGATCCGATTGTGATTGGACGACTGTGAGATGCCATTGTGACGTCACTGGAAGCTGCTAGAAAAGTCTCCC
Source organism: Raja brachyura (assembly GCA_963514005.1). The sequence goes on from OY740785.1 coordinate 107,241,678, forward strand.
ACTCACAGACAGTTATTATTTTCAATGTTGGCTTTTTTTAAACTTTAAATATTAATAACGTGAAATATAACATCAAATGTGAAGAAACCTGATACTGACGACCACGGGAAAAAGCTGAGTTAGATTCTGCAAATATATTCATGCTATTGTGTATCGTTTTGGCATAGTTCCTTGATCTCAAAGACAGACAAAACAAAACAAGATGATACTTTTAATAGTGTATAGATATAGTTAGATTAAAGTTTTCAGTTGTCTGTAAATTAAAAGTAGATGATGAGGACAAGACTTCTGAAATATAAAACATTTAGATAATCATCTTAAGCAGTCCTTCCAGATGACTTGCTTATGTTCTAAGGTGACTGATGGGTCTGGAACCACTGCCAGTGATGAGAACAGTGGGTGCCTGAATGGGACAGGTAGATAGGTAGTTTGTGAAGTAGTGCACTTCTTCTGCCACTTACATAACATTTCAGTGTGCTTCTGACTCAATACCATCCCAAGTACTCCTCCATTTTAAAGGATCTTCGAAATTTCTCAGAGCAAAAAGGGATGTTGCAGTTTTGCAAGGAGACTTTGGGCTCATTATTTTCCTTTTCATGCAAGGTAATCTCATCCAGTGCCATACAAATAAAACTGAGGCACAGCATGGAAACAGGCTCTTCGGCCCAACGAATTTCTCCAACCATCGATCTCTGGTTCATACTAGTTCGATGTTATCCTATTTTGTTATCCCACTCCTTACATGCATCAAATTTACAGAGGCCAGTTAACCTAAAAACCTGCACGTCTTTGGGATGTGGGAGGAAACTTGAGCACCCAAAAGAAGCCCATGCGGTCATGCAGAACAATCAGTCTAGTTATAATCAGGTCAGCCACAAACTCATTGAATGGCAGAGCAGCTTGCAATTTTTTTTGAGGATTTCATTTAATAAACTAGTAGATCAATAAATGGAACTTCTGAATTTGTTATGATTACTATGCCATAATTTTGTTATTCTTGTTGGAAATTCCTTTTTTGAGTTGATTTAGTTTCTTAAGTGTTAGTGAGGTTTCTTAAGAGTTTGAAGGTTGTTTTTTACCAGTTGGACTCAAAGGGTTGTGTAAAGAATCCATATGAAATCTTAACCATTGTGATAGTGCTTCCTACATGAATATAAGAAATACATGTGTGTAGGAAACTCAGTTTCTTGCATTGTTCTGCCATTCATTATGTGCCAATTTCCTGTATTAATCCCATATATTTTATGCACAGACATACAGATTGATAACAGTTCGCCTAGTTGGCCCTTTGACCTTGCTCTTCCAATCAATATATTCATGACTAATCTGATTGCATTCTCAACTCTGAATTCCCACCTGCAATCTGTATTTCATGCATTCTAGACGTGAATAGATCTGAAATATCTATTTGCAACTCTCATTTTTTGGGTATAAATATTTTTTTTTTATGTGTGATACATCATGATGAAATAAGGATGTTTTGATCCGTTCATGAATTTCTGATATTTTGTTTCTTTAATAGACTTGGATGTACCCTGGAGTGGAGTTCAGAATCTAAGAAGATCATCTTTGTCTGTCAAATTGGAAAAATCTGACTCAAAAGATTATAACCCTTCAAGTTTTTCTAGTCCTGATTTTAAAGCACGACCAGCAAGCATCTACCATATTAAACATACTGAAAGTGAGAAGCCGCTGACAAAACTGCAAAAGATTAAAGCTGAAGAGCACAGCAAATCAAAAGTAAAAGTGGCAAAGCTTAAGAAGACAATTAAGCCTGAGAACAGCAAAAAATTGGTGAAACAAAACTCCAAGGATTCAGTGATATTGGTTGGCTATAAATGCTTTAAAAATTCAAACTTGGGAGAGAGCAGTAAATCTGAAGGTGGGCTTTCAATATGTCCAAAAGGTGGGCAGGTACCCACCAGCAAAGGAGCTGATGATAGGACAAAACTAAATAATGAGCTTTTATGTCAACATAAAGAACTGATACCTCTTCTGTCGAGTATGGAAAAAAATGCAGAGACTATGAAAACTAAAAATTGCAATGAATTTGGTTGCAACATTAATGATCACAAAATGGAATTTTGTACATTTGCATCATCAGCTGTATTCCAGGCAGGTCCCGAGCCTTCAACCATGTGTGCAGGATCTACTAAAAGTTCAGTTGATTGTTTAAATAAGCATCAAATAGCACCAGCATCAGGAGTCAAATGTATTCTAGTCAAACCACGGACTAAATGCACATATGAAGGGGAAAAAGTAATAGTCTTAACGGCTCCCAAAGTCCCTGTTAAAAATGATGACCAAGACCTTTGTCCATCTCCTGAATCACAGCTCCTGGATTCTAAACCTGATTATTTACTGTTGGAAAAAAATCCACAATGCCCTGCTGCTGCTGAAAGTGCACTACCGAATGCAGTTACAAAGCCTTTTAATTTGGTTGTAAGTGGAGAACCTATTAAATTGCCAGACGTTTACGTCACTTGCTCTTCTTCCAAAATTTCAGATTCAGGCATTGAAAGTGAACCCAGTTCTTTTGCATTTCAACCAGTTTCAGGTTTAGCCTCTGAGCCAATATTGGACAAAGTTGTGTTCAGTGAAAAGTCTTGCATGCAGCTGCTACTTAAACCAGAATTAAGTTTAAGGAATGTGATCGAAGGCCACTGTACAGAGAGTATAAGTGCTGTAAGTGAAATACAATCATCTTTGACTTCAATAAATTCCTTGCCATCAGATGATGATGATAATGCACATCCATTTCATGAAACCTCAAAAGCTGCTGCCATTCTTGCACAGCCAACAATCGATGAACAACCCATACTCTTAGCAGCTGAATTAGACCAGCTAAAATCAAAAATAAAACACTCCAATGTCATAGTTCAAGAACAAAGTGTTGCATTCTTTGAATGTTCAGAGCCTATAAAACCAGTTCCTCATATTTCTGAATTTTCTGATGAGTTTTGTAACCGTGTAGCTGTTCAAGAAAATAACATCAAGAGTCAACAGCAAGATATTGGTTCTGCTTATACTTTTAGAGAAACTCAAGACCTTATGGAAGAGTTAAATTTAAGAAAAGCATCCACAAAACATATAATTAAACTGAACTCTGAAATTATTCATCTTGATGAGCCAAGCAGTCCTACCTCAGATGTGACAGAAATTGGCCAAAATTTGGATCCAGAATTGCACTTAAAAGAGTTTGCAGATATAATTCAGGAAATGCCAGTTCTCCAGGAGGCAGATGATAAAGTGCAGACAAACCTTTCAGCTGCCAGCAGCATTGACATTGTTAAACAAGGATTGGTGGAGAATTATTTTGGATCTAGAAGCAGCACAGATCTTTCTGATATTAGTCCTAGTGGTTGTGACAGCTGCCCCACAAGTCCTCAAAAGGAGATTTTTGGCCCTGTTACTCTTGCACAAGTAGAAGATGATGAGGATCAAGAAATGATTGAAAATGGTTATTACGAAGCTGACAATGATGCTGTGTGTGATGGAGGTGATGTAGTCAGATCTGAGCTAATTAATGCTGATCATGCCACAGGAGCAAGCTTGCCAGGGCCATGCATTCCGACTTGTTTATCATTTTCCTCAGTTGCCAGAGATTCCCCATCTATCAGTGGTTTGTCTTCTAAAAGTAAACTTGACGCAATTACAAAACAACCTATCAGTGCTGTCTCGGGCTCTGTTGTATCAGTTTGCTGGTATGAGGATGCTGCTTCAAAAGAACAAATGCACATGTAAGTAGCTATGCTTTTTTTTTCATATGTCCATCTCTTTGCACAGAACTCTATTCCTACTCACAAATCTGTTTTCAAACATATAATACAATTCTTTAGAATTTTTGGGTAACATTGAATCAAGGAGATTTTGTCTTTTCTGGGATATGAAGTCTACAACAAACCTACCAACTCCCACAGTTATCTGGACTACACTTCCTCTGACCCTGTCTCTTGCAAAGACACTCACCTACTCTCAATTCCTCCGTCTCCATCACTCTGCTGCCAGGATGAGGCTTTCTATTCTAGACTCCGAGATGTCCTCTTTCTTCAGTAAATGTGGTTTCCCCCATGTTGGTAAAAATTGTAGAAAATTATAGGAAAGGAATATGGAGAGTGAATTGTAGAACCCGAGGGGGCAATGGTGGTGTGGGTAGGGGAAGCTGGGTAGCTTATCTGAAATTGAAGAATTCAGTGTTCATGCTGTTGGGTTCCAGGTGGAGTATGAGGTGCTATTCGTCCAGTTTGTGTGTGGCCTGACTCTGGCAGTGGAGGGCTCTGAGGGCAGGTCCGTAGGGAAGGGGGATTGAAGTGGCTCTTAACTGGGAGCTCAAGCTGGGCCTGGCGGTCACTAGTGTTCAGTGAAGTAGATGAAAATGTACAGGGAATGATTGCATATGACACTAAAATAGTTATTGATTAACTGAGCAATTGGGCCTAGGAATGGTTAATGGAGTTTAATTCAGATAAGTATGAGGTGTTGCATTTTGGGAAGTCAAACCAGGAAGGATCTTCTCAGTCGACAATAAGTCCCTGGGTAGTATTGTAAAGCAGAAGGATCTGGGAGTACAAGTGCATTGTTCCCTGAAAGTGGCATTGCAGGTAGATAGAGCAATGAAGAAGACTTTTGGCACACTGTCTTTCATCAGTCAGAAAGACTTGGGGCAAAGGGGGTTGAGGGGTGATTTTATAGAGGTGTATATAACATTTTGAGAGGAACACATATGGTGACTGCCCAGAATCTTGTTCCCAATATAGGGAAATTAAGAACTAGAGAGGATTAGTTACCCTCAGGGGTAACTTTTTCAGAGCGGCGATATATGGAACAAGCTGCCAGAAGAAGCAGTTGAGGCAGGTAAAATAACAAGATGTAAAAGACATTTGGACACGTTTATGAATGGGAACGGATTAGATCGATTATGGGCCTGGAGTGGCCACATTGGACTAGCTTGGCAATAGGCACCTAGGTCGGCATGGATGCATTGGGCTGAAGGGCCTGTGTTCGTGCTGTATGAATCTATGACTTTATAACTCAGATTAGAATTCCTCTAGCCTGCTTTTATATTTTGGTTCAACCTCAACATAATATTTAACAATATTCATTATACTGTCCACCTATGTCACTCCATTATTGTCCAATCTTGTAAACAATTTGTTATATGATGGTGCTTCTATCCATTTGCACATGACAAACACGACAAGAAAATGTTCTCCGCTTACATTCAGTCACTTTAGAGATTACTCATGATCTTGCTATAAACCCCTCCACTGTTATCCACATGCAGCTGATTTGGCAACATATACTAATCAGCCTCTATTTGTGTATCATTATTATCTCTATCCACCACCAGTTGATTCCCCAACTGCTTTAGTACTCTCAGACTGTTGTCCAGTCACTAATAATCTCCTTCTTCACAGCCTAAAGTTGTAGGCCAACTTGTTCTATTTTATCTTATTTGATTGTGCACGCCGGGTTCATTGCATTCGTCGGGGACCACGTGAAGGTTGCAATCTTCCTTTTTTTTTTTTTTTTTTTTTTTTTTTTTTGAAACCTCAATAGTCATTTATTGTTTGCATTGATTACAAAATCTGGAAACAGAAATTCAGTATGGTTGTGTGCCCTTTAATCTATAACAGAGATATTGTTGTAAATCACAACTCTTTTTTTTTTTTTTTTTGTAATATTTTTTTATTTGAAGTAAACCGTTTACAATGTAAAGCTTACTTTATAAACTAACACCTTAATTCAATATTACTACAAATAACATATCAATACTTAATATCTTCTATTTTTTGGAAATAAAGAAAAAGATATATAAAAGAGAAAAGAAAAAAGAATAAATAAAAAAAAATAAAAAAATTCTTCCCACATACTTCAATCGTAAATAAAAAGAAAATAAAAAGGGAAAATTTGAAAAACAAAAATATTACATATATATAAACAAAAACTAAAGTCATACGAAATACTATTTCATTCAGAAATATCTCTAATAAATGCACAATAATATCAATTATAAGTAAGTTATTCGCATCGGATCCATAGGGTGTCCGTCGAGCCGTGATTCCAAGAATAGCTACTTTTCTAAATACTGTATATATGGAGACCATATCGATTCAAAAGAATTATACCTGTCCAAAAGGACAAATCTAATTCTTTCCAAATTCAACGTCTCCAACATCTCTGCTTTCCACATTTTAATTGTTGGAGATAATGTTCCCTTCCAAAATTTAAGTATCATTTTTTTCCCTATTATTAAACAGTAATCAAAAAAATTTCTTTGATTAACCGTGAGTACCAAATTTGGCTCCGGGATTCCGAATATTATTAATTTTGGGTCTGGGTCGAGTTCAACCTTAAGAACTTCCGAAATAACTTTAAAAATTTCAATCCAATAATAATTCAACCGTGGACACGTTACCAAACTATGTATTAAATTTGCTTCAAGATTCTTACATTTATCACAAATAGAGGAGAGACTAGGAAAAATACTTTTTAATTTGGTTTTCGAGTAGTGTAATCTATATATAACTTTAAATTGTATCAGTGTATGTCTGGCATTCAAAGAACACCAATGTATTCTTTGTAAGCATTCTTCCCAAGTTTCTTTTGTTATAGGTAATCCGATTTCATTTTCCCATGCTTGACGATATGTTTCAGTTGTTGGGTTCTCTTTATCTAAAATAATATTGTATATATAAGCTATAAGCTTATCCGTATTTGGATGTAAATTAAACAGCTCATCTAATAAGCCTGGTTCTTTTTTTTTATAGTCTTGTGTGTTACATTTAATAAAATCTCTAATTTGTAAATACCTAAAATGGTGTTGTGAAGGTAATCCAAAAATATCTTGTAACTCTTCAAATAATAAAAAATTTCCATTTCTATAAAGGTGTCCTATCCTTTTAATTCCTAAATCCTCCCACAGTCTAAACCCCGCATCTAAGATTGAGGGTTTAAACAGTGGGTTATTCCTAATTGGTAACCTAAAAGAAAGATTATCCAGATATAGGGTCTTAACTATCTGTTTCCAAATACGCCTATTATTATGAATTATAGGGTTGTCCCTATAAGTCTTTTTTTGTACTTCCTTAGGTGCGAAAATAATCGACTCTATATTGAAAGGTGAACAGTCTTCCTTTTCCATTTTTAACCACATTGGTTCAACATCTATATTTACCCACCAAAAATTCATATTCTTAATCTGGACTGCCCAAAAGTAATATAGAAAATTTGGAAGTGCCAGCCCTCCATTTATCTTAGACTTACATAAGTGTTTTTTACTTATTCTATGACTTTTGTAATCCCAGACAAAATTATTAACTATAGTATCAATTTTTAAAAAAAAACTTTTTGGGAGAAAAAAAGGAATTGCCTGAAATAAATATAACAATTGTGGTAAAAAAATCATCTTTATAGCATTAATCCTACCGATCATAGATATAGGGAGTGTTTTCCAATATAAAATGTTTTTTTTAAGTTTCTCTAATAATTGATAATAATTAGCTTTAATTAATAATTTATAGGATTTAGACACATTGATTCCTAAATATTTAAATTTATCTGTAACTATTTTTAGTGGGTATTTTTGTAATATATTTACATTTATACCAATTATAGGCATAATGTCACTTTTATTCCAATTAATCCTATATCCTGAAAATACGCTAAATTCTTTTTTAACATTAAATAACTTGCGAATACTACATTTCGGCTTAGTAATATAAATCAGAATATCATCTGCATATAAAGATATCTTATTATTTGTTGTGTCAGTATTATACCCATATATTTCGGGTTCTGATCTGATTCTTTCGGCCAGAGGTTCTATCACCAAAGCAAATAATAAAGGGGATAACGGACATCCCTGTCTGCATCCCCTAAGCAACCTTCCACCCCACTAATAATCTTCATTTACTGGAATAAGAAATTTTCAGCCACTGGACAAATTTGCTTTCAGTGTCAGAACTCCATACCCTCCGCTGAACAGTCTCACAGGCCGAATCAAATTGTTAAAAAACTTTGAAATTGTCACAGAATAGTTACAACCTGGAACTCTACTCATTGAATTAAGATGTGTCCAACGTAAAAGCAATCCCATTCTAATCCTAACAGCTAGACCCACTTCTCATCCTTTTCAATGGGCTTGAAAATACTTTCCTTCCAGATACTTATCCAGCTCCCTTTTGAACTACAACTGCCTCCATCACTTCCAATGTGTGCCAGACCCTAATCATTTATATTATAAAATAAACTATTCTAATGACGCTATTGGTTCTTTTGCCAATCACTTTTATGTCCTCAAGTTCTTGACCACTTTGTCAATGGGAATGTTTTTTCTCTATCCACTTTCTGTGTATCCGTTATACCTATATCAAATCCCCTTGCAGTCCCTTCTGATTCAACAAGCTAACCGAGTTTCTCCAGTTTATTCACATTACCAAAATTCGTGTCTTTTGTAATCATTTTGGTAAATCTTCTGCACTCTTATAAAAAGCTTTTGTATCTTTTATAAGCGGTGGTGCTGAGAGTTGGATACATGTTTGCAGTTGTAGCTGAATCAGTGCTTTATACAGTTCATCATGACATCTTTACTATTGTATTATATGCATCTACATGTAAAACCCAGGATCCAGTATGCAGTCAGCCACTTTTTCAATCTGTACTTCCACTCTCAACGAATTATGCAAGTATACTATCCAGGTTCTTAAAGCCTTTTTAGAACTATGCATTCAAGGCAAATCAATAGATCTTTTAGAAGAGTATTGGTCCTAGTGCCAACTCCTCGAGAACTCTACAAAGACTTCCCTCCAGACCAATAATTATCTTTTGGTTTCCTGGCATATGGTTAATTTTCTGTCTCAATTACATTTCCCTTTGCTGAGATTTTTAGCATCTTCTTCCTTGATGAAGATGAATGTAAAGTGCCCATTTAGTAGATTTAACAGGTTTAAACTGAAAGGTTTTTAGTCTCTGATTGACCAGCTTCAACCCATGCAACTTTTTTCCTTTGCACATGTCAATAAAATATTTTTGGATTTCCTGCCTCTTTAGCAATCCTCTCAGTTTGCTTCGCTCATTTCCGTACCATTACTTCAGCTTGGAACTTTCTGTTATCGTCCTGTTTCTCAATTGTGTAAACAAGTACAAGTAGAGTACAATAGTAAGGATGTCATGATGAACCTCCATTTTACTCTCTATCCTTGGTCATCCAAGGAGCCCAAACTTGAATCCCCTTACTCTTCTCCCTTGGGGAAATGTATCTAGACTTTAATGAGACATTTCCAGTTTAAATGCCTCCTATTGTTCAGTTGCTGGTTGGGCTGCCATGTTTTAATTCATTTTCACCCGAGCCATATCTATTCTCAACCCACTGAAATTTGCCCTTGATGGGCATCTTCAGTCTCCAGTACTGCATTATTCTCATTATTCAACATTGCTGCTCCTCTCTTTAATGCCTTTCCCTAATCTGAACATTTTGTATCCAAGAATATTTATTGTGGATTCCAGCCATATGTTTAGCAAGGTCTTTGTTATTGCCACACCATTGTAATTCCACTTGTAATTGCACTTCATACATGTAAATACATCTAAGACTTATCTTGTACTCACTTTGAGTCTGTTTCTGACTTCTTAACCACCCAGTACCTGTTCTACTGCTATTTATCTCTCCAAATACTTTTTTCTTCCTTTTGAAGCTACCGTCCTTTGCTAATCATCCTACCAAATTGTTTTAAATGTAACGCAGAACATTTGTGAATCTTTTCACAAGGACATTTATCCCAGTTTGCCCAGCCTCTAGAGGTCCCACCTCGCCCAAAATTGTCCCAATGCTTCAGGAATCTAAAGAATTCCCTCCTGCACAATCTCTGCAATCACTTTAATCATCTGAATATCACAATCGGCTTCATTTGCGAATCAAAGGTGACTGATATTCTGGTGGCAATCTTACATAGTAAATATTCCTCATAATTAAGTTGAAGCTGATTTGATGTAAGCTTTAGCATGACTTTAGAATTAAGGGACAGAAATTTAGGGGTAACATGAGGGGGAACTTCTTTACTCAGAGAGTGGTAGCGGTGTGGAATGAGTTTCCAGTGGAAGTGGTGGCGGCAGGTTCGTTGGTATCATTTAAAAAAATTGAATAGGCATATGGATGAGAAAGGTATGGAGGGTTATGGTATGAGTGCAGGCAGGTGGGACTAAGGGAAAAAAGTTGTTCGACACGGACTTGAAGGGCCGAGATGGCCTGTTTCCGTGCTGTAATTGTTATATGGTTATATGGTAATGCCTTTGCAGAATGTTTGAATGGGGACTAACTTGCAACTATTATTTGCTCTGATATTGTGGAGCATAAGAATTTTGCCATTCTAGAACTGACTAAATTAACTTTAATTTTAGGAAGGAACTGCAGATGCTGGTTTACACTGAAGATAGACACAAAATGCTGGGTGATCCATTCCTTCTCTCCAGAGATGCTGTCTGTCCTGCTGAGTTACTCCAGCATTTTGTGTCTATCTTTAATTTTAGTTATATCAGTGCTCCTCAATGCACTTATTAATTCTTTGAAATATGCAAAGATTAAACAAATGAAGACAATTCGATACTGACCATGCCTGATATGTCATCCCCATTTTTGATAATGCCATCTTCCAATTCAAAAATATCTTCTGATTGGCTTTCATTTTTTGATCTGGCATGAGTTGAAAGTCTCACAGCTTTGATAACAATGTTGATGGACTTTATTGCTTTCTTCATCCTATTGTCTTCCTACGACCTTGGCAAATCTGAGAGCACTTGGAAAAGTCCCTAGTCAGCTTCTAGTTTGTGCTTTTAAGTGTTCATTTTAATGGCTTGTCTTATGTACACAAAGTGATTAATTGTTTAAGGAAATTGAGTAACAGTCGATGTAAGGAAGACTGGATGTGCAGCAAGTAATGTGCCATTACAATCAAGTTGGACAATTGACTTAAAGGTCTGAATTTATAAAATGATTAAATCTTTTCTGACCGTAGATTCCTCCAGGCCAAAGAGGAGTTGAAACTACTGAAGTTTCCTGGTTTTATGTACAGTGATGTTTCTGACCTGGCTTCCAAAACCCCCTACTTCAGCTTGGAGAATGATGAAAACTTGGAAGACGGCATTCATCTAATAGTTTGCGTTCATGGATTGGATGGTAGGTTTAATGAAAGAAGCATTTAGTGGAGCTATGGGATATCTGGCCCACTTGTCCAGACAGTTACCTTGAGACTGTATATTCAAACTGGGAAATTGATAGTACAAAGCAAAGCTTGGCACATCCTCCAATGTGTGGTGTAATGACCAGATTATTACTTGCAATTCTGCTTTAAAAATAACTGATGAAATGCACACTAATTAGGGAAGCCAATTAGAAATCCTGACCTGTTACTTTCGCACAAAATTGAATTTAACTTGGCATGATAGGAGAACCACTTAATTTTATTTCTCAATAATTTCTTTAGACCTTATCTTGACAGCCATAGCATATAATTATGCACAATTTCATTAATGAGTGGAACTCTTTTTTTTGAGTGCCAGAGTTGGTGGGATTAATTGGTTAATCCACATGTTTGTTTGTTTGTTTGTTGACCACATGCAGCAGATCCAACTTGATAGCTTTGCTCCCTATGTTAGGACCCGCTTGTTTATGTTAATGTTACTGAGTTATTCTTGGCAGTAGACATTGAAGTTCCCTCAAAGAAAGTATGTGGGAGGGTAACACATGGAAATCATATAGAGGCTTCCTGGCCTGTGTTTCACTTCATGCCTTGAAAGTGAAGTTTGGAATCATTGTTGAGGACTTCCAGGACTACGGCCATCTACCTGTTTTCAGTGCCCTCCATAATGTTTGGGACAAAGACGCGCCATTTATTTATTTGCCCTTGTACTCCACAATTTGAGATTTGTAATAGAAAAAATCACGTGGTTTAAGTGCACATTGTCAGATTTTAATAAAGGCCATTTTTATCCATTTTGGTTTCACCATGTAGAAATTACAGCAGTGTTTATACATAGTTGCCCATCCCTCATTTCAGGGTGCCATAATGATTGGAACACAGCAATGTAATGTAAATGAAAGTTGTCATGTTTAGTATTTTGTTGCATACAATGACTGCTTGAAGTCTGCGATTCATGGACATCACCAGTTGCTGGGCGTCTTCTCTGGTAATGCTCTGCCAGGCCATTGCAGCCATCTTTAGCTTATGCTCGTTTTGTGGGCTGGTTCCCTTTTTTTATCTTCAGCATATAAAAGGCATGCTCAATTGGGTTCAAATCGGGTGATTAACTTGGCCACTCAGGAATTGACAATTTTTTAGCTTTGGAAAAACTCCTTTGTTGCTTTAGCGGTATGTTTGGGATCATTGTCCCACCACAGTCTTAGAATAAAGGTTAATCATTTAAAACTGATGTGAGAAAAAACGTTTTCACCCACAGAGTTGTGAATTTGTGGAATTCCCTGCCACAGAGGGCAGAGGAGGCCAAATCACTGGATTGGTTTAAGAGAGAGTTAGATAGAGCTCTGGGGGCTAGTGGAATCAAGGGATATGGGGAGAAGGCAGGCACGGGTTATTGATTGGGGACGATCAGTCATGATCACAATGAATGGCAGTGCTGGCTCGAAGGGCCGAATGGCCTCCTCCTGCACCTATTTTCTATGTTTCTATTGTCTTGCTGGAGAATGAACCGCCAGCCAATGAGTTTTCAGTCATTTGATTGAACTTGAGCAGATAGGATGTGTCTATACACTTCATAATTCATTATGCTACTATCATCAGCAGTTGTATCATCAATGAAGATAAGTGAGCCAGTACCTTCAGCAGCCATACATGCCCAGGCCATAACACCCCCACCACCGTGTTTCACAATGAGGTGGTATGCTTTGCATTTTCCAAACTTACAAAATTCTTAAGGGGTTGGACAGGCTAGATGCAGGAAGATTGTTCCCGATGTTGGGGAGGTCCAGGACAAGGGGTCACAGCTTAAGGATAAGGGGGAAATCCTTTAGGACCGAGATGAGAAGGAATTTTTTCACACAGTGAGTCTCTGGAACTCTCTGCCACAGAGAGTTGAGGCCAGTTCATTTGGCTATATTTAAGAGGGAGTTAGATGTGGCCCTTGTGGCTAAGGGGATCAGAGGGTATGGAGAGAAGGCAGGTACGGGATACTGAGTTGGATGATCAGCCATGATCATATTGAATGGCAGTGCAGGCTCAAAGGCCGAATGGCCTACTCCTGCACCTAATCTCTATGTTTCTATTTTAGGCAGTTCCTTCTCTCCTCCATACTTTGCTCCTGCCATCACTCTAATATGTTAATCTTCGTCTCATCTGTCCACAAGACCCTTTTCCAGAACTGTGGTTGCTCTTCTAAGTACTTCTTGGCAAACTGTAACCCGGCCATCCTATTTTTGCGGCAAACCAGTGGAATAGACAATAGGTGCAGGAGTTGGCCATTCAATGTGATCATGGCTGATCATCCCCACTCAGTGCCCCGTTCTGACTTCAGTTTGTCTCACACCTTCTGCTTTTGTCTCTGGCCTTTGTTTCAAGCATCCGCCTGACAAACGCACCCCCCCCCCCCCCCCCCCCATCTGAGTCTACTTATTAACTGCCACGTTTTGTTTGTCCTGCCTCACCTCTCGCTAAACATTTCCTGTCCATGTACCTGGCCAAGCGTCTTTTAAATGTTTTGTTTAGTTTAGAGATTCTGCACGGAAAATGACCCTTCGGCCCACCGAGTCTACACCAACCAGTGAGAGCTAATTGTTTTAGGAAGGTGTGGTATCTTTCAAATCAAAATCAAAATACACTAGCTCCTTAAAATCTGTAACTAAAACAGAATTTTTGAAATAAAAGCTTTGTATTAAAAAGGATTTTACCTAGATCATTCATTCCATTGAGAAACTATTCTCTCCCAGAAAATTAATATTTTTTGATTGAAATATTTTCATGATACCATGCACATTTCCAAATTGGGAAATAATTAGCTGACTTCAAATCCTTTGACAATTTCAATAGACAATAGGTGCAGGAGTAGGCCATTTGGCCCTTCGAGCCAGCACCGCCATTCAATGTAATCATGGCTGATCATCCCCAATCAGTACCCCGTTTATGCCTTCTCCCCATATCCCCTGACTCTGCTATTTCTAAGACCCTTAAGAGATTAAGAGTCACATTTGACATTATAGCATAAAACTACACATATATTTATGAAACACCTGCCCTTTTTATTTGGTTTGCTGAACATTCCAGGCAATGGAGATGAGATAAGAAATCAATTGCAAATTTCAAAATAGCTGATAACAAGCCACACACTGTGTTGCTCGATACACTGTGTTATTCTAGATTTGTCTTGTGTGTCTTGAATTTGTTTTCAAAAGGATAGATTTTGTTGTTGAAACTAAGATATTCATGTTTGCCTTTTCTGTCTTAGGGAACAGCGCAGACCTACGGTTGGTAAAAACATATATTGAACTTGGATTTCCAGGGTCCCAAATGGAGTTCCTTATGTCAGAGAGGAATCAGGTAATCTTACATTTTACTTGTGAAATAAGAAACAAGAAGATACTCTGGTTGATCCCCTATGTTGCTGATCAGAGATACATTTTATTAAAATGTAATAATCCAATAGGTCTGCACATCAATATCAGTTTTATTCGTCACTTGCACATAAAGTGCAAGTGAAATGAATTTGCCAGCAGCGGTACAATGAAAAAAAGAACACACAAAAACACCATAAATGTTGATGAATGTCTGAACCGACATCCCAATACAAATAAACTAATATCTTATATTTATAATACCCTTTTAGATACTGACATTCCGTCATCAGTCATATAGACGATCATGGGAGGATGAACTGGCTCAACCCATAATAAAAGACACATGGGATGAAAGTTTACCATACATACATCATTGCTCGTTAAACACTAGACATTCCTTAATACAATTTAAAATATTACATAGATTACACTATTCGAAGACAAAATTAAACGGGATCTTCCCAAGTATTTCCCCTCTCTGTGATAAATGTCAATTTCAAGAAGCCAACTTAACTCACACTTTTGTAACTTGTATAAAAATGCAAAATTTTTGGATGGACATTTTAAAAATTATCTCTAAAGTTATCGATAATCAACTGAACCCAGATCCAAAATTAATAATATTAGGATTATCAGAACATAGCACAAACTTTACGATAAGCCAGAGACACTTTCTTGATTACAGTTTAATAACTGTGAAAAAATTAATACTTAAATTTTGGGAAAAAACAGCAACCCCCACAATTAAAATGTGGATTACGGAAATGACCGAGACCTTGCATTTTGAAAAAATAAGATTTGTCTTAATTGACAAACCAGAACTATTTTTTAAAATATGGTCTCCATTTATTGATTTTTTTTTTTTAAAAGTAAACTGGTTTAACACAAAATTAAAGTCAAAACTTGAGTTTAGGGTTGGATGAACAACTATACTCAACATCTCCCGGATCTATCTCCATAATCTTTATATTTGGAATTTCTTTCTTGCTTTCTTTCTATTAGTTTATAGTTTCTCTTATCGCTTTCTTTCTTTCTTTTTTTTAACTTTAAAAATTGAAGCTATGCAAGAACTCTGTAACCAATTTGTCGTTTATTACTATTTGTACATATGCTATTTTAAAAAAATAAATAAACAAACACAATAAAAATTTAACAAACATCCACCACAGCATTCATCACTGTGGTGGAAGGCACAAAATTTGGTCAGTCCTCCTCCATTTTCCCCCGTGGTTGGGATCTCAACCGTCCACAGCAGCCGCTGCGGACGTCCAGATGAGTAGACAGGTAAAGTCCATGTAAGTCCTGAATCGGTGCTTCCCCACCGGAGACCGCAGCTTCAGGTTGGTGTAGGCCACAGGCCGGCGGTCGAAGATCTAAAGACCCTGCCGCACTACAGCCGGAAGCACCGCAGGGCTGGCGGTCGGAGCTCCTCTCCAGGGGTCCCCGACGAGGGACCCCGCTCCGGATGGCAAGTCCCCACCGTGCCCACGGTAGAAGTAGGCTGCGGGCCGGCGGTCGGAGCTCTTCTCCTGGGTCCCCAACAAGGGACCCCAGGCTGCGGACGCTGTGCCAGTTGGAGCTCCGCAGACCGCGGCTTCAGGCTGCCGCGGGCGACCCCCGACGAGGGCTCGCCCACTCCACGACGAGAGTCCGCGCTGCATCCGCAGCTGAAGCCACGGGCACGTCTCCGGGAAAGGCCGCACCGTTCCTTGATGTTAAACCACTGGGGAGGCGACATGGAAAAAGTCGCCTCTCCGTGGAGGAGGTGACCGAAACGGTTTCCCCCTTACCCCCACACAGGACACACAGAGAGACACCAAAAACACACATTAAAACACACTAAAAAATTTTTTAAAGTAGAAAAAAACTAACACGCTGCTGGCAGGGCTGCCGGCTTACAGCGCCCCCACATCTGAATCAGCTCAATCATAAGTAAGTTACAGATTCTACTAGAATATGCACTTTAATATGATTTTTGAAACTTTAATAACATGAATGTAAATAACTTTCAAGTACCTCTAATTTAATCTAGTTAATATTGTTGATTTTGTTTGAAGTGCGAGTCTCCTGATTGACCATCCTAAATAACTAATTTGAGGACACTTTTACCCAATCCACCTCAGACAACTCTTCCCTCATACTATTATGATTGCTCTTATTTACATTGAAGATGCTGGTTATGAACCTCTGGCATGTATCTTCAAAATGCATTTGACATTCTATCATATTGCAGTCACCACTACCCAGGGGATCTTTAACCAAACGAACTAATCCTTTATTAATTATTCTTCATTCATTAGACTAAATTCATTAGGGTGGCACAGTGGCGCAGCGCTACAGTTGCTCCCTTGCATCGCCAGAGACCCAGGTTCGATCCTGACTGCATGACTCGCTGTGACTGCATGAGTTTTCTCTGGGTGATCCAATTTCCTCCCACGTGCCAAAGATGTGCAGGCTTGTAGATTAATTGACTTCTGTAAATTGTCCCCAGTGTGTAGGATAGAACAAGTGTGTGGATGATTGCTGGTTAGCGCAGATTCTGTGGGCCGAAGGGCCTGTTTCCATGCTGTATTTCTAAACTAAATCTAAAATAGCCAGGCTGCTCAATGTACTGTTTTAAAAAAACAATCACTGGTACATTCCAGAATCCATCTTCTGCAATACCTTTGCTAGTTTGGTTGTTCACGCGATATATAGATTTAAAATTCCCATTATAATTGAATTCCCTTCAAAATTGCCTTGGTATTACCCCATTTATGCTCTGATTGATCGAAAGGTCACATTTTGAGGATCTATGCAGAATTCCCCTCCTATTTTTGATTACAACCAATACCAATTCTACATTATTATCCACTGCCTTTATAACAAGACTCAGCACTGCGCTGGTAGCTTATTTTGTTAATAGCAACACCCACCATTTCATTATATCAAAAATAAACTATATTTATAAATATATGCAGAACAAAATACAAAAAACAATACATGGATTTATTTTTGTTTTGTTCAATGGAAACATTCATATACTTCTGTATTCTGAAGTATACAGAATCTTGTACTTCTGTAGTATTAGCACCTTTTGTGCACAGAGCACCATTGTCACTCTTCGTCTCTAGAGACAATAAAAACTTCAAGTGTTTGAGTAACCGCTACATAGCTCTTGGACCCTGAGTGTCAAGCGATGGGAGCTGAGACTCCAGTATTTCCCCAAAACCATTGCATCACCAGCACCAAGCTTCAATTTATCCCTTATCAACCTGAAATGTGCCAGTCTGCAGTTTTCCCTTACATCGGGGATATCTTGGTGTTGTGGAAGGCCAACAAGCTTTGAGCTGCCCATATTTCATACATATTTCACCAAGATAATTTTTCAGCAGCAATTAACATTTGCCTCCTTATGAATTATGTGTTATGGAGAAACAAATGAGTTTGTGTAGGACTAATGTAAAGAGGAGTGTTTAATGGTCAGCCCAGACTGTATTGTATCCATGAATGTACAAGAAAATGCAGGTGTTACTCAGCAGGAGAGGTAGTATTTGCAGCAAGGGAAACAAAGTTAATAGTCTTTCTAATGAAAGATTGACACTTTCTCTGTCCAGCAATGCCACCTCACCTGCATTTCCATAGACTCCTGCATTGTGCGTTTTTAAGATTTTTATTATCTAACTACCGTTTGTCTGATTGCTAAATAGATTTTCAATTTATCCTAGAAAATCTTTACAAGATATTTATATAAGCAATTTGTTGGAATACACAGTTCTCAGATTTGTATGGATTTTTTGCATTATGATTGTGCTATGCAATGGCATAGGCTTTAAATGTAATTTACTTACTTCCAAATTGTAACTACAATTGTATAACGTAAATTTAAAATTATAAAATTACGTCAACAGAAATAATTGTTTTATGTCATTTTTTTCTTATTAGTTTCCCTTTTTCATTTGTATTCTTGTGTGTTAGGATTCATTTAATTATAATATGAACTGAATACACTTTGACTTCTGATTTTCAGTCGGCTGAATTTGTCAAAAACTTAATTATGGTTATATCACTCTTTGAGTTTTATTGTGAATATACTATTGAAAGAAAACTTAATTTGTCTCTAACATCTGTAAATATATTTTTTCTTTACTTACCCTTTACTTCCATAGAATGACACATTTGCAGACTTTGATTCCATGACTGATCGGCTTTTGGATGAGATAATACAATATGTTCAGATTTACAATCTTACTGTCTCCAAAATCAGGTGAGCTGGCAAAAGATGATTAAAGATAAATCTTTTAATTACTAATTTTTCTTTGATTTTATTTTTCCATAGCTATATTAAAATTATGGTATTGTTTCCACGTTTGTACGTGGATTATAGATTGTGGGTACAATTGAATCATTACCTGTGGAGATAAGACTTAAGGTAGACACAAAATGTTGGAGTTACTCCAGCATTTTGTGTCTATCTTCGGTTTAAACCAGCATCTGCAGTTCCTTCCTATGAGTTAAGACTTAATTCTTCCTGTTACATTATTGACAATAGGCTGAAGAGCCATTTCCTTCTTGCCATAGAGGGAGTACAGAGAAGGTTCACCAGACTGATTCCTGGGATGGCAGGACTTCCATATGAAGAAAGACTGGATAGACTCGACTTGTACTCGCTGGAATTTATAATATTGAGGGGGGATCTTATAGAGACTTACAAAATTCTTAAGCGGTTGGACAGGCTAGATGCAGGAAGATTGTTCCTGATGTTGGGGAAGTCCAGAACAAGGGGTCACAGTTTAAGGATAAGGGGGAAGTCTTTTAGGACCGAGATGAGAAGATCATTTTTCACACAGTGTGGTGAGTCTGTGGAATTCTCTGCCACAGAAGGTAGTTGAGGCCAGTTCATTGGCTATATTTAAGAGGGAGTTAGATGTGGCCCTTGTGGCTAAAGGGATCAGGGGGTATGGAGAGAAGGCAGGTACAGATACTGATTTGGATGATCAGCCATGATCATATTGAATGGCGGTGCAGGCTCGAAGGGCCGAATGTCCTATTCCTGCTCCTATTTTCTATGATTACTGTGTTACGCTATTTTATGTTTTATTACCATCAGGAATACTCCATGAATTCATGTGCTTTGCTTGCCTTTCCCTTTAGTTTTGCAGTTTGATTTCAGACTCCAAACCATTTTCCTTTTGTCTTCAGTATAATGACCACCTTCTTTAACCTATGCCATGCAAATATACAATGATTTGTTCCACTATAAATCTAACCATTAATGACTATGGGCGTGGTTGAATTTGTGATTTTCTTAAAAAGAACCTAAAACTGTTTTGTTTGAATCTTTCCACCCTTTAAAGTCATGGAGCTTTATAGCACAGAAAAAGGCTTTTTAGCCCATCTTGACCATGCTGGCCAAGTTGCCTAGCCAAAATGCACTATAGAGATTGCAAATATACAAATGATACTGATTGAGTCGTCATTTCACCACTAAGAAATCTTGCAAAAAGAGCCTTTCAGCCACCCATGTACAGGTTTTGTTGTATTTCTATAATCTGGCACAAAAGGTTTTTTTTTCACCTAAAACAAAATAATCTGCTGCCTGAAACAACAGCAGAAACAAGAACTGACAGTGTATTTCCATGTACCCAGATGACCGGTCCAAAAGCTGTAATGTATAGAGCCTTAACAGTAAATTGGATTGTGTTATTACATTTGGCAGCCATGGGCATAATTGCCTCTTGTGGTGTAAATTAATGTGATTCTCATTTACAAAGGAATGATATTTAGAACCATCTGGTCGGATATGATGGCGGCCCATAGGTGTAATTTTAGAGATAGTTTAGAGATACAGTGCGGAAACAGGCTCTTCGGCCCACCACGTCCGCACCAACCAGCGATTCATGCATGTTAATACTATCCTACATACACTAGGGACAATTTACATTTATACCAAGCCAATTAACCTGTAAACCCATACGTCTTTGAAGTATGGGAGGAAACCGAAGATCTCTGAGAAAACCCATGCGGTCACGGGGAGAATGTACAAACTCCGTACGGACAGCACCTGTAGTCAGGATCAAACCCGGGACTCTGGCGCTGTAAGGCAGCAACTCTACTGCTGCGCCACTGTGACACCCCAAATTGATGGTATTGATGTAGATTGACAAAATGCATGCTTTTTAATTATAAAATATGTTTAGAAATATTTTGTTTAAATCCCAATCATCTATTCAGATGTCTCTTCCTTTCTTCCCCATTTCCACAGTTTTATAGGACACTCTTTAGGTAATTTGATCATTCGATCTGTACTGACAAGACAGAGATTTAAATTTTACTTGAACAAATTGCACACGTTCCTTTCTTTGTCTGGGCCTCACTTGGGGACGTTGTACAACAGCAGTGCACTTGTCAATACAGGTAAGCCAACATTCTGGTGATGTATGGTACCTTTAGAACAACCTAAATTCTTAAAAGTCAATTTTATTTATGATAATTCAGTCCTGACTTAATATGTGCACCATCTTTGAGATAAGAGAGTAACAACAAACAAATATGTTTGGTTCATGTCATGGATGTGAATTCCTCATCAGGATTGCATGGTAAACATAAGATGGGCTATTAAGACATATTTTCCAACATCCAGCAACTGCATGCATTTTCTGGCATTTCTCTTCGCTACTAACCAGATTCCATTTATTCTCTTAACATCTAAATAACTCTTCATCTCTGTCGAAAATACACTTCGGATTGAACTAATATCGGCCACTTGGGTAGCATTTAACAGATTCACCACTATCTGGGTGAATACATTTTGTGATGTCACAGTCCTGAATAGCCTACCCTTTATTTTGAAACTCTAACCCGCTGGTTCTAGGCTCCCAGCCAAGGGAAATCATCTGCCTGCATCAATTCTGTCAAGCCCTGTAAAAAATATTGTACCTTTAAACAAGAGAAATATATGGGGGGAAAAAATCCTCAATTTCAGGATGATCATTTTTGAACAATAAGAAAATATTTCTGGTGATTGCATACAAATTGCTGAGTTTGATGGATTTCAGCCCCTTATTTGGGTGTCCATTGATAAACATGTGTCAGAATGTACGCTTGCCTTTCACTATCACTGTATTCCCGTGACGCACCATAGAAAGCATACTGTAGAGTTGTATCGCAGCATGGTTTAGGAACGCTTTACCCAAAACCGTAGGAAATTGCAGAGTGTTGTAGATGTATTTTTGTACATGACTCCTCCTGTAATTCATGGTGCCTTGGAAACACAACCCACATAATCCCATCCTGGTCATTCCCCCTTCTCCCGTGCATCAGAAGATTAAAAATGCGCACTACCAGACTCGATCAGCTTCTTCCCCTCCATTATCAGGCTTCTGAACGGTCCTTCCCTAAGCTAGGGTACTGTTCAATTCACTTCTAACGTATTGAGGACATTGGACTTTGTCAAAGGATCTAATGCGCTACAATTCTGAGAACTATATTCTGCACTCTGTGCCTTCCCCTTTGTTTAATCTGATATACGAGTTTGAACTGATTGTATAGATTGTAGCTTTGGAATCCTGATTATATGTTACTGTAATGTATTTACTTTATTTTACATTAATTATCTTATAATGTCTTGTTGCATTATTTTCATAACCAGGACTCTGGTTTATGCAGAAGTGGAAGAAGTCTGGGTCCCTATTGCAACTGACTTGCAGAGATCATTCTGATCCTCGGCAAACTTTCCTATACAAACTCAGTAAAAAAACTGGTAAGTGTTGTAAAGTGGTTATTTCTATTTGTTTATCACCTACAAAGCTCAGTGGAACAAGAGTTCGGAACAACAAAAATATTGTATTTGCGCTTAGTCCCAGTACTGGAGAATATCTAAAATATCACTTATTTTTAATGGAAGAATAAGAAAATATTGATGTTTCTTGTTATAAAAATTAATTGAATGCACACTATGAAAAAGCAAAATAGCACAATTGCTCATTGATGGATTAAAAAAAAATCCATTTACAAAATAAACTTGTCTCTTTGCTATATGTACTCATTGTAAATATTTGAAAATGATTTAATGTAAAAAAATTAAAGACTTTGCAAGCAATTGATCCTTATCTAGGCCAATTATGTATTGTGTTTTTCTTTATTTCATGCATTTGACTATTTCTCCACAGCTATGTGCTTTTCTCCTTTCTGCAAAATAATGGTTTATTATCTTCTTAGTGATTTAATTAAATTTGGTCTGGTATTACATGTAACTACTCTAAATGTCCATTCTGCTACCAAAATGAAAATACAGGCTTCTCCAGGCTTCATTTTGACTAGCCAAAAATTGATTTTCCCAATGTTATTTTGAGATAAACCGTATGAAGACAGTGCAAGTTATTCTAATGACCGTCTTAACTTCAATATTCAAGGTCTCCAACACTTCAAAAATGTGGTGTTAGTTGGCTCGCTACAAGATCGATATGTTCCTTATCATTCTGCTCGAATTGAGATGTGCAAAACTGCTTTAAAGGATAAACAATTGGGTAAGATTGACTAAAGGGCAGTTGTTACTGCTGTTGGGAATTTACAGATGATATTTAAACATGTGAAGAAGATTTCTATCCTCTTCATGCACTTCACATTTTTATTATTTTAAGACAAGTGAAAGCAGAAACAATTCACTATGTACAACATAGTCGATAATAATTTATATGTGTGCACTATATGAATATATAATTAGACATAGTAAATAAGGCCACAAAGGATTTTTAAATGTTTGTGTTAAGTTAAATATTTATACCTGATCTCTTTCTCTCTCTCTTTTATAGGACCAATATACGCTGAGATGATCCAAAATCTTCTTTCACCTGTTTTGGAAAATAAGGAATGTAATTTGGTCCGATATGATGTTATCCATGCATTACCCAACACAGCTAATTCATTAATAGGACGAGCAGCTCACATTGCTGTTCTTGATTCAGAAATCTTTTTAGAAAAATTCTTTCTGGTTGTGGGCCTTAAATACTTTCAGTAAGAATGTGTGCCATAAACTTTTACCTTTTTATTCAAAGAAACACATTTGATCCCAGAACATGGTCTCCGTCTGAAAAGACTGTTTGTACATTTTGGTATTAAAAACAATTTACATTGTTTTTGGAGTTAGTTAAAAGGTCCGAACATGTTTTTGCCTGTTGGTTTGTGCTGTGCAATACCAATTGTATATTTTTATTGGTCTTGTGTACTTATTTCAGTTCAGTTTTTTTGTATTTTTCAGAAATTTTATTTTGCCTTTTTAAGTGTCAGTTAATAGTTGAAATAACCAGGGTGCACTGTTTATATTTTTATTTTCTAATTTTTTTTAAGTAACATTCAATTACTAAGTTAGAGGTAAAACATTAATTTAATTCATGACTTCCAAAGAAAGCATTTTCATAGAATCTATTGGGAGCCTGGTGTACGTTACATTTGATAACGCGAACTTTGGCAACTGGAAACCCTGTAAAAAGCTGCTATATATTTATACATTTTTAACATCGCTCAACTTAGGAAATTTACAGAGATGTTATTCATTTCATGCAGTCTTTCTGCATGGACCAAAAATTCCCCTATTCATACATTCATAAGCTTGTATATTTTGTCACTCAAAGTTTAAACCAGTTCACAAATGTCTGCAATACATTTTTATAAGAAAACATTATCCTACAATGTTTAACCGTACCTGTGGAGCATTACTACTTTTTCTACTGATGAAGTGGAAAGACCTTTTTGATATGGAACTTTTAGAACTGAAGTAACTATTTTCAAATCTTCTAATATTCTGTATGTTGATTAGAACTTTTCACTGTCATGCCAGTCTGATAATGTTGATTTGAAATTATTTTTACTGCATGGTGATATAAACTCAACACAATTGCCCAGCATATACAAAGGTTTTAAGCCAATACTATTACATCTGAGAGAGTAGTGATGAATAACCTATATTTTAGCTTTATTTTATTGAACCACCTTTTGGCTTGATTTCTGAGATACGTGTTTGTCAATCTATTCATAAATGACATCCACTTAAAGTTATCCCTTGTTATAATTGTATTTGAAAACAATGAAAAATGTGCTACAGTGAGGGATCATTTTGTGGTGGTTGCTCTGACTGGAGCTGGAAACACTGCTTCTGATATCAGTGATTGTGATATATCAGTATAGCATTAGCTAAACATTGAAATGGATACAGTTCATTGATTTAACAAGATTTTTTTAATTGTGATTACTGGACATGTTTTACTCTAATTTCAGAGGGAAACCTTTCTGATTTATTTTAATTATCCTGATTAACAGTAGGATGCATAACATGGTTTATGTGTTACTGCTGTATATATGACAATGCCAAGGGAAAAGGACATGTGGTGCTGTCACATGTGCTTTTAACAAATTTATCGAATTTATATTGAAACACTACATCCTCGTAAATAGGGTATGTCATCTGTCTGTAGCCTTATTCAAAAACACCTACAATGCGTAAGCAACCATCATTGTACCAGCAGTAGTTAAATATTAAAAATATTGTATATAATTGTACTGTGCAAATTAAAATATCTTTCTTTTATATTTTACAATTCCAAATCTAACATTGCATTACTTTGAAAGCCATAATTTTCCCCCTGATTTTCCTGAAGGAGGAAGATAAGTGACTACACCATAAATGATGCCGCCTACGATGCATATCAAGATTTTCTGAAGTAATACAGCTTGTGATCACTTAAGTCTTCTGTGTAAACTATAATTGTGATATGGGCCCAAGTTCCCACAAAGGAAATCGGGCCCAGGGCAGGTGATATTTACTGGTAAGACTTGGACTTCTATCTTTAAAAAGTTTGAAAGGTTGACATCTTTACAATCACAAGAGACATAGAAGTTCTTTGGCTTGTGAAGGATGCCAAGAGATTGTCACAAATATATTCAGTGAGGAATTGCGGAGGAATTTCTTTAGCCAAAATATATTGAAGTGTGGAAATTATTCCCAACTGGAATAATTGAAGAAAATTGCACTGTTGCACTTGAAGGCAAGTTAGAAAACAAATGATAGATAGATGATGGAAGAATATGATATGCTGAGGGGAAAAAAGTTGGAAGAATGCTTGGAGTTTAAATTCAAGCACAAATCAGTTGGACTAATCCTTGTTTTACTTTTATTGTAAATGCTTGGTAAATGTTACCAGCTTCAGGCAATATAGGAAGGTTCTCTTTTGAATTAGAACATGGCTTGCTTGAATATTGATATTTTGTCTATCTTGGGATACTCCAAATTGCTTTAAAATCAATGAAGGGCTTTTGAAGTGTAATCATAGTTTTAATGTTGAAAATCATTTCAATCAATTTTCGCATAGCAATAAAAAATTCCATAGAACAGTGATAGGCCAAAACGCTGGAGTAACTCAGCGGGTCAGGCAACAACTCTGGAGAAAAGGTGGCATTTCAGGTCAGAATTCTTCTTCCAAAAGAAGGGTTCCAACCCAAAACAAGATCTATTTCTTTTCTCCAGAGATGATACCTGACCCGCTAAGTTACTCCAGCATTTTGTGTCTGTCTTCTGTATAAACCAGCACCTGCAGTGATGATTTGCTTTTGAAGGTTCCAAATTACCTTCCTCCTCTGACATTTTCTCAGTATTTGGCAGTACTCTTCGCTGAAGTCCAGCTATTCATTTGGATTTCCATTACAGAGCAGGCATGGTGCTCAGCACAATACGTAGCTCCAGTTCACATTGCAAACTGGATCCAGGAATTGGGGTGGCATCTTGAATAAATGCATGTTGGAGAATTTTTTTTTTACATTTTTAATACATTTTAAAAATCAGTCCTATGTGTAGCAATTTCCATGCAAGATACCTATTTGAATCTTGAGCAATGCCAGTCCAAGCCTGTATGTGCTTCTTTGCCTTGAAGATAAATAAAATTCCAACTGAATGTTACTTTGTAGGTATACTATTTTAAAATAAAAGCAAACCTTCATTGTCTTATTCTTGCTACAATTAAGTTGGATATTATCCATGGGTTATCAAGCAAAAAAAAAAGTTACCTCGGTGACCCGTCGGAAATCCTAAAGTATTCTTTGTCTGGCCATTCCTGTTTCTTCCATTTGCACTTTACAAACTATACTTATTGAACTGTAAAGTAACTTTAAATAAAACACAACACATTGGACTCAATAATGACAAACTTAGTGATGGTAGAACTATACTTCCTACTGGGGCTATTCTGCATATAAAAGAAAAGTGCAAAAAACATTGTGTTGGCTCTTGTAAGAATATACACATTGGAAGTAGTTTCCAATTTGCCCATTTGTTCACACTTTATGGGAAGATTCAAATTATGATTATCGCTGCTTGAGCCATTAAAACACTTGCTGTTCATTAGGCACTTTGTCAATCTAACACCAACTACAGATTAAATAAAAATAGAATTTATTAGAAACACTCAGTCCCATTCTGCATCCTAAGAAAAGAGAAACAGAGTTAATGTCTCAGGAAGAAAACCCTTCATCTGGAAAAGGGGGAAAACAAGTTGGTTTTAAGTGGGGGAGAGATGGATAGGATCAATGAAATGTACATTCCTAGCTGATCCATTCTTCTGCATCCTTTTCATGATGTCAACATGATACTCAGAATTGGATGTACATTACCTGCAGCAACTAAACTTATAGCTAAGCGTAATTGGCTGTATTTTATAAACCATATGACTGTTTATAAACCTAGGACCCAATGCACTTAAAGACAGGTGAGGTAGGGGGTTAGGAAGGGTAAGCCAAAGAAATCCAGTTGGGTAGGTATGCAGGTGATGGGCAGATGGAACCATTGTGACAACAAATCCAGATAATGGGTGAGGCAGAAGAGGAGATAAAGATGAACAACAGTAGAGAGAACCAGGGTGGGAGTGGGAAAAAATATATACAGTGGGATATAGATCAACTGCAAAAATGGCAGATTGAGTTTAATCCCAGCAGTTGTGAGGTGTCTCACTTTGGGCAATCGAATCTAAGAGGAAACTATACAATTAATTGCAAGACCCTTACCATCATTGATGTACAGAGGGATCTTGGGGTCGAAGTCCATAACTCGCTGAAATTGGCAATACAAGTATATAGAGTGGAAAATAAGGCATATGGTATGTTTGCCTTCATCAGTCGGGGCATTGATTATCGGAGTCAGGAAATTGATTATAAGAGTCAGGAGGTCATGTTGCAAATATATAAAACTTTGGTTAGGCCTCATTGGAGTATTATGTGCAGTTTTGGTCACCCCATTATAGGAAGGATGTAGAAGAGGTTTGTCAGAAAGCTGCCTTGATTAGCTACGAGAAATTGTACAAACTTTGATCCATCCATCACCTTCCCCGGACCATCTGTGGCTGAGGGGAGACCTAATAGAAGTACAGAAAATGATAGGCTTTGATAGACAGTCTTAGACACACTCCTTGGTATTTTTATCCACATAAACTTAGGCTGAAAATTAATAAGAACGAATAACTACATGCCATTTCCTATTCTTGTTTTACCATAATAAAGATTACATGGTAATACAAGTAATTCTTATAAATCATGTTCTCTGGTTTACCTTGATTAACGCCTCAGGTAAGTTGCACACAAATGATGAAATACAGCAAAACAAAGCAAATCTCCTTATTTTTTAATTATTTATGAATATTTTTACATAAATAGCCAACGAGATTTAAATATATCTGCTTCTTTGCCTTGAAGATTTTGACTTTTTGAATTCTGACAAAAACCAATAAATGCCCTTTGAAATGGTTTTGTTTTATCATCCTGGCAGAGGAAGTTCCAACCAAAGATCATAGAGCAATAGTAATCAAATTGATCCTGAAGTTATTCACAAAAATTGAGCCACTAATTTCCAGATCATAACAGTGACAATTATTTCTAGATTATAATCTAGCGTGCATTTTTCACTGCAATTCCATTCAAAAAGTTTGCACAATTAATTTAATTAATTGCACGGTCCAAACTTGGGAGAAGTTACTTCCTCGGAGATAACGCGGTAAGTGCACGGAGCTACGAATGCTGTTGCAAGCCGACTCGAATCAGGGCTGCAGACTAATGGGGCCACGCATTAATGTGCCTTATTATAATAACATTCATGTGCGGTGCTGGCATTTCTAACGTGGCGCTGTGTACTCTGCACTTGCAGGCATAGATACTATTGGCGAAGCCTGTTCTGAAGATGATCTTTGTTTTCCAACCAAAGTCTTATTCATACCTTCGATTTTCACAAATGTCACAGTCTCTCCTGTAACAGACTTTTGCTTCAACATTGATTCAGTGTGGACACTACATCACATGTCTATTACTCCACATTCAGGCACCTGCAGAATCATGTCTCCCATCTACACTAATCTGATTTAGCATCACTTGGTTGAAAGTGATGCTAAATGTTAGCATTTCAAATATTCAACTAAATATTCATTAAATGTGAGAGTACCTGCCTCCACCACCACCACCTCAGGCAGTATGTTACATCCAATTTATGGGTGAAGAAAATCTTCCTCAGCTTTCTTCTAAAACTCCATCATGGATGGATCTGCTGAGGGAACAATTTCTCACACTTCCCTATCTGTGTCCCTCAGAATCCAGTATACTTCAATCAGACTTTCTCAGCCTTCCCCACTCCAAGAAAAACAGACCCAGCCTATCCAATACACTCCATCCCAGGCAATATCCTTTAGTTTAGAGATACAGTGTGGAAACATACCCTTTGGCCGACCAGCGATCCGCACAGATGATCCTACACACACTAGGGATAATTTTACAATTATACCAAGCCAATTAACCTACAAACCTGTACGTCTTTTAAGTGTGGGTGGAAATTGGAGATCCCGGAAAACAACCCAAGCAGGTCACAGGGAAAACGTACAAACTCCGCACAGACAGCACCCATAGTTACGATCAAACAGGGTTTCTGGCGCTGTAAGGCAGCAACTTGCCGCCCAAATCCTAGTGAACCTCCTCTCCACCCTCTCTAATGTAATCACATCCTTCCTATAGTGTGGTAACCAGAACAACATGCAGTCCTGCAGTGAAGTAACCAAAGCTTTATTATAAATGCTCCCATGTTTTCCCACTAATGAAGGCAAGTATCCCAGATGCCTTCATCGCCACTTAACTATCTGTGGTTCCACCATCATTACTTGGCCACATATATAAAGTTCCTTTTTATAACCCATCCCCTCACACTGTCATCATCCAACCCACAACCCACCCGCCCCGCCAATTCTCCAGCCTCACATCTACACAAGGAATAGTAAACTTTAATCAATCAGCCCATCATCGAGCACATCTTTGGCATGTGGGAGGTAACCAGAGCACCCATGGAGAATCTACACGTTCATGGAGTATGTAAACTGCACCTACTGTGATCCCTTGAGCTGTAAGACAACTGTGCGATCTGTGCACCCCCAAGTGAACATTTCCTGCCTCCTGTGGCAGAGAATGCAGATCCCATTTAGGACTCAAATCTCCAGCCATCTCCGAACCTACAGAACTAGAAATTGAAACTCGTAACAGAGCCACTTCAGAGCGGTAATTCTTTTTTTTTTCATTTTGCTTCCATCCTTGTACTCACTGGAATTTAAAAGATTGGGGGGGGATCTTATAGAAAATTACAAAATTCTTAAGTGGTTGGACAACCTAGATGCAGGAAGATTGTTGGGGGAGTCGAGAACAAGGGGTCACAGTCTAAGGATAAGGGGAAATTCCTGTAGGACCGAGATGAGGAAAACATTCTTTACACAGAGAGTGGCGAGTCTCTGGAATTCTCTGCCACAGAAGGTCGTTGTGGCCAGTTCATTGGCTATATTCAAGAGGGAGTTGGATGTGGTTCTTGTGGCTAAAGGGATCAGGGGGTATGGAGAGAAGGCACGTACGCGATACTGAGTTGGATGATCAGCCATGATCATATTGAATGGCGGTGCAGGCTCGAAGGGCCGAATGGCCTCCTCCTGCACCTATTTTTCTATGCTCCTTTGAGGATCAGAGTTCCAAAGACTCCTGACTCAAAGAAAAAGTTACCTCCTCTGTCTTAAATGAATGACACATTATTTCTAAGCAAGAAAATCATGTACAAGTTACCCAGTCATTCAATTTCTCAACATTTCCCATCAAATGGAAAATTCCACATTTTCCGACATCATAGTCTATTTTCCCAATCTTTCTCCACTAATTTAACCTCTCAATATTACTATTGGCCCACACTCTCTTTGCAACTTACCTTTGATTTTCTGTATCTGTGTGATGAACAGATTTAGCAAGCATACTTCCAGTCCCTTCAGACATGTTTTCTTGTTTTTCCCCATCTTCCACACTTTTTGAATGTTTGGCCCACACTCACTGGAGTTTAGAAAAAGGTAGAAGCAATTTGATTGACCAGATGCCGAAAAGAATTTATGATGCAGTGAATGCAGTGTCTTTCAATATCACATAAGGACAGTTTGAGGTTTTTTTTTTCCAAAGCCAGTCTGTTTTGGTACTTCATAAGTTCATGTCATAGGAGGCCATTCAGCCCATCGAGTCTACTCCACCATTCAATCATGTCTGATCTATCTTTCCCTCTCAACCCCATCCTCCTGCCTTCTCCCCATAACCCTTGATACTCTTACCAATGAAGTATCTATCAATCTCCACCTTAAATATACCCAATGCCTCCGCAGCGGTCCGTGGCAATGACTTGGTTTTAGTTACAATCATTGCTGAAAATCCACATTCACAAAGGTAGATAGAATGGAACAGTTGTAAGGCTGATGAGGTACACAAGAGTGAGGTGTAGCAGATCATGAGGGCCATGGCTCACATTCTTTTTACCCCAGGGTAGAGGATTCTAAAACTAGTGAGAATGGGCTTAAAGTGAGGTGGGAGATATTTAAGTTGGAACAGAGGGGCAACCTTTTCGCTCTGTGTTTGGAATGAGCTGCCCAAGGAAGATATCGAAGCAGATAAAATTGTAACTTTAAAATACATTTGGACAGATATATGGATTGGAACGAACAGGTTTAAAAGGCTTTGTGCCAAATGTAGGCAAACGGGACTTGCCTCGTATGCCGATTTGGTTGGCATGGACAATGAGTGCTTGTTCCAGTGCTGTATGAATTATTGACTCTAAGGTCTTAACTACGATTTCACCATGTTCTTGATATTTCAAATGTTCTATCATCTAAGAAAAAACTGGTCATGCTAAAAACATGACTTCATTCATGTTATGCAGAAGGTGGCGTCCTGCTGCTGCAGCAACATTTTGAAAGCAGCAGAACCGTGCGCACAGAAGTGCAACCATAGAGTTGCCGCATTAAAGCGCCACAGACCCGGGTTCGATCCTGACTACGGTGCTATCGATATGTAGTTTGTACGTTCTCCCTGTGACCGCGTGGGTTTTCTCTGGGTTCTCCAGTTTCCTCCCACTCTCCAAAGACCGACAGGTTTGTAGGTTAATTGGTTTCTGTAAAAAAAACATAAATCATCCCTAGTGTGTTGCATAGTGCTAGTGCGCGGGGTGATTGCTGGTCAGAGCGGACACAGTGGGCCTTTTCCATGCCGTGTCTCTAAAGTCTAAACTCTAACCAGTCAAGTTCAAATATAACTGCATTGAATTTCTTCAGTTAAAAGAAACAGCACAAATTAGCACTGTCACTGACATGGTGCTAATCTATTTAAATTAAGTAGCACTATTGCTACCTAATTTAAATTAAGCATCTCCCAACAGCAACAGAGTTCCCGGAGGCTGGGGAATCCCTGACAGCAGGGAAAATACGACTTCGCAGAGGATTGTACTTCGTACACTACCATCAACCACTGGGAGGCTTTCATTGTGCCCAGTAACGTGGTCGACAGGGCAGAGTACAAATAAGATTGAAGCACAGAGGATTACACCAGCCTCCCCCTTTTTCCAACTATCTTCTTCCGTCCCCAACCCCCATCAGTCTGAAGAAGCACCTCCAACCGAAACGTCAGCTCTCAATGTTCTCCAGAGATGCTGCGTTACGCCAGCAGATTGTGTCCCTGACCCTTAATCTAAATGCCTCGACAACAACTTCTTTACCATTCTATCTACTTGTGATGTCATTTTCTCTGTTTTTCTTAAACATTACCATACCACCTGCCTCAACTACTTCCTCTGGCAGCTAATTCCACACACTCACCTCATCTGTGTGAAAATAAAAGACCCCTCTGGTTCCTATTAAATCTTTCACCCTCACCTTAAACCAATGTCCTCTTGTAATCGAAAAGATACAGAATCAGAGAAAGAGTTGAAAAGAAAAGGGATAAATGTGGTAATTCTGGCGCTCCACCTCTGCCTACTTTCTTTAAATATACTTCACTCAAACTCTGGGAAGTGCGGCCGCTTTAAAATAAGTGGTGAGGCAGCTGGTGATGGCCCCTCACCCGTTGTTTGCCAAAAGCGAAGTTGTTAGCAGAGGATGGTTTCGATCCATCGACCTCTGGGTTATGGGCCCAGCACGCTTCCGCTGCGCCACTCTGCTGATGACAATGGGTGGCTCTTTCTACACAAACACATTGCTGTTCTTGATTCAGAAATCATTTTAGAAACATTATTTCTGGTTCTGGGCCTTAAATACTTTCAGTAAGAATGGGTGCCATAATCTTTTACCTTTTTATTCAAAGAAACACATTTGATCCCAGAACATTGTCTCCGTCTGAAAAGACTTTGTACATTTTGGTATTATTGTTTTTGGAGTAAGTTATAAGGTCTGCCTTTTAAATCTGCGCAGGTCCGCAGAAACAGCAGGTACAGTAAACTCAGTACCTGGAAACAAAGGGGAAGCCTCCATTGTGTCCGGAAACATGGCCGGCGGGCAGGACTTCAGGTCAGACTGAAGCGCAGGGGACTTCGACCCCCTCTCCCTACTATCCTACTGGCCAATGTACAGTCCCTTGAAAATAAAGTGGAGGACTTAAGGGCAAGACTGCTTTCTCAAAGGGAGCTGAGGGAATGCTCTGTGTTCTGTTTCACAGAGACATGACTCACCCCCAGCTCCCCAGACTCAGCGGTCCAGCCTGAAGGGTTCTCCATCCACTGCATGGACCGTACACTGGCATCTGGGAAAGGGAGAGGAGGGGGCGTCTGCCTCATGGTCAACTCTGCGTGGTGCTCAAACGTGGCAGTCCTGTCCAACTCCTGCTCTCCACACCTCGAACATCTGGTGGTGAAGTGCCGTTCCTTCTATCTTCCGAGGGAATTCACCTCCATCATCCTGATCGCAGTCTACATCCCACCCCAGGCAGACATCCGTCTGGCACTGGAGGAGCTGCACGCCATGGTCAACAAACACCAGACGTCTTACCCAGAGGCATTTACCACCATTGCTGGGGACTTCAATAAGGCAAACCTAAAGAAATCACTCCCCCACTTCCACCAACATGTCTCCTGCTGCACCAGAGGACCAAACACCCTCGACCACTGCTACACCACCATCATGGATGCCTACCGCTCTATCCCTCACCCTCACTTCGGTAAATCCGACCATAGCGAATGGTATGTTAGCTTTCATAGCAAATGGATTTGAGCTTAGGAGCAGGGAGGCTCTACTTCAGTTGTACAGGGTCTTGGTGAGACCACACCTGGTGTATTGCGTACAGTTTTGGTCTCCAAATCTGAGGAAGGACATTATTGCCATAGAGGGAGTGCAGAGAAGATTCACCAGACTGATTCCTGGGATGTCAGGACTGTCTTATGAAGAAAGACTGGATAGACTCGGTTTATACTCTCTAGAATTTAGGAGATTGAGAGGGGATCTTATAGAAACTTACAAAATTCTTAAGGGGTTGGACAGACTAGATGAAGGAAGATTGTTCCCGATGTTGGGGAAGTCTAGGACAAGGGGTCACAGCTTAAGGATAAGAGGGAAATCCTTTAAGACCGAGATGAGAAAGACAGAGGGGATCAGAGGGTATGGAGAGAAGGCAGGTACGGGATACTGAGTTGGATGATCAGCCATGATCATATTGAATGGCGGTGCAGGCTCGAAGGGCCGAATGGCCTACTCCTGCACCTAATTTCTAAATTTCTATACCGCGGTGCTGCTTCAATTAAAGAGCGCACCTGCAGAGGTGAGGACAGTACAGAGCTGGTCGGGGGGGGTGGGGGGGGGAGGTGCAGAGGAACAACTACAGGACTGTTTGGAGTCTGTAGACTGGGCAATATTCAAGGACTCGGCAATGGACTTGAATGAATACGCCACAGTCGTTACAGCCTTCATTAAGAAATGTGTGGAGGACTGCATCCCTACAAAAACCTTCTGAGTGTTTCCCAATCAGAAACCTTGGATCAACTTTGAGATCGCACTTTTCTGAAGACCAGATATTACGCATTCATGTCTGATGATGCAGTGGTCTATAAGAAGTCCAGATACGACATTGGTAAGGCCATCATAAAGGCCACAAGGGACTTCTGCTCCAAGCTGGAGGATGAGACAGATGCTCGGCAGCTGTGGCGGGGCCTGAATGCAATCACCTCCTACAAGGCGAAATCAGGAGGCAGCTCGACTGATGGTATACCTGGTCGTGTTCTAAAAACCTGTGCGGACCAACTGGCTGGAGTTTTTACGTACGTTTTCAACCTGTCACCTCTGAGGTCTGAGGTTCCCACCTGCTTCAAAAGGGCATTAATAATACCAGTGCCCAAGAAGAGCAAGGTGACATGCCTCAATGACTATCGACCTGTGGCACTAACGCCTGTGGTGATGAAGTGCTTTGAGAAGTTGATCATGGTGCAAATCAACTCCTACCTTGCCGAAAACCTGGACCCACTGTAGTTCGCTTACCGCCACAACAGATCAAGGGTGGATGCAATCTCGCTGGCCTTCCACTCCCCTCTGGACCACTTGGACAACAACAACCTTTTGAAGCAGGTGGGAACCTCAGACCTCAGAGGTGACAGGTTGAAAACGTACGTAAAAACTCCAGCCAGTTGCCAACATACCATTCGCTTTCTTCACTGCCTGCTGCACCTGCATTCCTACTTTCAGTGACTGGTGTACCATGACACCCAGGTCTCGTTGCATCTCCCCTTTTCCTAATCGGCCACCATTCAGATAATAGTCTACTTTCCTGTTTTTGCCACCAAAGTGGATAACCTCACATTTATCCACATTATACTGCATCTGCTATGCATTTGCCCACTCACCCAGCATATCCAAGTGCACCTTGTACCTTGAAGATTACAGAGAGTCAGTTTGTCAAGCAGCACTCTCTCTAACTTTTATAGGTGCACAATAGAGAGCTTGCTGACCGGTTGCATCATGGCTTGGTTCGGCAACTTGAGCGCCCTGGAGAGGAAAAGACTACAAAATGTAGTAAGCACTGCCCAGTCCATCATCGGCTCTGACCTTCCTTCCAGCAAGAGGATTTACCGCAGTCACTGCCTCAAAAAGGCTGGTGGTATCATCAAAGACCCACACCATCCTGGCCACATTGGTTTCCACAATGAATTAAATTAATTGCACAGTCCAAACTTGGGAGAAATTACTTCCTCGGAGATAAAGCGGTAAGTGCACGGAGCTACGAACGCTCTTCCTATGGTGCAAGCTGACTCGAATCGCGTAATCAGGGCTGCAGACTAATGGGGCCCCGCATTAATGTGCCTTAATATAATAACATTCATGTGCAGTGCTGGCATTTCTAACCTGGCGCTGTGTACTCTGCACTTGTGCCCTAATTTTGCCCACTAATCTCCTATGTGGGACTTTATCAAATGCTTCCTGAAAGTTCAGGTACACTACATCTACTGGCTCTCCCTTGTTCATTTTCCTAGTTACATCTTCAAAACATTCCAGAAGATTAGTCAAGCATGATTTCCCCTTCGCAAAGCCATGCTGTTCCTGTTCTGTTATCCAAATGTTTGGCTATCTCATCTTTTATAATTGACTCCAGCATGTTCCCCACCACCGATGGCTAACTGGTCCTTAATTCCCTATTTTCCCTCTCCCGCCTGTCTTTAAGACATTAGCTATCCTCCAATCCACAGGAACTGATGCTGAGTCCATAGAACATTGCAAAATTATCACCAATGCATCCACGATTTCTAGAGCCACTTCCTTAAGTACCCTGGGAAGCATACCATCAGGCCCTGTGGATTTATCAGCCTTCAGTCCCATCAGTCTATCCAACCCCATTTCCTGCCTAATGTGGATTTCCTTCAGTTCCTCTGTAACCCCAGATCCTCTGGCCACTACTATATCAGGAAGATTATTTGTGTCCTCCTTAGTGAAGACAGATCCAAAGTACCTGTTCAACTCATCTGCCATTTTCTTGTTCCCATAATAAATTCACCTTTTTTCAGTCTTCATGGGTCCAACTTTGGTCTTAACTAATGTTTTCCTCTTCACATACCTAAAGAAGCTTTTACTATCCTGCTTTATATTCTTGGCTAGCTTACCTTCGTACCTCATCTTTTCTCCCCGTTTGTCTTTTTGGTTATCTTCTGTTGTTCTTTAAACATTACCCAATCCTCTTGCTTCCCGCTCATATTAGCTACGTTGTACTTCTTCGCTTTAATTTTTATACCCAATGCCGCTACAGCGGTCCGTGGCAATGACTTGGTTTTAGTTACAATCATTGCTGAAAATCCACATTCACAAAGGTAGATAGAATGGAACAGTTGTAAGGCTGATGGGGTACACAAGAATGAGGTGTAGCAGATCATGAGGGCCATGGCTCACATACTTTTTCCCAGGGAAGAGGATTCTAAAACTAGTGAGAATGGGCTTAAAGTGAGATGGGAGATATTTAAGTTGGAACTGAGGGGCAACCTTTTCACTCTGTGTTTGGAATGAGCTGCCAAAGGAAGATATAGAAACAGATAAAATTTAACTTGAAAATACATTTGGACAGATAAATGGATTGGAACGAACAGGTTCAGAAGGCTTTGTGCCAAATGTAGGCAAACGAGACTTGCCTCGTATACCGATTTGGTTGGCATGGACAATGAGTGCTTGTTCCAGTGCTGTATGAATTATTGACTCTAAGGTCTTAACTACAATTTCACCATGTTCTTGATATTTGAAATTTTCTATCATCTAAGAAAAAACTGAGGTCATGCTAAAAACATGACTTTGTTCATGTTATGTAAAAGGTGGCATCCTACTGCTGTAGCAACATTTTGAAAGCAGCAGAACTGGGCGGCACAGAGGTGCAACCGCAGTGTTGCAGCCTTAGAGCGCCACAGACCTGGGTTCGATCCTGACTACAGGTGCTATCTATATGGAGTTTGTACATTCTCCCTGTGACCGCATGGGTTTTCTCTGGGTTCTCCAGTTTCCTCCCACTCTCCAAAGACCTACAGGTTTGTAGGTTAATTGGCTTCTGTAAAAAAAATGTAAATCATCCCTAGTGTGTTGGACAGAGCTAGCTTCTTTCAGCTTCGGATGATAGCTAAAATAAAATAATTCCTCCAGTTTGATGACCTCGAAAAGATCATCCATACATTTACCTCCTGCCGCCTAGATTACTGCAAGTCCCTTTACACTGGCATCAACCAATCTTCCCTGTCCCGCCTGCAACTGGTCCAAAACGCCGCAGTGAGACTCCTGACGGCCACCGAAAAAGAGACCAAATCACCCCGATCCTGGCCTCTGTCCACTGGCTCCCTGTGTGGTTCCGAATACATTTCAAGACCCTCCTCTTTGTCTACAAATACCTCAATGGGCTTGCACCCACCTACATTAAAAGTCTTGTCACCCACTACACCACCTCCAGGACCCTCGGATCGGCCGACTTGGGGTTGCTGAATGTCCCGCAGTCTATGCATAAGCTCAGGGGCGACCGCACCTTTGCAGTTGCAGCTCCTAGACTATGGAACAGCATCCCCCTCTCCATCAGAACTGCCTGCTCTATCGACTCCTTGAAGTCTAGACTAAAAACTTATCTGTTCTCCCAAGCCTTTCCTGACGTCCTATGTGCGAGGGCTATTTGTATACATGTATGTAGCTTGCTTGTGTATACATTCTTATAATAAATGTAAAGCACTTTGGTCAACGAGAGTTGTTTTTTAAAATGTGCTATATAAATAAATGTGACTTGACTTGACTAGTGTGTAGGGTGATTGCTGGTCAGAGCGGACTCAGTGGGCCTTTTCCATGCCGTGTCTCTAAAGTCTAACCTCCAATCAGTCAAGTTCAAATATAACTGCATTGAATTTCTTCAGTTAAAAGAAACAGCACAAATTAGCACTATCACTGACATGGTGATAATCTATGTAAATTAAGTAGCACTATTGCTACTTAATTTAAATTAAGCAGCACTATTGCTACTTAATTTAAATTAAGCATCTCCCAACAGCAACAGAGTTCCCGGAGGCTGGGGAATCTCTGACAGCAGGGAAAACACAGCTTCGCAGAGGATTGCACTTAGTACAGTACCGTCAACCACCAGGGAGGCTTTCATTGTGCCCAGTAACGTGGTCGACAGGGCAGAGTACAAATAAGATCGAAGCACAGAGGATTACACCAGCCTCCCCCTTTTTCCAACTATCTTCTTCCGTCCCCAACCCCCATCAGTCTGAAGAAGCGCCTCCACCCGAAACGTCAGCTCTCAATGTTCTCCAGAGATGCTGCGTTACTCCAGCAGATTGTGTCCCTTCCTGACCCTTAATCTAAATGGGGGTTACACAAAAAGCTGGAGAAAGTCAGCGGGTGCAGCAGCATCCAAGGAGATAGGCGACGTTTCGGGTCAAGACCCTCGACAACAACTTCTTTACCATTCTATCTACTTGTGATGTCATTTTCTCTGTTGCAAAATTAGTGTCGGGCAAGGTACAGAGACACAGTGGGCAGAGGTAAAACGGGGAGAGAGGACAAGAATTGACAAGGAAATGCAATTAGGAGGAGAACGCATAGGGGGAGAGAGAAAGTGAGAGATCTATTAAAAAGTCATAAAATCATGCAGTGTGGAAACGGGCCCTTTGGCATAACTTGCCTACATCGACCAACACGCCCACCTAGTCCCACCTGCATGCATTTGGCCCATATCCCACTAAACCTGTCCTATCCATGTACCTGTCCAATGTTTCTTAAACATTAAACACCACCTGCCTCAACTACTTCCTCTGGCAGCTCGTTCCACACACTCACCTAATCTGTGTGAAAAAATAAATCCCCTCTGGTTCCTATTAAACCCTTCACCCTCACCTTAAACCAATGTCCTCCTGTAATCGAAAAGATACAGAATCAGAGATAGAGTGGAAAAGAAAAGGGATAAATGTGGTAATTCTGGTGCTCCACCTCTGCCTACTTTCTTTAAATATACTTCACTCAAACCCTGGGATTTGCGGTTGCTTTAAAATAAGTGGTGAGCAAAGACACTAGAGGAGCTCCTCTGGTATCTTTGGTGGTGAGGCAGCTGGCGATGGCCCCTCTCACCTGTTGCTTGTCAAAAACATCGCCGTTAGCAGAGGATGGTTTCGATCCATCGACCTCTGGGTTATGGGCCCAGCACGCTTCCGCTGCGCCACTCTGCTGATGACGATGGGAGGCTCTTTCTGCACAAACACATGATTCGCGCCGAGAACCAGCCGCCGAAGACGCGCTGCAGTTTGGCGTCACGTGCCCCGCCCGCAGCGTCAGCGTCAACTGTAACTCCGCCCCGCGTGACGTGTGGAGCCGCCATGTCCGGGCGTCGCGGGTTGTGGGCCGTCGGGGGGAGACGGGGTGAGACAGAGGGCAAGAGCATGGGGGGGCGGGGGGTATTAGGGGTCCTGTCGTTGGAGGAGATGGTAGGGCAGGCCGGGGCCGCTGTTGTTGTTGCCCTGTATGGGGAGGGGGAGGGGAGGGGAGGGGGAGGGGAGGGGGAGGGGGGGGTAGTGTTGCCCTGTGTGGGGATGGTGGGATGTTGCCCCCTGTGTGTGTAGGGATGTTGCCCCCTGTGTGTGTAGGGATGTTGCCCCCTGTGTGTGTAGGGATGTTGCCCCCTGTGTGTGTAGGGATGTTGCCCCCTGTGTGTCATAGAGTCAGTGATGCAGCAGAGAACAGGCCCTTCCACCCAACATGTCCACACCGACCAACATGTCCACGCCGACCAACATGTCCACGCCGACCAACATGTCCACGCCGACCAACATGTCCACGCCGACCAACATGTCCACACCGACCAACATGTCCCACACCGACCAACATGTCCCACACCGACCAACATGTCCCAGCTACTGTACTGCCCTACTTTGACAAAAGGAAGCAACTGACAGAAAGGCGTTTGCTTGTAAATGAGGAAAACGTGTTTTTCTTTCAGCTCTCTGTGTTGGAATTTCTTACTTTCAGCTCTCTGCGATGGAATCTGGTATACATATTTTCAAATTGTACTCAGACTTGTACTTGTTTTGTTCACCATTATATCTCAAATATCCTAAAACAAGCAATAATTGTCAGTTGCTTCCTTTTGTCAAATTAGGGCAGTACACTCGTCCCACTTGCCTGCGCTTCGTCCATATCCCTCCAAACCTGTCCTATCCATGTACCTTTCTAACTGTGTCTTAAATGTCGGGATAGTCCCAGCCTCAACCACCCCCTCTGGCAGCTTGTTCCATACACCCACCACCTTTGTGTGAAAAAGTTACCCCTCAGATTCCACTTAAATTTTTTCCCCTTCACCTATGTCCTCTGGACCTCATTTCCCCTAGTCTGGGCCAGAGATCCTGTGCTGATCTATTCCTCTCATGATTTTATACACTTCCATAAGATCGCCCCTCATCCTCCTGCGCTCTAAGGTATAGAGACGAGGCGTACTCAACCTCTGCCTATAGTTTTGACCCTCTAGTCCTGGCAACATCCTCCTAAAGGTGTGTGGAGGAAGGGGGGGGGGGGGGGTGCAGTTGCCCTGTGTGTGTGTATGAGGGGGGGGGGTATTGCCCTGTGTGGGGTAGGAGGGGGTTGTTGGTAGTGAATTAGTCGGGGGTGTGAGCCTCTCGGGTGGCAGGTTCCCGAGTCTAGTCAAGAGTGGCTGTTCACTGCAGGTCCAGACAGTGGGCTTTGAGTCAATTACTTGCCCCTCTTCTATACCTGGTGTGTACTGGCTCAGTGGGCTATTTTCAATTTCAGTGGGCACCATAATTTCGGGCTTTCCTTCCACTGCAGACAAATTACTTGACATTTGTGTTAGAATCTCATGAACTATCCATTAGGTTTGCAAATGATGAATAACTAATGTTCAGGGGGAGGGAGAACCTGCAATCTACACATAGCGAGCTCCAGGTCCAGGATTAAACTTGGGCCACTGGAGCTGTGAGAGCAGCTCTGTTAGCTGTGAAACTGTGTCACTCTTTGGTTGTCAAATTTGCTAATGCCTCAACATGTTGGCTGTGTGGAGTTTGCATATTCTTCCAATGAATCTATGCATTTCCCCTCGGTGCTCCGGCATCCTCCGACAACCCAAGACAGGCAGGTTCGTAGATTAATTGGACCCTAGTGTATAGATTAATGGTGGAATCTGATGGGAGTGTGGAGAGGTGAAAATGGGATTCATGTAAATGGGAAGTTTATGGTCAGCTTGATCTTGATGCGTTAAAGGGCCTGTTTCCTTGCTGTATCTTTGACCTAGTTTCTCCATCTGCAACTAGATCTACATCTAAAGTCCATTCCCCCGTCTCACAGTCTGAAAAAGGACTCGAAACGTCACCTATTCTTTTTCTCCAGAGATGCTGCCTGACCTGCTGTTATTCCACCCTTTTGTGTCTACCTTCACAATAATACCTTGTTCTTCTTTGTTGGAGGTGTTCTTCCATATGCAGGTTCTGCACTCTGGAACTCCTGGAGATCATTCAGCTCCAAAACTGTGGGCCAAGAGGGACTCAAAAAGGAGCCATTAAAAAAGCCTGAAACACCCGTTGGCCGCTTTGATCGTCCACAACATGACCCTCTGGGAGGAGATCACCTGGAAAGTGAGTCTTCCTTTCCTAGCACTGATCCGTCTTTAATGCCCTGGTTCCTTAATGAAATGTGTAATCTTACCTATAGCTAACTTAATGACAATGAATTGTTTCAGAATTTCCTTTAAAGTCCCCAAATATATTTTGGTTTGTATGAACAGCAAGTAGAAGTGCTACCCTAATGCAACTGTGTGGATGAAAGCAGCAAGACAGAGCAGCTGCCATGCTTCACAAACCCTCACCCCCACCTCCGGAACATAAAACAATACCACAGGAACAGGCCCATTTCAATGTCTGTGCCAAACACGATGCCAAGTTAAACAGCCCTGGCTCTTCGCCTCATTCACTGTCAAAACAAAACTTGGACTACAGACAGCAACTTATAGTAGAAAACAAACACAAAGTGCTTGTGTAAATCAGCGGGTCAGACAGCATCTCTGGACGACATGGAAAAGTGATGTTTCAGATATAAGCCCTTCTGCAGGATGGTGCAGCGGTGATGTTGTGTCTTACAGCGCCAGAGACCAGGGTTCAATCCTGACTACGCGTGCTGTCTGTACAGGGACTGTATGTTCTCCCTGTGACCAGTTTGGTTTTCCCCGGGTGCCCCGGTTTCCTCCCACACTCCAGACGTAAAGGTTTGC
Organism: Raja brachyura; assembly: GCA_963514005.1. The sequence continues at coordinate 107,284,774 of OY740785.1, forward strand.
AGATTAATTGGCTTGGTATAATGGTAAATTATCCCTAATATGTGTGGGTTAGCATAAGTGTGCAGAGATCGCTGGTTGGCACGGACTTGGTGGGCCGAAGGGCCTGTTTCCAACTGAAGTTTTCAGACTGCTCTGTCGTTCCTTGTTTCTCCAATTTACAGTAGGCAAGGCGTCACAAGGCACGGACCTTCTTGGTTAGATTCCCACCCCCCATTTCTAAGGAAGGAACATTGCCTTGAGATGTTGGCTGATTTTTCTTTGCACATAGATGCTGATTGACTGGTTGAATTCTTCTAGCATTTCTATTTTTGCTCTAAATCCAGCAGAATTTGTAACTGTTAAAAAATTGAGTACAAATGTAAGTAAATTGACATGATTTATTTGCCATTATGGAGATGTGTCTGTAGGGTAGACCGCACCTGGGAGTTGGATAGATGGTGATGATGGAAGTTTTTTTTTCCCCCATTAGATGGTCACGGTCCTTTTTCCAAGGATAGGCAAGTTTAATGGTCTCAACCCGAAACTTCACCCGTTCCTTCTCTCCAGAGCAGAGATGCTGCCTGTCCCACTGAGTTACTCCAGCATTTTGCGTCTATCTTCGGTTTAAACCAGCATCTGTAGTTCCTTCCTTCATAAAACGAAAGGTCTTTGGTTAAGATGAGAGGGGAAAGATCTAAGGTGCATGTTTTTTTAGTGGGTATATGAAAAGAGCTGCCAGAGGACATGGTAGAGGAGGGTACATTTACAACATACAATGTCACGGGAGGTTAAAGATCAGAGCAGATGGAATTGGGTTATTTGCTGACATAGTTTGAAGATTGGTTCAGGGGCAAATAATCACTTTTGGGGTGAAAAGCTGTGACAGATAGGGTGCAGCATTGATCAGTAACGGGGTCCCACTTGTTCATGGTCGATATTAATGATTTGGATGAGGGTAGAAAGTGTAATATATCCAAAGAATCTGAAGAAAGATCCTGACCCAAAACGTCACCTAGATGCAATCACAAAGACGGCTCGTCAGCATCTCTGCTTTCTTAGAAGTTTAAACAGATGCAGTATGTATCTGAAGACTCAAACCTTTACGGATGTCGTCTAGAAAGTATCCTAACGGACTGCATTGTGGCCTGATATGGCTATTCCACGAGAGGCTCCAGAGAGTGGTGGACTCGGTCTGGTCTACCATGGGCATAACCCTCCCCTCCATTGAACACATCTACAAGGCATTGCCTCAAGAAGGTGGCATCTATCATCAGGGATCCCCACCTTCTGGAGCATTTGCTCTTCTTACTGCTACCGTGCAGGAGCCTTAAGTCACACAACACAAGAACAGCTACTTTCTTGAACCATCCTACTCAACTCTAACCCTATCTTGACAATAGAACGTTGCAGCCTGCCGAACGATCCAGGCCGCCGCCGCCGCTGGAGCACCGCAGCTCTAAGCAGACCGCCGCTGGAGCACCGCAGCTCTGCGGGCCGCTGCCGCTGGAGCACTGCAACTCCGAACCAGGTCGCCGCCACTGGAGCGCCGCAGCTCTAAGCGGACCGCTGCCGCTGGAGCACCACAGCTCTGCGGGCTGCCGCCGGAGCACCGCAGCTCCGAACCAGGCCGCCGCCGCTGGAGCACCGCAGCTCTAAGCGGACCGCCGCTGGAGCACCGCAGCTCCAAACCAGGCCGCCGCCGCTGGACACCGCAGCTCTGCGGGCCGCCGCTGGAGCACCGCAGCTCTAAGGGGGCTGCCGCTACAGCACCGCAGCTCCGAACCAGGCCGCCGCCACAGCTCTGTCATGAGGCCTCAGCACAGACGGTGACGGGGGACACGCATCCCCCCGAAGGGAGAGACTAAGACTCTGTTTCTCCACACCCCCCCCCCCCACCACACACATACACAACCTAATAAAACAAATTTCTACCGAACAATCACAAAAATACACCCAAAAAAAAGAAAAAAGCAGACGGACTGCAGGTGAGCCGCAGCTGCCAGCCACTTCCGGATTCTTGATGACAGAGCAGAATTAGACTGTTCTAAACCACATGTTCTGACCTGTCATATCTCTTGTTTCCACAGCCATTCTCCGGGGGACAGTTTGTTGCACAATAGGAAATTAAACATCTGATATTCTGTTTTCTAGGATTTCCTGAGAACATCAATCCAGTCACAAAGGAAAAGGATGGGCCAAGAGGCCCAGAACCTACTCGTTATGGAGACTGGGAGCGAAGGGGACGCTGTATTGACTTCTAGTGTTTCTGTTGTGCATAAGTGAGATGTTTGTTGCTTGAATATTTTGTGGTTAATATGGACAAATCCAGCTCTGACTTGATAATGCTGCTTTGTTCATGTTGATCGGTAGAGCTCTGTAATTTGGAATAGATGATACACTGTTTCATGGGATCACTCAGTTCGCTGAAAGGTAGAACAGTGCTTCACAGTTTCTTTGAAGCAAATTACCTATATAATTAAAAAATCATTGTATTCATAATTCAGAGATTTGATCCTGATTTCCAGATGAGTTGTTGATCTTGCATGCACTTCATATATGTGTGCTAGTGACATTTTAGTACAAAGGCAGCTGAGTGTGTTGCATTTCAGGCAGCTGCTGCTAGCCACACCTACTGTGATTCAGTCAAGATATGCTCTGCCCCATGTCATACAGATATTCAATTGCCAAGTACGTGCAGTCATTGGGTGGTGTTCTTCACACTGATTGTATGTGGCTTGAAAAAACAGTCCCTGTAGAGTGTTCTTTGTGTTGTGTTACTGTTATTGTTTCCTGTTACTCATTTTGGTTTCTACTGTTTCCACTGTTCAGAAGGATATGGGTTTGACAGAAGTAAATGGGATTAGCGTGAATGGTTTGCCTGGGCGAATTGGATCGAAGAGCCTTTTTCGTGCTGAATGACCGACTCTTTGTTGGCATTTTTTTCTCTTTTGTTTGTGAGATAATGGATATAAGATGCACAATGGCTTGAAAGAGAGCTACAAAGCTGTTGATCCACTGAAGCTGATTTGAATGAATGAATCAGTTAAATTGCTAAATGTTCCTTTGGTATAAAATAAAGCAGTTTTCTTTTAAAATTCAGCATTTATCTCTTCAAATTCTACTTTGGTGAACTAAAAATTCCAAAAAGCAAAGGTGCAAATATCCAAGTCCTAAGGTGATATAATTGTATCCTTGCCTTAAGCTTGTGTATCTATATATAATGGGCTGTATGGTGATACTTCTTAACAATGCCCTTGGATTGCTTGCAGGAATCAATCTGCACCTGACACAATATCTCTGGTAAAGCTGTTATGGTCTTGGTATGTCACAGGTTTGAATGTTTTTTAAACAAAAATGAAAGCTAATTTTAGTTTTGCCTGTGCATATAATACAAAGATTTGCCGAAGAGGTTGTCAATGGCAAATATATAAACATTATTGAATTGTGTTTTGCATTTGCCCTTTGAAAACTGGACCCTGGTTCTGGGCCGAAAGTAGCTTTAAAAAGTGTATCAAGAATATTTCCTGAATCATTAAATATATTCTTCCAATAAACTCTAGTGTTTTTTTCCACTCTTCTACAATCTGAAAATGTAGACAATATAAGGGTGTCAGGGATTATGCGGTGAAGGTAGGAGAATGGGGCTGAGAGGGAAAGATAGATCATCCATGATTGAATGGTAGAGTAAACTTGATGGGCTGAATGACCTAATTCTGCTATTAGAATTTATGAACTAATGAGACCAGAGAGATTTGTCAGTCCTCGACTGGGGAACACTGGATGCAGTAGCTGAGGTTAGAAGAGGTACAGTGAACCTCTGCCTTACCTGGAAAGATTGCGGGGGTCTCTGGATTGAGTTGAGGGAGGAGGTATAAGGACAGATGTTAACGTCTCCTGTGGATGCAGGGTAAAGTATCTGGGGAAGGGTGGTTTGGTTCGAAGGGATGAGTGAACCAAGGAGTTGCGGAGGAAACGGTCTCTGTGGATGGCAGAAAGGGGTGAAGATGTGATTGGAATAGTTAGATCCAATTTCTGATTCCCTCCTGAAAGCCCATTTTGGAGAGCATATCCATCATGTGCATGTGTTATATACTATCAAAGGCCAAGCTGATCCAAGCTGGCCAGGCAGGCGTCCAACCCTTTGCCCCGTGTCCAACATTGCCCTCATCCTGATGGACACGTTTGTGTGTGTGTGCGCGCATCAGGCTACATGGATTGAACCCTGGTCTTGGTGCTGTGAGAGTGCAATACCACTGCTGCTCTAAAGGACCAAGAAAAATCTCGTTATCAGGTTTGAGGTACTCTAGGCGTTGTTATACTTGGCACAGGTGTGGCTCATTCCTGAAGGGATGTGGGAATGCAGGGATGATGTGCCCGAATGAAGTCGGGACAGACACAAAATTCTGGAGCAATTCAGCGGGATAGGCAGCATCTCTGGAGAGAAGGAATGGGTGACGTTTCGGGTCAAGACCCTTCTTCAGACTGATGTCAGGGGAGAGGGAGATACATAGATAAGGAAGTGTAAGGTGTGAAAGTGTGGGAATGGGAGAGGCGATTAAAGTGTTTAGCAACTGGGAGATCGGGTAGGTTTAGGCGGACTGAGCGGAGGTGTTCAGCGAGACTATCGCCGAGCCTGCGCTTGGTAGCGCCGATATATAGGAGTCCACACCTGGAACAGCGGATACAGTAGATGAGGTTGGTGGAGGTGCAAGTGAACCTCTGCCTCACCTGAAAAGACTGTCAGGGTCCTTTGATGGAGTCATAGGAGGAGGTATAGCGAATGTTGCCCTGTGCCCTCCATCGCTGACCCGCCCTGCCCTGTGCGCCCGCCCAGTGCGCCCCCTCCTGCCCTGCACCTGCTCGTTCGCTCCGCCCCCGCGCCACCACTGCCTTCTGACGAAGTGGACTTGCGTCACCCCGCGGATGACGACATGATCTCACCTGCCAGCGCAGCGCAACGATATGGAACAAACCGCCGATCGGCGAATCGTTCCGGAACCCGAATGTAATCCGGAGGTGATGAGGTCGAACTGGTGTCCCTCAAGCGACGGTGGTAGTTTCTATTGCATCGATATCACGCACACAACTTCGTTTTATGGGATAACTCGGTTTGAATGAAAGCAGAGGTTGATTTCGGGGTTTCCCTTTGCCAACCTGAACTAAAAGGCGGAATTTTGTTGGCGCTATTTCGCGCGGGCGGCAGAGACGTTGGGGCGCCGGTGCTGCGGGGGGGGGTGAGCGGGCGCCGCTTCCGCTCGGCGGCGCCGCCATATTGAAGAGGGAGCGGATACGGAGAAGCGGAGCGGGCGGCCACCGTGTGTGTGTGTGTGTGTCCGTCCGTCCTGTTACCCCGGGCCCCACAGACAGCTAGACAGCCAGCTGCTGCCGCCGCCGCCATGGCCACCCGCTCGGAGCGAGAGAAATCGCAGAAGCAGAACGAGCAGCACCAGACCATCCTGTCCAAGCTGCTGCGGGAGGAGGACAACAAGTACTGCGCCGACTGCGAGGCCAAAGGTAACGCCGGCCGCATACAGATAGACAGTCAGGATGGGGCTGGCCCGGCCCGGCCCGCCCGCCCGCAGTGACCTTTACCGGTGCCCTGGGGATTGGGGGGGGGGGGGGGGGCGGGATGGGGGAGCAGGTTGGGCCGGGATGGGGGAGCCGGTTGGGCCGGGATGGGATGGGGGAGCCGGTTGGGCCGGGATGGGGGAGCCGGTTGGGCCGGGATGGGATGGGGGAGCTGGTTGGGCCGGGATGGGATGGGGGAGCTGGTTGGGCCGGGATGGGATGGGGGAGCCGGTTGGGCCGGGATGGGATGGGGGAGCCGGTTGGGCCGGGATGGGATGGGGGAGCCGGTTGGGCCGGGATGTGCCGGGATGGGGGATCCTTTCTCCGTCGCCCCCCTCCGAAACCCACCCGAATGGTCCTTGTTCCCGCGGCGTCGTCCATCCTCCCCTCCCCTCCCCTCCCCTCCCCGCCAGCGCTGCTTGTAGTCCGGATCCGCACATTCATCTCTATTGCCGTCGGCAGTAACCTTCCGGATACAATCACGAACATAGCACCAATACAGTCAGTACACGTTTTGATTCGTGGGTAAATAAATCGGTGACCCTGCAGTGAAGGGAATTCGATATTAACGGCTTTGCCGGGAGCGTACAACTTCCATTCCTATTTGGCGTTGAAATTACGAAAGGAAAAAATAAACTAGTCAACATGACAGCTTGGTTGGATCAGTTACTGGCATGTATATAACAGTTAAACGTAAGGTAAAGGATTGAGTGTTGTGCTCTGGATCAACCGAATGGTACATGTGACAACAAAAGGCCTTTGAATTCATCTTTTGTCGACATAATGTTCCATAAAATAGTTAAATTTGCCATGTAGATTAGGTTCGTTCCAGAGGACTGGAGCATTGACCTCGAGTGTTATCTATGTGGAATTTGTACAGACGCTCCCGTTACTGCGAGTGCCCCCAGGGGACTGGTTTCCACTTGCATCGTGAAGATGCGTAGGTCATAGTTTTCGTGGCCTCTGTAAAATTCTCCATTTGTATCAGCCACAGTTTTCTATCTTGTGCTTAACTTGAAGAGCATCCTTTTGATATCTAATTATGTACACTCCATGGTATGTGCAATGTACTTGCGAATGGCGAATTGTTTTAAACCGCTCAGTTCGCATTAACCAACCTGATCTCCCGTGGCTCAACACTTCAACTCCCCCTCCCATTCCGAATCCGACCTTTCTGTCCTGGGCCTCCTCCATGGCCAGAGTGAGTCCCGCTGCAAATTGGAGGAGCAGCACCTCATATTTCGCTTGGGCAGTTTACATCCCAGCGGTATGAACATTGACTTCTCCAGTTTCAGGTAGTCCTTGCTTTCTCCCTCCTTCCCCTCCCCTTCCCAGCTATCCCAAAGCCTACTGTCTCCGCCTCTTCCTTTCTTCTTCCTCCCACCACCCCCACATCAGACTGAAGAAGGGTCTCAACCTGAAACGTCACGTATTCCATCGCTCCATAGATGCTGCCTCACCCGCTGAGTTTCTACAGCATTTTTTGTGTACCTTAAATCTTTCCAGCATTTGCAGTTCTTTCTTAAACAATTGTTTTAAACCCTGTGTTTGTATGTTGTCTAGTCAATAGATGCTTCCCCAGTAAAGGAAAATCAAACGGCAGATGCTGGCAATAGGAAATACACAAAATACTAGAAGTACTCGGCATATGGGTCAATGTCCATGTGTGAGAGAGGGTTAATATATTGGGTTAAATACTGCTTAATGTCCAGAAACTTTTTAAAAAATTCCTTCAAGATCCATCATGATTGAGAATGCCTTTTAAAATCATAAGTTCTGGAGAACAATTACAACTTTTCCTGTCTATCCACATAATTGAAATCCTCACTTTTGCTGTCACTACTTGACCTACACATTCTGCTTAAACTAGTTAATATCATGAACAGAATTTGAGGCTTAATAACTTGTAACTGAAATTTGGCAGTGCTATCTGCTGCAAAGGATTTTTTGGGATGAACACTTTTAGGGGTGTATTATAGACTGCCAAATGGGGAGCGAGAATTGGAAGAGCTAATATGTAAGGCGATAGCAGATATTAGTAAGCACAAGGTAGTGATTATGGGAGATTTCAATTTTCCAAAAATAGACTGGGAAACACATTCTGTAAATGGGCTGGATGGTTTGGAGTTTGTTAAATGTGTGCAGAATAGTTTTTTGCAGCAATACATAGTGGTATCGACCAGAGGAGGGGCAGTGCTGGACCTCCTGTTAGCAAACGAGGCAGGTCAGGTGACGGAGATATGCGTTGGTGAGCACTTTGGGACCAGTGATCACAATACCATTAGTTTCAATATAATTATGGAGAGAGTCAGAACTGGACCTAGGCTTGGGATTTTTGATTGGAGAAAGGCTAACTTTGAGGGAATGCGTAATGATTTAAAAGGAGTGAATTGGGACATTTTGTTTTATGGGAAGGATGTAGAAGAGTAATGGAGGACATTTAAAGTGGAAATTGTAAGAGTACAGAATCTTTATGTCCCTGTTCGGTTGAAAGGAAATGGTAAAAATCGGAAAGAGCCATGGTTTTCAAGGGAAATTGGACACTTGGTTCAAAAAAAGAGAGATATCTACAATAATTATAGGAGGCATGGAGTAAATTAGGTGCTAGATGAGTGTAAAGAATGTAAAAAGAATCTTAAGAAAGAAATAAGAAAAGCTAAAAGAAGATATGAGGTTGCTTTGGCAAGAAAGGTGAAAGTAAATCAAAAGGGTTTCTACAGCTATATTAATAGCAAAAGGATAACGAGGGATAAAATTGGACCATCAGAGAGCCAGAATGGACAGCTATCTGCAGAGCCAAAAGAGATGGGGAAGATATTGAACAATTTATTTTCTTCGGTATTCACCAAGGAGAAGGATATTGAACTCTGTGAGGTAAGGGGGAAAAAGTAGAGTAGCTATGGAAACTATGAGATTCAAAGAGGAGGAAGTACTGACACTTTTGAAAAATATAAAAGTGGATAAGTCTCCAGGTCCTGACATAATATTCCCTAGGACATTGAGGGAAGTTAGTGTAGAAATAGCAGGGGCTATGACAGAAATATTTCAAATAGATCCAGTCAACATGGATTTGTGCCTGGAAGGTCATGTTTGACAAACCTTCTTGAATTTTTTGAAGAGGTTATTAGGGAAATTGATGAGGGTAAAGCAGTGGATGTTGTCTATATGGATTTCAGTAAGGCCTTTGACAAGGTTGCCCATGGAAGGTTGGTTAAGAAGGTTCAATCTTTGGGTGTTAATGGCGGAGTAGCAAGATGGATTCAACAGTGGCTGAATGGGAGATGCCAGAGAGTAATGGTGGATGGCTGTTTGTTAGGTTGGAAGCCAGTGACCAGTGGGGTGCCTCAGGGATCTGTGTTGGGTCTACTGTTGTTTGTCTTGTACATCAATGATCTAGATGATGGGGTGGAAAATTGGATAAGTAAGTATGCAGATGATACTAAGATAGGGGGTGCTGTGGATAATGAAGTAGATTTTCAAAGTCTACAGAGAGATTTGGGCCATTTGGAAGAGTGGGTTGAAAGATGGCAGATGGAGTTTAATGCTGATAAGTGTGAGGTGCTACATCTTGGCAGGACAAATCAAAATAGGACACACATGGTAAATGGTAGGGAATTGAGGAATGCTGGTGAACAGGGGGATCTAGGAATAACTGCATAGTTCCCTGAAGGTGGAATCGCATGTAGATAGGGTGGTAAAGAAAGCTTTTGGTGTGCTGGCCTTTTTAAATCAGAGCATTGAATATAGGAGTAGGGAAGTAATGTTAAAATTGTACAAGGCATTGGTGAGACCAATTCTGGAGTATGGTGTACAATTTTGGTTGCCTAATTATAGGAAGGATGTCAACAAAATAGAGAGCGTACAGAGGAGATTTACTAGAATGTTGCCTGGGTTCCAGCAACTAAGTTACAGGGAAAGGTTGAACAAGTTAGGTCTTTATTCTTTGGAGCGCAGAAGGTTAAGGGGGGGACTTGATTGAGGTGTTTAAAATGATGAAAGGGATAGACAGAGTTGACGTGGATAAGCTTTTCCCATTGAGGGTAGGGAAGATTCAAACAAGAGGGCATGACATGAGAATTAAGGGACAGAAGTTTAGGGGTAACATGAGGGGGAACCTCTTTACTCAGAGAGTGGTGGCTGTGTGGAATGATCTTCCAGCAGAAATGGTGGAGGCAGGATCGATTTTAACATTTAAAAGTAAAGTGGATAGGTATATGGACGGGGAGGGAATGGAGGGGTATGGTCTGAGTGCAGGTAGATGGGACTAGGGGAAAATAAATGGTTGGCACGAACTGGAAGGGCCGAGAAGGCCTGTTTCCATGCTGTAATTGTTATATGGTTATGAATCAACTGTTATTTGCTCAAAATCACAGAAAGTGCTCTTGTCTTGTGGTGTCGGTCTTTCCCGTGTGCAATTTGTCCTCTATAGTTATGATGAAAAATTTGTAACTCTTGGTTTCATTTTTTTTAATTCAAAGCATTTCAAAATGTTGCTGTCCTCAACTTCATTTGCTAAGTGGACCCACAGACCCAATTGTAGTGCAAACAGTGGTTGAATAAAATTTGTAGTGTCTTTCCGTTAGTCTCGACCCTTTCTCTCTGCAATATTGAACCTCTCCAAGATTGTTCGGGAGTGCATTTTATCTATGGGAGCAAATAGGAAAACTGTTCAACCTGCATTACCTCCACAACAGAACCAAGGTCACTCTAATCTGTCATCGACTGCACAATGTATCACGTGTATGTATGCATCTGGAGGCCGAGTTCAAACCCGTTGATTTTCAATATCTCGGGGCTCATCACTCAGCACAAGCAGGCCACAATTATGATTATTCATCACTCCCTATGATGAACATTCCCTTCCTATCTTTCAACTCTCAGCTTCTATGTCCATCTTTCCTATTTGCTTTCCTTCTACAAAACTGAAATGGGTTGCAATGTCACAAATGTGATCGGTGTGATGGCATCGAAGATGGTCTATTTCTCCCACACCCTCCCTTCGTACCTCTGCATTGCACCCCTTTGGTATGGTTGGCCACAGCATCCATCACCGGCACTTCTCAACTGATGGTGTAGTTGTATGGCTATGCATTTGTCTGTTTAATTATTTTAATCCACTCTGACCTAGCTGGCGGCCATAACACTTTTTATTCCCGTGTTATTTCTTCAGACTGGAGAAGGGTCTCGACCGAATTGTCACCCATTCCTTCTCTCCAGAGATTCTGCCTGTCCTGCTGAGTTACTCCAGTTTTTTGTGGCTCTCTTTAGTTTGAACCAGCATCTGCAGTTCCTTCCTATGCATTTTTTAGTATTCTCTGGCTCAACCTCAGATAATTAATAATCCAAGAGAGAGAAACAGTTAATGTTGGACAGTTTTTGGTGAAGGTGCAAGGGTATTAATAGGGCATTTTCAACAATTTAAATCTATGACTCTCTGGTTGCTGCTTTATCTTTCAAAATCTATCAGACATGAATGCTTCAAAATGTCTACTCTTCGAACTCTTATCTCCATGGTGGCCATTCCAACTACAGTTCCTTCGGATACCAGGGACATGGAAGTTAGTTATGGTTGATATTATATGGAACCTGCCCATGGCTTGACGTACATTACAATGTGTGGTGACATGATCGTGCATAAAATCCTAGCTGAAGTCTCACCAGAGATTTCAAAACGTTTGCATGACTTCCTTGTTCCTGTCCATTGTTTTTATGTGCTTTACAATGTGGCGTGGCAGGATTGTGCATACAATCCCAGCTGAGGCCTCACCAGAGATTTCCAAATGTTTGCATGACTTGCTTGTCTTTATTTATAAAACAGCCACCTATGTGCTGCTTTTTCTATCCTCCATCAAAAAAGAGGAATATTATTTTGAGATCCCTCATATTAGTCTGAAGAAGGGTTCCGACCCGAAACGCTGCCTATTTCCTTCGCTCCATAGATGCTGCCTCACCCACTGAGTTTCTCCAGCATTTTTGTCTACCTTTGATTTTCCAGCATCTGCAGTTCCTTCGTGAACAATATTATTTTGAGAGCTTCTCTCAAAGTAGAGAGGGTGTATGTTATTTATCCATTTAATGCTTCAGCTAGATTATTGTTGAACAATCAAATAGGAGAAATCGAAACGGGAACCCATTGAGTGGAAGCCAGATGTAAGCTGAGAAGTATTAATGTCATGGCAATAATCAGATACATATGGACAAGTGGGATTGTGCTTTGTAGTTAAAATGATAATGATCTGTGTGTCGACAAACTAGTGTTGTATGGGGTCAATGATTTTGAACTGGGAGTGATTTATTGGGCAACCAAAAGTGGTGAATATGCCATCATATGTCTAATTTGATTGTGATTGAATGATTTCATTGACGTTGGTAAACTTCATGATAAAATTAAACTAGGAATTGTTTGTTAACTAAAGGAAGACTGGAACTATGTGAACATGATAAGGAATAAAGCACGCTTGATAATTGTAAGTGAACTTTAAACAAGTGCTTAAGTATTAATAGTTCAAATCAGTCAGTTGATCATGTTGGCAGGTTTTGTCTCTGCTTGAATTTATGCTGGAGTTTTTGGAAATGTTTTAATCAGGACTTTCATTCCGTTGGACATCTCCAAGGTTAAAGAATGACAGAATTTTGAAGTTTTCACCATCTTGATTAGCTGGACTATCTTCTGACTGGCTACAATTCTTTTTTGCTATTAATCTAAAGTTTTGAATAATTCAATTTTGACAAATATGAATGGAACAACATTAAACAATTTATCCTGAAGTTTGTTTTTGTTTTTCCATGGAAAATGTCAAATTATTTCTCTTAAGACAGGGGACGACAACCTACGGCACCCGGGCCGAATGCAGCCCGTAACTTGAAGTCATCCGGCCGGCAGGCGTATTTGCGACCCCATAATTATCCGGCCCGCAGACTTCCATCATCTCCGGTACCTCCCGAAGCCACAATGCCCAGGCAATGGCAGAGCCGCCGAGTGCCAAACTCTGGCTGTACCGGATCCTGCGTAAAGCCGCCGGCACAGCCGCGCACCTTCTGTGTCTGTGCTTCACTGTCGGGACCAGGGTTGTTAATAGGCCGGGGACGAGTGAGTGTGAGTATTTGAGCTGCTACCTTCAGGACAGAGCCAAGCCAATGGTCCTGTAGGCCATGTTCGTGAGCGCCCGTAATAGGGGCCAGTGCTCCAGGTGGCTTCCTCGAAGGGGCGGGATCTATGTGAACATGTGATTTGATGCCTGCCATCTGGGGCAGGATCCATGTGTATACGTGATAGATGTGGCCCGCCATCCGCTCACAGACATGCGTCCCAGCCCCTATGCGGAACCAGGTTGCAGAACCTGTTTTGTACTGATGGTACTTTTCAAGTAAAAGTGCATTAAATGGTTCCTCGAAAATTTTTGAAAGCTGTAAATGTTGGAATCTTCTTACATAGAAACAGAAACATAGAAAATAGGTGCAGGAGTAGGCCCTTCGAGCCTGCACCGCCATTCAATGTGATCATGGCTGATCATCCAACTCAGTATCCCGTACCTGCCTTCTCTCCATACCCCCTGATCCCTTTAGCCACAAGTGCCACATCTAACGCCCTCTTAAATATAGCCAATGAACTGGCCTCAACTACCTTCTGTGGCAGAGAATTCCAGAGACTCACGACTCTCTGTGTAAAGAATGTTTTCCTCATTTCGGTCCTAAAGGAATTCCCCCTTATCCTTAGACTGTGACCCCTTGTTCTGGACTCCCCCAACATCGGGAACAATCTTCCAGCATCTAGCTTGTCCAACCCCTTAAGAATTTTGTAAGTTTCTATAAGATCCCCCCTCAATCTTCTAAATTCCAGCGAGTACAAGCCGAGTCTATCCAATCTTTCCTCATATGAAAGTCCTGACATCCCAGGAATTACCTGCCCAGCAAAAGTAATGGGGAATTCAGAGAATATGTTGTCGTCTTTATATTTGTGAAAGGATTTGATTACTGGATTCATCTCTCATTGCAGCTACCTAGAGTCTTGGTAAGACCACATTTGGTGGTCTATATCATTTTGGTCTCCTTGCCTTAAAAAGGTTTATACCTTCTATAGTGGAGTGCAGCAGATTTTAACAGATTTATTCTTGGTATGGCATGTCTTTCAAATGAGATGATCTTATTGATACACAAGACAGTTCTTGGAGGACTTGATGGGCTAGATATTTACGTTGGCTAACGTGTTTTGAACCAGAGGTTCATGTCTCAAAATAAGAAGGCCATTTAGCACTGAAATTAAGAAATGTCTTTTCTGTGAATACTTAGAATTCTCTACCCTGGAGGGCTGTGAAGGTGCACTGTTTAATTTTTATTTTCCAGATATTAAATAAATTTAAAGGATTTCAAAATAAAAAGGTAATTTGGCCCTTCAAGTGTGCTATGTCTTACTAGTTAGGTAAGGCTTGAATCATTCTAATCGATAGCTGATAATCCAAATTCAATATTGACCCTGTTTAAGAAGGAACTGCAGATGCTGGAAAATTGAAGGTAGACAAAATTGCTGGCGAAACTCAGCGGGTGAGGCAGCATCTATGGAGCGAAGGAAATTAGGCAACATTTCAGACAACGGTCGAAGGGTTTCGACCTGAATCGATGCCTATTTCCTTCGCTCCATGGATGCTGCCTCACCCGCTGAGTTTCTCCAGCATTTTTGTCTACCTTCAATATTGATCCTGCTTTGTCCCCAGAAGCCTTGGATGAACCAGGGGATCACCATTCTTCTGAGGACCAGATCTTGGGCATTCAGGTCTGGCAATGCAGAGGTGTATAAGAAGTCCTGACATGACCTTGACAAGGCTGTCAAAAGGGACTTTCGCTGAAAGCTGGAGGATGAGGCAGATGTTCGGCAACTGTGGCAGGGCTTGAATGTCATCACGTACATGGGCTAAATCTGGGGGCAGCTTGAGAGACAGCGAAGCTTCACTCCCGGACGAGCTCAATGTGTGTACGCACGCTTTGATAGGGAAAACACTGATATGCCTTCCCGAGCCCTCATACACTCTGATGGTATTACAGTTGCATTCATAGAGAGCGTTGTCAGACGATCCTTCGGGGGGTAAACTTTGGAAAGCGCCTGGACCTGATGGTATATGCGTTGTGTTCTCAAAACCTGTGGAGACCAACTGGCTGGAGTTTTTGCAGACGTTTTCAACCTCTCATTGCTGAGGTTTAAGATTCCCACCTGCTTTAAGAGAGCATCAGTAATACCGATGCCCAACAAGAGCTAGGTGACATACCTCAACGACTATCGACCGGTGGCACTAACGTCCAGGTTCAGGAACAGCTTGTTCCCTACCACCATTTGGCTATTAAACATTACAACCTCAAATAAGCTCTGAACTACATAGACTATTATTGTTATTGCATTATTATTGTTTGTATGTGTGTGTATTTGTGGGTATGTGCATGCACACCAAATTTTTGTTCTCGTTTATTATATTGTTTACAGTGTACCATGTTTGCATATTCTGTTGTGCTGCTGCAAGTAGGAATTTCATACTGAACAAGGGTCTCGACCTGAAATGTCACCCATTCCTTCTCTCCAGAGATGCTGCCTGTGCCGCTGAGTTACTCCAGCTTTTTGTGTCTATCTTAAGAATTGTCATCTGGGTCATATGACAATAAAACATCTTGACTCTTTTAACTTGACATTAGGGCCAATTGTAGCGGCCAATTAATCTACAAACCTTTGGGATGTGGGAGGAAACTGAAGCCTCCGGTGGAATCACGCATGGTCAGCGGGAGAACTTGCAAACTCCACACAGACAGCATTCGAGGGCTCTGGCACTGTGAAGCAGTAGCTCTACCAGCTGCCACTGCCGCCCTGCAAATTATTTTTAATGGAAAAGTTTACCTTTAATTGGGAAAAACAGCAATGACAATTCCAATTGTGTGCAAAACATTATACAAGGATTTTATTTGACTTTTTTTACCTTTTATCCTACAGGTCCAAGATGGGCTTCTTGGAATCTTGGTGTTTTTGTTTGTATCCGCTGTGCAGGGATCCACCGTAATCTTGGTGTTCATATATCACGAGTTAAGTCTGTAAACTTGGATCAATGGACACCAGAACAAATCCAGGTAAAAACAACAAACTTTATTTTCTACTCCCTGGTTATAATTTTTCTGTTAATTGTTAAAACCTTAACTGAAATTGTTCTCATTTGGATTCATTACATGCCTATGGTGAATTTGTATTGTTCTTGATATACTTATTTATCTTTCCAGTGTCGGAAGGAAAATTACCTCTAGTTCTGTGGCAAGGAGAATAGTCTTGGAGCATGGAAGCACGTCATTTTGGCTCACCAAGAACATGCTATCTGCCATCCTAAACTAATCCCACTTTATTCTCACTTTCCTATCAGCTGCACTAAATTCTCCCACTTGAATGGGCAAAGTGGCTAATGGAGTACAACATAACAAAGTATATGGCCAACCACTTTGGTAGAAAGAAGAAAGAGATGCAAGGTGACTTTAGGTGCTAATGCAGGATTCCCAAAAGGCTAAGTTAGTAGTAAGGAAAACCCAATGCAATGTTTGCATTCATTTTGACAGGACTAGAATATAAAAGCATTTAATGTTGAGGCTTTATATTGAGGGCAGTTTCAGGCTGCAGATCTGAGGATAAGGCATTGGAGAGGGTCCAGTGGAGGTTTATGAGAGTGATCTCGGGGATGATTGGGTTAACATAAGAGGAGCGTTTGATGGTTCTGGGCTTGTACTGGCTGGAGTTTAGGCAAATGAGGGGGAGGGGAGGCAGAATTGGGGGATTTCACTGAAATCTAGGCCTATGTAAAGCCAAGATGGAGGGGATGTTTCCAGTAGTGGGTCTAAGATCAGAGGGCACAGTCTCAGAATAAATGGATGTTCCTTGATAATGAAGATGAGGAGAAATGTATCTCGCCATAGGCTGGTGAATCTGTGGAATTCATTGCCACTGATAGCTGTGGAGGCCAAGTCATTTGGTATTTTTAAAACTGTTCGTAGATTCACACGGGTGGTGTAACCATGTTTTGGTTTAAGCTAATTATTTCAATTATTTATCAAAGCAGACGCAGAAACAGGCCATTTGATCCAACTAGTCTATGTTGACCTGTGGGCACTTTTGATATTGATCTCTGCTCCCAGCACTTGGTCCATAGTTTATATGTCCAGGTGATTCGAGCTTGTGTGGATACCTTAATGCTGTCAGTGACCCAGCTTCAACCACACTCTCAGGCTGTGCATTACAGGTGTACAGGCCACCCTCATACCCCTTCTAAATCTCTTCCACCTTACTCTAGATCTGTCTGCCCTACTTTCATTTCTGATATAGGAAAATATTTCCTGCAGTTTACCCCATCTTTACCCCACAATTGTGTATACCTGTCATGTACTCTCTCGACCTCTTTCCATCTGGGGAAAACAGACTTAACACTCTCCTCATGCCTGAACAGTTCCATCCTGGACATAACACCTTGTGAATCCCCTATGCACTGTCACAGCGCTCTCATATCTTTGCTGCAACATGATGGCCAGACCTCAGTGCAATACTTCCACTGAGGTCTGACCAATATTTTAAGATGGAGCATAATCTCTATTTCCAGCGAATGGATGTCGGTATCCCATAAGCTTTCCTAACCTTGTTATCTATCTGCGTGATTATGCCTTCCACCTTCAAGTATATTACAGATCATGGTCATCATATTTCCAATCCATGTAGGACATCACTATGGAAGATATACAATCGCAAAAACAACCCTTTAATGTCACTGTCTTCAGAAGGCCATGTTGGTTTGCCAATTTGCTCTGTACCCCATTAGCTTTAAGCTTTTGAACCATGTAGGATCATGTCAAAGACCTTGCTAAACTCCATGTAAATCATAATTACTACCCTGCCCACATTTAATTATTTAAAGAGATAATAGCTTATTAATCAAATTGGTCTGACTGGATCGGCCCTTGGCAAATCCGTGTTAGTCATAGAATACCGAAACAGGTCCTTCAGCTCGACCCATCTGTGCTGACCTAAATGCCTCTTCTAAGTTAGTCCCATTCACCCGCATTTGGCCCACATCCCTCTCAACCTTTCCATGTACCTGTTCAATTTTCTTTTAAATATCATTGTACCTAGCTTAACCACTTCCTCTGGCATCTCGTTCCACCACCCTCTGTGGGAGGAAATGTTGCCCCTCTAGTTCCTATTAATTTATTTCCCCTCTTACCTTAAATCTATGCTTGCTTTCCCAAACCCTGTGAAAGAGACTGCATTCTTCCTAATTCTTCTTGATTATCTGTTGCTACTCTGACATTTTTTCTTCAACCAGTTGTTTCCAGTTTATTGTTGCAAAATTGTATCTTGGCGATATTGACATTTTGGAACTTGCTCCCTTTCTGCTGTTCTTTCCATAACTAAATTTATTATTGCTGTCTTGTTAGTGCTTTTTTCTGTAACTTTGATATTTTTTTAAACAGACTGGGAAGGTTGGGTACAGCAATTTGAGTACACTTCCACTGATTGCCCTTTTTGTTCTTCGGTGGGCTCTCATAATTTCCTATGTTCATTTGATAGTGTCATCCTTCCTCACCATTGTACTTGTTTCCTTAACTGATATTGCAACAATTTTAACTCAATCTGCCTCTTCTTTAACCCGGTAGCCAGGAATATTCAGCTGTTACTTTTGGCCATCTTTATGCTAAGTCAAGGGCATAATGTCATAATCACATGAGTCACTGCCCCAGTTTCCTGGTCTTTATTTCCTGAACTCTTTGCACGATCAAAATGTGTTTCTTTTACCCCTGTTTTTTGTTCTGCTTTCAAAACATTCTCCTTCCAGATTAAGTTATTAAAATGCTATCTTCCAAACTGAATTTTGCCTAATCCTTCATAAAACTGCTGTTTTACAACAGTACTAGTAAACTAAGATGTTGATCCCATTCTTATTGGGATGCAACCTACCTGTGCTATAGAAACCACACATCCTCCAGCACTACTTTATGTGATTGTTGTTGATCAATCGCGCAATTGATGTGTGATTGTGTCAACATCAACACATTTTATGTTGATGTTTATGTGATTGTTGACACTTGCCACTGTCAATAATCTGGATATTATTTCCATCTTGAGTTCCAGTGTTTCACTTCCTCTACCTCCCTGTAAATTGTTCCCAGACCACATCCTCCTTTGTCATGGGTGTTGATGTGGACCACAACCTATGGTTGCTTGTTTTTCTCACTCTGTAGTTTTCTGTAGTTACTCAGTGAGGGCCATGACCCTGGCACACAGCAGGCATAATTCCTATCCTGGAATTGTGCCTATGGCTATTCTTGACTGCTTCCTCCCACACCCACAAACAAAAGACCTGAATTCTCTATTACTATGGTTCTGTATTTTGATTCAGACATATTGAATGGGAACAATTGCTTAACTTTGGCCTGTATTCTCTCATCCAGTTGGGCATTTGCAATTCATTGATCTGTCTTTACCAATAAAAACACTTGAAATGGGTGAATTTAATGTGGTCGCACATTTGCCTCATTTTATCTGAAGCAGGTATTGCGATTTGCTAACTATGTTCCCTTCTGCTTCACAGTGTATGCAAGATATGGGAAATACCAAGGCTCAACATCTGTATGAAGCAAACCTCCCTGAACATTTCCGGCGCCCTCAAACTGACCAGTATCCTTATCTTTTTGTCGCAAAAGCTGATATCCAATATAAAAGGGTGAATGGAGGGAGCTTCTGTTCAGGATGTGATAGACGTTATTTCTGTGGGTGCTGATCGTATTCCACAGTCCATGGCGCAGTATTCAATAATTCGGAAGTGGTCACATTGATGATCTGTATCTATCACCTAATATGGCTAGAGAACTGTTCAAATGTACTTGGAAATTAATTACATATTTTTGACCATTTTGCTGCTGTTTTTGGTCTTGTGCATAGATTTACCAGCTTGGTGAATTAAATTATTGAGCAGGGCAATAACAAGGTCAAAGGTTTCTGCTGAACAGTGCTCTCTCAATATGCAAATCCACTGATCACGTGTTGTCTGGTGCACATTTACCTTTCCTGGGTTACATGCACATCACATTAATTGCAGTGGTATTTTTCTATTTCTGCAATTGTTTTTTTTATGGCCTTGTATGTCATTTGGGTTTTTTCAAATAACGGTTACAGGTGATTCCCAACATACAAATATTTATGTGTACTGCAAGGACTTGGGGAAAGTGACGGGCTGGTGTTGCCGGTTGCTCTGTGGCTGCAGGCATCTTTTACCTTGTGAGAACATGGTTCGCAGCTGCAATTCTAACTTGAGAACCATTGGTTTACAGACATTTCACTGGAGTAGATCCCTGCAGGAACATGGGGTGGATCTGTACTTGTAAAACAACAGTACATTGATTCACATTTAAATGAATTAAAACACAACACAACACAGCCAAATTAAAAGCAAGTGATATTTTGAGTTATTTTCTGCTTTCATACTCTGGTATTTTTGCAGCATAACGTAGTTAAAATAATTTAAAGCATATTCAGTATTTTTAATTCATTTGAATGAAATGCAAAATGTGTGGCCATAACTTTATAGTACCAATTTAGATGAAAACTCAATTTACTGCTATGCAGCATGTGTTAATGTGCTGGAAAGATTTTGTTTTATTTTATATCCTAAACTATGATATCTCGATGAAGTAAATAACATATATCTTTTACTCCACACAATTGGCTTTAAGCAGTATTGTTGCAACAACATTAAATTCAGATGGAGCAGAAAGAGCTGTAGTTTTTTTGTAGACCACTGAAAAGTGTACCACTTCAATTTAAACTTTAAATTATACACTGCATTTAGAGTAAAAGTCCTCATTTCTTTAGTACATTATTCTGAATTTCTATACATTGGCCATAAAGGGTGGGGTGAAAATCCGAAGTACGGGAGCTATTCTGGAGGAATGATTAGAAAGTTGCATTGTTGCTGGTTTAAGTGCGTGCAATTGGCTTTGCATGTTGCACGGTGAATTTTATTCATCCCACCTTTTCACAGCCTGCACCAGTTTGACTGAAGGGTTTTTCGTCATTGGCAAAGTTAAGCTTTTATTGGTTTTCTATTGCCTCGAGTCAATTTCCTTAATTTGCTTCAACTACTGAAGGAAAAGTTAGTTGTGATAAAATGAAACAAAATAGTGTCTTTGCAAAGTTTCTGTCTCCATTCCTAAATTAACTATTAGGGTTTTATTGCCTTTTCTGAATATGTTAAATCAGGCATAATCTGGAAAGTAGTGACAGTATTTTAAATGAATGCCACATTTGGAGGCATCATTTACTACATTTTTTTAATTGCAGCAAACATTAAAATGTAGCATTTTAAATATCAATGCAAGTTATACAAAGGGAAGTGAAGAATGGGTTCAAGACTGAACCTAGGGCGGCATGGTGGCGTAGCAGTAGAGCTATTCTGCCTTATGCCCCTGTCCCACTTAGGAAACCTGAACGGAAACGTCTGGAGACTTTGCGCCCTGCCCAAGGTTTCCGTGTGGTTCCCGGAGGTTTTTGTCTGTCTCTCTAATGGTCGAAAGTGGTTTCCGTTTTAAAAATCGGTAATTGTTTAGATAAAGCCAGTTGCGATGCTAGTTGAAGGTGGTTGCCGGAGGACAAATACCTCCGTGAACCGCACGGAAACCTTGGGTGGGTCCAGAGGTTTCTGATCAGGTTTCCTAAGTGGGACAGGGACATTGGTGCCAGAGACCTGACTACAGGTGCTTGTCTGTACGGAGTTTGTATGTTCTCCCCGTGACCTGCATGGGTTTTCTCTGAGATCTTCAGTTTCCTTCCACACTCCAAAGACATACAGGTTTGTAGGTTAATTGGCCTGGTATGAATATAAAATTGTCCCTCATGTGTAGGATACTGCTATTGTATGGAGATCACTGGCCGGCGTGGACTCTGTGGGCCAAAGGGACTGTTTCCGTGCTGTATCTCTAAACTAGTATTTTACATTTGAGTAGGAGCAATAATGAGGGCTTGTTTAAGCAAGTCTTGTGGACTGCATTTTAAAAAGTTTTTGCTAGGTGGCCAAAACGAGTATGCTTTTTGGCCCTTCAAACTTGCTCTTCCATTGAGCAAGATAAGATTGATCATTTATTCTGTGACTACTTGTATGAATTCACATATCCTTTGATTTCTTTGTCTAAAAATTGCTCTGTGATTGAGTTTCCAAAGCCCTATTGGCCAAACAATTCCAAAGCTTTACTACTTTCTGGGTGAAGATGTCCTCCGTGATCTTAATTTGCAACTGACTCCTGCCAGCCTAGCCCTTCATTCTAATGGGAATACACTAGCCCTGAACTCTTGCTATCTCATTTTTAAAAGCCTCCCATTTTCCACCTGTCCCTCTACGTGCAAACAGCCTCCACCAATCAACGTAGAAAGTTCCTGCCTCAGGCTATCGGAATGGCCCCGCCCGGTTCAGGATTTTAACTTGGGCCTGTCCTGTCCTTTTCCATGGCACAAAACTGCTGATGCGGGAATCTTGGGCACAACACTGCCGGAGGAACTCAGCGGGCCAGGCAGCATCTGTGGAGGGAATGATGTTTTGTTGCTTCAGATATATGGGAGTAGTGATGAGCTGGAAAAATCAGGTGAGGGCAGGACAAAGTCCAGTGATAGGTGGGTACCAGTGAGAGAGTGATTGGACAAAGTTCCAACCTATTCAAAATCTCGTCCACTGCATTCAGTGCTCCCGATGTAGACTCCTCAGTTAGGATAAGGCTAAGCCTAGAAAAGCTGACTGTTTCCTTGAACACTTGTTTGTTCACCAAGTCTCTCGATCTGCCAGTTGTCAACTAGGTTAATGCCACTCCCTTCCAAGAACTTGAGTGTTGCCCCTCTAGGAACCCCTCTCCAATTGGACCATCTATATGGTGCCCTCCATAATGTTTGGAACAAAGACCCATCATTATTTATTTATTTACCTCTGTACTCGAGTTGAGATTTGTAATAGAAAAAAAATCACATGTGGTTAAAGTGCACATTGTGAGATTTTATTAAAGTATTTTTATACATTTTTGTTTCACCGTGTAGAAATTACAGCTGTGTTTATACATTGTCCCTCATTTTAGGGTACCAAAATGTTTGGGACATTATGGTGTTAGTAATTGCTCACGTGTGTTTAAATGCCTCCTTAATGCAGGTATAAGGGAGCTCTCAGCACCTAGTCTTTCCTCCAGTCTTTCCATCACCATTGGAAACATTTATTGCTGTTTATCAACATGAGGACCAAAGTTGTGCCAATGAAAGTCAAAGAAGCTGTTATGAGACTGAGAAACAAGAAGAAAACTGTTAGAGACATCAGCGAAACCTTAGGCTTACCAAAATGAACTGTTTGGATCATCATTAAGAAGAAAGAGAGCACTGGTGAGCTTATTAATCGCAAAGAAACTGGCTGGCCAAGGAAGACCTCCACAGCTGATGACAGAAGAATTCTCCTCTATAATAAACAAAAAATCCCCTAACACCTGTCCGACGGATCAGAAACATTCTTCATGAGTTGGATGTTGATTTGTCAATGACCACTGTCCGCAGAAGACTTCATGAACAGAAATACAGAGGCTACACTGCAAGATGCAAACCACTGGTTATCCGCAATAGCAGGATGGCCAGGTTAGTTTGCCAAGAAATACTGAAAAGACCAACTACAGTTCTGGAAAAAGGTCTTGTGGGTAGATGAGACGAAGATTTACTTATATCAGAGTGATGGCAAGAACAAAGTATTGAGGAGAGAAGGAACTGCCCAAGATGCAAAGCATACCACCTCATCTGTGAAACACGGTGGTGGTGGTGTTATGGCCTGGGCATGTATGGCTGCACAAGGGACTGGCTCACTTATCTTCATTGATAATATAACTGCTGATGTTAGTGGCATAATGAATTCTGAAGTGTATAGACACATCCTATCTGCTCAAGTGCAAACAATGCCTCAAAAATAATTGGGGGTTACACAAAAAGCTGGAGAAACTCAGCGGGTGCAGCAGCATCTAAGAAGCGAAGGAGATAGGCGACGTTTCGGGTCAAGACCCTACTCCACCTCAAAAATAATTGG
This sequence comes from Raja brachyura, assembly GCA_963514005.1. The sequence continues at coordinate 107,308,419 of OY740785.1, forward strand.
CTGGCGGCTCATAGCGTAGCAAGACAATGATCTCAAACATACTGCTAAAGCAACAAAGGAATTTTTCAAAGCTCAGAAATGGTAAATTCTTAACCATTCTTGGTACATTCTTTCCATTTCCACTCGCCGAGTTCAAGTCCGCCCTCTCCCCCTCCCCCCTCCTCTCCCCCTCCATCCTTCCCCCCCCCCCCCCCATCTCTCCCCATCCTCCCTCCACCCCCCTCATTCCCTCTCCCCCCTCTCTCTCTTTCTCTTCCCCGCGCTTTCTGCCCCTCGAGATGGGGCGGGGATGGAGTAAAAGGAGCCAATTAATAATATTAATATAATATCAAGAGGGGTGGTTAATGTGTGCGTGACGCTGCAGGGCGCCCCCACCCAACAGCGTGTTGAGGGGACAGGACCCACTCTTGGTCTAGTTGCTTGATAAAACTTGCCTGATTACAGCGATAACATACTAGCTCTATACAGACAACACTAGGGGTCAGTATTGAGCTTGTGATTGTTAGAATTGTGGATGACTGCTTTACTGGATATCTCAAGTGGATTTTGTTAAGGCAATTATTATTTTTTAAACAAGTTATAGAAAAGGCGATATAGAAAATGTTTGTGGGTTTTCAGAGAATTTAAGGGAATTTTGAAAAGGAGTTGAAAATAAACCTCATGGATTAATTTTTTTTGGGCACAATAAATAAAATAATTGACTTGAAATTCTGCTTTATTTTCTATTGTCATTGAGCAAAGTTGAAGGTAAGAAATAGAATGGGGCAACAGTGCTGAGATGAGCATCGACTCTAATTTCGATAATATTTTGAAGGGTTTCTGGAATTTGCGATAGAAATTGCTACTACGTTTTGCACTTTAGCTCCAGATTGAGACGGGCAGTTGTGTCACGAATTTACTAAAATGTTCAATGGCAGCATGTAACTCCCAGTATGCAATCGATGATTTTACATGGGGTTTTTTAATGTAGCTTATTAAATGTCAATAAATAATAAAATGGATCCAAACATAAACCAATCGCAGTAGTAATAATTTCTGACATATTTCCCTAAAATGCTGGAATATGCTTCTTGTGTGCATGCATACACATATTGCGGTTGTAACGACAAATAGATATTGTGCGTATTTGATAGGTCAGCCGGGGTCAGTGGAGCAAACATTCATGTTTTGGATGTGGGCACTGGGTCAGAACATTTTGTGCCTGAGCAACTATTGACGATGATGGTTTCGCAGTAAAGGGAAATGTCTGTCTTGAGCTGATTGGAATTTGTCAAACTGTGACTATCCAGTTATCTCATTTATTTGCTATTTATGTCAGTCAGATGGTGTGTATTTGCCAAACATCTTAAAGATCCAAGTTGATGTGTTTCAAAAAGCTACCAATTTGCAATCATACATAACTGAACAGCTAAATTGCAATGCATGCGCCAAGTGAAGGAGTGCTACCTGGTGTTAAGTGGATGGCGTTCCGCATACTGGCTCACCTATAGATGTTTCCACATTAATATTGATAGGTCACTCGGGATGTTTAGAATCCATTTAATTAATAAAGTTCAAAACCTAAAATTATGTCATATGGATGAAAATTGTAAGCGCTTAAAAGTATTGTGAATTTTCTCTTCGTGAAGTTAAAGGAGATTTTAGCAGGAATCACTCCTTTGTTCAAGATGTTCTTTAAAAGAAAATTACTGCTTTAGCGATAAGAATTTGAATTAAAAACGTTGAAGATTATATCTGCATAGTTTGATTTTTTTTTCTGATTACATTGCAACATGAACATGAAATTATTCCTAATTTATTCATACTTTCCTTGATTAAATATTCATCAGAGCTGTAGAGTTTTTCATCAGAGACAAGTATGAAAAGAAGAAATACATAGATAAAAATGTAAACAACGGAGTAACGGTAAGTATCGAGGCAAGATCTATGTTGGTGAACTTTTCTTATTATCTCAAACTCTTGTTGGATAAAGCTATTCTCAACTCCCTCACAACCTGCAGATATTGCATTATAATTATAATTCATATTCATTCTGAGACATGCCAAGGAAACATGACATTTGCTCCATGCACATAATTTCACTGGTCCACGTGACAAAATATGTATATTGCTTTGGAACTATCTGCTTTCTGTCTTGTGCTCCTAAAATCTACTACAAATTGGGATAATTGTTAATTAATTGTATTGAGACATACGTAGTCTCCTCTACCACCAATGTTCTTAAGAGAAAAAAATACTTTGCCTCTAGGTGTGTTTGCGAGTTAATGGTCCTTTTTTTCAAGAGCCAATCTAAAATATTCATGTGTTCATTATTTTTTTCCTATCCAGGAAATAATCTTCAACTAGTAATTTTTTTTTTTTGTATGGTACTGCTTTCCATCCCAAAACCTAAAAGCATAACTGTTCCTACTTGGTTGCAATCTGTGGTAATCTGATTTGACTCCTTATCTGTCCCAAGTTAATTTTTCAAATTACCAAGCTTTTCTTTTGGTCAGTCTGAAGCAGGGTCTCGACCCGAAACATCACCCATTCTTTCTGTCCAGAGATACTGCCTGCCCCACTCAGATTTAAACCAGCATTCAATTTTCAGTTTAAACCAGTATCTGCAGTTCCTTCCCATTTTCCAGTTAATCTTCATTTCAAATAGTGCATTTTAAAGAGTTTGGAACATAAAACATTTCTATATTAATGAAATATTTTCAAGTATTGTCATTCTTGTAATGCATTATCTTAGCAGTGTTTTTGTTTGAGGCATATTGAATGGGGAAGATACTCGGTGAATCTCTTTGTCTCTTCACAATGTTGCCATGAGATATTTTACAGTCTTGAGAGCATTGCTAATATTTAATCTAGGAATCTGCACTTCTGACGGTTCAACACCCATAAGGCATTTACATTTTACCATGGCTGCAGTAAATAAATGTGTAATATGTTCAAAAACGTCAATCCTCATTTCTCCAGTTATAATGAACATTAGTTGAGTGTCCAGAGTAGGCAAAAAGAATCACACAGTAAAAAGGCAAACATCTGACTTGAAAAGCACTTGGTGATTCCCAAGTAAGAAAATCTGCAAGGCTCAAACAAATAGCAGTGCTATTTGTTGATCAAAGCTCTGTGAAGAAATAATTATTGCAAATGATGGCAGAAGTATAGAAATGCCACATTAAGTGGCAGTATGTAACCCTAAACTGGCTTTGGCTAAACCTAATGCTTTTGCCAATTATCTATGCAGTTTCCTCCACCTCAAAAGAAGTGTATTCACAAGAAGGGCGAGAATGTTTGCAGTAAGTTGTTGCAAAGTTCTGAAATCCGTGAAGAGTTAACAATATTTCATGATCATCGGCAAGTGTTGACTAACTTGATTGTTGCAAAAGATGATTGCAAACTGTTTTGATTTTGTTTTAATGTGTAATTATCTCAGATTTCTGGGAATGTTATAATGGCATGCTCATTGGTAGCCAGAATGCAACTGGTAGACTAAATATCCATAAATACTAATCACCCATTCATGCTTCTGAAGTCTCTGCTATTTCCTCTGTATGCCCTACAAGAATTTGATTTGCCCCCTCCCCCTCCCCCTCCCCCTCCCCGACTTGAAAATTTAATAATCAGACCTCCTACATTCTCATCCAAGTCTTAATGTATACATATATTTAAAAATCTATTAAATATATTTAAAATGTTAGTCCTTAAACCTAGCAATATTAGAACATAGAACTGTACAGCAAATGAACAGCCCTTCATGACATTCTGGTTTATAACAGGTTGTTATAAACCAGCTCTGAATCGCTATTTTGATCCATAGCTGACTAGTTTCTGTCAATGCAAATACCATAGGTACATTTTATTTTGCCTCTATTCTCTTTTGCAATTCTGCATTTTGTACTTAAACCAAGTTTCTAAAATGACTTATTTCTCGCTAAATATTTCTTGTGAAAACACATCAATTTTAGTTATTTTTGAATTGATTGCAGTTTTAATATTTTAGTAATTGTGAAGGGATTGTACTACCAATCCACTAGATTTTATCATTAAGTTTTATTTTCTAAAAATATGTCATTCAGTTTAATGTAAGCTGCGTTTGTCTTCAATATAAAATTAGGCTGGTGAAAATGTGCATTTGAAATATTTTCTTACGAGTTCCATGTTAATGCAAAACCCCTTAATAATGTAAAATCCCATAATTATGTAACGTGTTCCATTTTCCTGCAAGGTTGATTTTTGTTAGCAAAAACTATATCTCCTGCAGTTATTTAGTGAATTAACAAAACATACACATTTTCCTGCAATCATATGAAGTGCATTCAAATATCTGGATGTTTTTTTTTAGATGTGGACTTCACGGCCACTATTTCACATTTCCCAAATTCCAGTTAAGAAAATAACAGCCATATGAAATAGCTGCAGTCCTTCTGGTGGAACAATACATTTCCTTGTCAAGATTTTGTTAGACGCTGAAAAAGCACTTGACCAGGTGGAATGGCCCTATTTATTTTCGGTGATGGAAAAAATCCAATTGGGCAAGAAGTACTGCACAAAGGTTAAGCTCTTATATACCAACCCAACAGCTAGAATATTGACAAACCAAATGTTATCACCTAAATTTAATTTATCTTGAGGTTGTAGACAAGGATGCCCGCTATCCCCATTATTATATTCCCTTGCAATTAGCAGAAAATGTTGGAGCCCACCCAGAAATATATGGGTATAATACTAAAGTTACAGTTAATACAAATTATTTATATGCAGATGATGTATTAATATACATCACAAACCCAGAAACTAGTATCCGAAACCTGTATCCCAAATCTTATAACTCAGTTTGGATCATTTTCAGGATACATAATTAATTGGAAGAAACGTGAAATTATGCCAATAACGGAACTCAACTTGCATCCAATACAACAATCCCCCTTTAAAATAGTCAATGAAAAATTTAAATATCTAGGAATTTATGTGACTAAGAAATATGCTTTATTTAAATTAAATTTCCCACCTTTACTGAATAAACTACATTAGAATATTCAGTACTGGAAAACGCTTCCTATCTCAATGTTTGGTAGAATTAATGCTATAAAAATTATCTTTCTCCCGCAATTATTGAAAATCAATCCTGATATATCTTTAAAAAGTCAATTCCATTGTCACATGTCTTATTTGGGATTATAAGAATCATAGAATAAGTAAAAAACATTTATGTAAATCGAAGATGAATGGAGGATTAACTTTACCAAATTTTTGGTTTTACTTCTGGGCAGTTAATATTAAAAATATGAACTTTTGGTTAGAAGATATGGGTCAGTAACCACACTGGTTAAAGATGGAAAAGTAAGATTGTTTGCCTTTTGAAATTGGCTCGATTCTGTTAGCTCCCATAAAACTGAACAAAAAAACCTATAGTGAAAACCCTATACTTTATAGTGGTATACGAATTTGGAAACAATTAAAAAGGACTTTAAAATTGGATAACTTATCACTCTTTCTTCCCATTGTAAACAATCCTTCATTTAAACCCTCTGTGTTGGATAAAGGTTTTACACAATGGAAAAATTATGGAATTAAAAAGGTGGGACACCTTTGTAGGAAAGACATTTTTCTTTCATTTCAAGAGTTACAACAGAATTAAGGACTACACACAAAAAACTTGTTCAGATATTTACAACTTAGATCATGTTAAATTACATACATAAGATTACAGAACTAGAGAGCCAGAAACTCTTGATGAATGTTTGAATAAACATCCTAATACAGATAAGTTAATCTCATATTTATAACACTCTTTTAGATAGTGAGGTCCCGTCGACGGAATTATATAGACAAGCATGGGAAAAATGAATTAGACCAACCTATAATGAAAGATATTTGGGACGAAAGTCTACAACATATACATCAATGTTCGTTAAATGCCAGACATTCTTTAATACAATTTAAAGTATTACATAGACTGCATTACTCTAAAACAAAGTTAAATAGAATTTTCCCACATATCTCACCTATCTGTGATAAATGTGAACGCTCATTCAACTCATACTTTTGCAAATTGTATAAAAATCACAAATTTCTGGGCGGACATTTTTAGAATAATTTCTGAAGTTGTTAATACCCAATTGGATCCCGACTGAAATCAAATAATATTAGGAATATCAGAACAAAGCCTAAAACTTACAACAAGCCAAAGAAACTTCCTTGATTATAGTATAATAACTGGGGAAAATTTAATATGAGAATTTTGGGAAAATCCAACAACCCCCACAATTAAAATGTGGATTATGGAGATGTCGGAGACCTTGCATTTGGAAAGATCTAGACTTGTCTTAATTGACAAACAAGAATTATTTGCTAGAATATGGTTTCCATTTATTGACTTTTTGAAAGGATAAATTGGTCTGGCACGGAAGTCTGACTGAAGCTTGAAGCCAGGATTAGATGAATAGTTATGTTTAAAAACTACGGACCTATCTCCAAAGATAATTTATGCGATTTTTTTTATCGTTTTTTTTTAATCTTCTTTCTCACTTTCCATTTAAAAAAAATAAACAAATAGAAGCAGAGTTAATATATAATTGATAAATGAGGATCCCTATTACTCTGATAGCTGGAATCTCATCTATTAACAATATGTAATTGATATACTAAATGTGTTTTGATTATGATATGTACATGCTTCTAATAAAAATATTATAAAAAAAAAAAAAAGATTTTGTACGACCTGGAGAGGAACATCCAGGTTGTGGTGCTTCCATGCACTACTGCTATGAGGTTGCAGGTTTTGGACTGATTATTGGTTTATCCTTGGTGCAATGTTTATTAATGACCGTGTACAGTGCATTCAGAAAGTATTCAGACCCCGTCACTTTTCCACATTTTGTTACATTACAGCCTTATTCTAAAATGGATGATTTTTAAAATCATTCTACGCACAATACCCCATAATAAAAGGCGAGAACAGGTGTTTAGAAATGTTTGCAAAATAATTTAAAAAATAATTAATATCACATTTGCATAAGTATTCAGACCCTTTACTCAGTACTTTGTTGAGGCACCTTTGGCAGCGATTACAACATCAAATCTTCTTGGATATGACGCTACATGCTTGGCACACCTGTATTTGGATAATTTCTCCCATTCTTCTCTGCAGATCCTCTCGAGCTATGTCAGGTTGGATGGGGAGCGGCTATGCACAGCTATTTTCAGGTCCCTCCAGAGATGTTCGATCGGGTTCAAGTCCGGGCTCTGGCTGGGCCACTCAAGGACATTCACAGACTTGTCATGAAGCCACTCCTGCGTTGTCTTGGCTGTGTGCTTAGGGTCGTTGTCCTGTTGGAAAGTGAACCTCTGCCCCAGTCTGAGGTCCAGAACGCTCTGCAGCAGGTTTTCATAAAGGATCTCTCTGTACTTTGCTCCGTTCATCTTTCCCTCGATCCTGATTAGTCTCCCAGTTCCTGCCGCTGAAAAACATCCCCATAGCATGATACTACCTCCACCATGCTTCACCGTGGGTATAGTATTGGCCAGGTGATGAGCGGTTCCTGGTTTCCTACAGACGTGACGCTTGGCATTCAGGCCAAAGCATTCAATCTTGGTTTCATCAGACCAGAGAATCTTGTTTCTCATGGTCTGAGTGTCCTTTAGGTGCCTTTTTGCAAACTCCAAGCGGGCTGTCATGTGCCTTTTACTGAGGAGTGGCTTCCGTCTGGCTACTCTACCATAAAGGCCTGATTGGTGGAGGGCTGCAGATATAGTTGTCCTTCTGGAAGGTTCTCTCATCTCCACAGAGAAACTCTAGAGCTCTGTGAGAGTGACCATCAGGTTCTTGGTCACCTCCCTGACAAAGGCCCTTCTCCCCAATTGCTCAGTTTGGTCGGGCGGCCAGCTCTATGAAGAGTCCTGTTGGTTCCAAAGTTCTTCAGTTTATGAATGACGGAGGCCGCTGTGCTCTTCGGGACCTGCAATGCTGCAGAAATTGGTTTATACCCTTCCCCAGATCTGTGTCTAGACACAATCCTGTCTCTGAGGTCTGCGGACAATTCCTTCATCTTCATGGTATGGTTTTTGCTCTGACATGCTCTGTCAACTGTGGGACCTTATATAGACAGTTGAGGTGTACAAATGCCTTTCCAAATCATGTCCAATCAATTTAATTTACCACTGGTGGACTCCAATCAAGCTGTAGAAACGTCTTAAAGATAATCAATGGAAACAAGATGAACCTATGTTCAATTTTGAGTGTCATAGCAAAGGGTCTGAATACTTATGTAAATGTGATATTTCAGTTATTTATTTTAAATTACTTTGCAAAAAATTCTAAACACCTGTTTTCGCTTCTTCATTCTGGGGTATTGTGTGTAGATTGATGATTTAAAAAAAAAAGAATTTAATCTATTTTAAAATAAGGCTGCAGTGTAACAAAATGTGGAAAAAGTGAAGGGGTCTGATTTCTTTCTGAATGCAATGTATGTAGTGGCCTCTGCCTTTATGCTAATCATCATGCATATCTATACTAATCCCATTTGCCTGCATTAATTCCTTATTCCTCTGCTCATTTACTATCAAGATGCCTCTTAAATGCTGATGGTTGTGAATTAGGAATCTTATACCAGATACTGTGTTTTTACGCACTGACGTGGCTTGAGCAACAATGATTTTGTTTTCCCTATCGGTTGGTGTTAGTTTGTGGCCCCAAGTTTCCCCTACTGTGTTTCAGTTAGTAGTATCAGCTGCATATTCTCCTTGAATATGAAAAAAATGAATTGGTAATTAAAGTCAGTTATCCAAGGAAAATATCTCATTGATATGTCGGTGTTGATTGATAAATCTGAAATTATACTTTTTTTGTGATTTTGGCATTCTAAATTATAATTGGAGCCATCGAGTGATACAGTGTAGAAACAGGCCCTTCAGCCTAACTAGCCCACACCGGCCAACAATGTCCCAGCTACACTAGTCCCACTTGCTTGTGCTTGGTCCATATCCCTCCAAACATGTCTTATCCATGTACCTGTCTAACTGTTTCTTAAATTATGGGATATTCCAACCTCAACTACATCCTCTGGCAGCTTGCTCCATACATCCACCGCCCTTTGTGTGAAAAAGTTACCCCTCGGATTCTTATTAAATCTTCTCCCCCTCACCTTCAACCTATGTCCCCGGTCCTCAATTACCCGACTCTGGGCAAGAGACTGTGCGTCTACCAGATCTATTCCTCTCATGATTTTGTACATCTCTATAAGATCCTCCCGCGCGCCATGGAATAGAGACCCAGCCTATTGAACTTCTCCCTATAGCTCGCACCTCTAGTCCTGGCAGCGTCCTTGTAAATTTTTCTGAACCGTTTCAAGCTTGACAATATCTTTCCTATAACATGGTGTCCAGAACTGAACGCAATATTCTAGATGTGGTCTCACCAACGTCTTATTCAACTGCAACATGACCTCCCAACTTCTTGGATGTTACAATATTTTTTCCCCCCAGATCATTTTATTTATGCAGTATGGTTGCAGCATGTATCTCAATTGATGCCAAACATTGGTCACTACTATTGGTTTCTGCTTTTGTCTCTTTAAATGCCTGCTAATAATGATACTTTGCTTTATTTCATATGCTTCTGCTTGTTCTTTTATCTATTCTGTGCAGATAACCTCTGCTGTGCCCTTGCCATCATCTCCTTCTTTATCAAATGCTGCTGAGAAGAGCAAACTGGAGGTATTGCCTTAGGACTTCTAAAATAGCAATGAACATTGAATGAGACGCACTTTACTCTGCTCTGTTTAGTTATCCCTACATTTTTACAAGTGTGTTTCGTAGCAATGCAGGTCACAAAATAAAGATGGTGCCAATGTTTCCAAGTAGTATGCTTGGTCTGTTTTATTGCACTGACTTCTTACCATTAGATTTTTGCATGTATATAGTGGTATTGATTTGCAAAATTGTTTATAAAAAATAAGTCAGACCCTTTCCTTTATCTAATATTGGTAATGTGCAAAAAATGGTTTGCACAAAATACAAATATTTAAAATGAGTGCACCACCAGTAAATATTATGACTTTATGAGCAATTGAAATTCTACAATAAGTAGATCAGTACCTTCAACCTCTCAGCATTTACCTTCTCAATTCCTTCCAAAATCTTGTGCATGAATCTGTTCGTTTTGGTGAAAGACCAGTCTATCCGGCTGGTTTTCTTGCAACAAATCCATCCTAGGAGTCTAAATGTTCATTCTAAGAGAAATGCACTGACTCCAAAGTAAATATTTTCAATCCTTTTAAATGTTTTGCATTGTTATTATAACATTTCCAGTGACCCTACTAGTTTCAAGGGAGCGCAGGAAACAGAACCAGGTGTCCGAGAGCAATGTGGGAACTAGGGCCCTGATGATTTGAAGGAGTCTGCAGATTATCAGTTTTACTATATTCTATTTCTGATTTTCATGCTAAAGTGATTACATATAATTTTCCTGCATTAGATCTACCTTTCACTTCCTGAATTTCTAGACTTTGTAGGGCCTGGTGTAGTATTGCCAGTCACTTTCATCAGTTTGCCAAAGGTTACTAGGTTACTCATTGTCATATGGACTACTTTCAAACTTCATTAAAATAAATTGCAAATAGGAATTTGAAGTATTATCTAATCACAAATGGACAATGGGAACGCATTTTATACAATATTTTTGTGAAAGACTATGAGCATCTTGAACTTGAAGTATTTTTTGCTGTAACTTATTTAATTTTATTTAGAGAGAAAAGTACAAAAGGAAAGATGAAAAGAGGGGGGGCAAAGATCAAGAGAAACCTGTTGCTCATGACAAAGTAAAAATGGTAAGTTTGATAATTTATCTGTTTTGAGTTCTTAAAGTGCTGGTGTTGATATTAAGTAACAACTTAAAGGTGACAAAGATGTAGTTGAATTGTTGAATGTCATGCCTATTATCCCGTAAGCATTGGTTGCTGCCCTATGATAGGATTTATGGGAGCAACAGTTGGCTTTATGGAGCCAACTGACCTATTTATTTAGGAAACGCAAGTGGGAATACGTTGTAGTCCGAGCATGCATGTGTAGCCAGTGTTTCAGATTTTTCTCTATAATTAATGGAAAAATGGAGGAAATGTGACTACTCTCAAGTGTTTTTTTTGTTTTAAGTTTACTACAACTAAAAAGGGATATGCTGAGAAAAATATAATTAACATCCTTCACATTTCATTTTGGGTCACCAGTTTATTATTGCTCACCGGTAGATACACTGCTTCAAGCTAACAGGTTACCACATCCCTGGTTAGTTCCACCCTCTGATCAACTATTTGATATATTGCCAAAGTGCACTTTTGTAGGAGAAGGGTAAATAAAAGTACATTGTGCAATTTGGCACATGGATTAGTTGAACCAATTGCAGATCAATAACTACTCAAGTAAAATTTGAAATACCTAGTGGATGACTTGAATGACTTTAGCAAAGTGGCAGCAAAAGCATGGTGGGTCATATGGCTGCATTATTTATTCATTATCAAAGGGGGGGGGCGGGTTTTGTTTCTCACAATACAATTTAATTATGTTAAAAATTTGCTGACAAATTTGCTGAAAAATTGTTCTCTGACAAGTAAGGGCCTCTTTGCTCCTATATTCGACGACTCTTGTTATAGAAACATAGAAAATAGGTGCAGGAGTAGGCCATTCGGCCCTTCGAGCCTGCACCACCATTCAATGTGATCATGGCTGATCATCCAACTCAGTATCCCGTACATGCCTTCTCTCCATACCCCCTGATCCCTTTAGCCACAAGTGCCACATCTAACGCCCTCTTAAATATAGCCAATGAACTGGCCTCAACTACCTTCTGTGGCAGAGAATTCCAGAGACTCACCACTCTCTGTGTAAAGAATGTTTTCCTCATTTCGGTCCTAAAGGAATTCCCCCTTATCCTTAGACTGTGACCCCTTGTGACCCCTTATAAAGCCCAACATGCCATTCGCTTTCTTCACTGCCTGCTGTACCAGCATGCTTACTTTCAGGGGGGTAGGGAGGGTAGAGGGATTATGCAGAATGGGAGGGGGTGACTGTGGGTAGGCAGTGACAGGGTTGGGGAAAGGAGGGAGTAGGAGGTAAAGGAGGGGGGGATGTAAGGGGAGATAAGAGGGACAGTGAAGAGGAGGGGGGAAGTGAGTGTTGTGGGATGAGGAGAAATGAACCGTGCCTGCGCAGTTGGAGGCTATGGGTGAATGTTGGAATAATGCATTGGGTGGAGGGGGTGATTGGCTCCGGGGGAGCCTGTCTCCAGTGTCTCCACTGACGCCGCGATTGGGGACCAGCCGTCCCGTGTGAAGATGCGCCCCCTCCCCCGCGTTGGGGGAAGGGGCAAAACGGGTCCCACTTGGTCTAGTAATTTCTAAAATTCTATGCTTAATTATGAACCATCCTCTCAAACAGACTACAGGTATGTAACGTTGCCGTTTTCATTGGAAGAAAGCCATCTCAATTGATGAAGCCAACTTGCGAATGGTTTTATTTTCATTACTCATTCCAAATGCTGATCTTTCATTGAAACATTTTATGTTGACCGTGTGCTTTTTTTTTTTCAGTCGCCTCCCCATTCCATAGGGCTACCTCAAACCATTCTTAGCCTAACTGGAGAAGAATTTCCTGCTGAGAAAGAAAGCATTGTTACTGCAACTTCTGTGAGTATATTTTTCTCGATGTGATGAGAATGGAAATTGTCCACCAAGGGCTGAACTATAGGAAATATTTGACATGCCCGAGGGAGGGCCTTGTCAAACATGGAGGGGGAAGGAAGCCACATTAAAATTAGTGAAATGATGATTATAGCTAAGTAACTGGAAGAATGTAATGGATTCTTGTTGGAAATGACGTGCAAATGTAACTGATAGTTGTTGAAGTAATGTGCTGATAGTAATTGGCAGTCGAGTCTAGAAATGGAAACCGATTACAAAGAAGTGAACTGAGAACTAAAAAGAGAAGCAGCTGCATCAAGTGCAAGGGATGTTGATGGGGAAATAAGTCATAAAATGCATTCACGGGGTTTCAGAAGCAGTGCGTAGATAGAATTTCACTAGGGAGGAATAGTACCTGGTGGAACCCTTTGGGTTATAGTTTTGTAAACTTCAAGATGGTCGTGAAATAAAATGTTGGTCTTTGAGTTAAAGCCCTAAATTGCGGTAAGGCAGATTTTGATAGTGCAAGGGAGGACTTGAGAGCAGAGAGGGAAACATCATCTGTTAAGTGAGTGGTATTTAAAGGTGAGATAGTAAGAGTTCGATAGTAAACATATTCCCAAGATAGACACAAAATGCTGGAGTAACTCAGCGGATCAGACAGCATCTCTTGGGGGAAACGAATAGGTGATGCTTTAGGTTGAGATTCTTCTTCAGACTTCTGTCTTCGGTGTAAACTAGCATCTCCTGTTCCTTCCAACACAGTAAGCATATTCCAGACAGGTTAAAAGGCAAAGATGGTAAATTTTAAGGAACCTCTGTAAACAAAGAATATTCAAGGATTGAGTGTTAACCCTTGAATGGCTTATTAGCCTTAAATTCTGAAGAACCAGATTGAAGGGTTCCAACCCAAAACATCGACTATCCATGTTCTCCAGAGGTACAGTCTTAGTTACTCCAGAACTTTGTGTCTTTTTAAAAAAAATCAAATGTTATCTCGTGCAATCCTGAATCCTGGTAAATTTGCACTATCACATGCAACATTTAAATGGATGTGCTCGAAGGGATGGAAAGGTTATTTCCATGACATTTTTGATTTGTGCTGAAAGCAAAAACAGGAATCATATTTTTCATTATTTTCAAAATAATGCATTGATCTGCAGTTATGCTATTTGAATGAGCAGAAAAATACAATATGATTTAGATTATACCAGAGGGTCGTACTTGAGTGTTAATTGGGTCAACCATACATGGTGGATGGTAAAATGTTGATCTTCTACGCTATCAGAGGTTTGATACAACAGCTAAGTGTAGCAAGTTGATAATTTCACCCAAATGTTCTATTACGAATGGCACCCAGAGCTCCAAAATTGTTGATAAATAGCCAAAAATATAATAGTAACTGTCAAGGAATTTCATTTGCCCCCCCATTCCTCTCAATCAATTTACTGGAATTTCTTTGTATGCAAAAGCTAATAATATTTAAGAGCCCTTCGGTGATGTGAACTGTTTTTCTATTTAAATCACCATACTATCAATATTTTCTTTCATGAGTCACAAATTTAGTGTGAGACATCTGGCCTGGTTTAATTCATTATAAATTGTTGATTACATTGCTCCTCACAAAATAGCTCTACCTTTATGCAGAATAGGACATGTATTTCAAGTGCATTATTGTTTTATTTCTGTTAAACCTGGCAAATGTCAGAGTTAATGTTCACTGAATATGGTATAGCTCAGCAGAAATACATCGAACAAGTGATTGGACGGACTGCATTTGCTTTCTTTGGAGTGGAAAAGCATTATGGGGAAAGAATTCAAAATTATGTGGCGCATAGAAAACAAAAAGTTTTGACCATAAATAACTTTAGCGGGGGGATGACCAGATCCCGACGTTCACGACACATGAATGACTCCCATTTTAATAATGGAACAGTTTGCTGTTGCTCGTGCTCTCTTAGATGAAGCACCAGATCTACAGCGATATGGATAAATCAATTTGTTGTACTAAAACTACTACATTAGAATACAAACAAGAAACATGATGGACCACCTAATGTTGGTACCAGATTTGGCAAAGTTAACTTTGCAAAACCTTTCTAGTCAACATCAGGAAATTACTGTCTTTAGTAATCTAGCAATTACTGGGGACTCGCCTCATGCTAGTCCAGCAACAGCCCAGTCAATTTTATGGAATCGCAGCTTACATCCCAGAGTACTTCAAGATGCCATGGTATGTTCTGTCCCAGCAACATGACAAACACAGAGGGGTGAGACGCAAACTGATACACAGGAGGGAGGGAATGGACCTGATAGTCCTCGGTTTCTGGCAAAACAGCCGTCCAGTCCACACGTGGTCTGCTGATGCAACTTTTCAAAATCATGTTCTTTGACAGACCTTTCCATTATATCGCCCAAGCTCAGCACAATCTCTTCAATCATTTCTTTATTATGTTTATTTGATCTACAGTTGGTTGTATTATTATCGTTTATTGTAGTCAACAAGTTTGGAACTCCATCCCTGGGCCTTTGTACCTTGACAAGCTCCTTGCGGACGTAGTAGTAGAAATACTGAAATGCTTCATTTCCATGGGTTGACGCGTATTGTTACCCTCTTATTGTTTTCTCCTACATTAAATATGCAGTGCAAATACAAATTTACTTGGCCGTTAAGGATGCATAATACATTGACAAGTTGTGAATTAATTCCACTGAATGGTTATGAAAAAATGGGAACATGTAATCAGTAAGAAAAAATTGGGGATAAAAAAGGATAATATTACATTTAAAGTTCCAATGTGAGAATGAACATCCAGTGGTTCAAGATTAATTCAGTTTTTGGGATTCAAATTACTTTAACAAGCTTTATTAATTATTATTTTTGACAATATAGAAGAAAGATCAATTTGACACCAGAGCAAGCCCTCAGAAGGTGACACAATCCACCGTTGATCTGTTAGGACTGGGTAAGTAAAGAATATTTAAGTGATTCTTGGTGTTAACTTATTCACTGAATGTGATACTTGTCACTAATGAAAGTTGGAGGAACTCAGAAGCTCTAGAGACAGCTGTGGAGGCAAGATATGGTTGACATTTCAGGTCAAGAACCTGCCTGTGGCAACATTTTGGTGAAGTTTTAATAACAATGGTGCTTGTTTGTGTTGTCGCTGTTGAATTATCTTGAAAGAGTAGAGAGCACCTGATGCAACAGTTTATGCAGTAACCCACACGTGTCTCACATAACATGTCAAGAGTGTTTTATTGTCATGTGTCCCAGATATAGAACAATGACATCCTTACTTGCTGCAGCACAACAGAATATGTAAACATCGTACAATGTAAACAATATGATAAACGAGAGAGAGAGAGAAAAAAAAATGATGAGCTCTGTAGGGAGAGACCTCTTAAGATAATTGCATTACATTTTAACATTAATGAAACAATAGGCTATGACATGCACATTTGGAATCTCCATAGTGAGGAATTAGATTAGTTTGGAGATACATCCAGCGCTCTCGCTCAACTTTTTTTCCCTGCTGCCAGCCAGGCAACCTTGGCAGCTTTTTAGGTTGCCAAATGACAGTTTAGGTGGTCATTTAAGTCTGTTTGCATGACGCATGTGATTATGTGCTCGGACGAAGTGTGTAGTTACCAGTCTGAATTATGCTCAATGAAGCATTCACATATTATTTCTGCTTCAAATAAGTCACAAACTAAACATATTCACCAATCAAGACATGAAATATACGACAATGACATGCAGCAAAATTATAATACAGTATCTCATCTCTTTTTACACGTTGCAATAAATGCAATTTCTATTATTTCTTTCCACTTCCAAACAAAAATGTGGTTGGATTTTTCAGCGTGTGATCAACCTCGGTGAGACCAAGCGCAGGCTTGATGATCGCTTCAAACAACACCTACACTCAGTTCACAATAACCAACCTCATCTCCTGGTGGCTCAGCACTTCAACTTCCCCTTCCCATTCCGAATTCGACCTCCTCCACGGCCAGAGAGGCCCACCTCAAATTGGAGGAACAGCACCTCATATTTCGCTTGGGTAGTTTTCACCCCAGCGGTATGAACATTGGCTTCTCCAATTTCAGGTAGTCCTTGCTTTCCCCCTCCTTCTCCTCCCATTCCCAGCTCTCCCACAGCCTTCTGTCTCCGCCTCTTCCTTTCTTTTTCCCGCCCCCCCCCCCCCCCCCCGACATCAGTCTGAAGAAGGGTCTTGACCCAAAACGTCGCCTATTTCCTTCACTCCATAGATGCTGCCTCACCCGCTGAGTTTCTCCAGCATTTTTGTCTACCCATTCACACAAGTTCTGTTATCCAACTTTCCTCACCCACTCCCTACACATTAGGGGCAATTTTACAGAGATAAGTTAACCTACAAAGCCAATGGGATGTGGGAGGAAATCCACACGCTGGCAGGGAAAATGTGCAAATTTAACACAGAAGGTGCCCGAGGACAGGATCGAACACAGATCTCTGGTGAGGCAGCAAGTCCACCAGCTGTGCCACTATATTTTATTTTCCAACACACAAAAAATTATATGTTGATAACTTTGGTTACTAAAAAAAAGAAACTATCCATTTTCAGTCTTAAATCTCTGTGACACAATGTCCCCCTTTACAGCTATGTTTGTTTTATTCAGTTCAAGACTATGGGGCAGCACATTGGCCATAAAGTTGCTGCCTAAAATTTCGAGAGACCCGGAATTGATCCTGAATGTGGGTGCTGTCTGTATGGAGTTTGCTCCTTCTCCCTTTGATCGCATGGGTTTTCTCCGGGTGCTCGTTTCCTTCCACATTCCAAAGTTGTGCAGGAACTTTTTTCAGACCCAACCCATAACGTAATATTTTCCTTTTGTCCGGAGATTCTGTCTGACCTGTTGAGTTACTCCAGCTTTTTGTGTCTATCTTCAGTTTAAACCAGCATCTACAGTTCTTTCCTACACACACAATACTATATGATAGAACTTTAATAATCCCAGGAGGTAAATTCTATATATATATTTATATATTCATATATAAATATACACTGTTGTTTTCTCATTTGTTACATTGTTTACAGAGTACTATGTTTACATATTCTGTTGTGCTGCTGCAAGTAAGGATATCATTGATCTGACTGGGACGTGAGAGAATAAAACATTCTTGAATTGCGTCGCTAAGGTGTGGGATAGAACTAGTGTGCATGTGATCTGTGGTCGGCGTGGACTCGGTGGGCAGAAGGGCCTGTTTCCACACTCCATGGAGTTCCCCCGCACAATTAAAGCATGGAATAGTCTTCACCCCAACATAGTTACCCAACCAGATGCAACTAAATTTAAGGTAACTCTTTTTTCCCAAGAACCCCTTTTTGCTTGAGTCAAAGTCAAGAGAGTTTTATTGTCATGTGTTCCAGATAGGACAATGAAATTCTTGCTTGCTGCAGCACAATAGAATATGTAAACATAATACAGAACAGGAGATAAAAGTTCAGTGTCAATATATATATATAAAATACATATATAATACCAAGGCTATAATACACGAGACTCACACACACACACACACACACACACACACACACACACACACACACACACACACACACACACACACACACACACACACTCTCTCTCTCTAAATAAACAGATAAAGTGCAATAGGCTATTATTTTTCAGTTTCGAGTTTGGTGGTGGTGGGTTAAATTCCATTTGGAATATTTTTGGAGGACCAGGAAACCAAGAAGCAAGAGTTACCCCAGGGAGTGATTCTGCCTTGGTTTTCAACGGTCGCGGCGACCAGACAGCAATGGCGGCCACATCTCCCACAATGCAAAGGGAGGGAGAAAGTGTCCAGCGCCAACCAGTTGCCGTGGCAGTGCGCATGGTGGCCGATGATGCGCGGACCGTGGTTGTGCGCATGTGCAGGGGGGAGGATGTGCTGGCCGTAGCAGTGCGCATGTGCAAGGCGGCCTGCCGTGCCGGCGGATGAGGAGCGAGCGGAGCCCCGGCAGCCCCGAGACTGAGACTTACATAGAGAGGGGGGCTGCTCAGAGTTGCTTGCCAAGCCGGGCAAAATGGGACGGCTGTTAGGTTGCCCGATGGCACTTTAGGTTGCCATTGGCATCCGGGCAACCACTAACTTCGAGCTCTGGCATCATGAAAATAGACGCTTTGGCCCAGCGAGTCCACCCCGGCCATCGATCACCCGTTCACACTAGTTCTGTTGCTCCACTTTCCTGACCACTCGCTACACATTCAGGACAGTTTTAGAGGCCGTTTAACTATAAACCAGCGCGTCTTTGGGATGTGCGAGAAAACCTGACCACCCCAAGGAAATCCACACATTTAAAGGGGGGACATGCACACTCAACACAGACACCACCCGAGGCCAGAAACTAACTTGACCGGGATCAAAGGGAATGCAAGGAAATGGATCACTTACAGGCTGATGAGATTAGTTCAGCTAGGCATCATGTTCTGTTCAAACTCTGAGTTAAGGGCCTGTCCCACCAGCATGCAACTCTAGGCGATGAACGCGATCGAACTAGAAATGGGGGCCGCGCGGAGGTCAGGTGATCCCCTGTACAGGGCCGGTCCCACCAGCATGTGCCTGCATGCGGCAAGCGCAACCAAACCGGCAGTAGGGGCCGCGCGGAGGTCGGGTGAGTGGCACAACGCGGCGCAAATGAGGCGAACTTGGAGCGAAGTCCAAGGTGAGTTCGCCAGGACAGAGAGGGGCACACAGAGAGGGGCACCAAGGCACACACACACACACACACACACACACACACACACACACAGGGCCACGGAGGCACACACATAGAGGGTCATGGAGGAACCTACCGAGAGGGTCACGGAGGCACGATGTCGGTGTGGTGTGTAAATGTCGAGGCGACTGCGAGCCGACAAGCCGTTGCCGCGCGGGATTTTTGGACATAGTCGGTTTTTCGGAGCCCCGCGTGGTGTCGGGACGAACTCCGCACATTTCCGCATGGCTCCGGCGATCGAAGTGGGACCGGCCCCGCGTCGCCGGACTGCTCAAGCGACCACGTTAGGTCGCGCTAATTGCATAGAGTTGCATGCTGGTGGGACAGGCCCTTTAGGCCAGTTCCTGTGCTGTACAGGTCTGTCCAGTGAGTGCATAGTCTCGCTGCTGTTTTTAGGCCAGGTCATCATAATATATATGGGGATGCATTGCAGACAAAGTTATTCTGTGGGGAATCTTAACACTAAATCCTGTCTTTGGTGCTGTGGGAACTTCCCATGAATCAGAATTGAATAATTCCAAGGTTCACTGCGGAGACATTTCCCTTGAGGCCTGCTGCTAGGCAGATCCGTTTGAGGGTGCAGCAAACTAGCACTGAGATGAGCTGCTGCATCATGCGTTGACAACACACCTGAATTCTATAATATCTCTCATCATCGGTCTCTTTTTTTGTTTGACCGCACAGTTCGTCCAAGCCGGGAGATTTCCTTATGGTAACACGAGCACCAGTGACCACTGGAAAGGCAGGGATCAGCATCAGATCCCTGTCACAGTAATGGTAGCTCAGATTACAATACAATACAGTTTTATTCATCACATTGCACATAAAATGCAAGTGAAATGAATTTGCCAGCAGCTGTACAATGATAAAGAACACACAATACACAAAAATTTAACACAAACATCCACCACAGCATTCATCACTGTGGTGGAAGGCACAAACATTGGCCAGTCCTCCTCCATTGTCCCCCGTGGTCGGGACCTCCACCCTCCGCAGCTATTGCTGCTGGCGTCCAGATGTGCAGTCAAGGTAAGTCCTGAATCGGTGCCTCCCCACCGGAGACCGCGGCTTCAGGTTGGTGTAGGCTGCAGGCCGGCGGTCGAAGATTTAAAGTCCCCGCCGCGCTGCAGCCGGAAGCACCGCAGACCGCCGGGCCGATGGTTGGAGCTCCTCTCCAGGGATCCCTGGCGAGGGACCCCGCTCCTGATGGCGAGTCCCCGCTGCGCCCGCGGTAGAAGTAGGCCGCGGGCCAGCAGTTGGAGCTCTTCTTCTCACGGGTCCCCCACGAGGGAAGCCAGGCTGTGGACGCCGCACCGGCTGAGGTTCTGCAGACCGCGGCTTCAGGCTGCCGCGGGCCGGCGAAACGGAGCAATCCCCTCCGGCGAGCCCCAGTGAGGGCTCGCCCACTCCACGCCGAGAGCCCGCCGCTGAGGCCCCGGACACGTCTCTGGGAAAGGCTGCACCGATCCTCGCTGTTAGGTCATGGCGGAGGCGACATGGAAAAAGTCGCCTCTCCGTGGCGGAGGCGACCAAAGCGGTTTCCCCCTTCCCCCCCCCCCCCCACACAAAGAAACGTTAAAACATACATTTAAACACACTAAAAACACAAAAAAAGTTGGGGGGAAAGGAACACGCTGCTGACAGGGCTGCCGGCTTGCAGCGCCCCCACCGACCAATGATTGATGCTCATTTTAAAGAACAGGGGGTTATATAGATATGAGCATTTCCACTGGCGGAGCAAGAGCCGTATAATAAGTAATTGCTCTAAAGAATAAAGCTCAACATAGTGCCAGTGTTGGAATCAACCATGTTGCTGTCTGGAGTTATCTATAGATCTGAAGAAAATTGAACCATATGAATATACTATTAGCTGTCGTGATGCAGTCCACTGCTTCCTGCTTTAAAAATAAACTTACCTAAACTTCTACAACCTAACCACAAATATATTCTAATAACTGATATGGTTAGGGTGTCTTGAAAGTTACTCACTTCTGCAGGTGCAAGGATGCAAGATAAGACAGTGACCATGCTTTGAATGATAGGTAAATTATAGCATTGTATGTTATTTGGCAAATGGTGTGAATCTAACTTTATAAAGTTGAAATCAGAAATTGTGAACAGGAAACTTCAAGATTGTTTTAAAAAAAAAAAAATCATTTGGCTCAAGTCTTTTGAGCAAAATAGTAGAAATGATTCTGCCGGCCCACTCATTTTCCCTAACCCAACCTCAAAGTTGACTGGAAAGATACCCTAGAAGGGATGACAATGGCGGGTATTTCTGGGGATAATACAGAAGGTGCATGATCAGTTCATTCCAAAGAAGAAGAAAAATTCCAAGGAGAATAAGGGGCGACCATGGTTGACAAGGGAAGTCAGGGACAGTATAAAAATAAAAGAGAAGAAATACAACATAGCAAAGATGATCAGGAAGCAAGAGGATTGGGTAATGTTTAAAGAGCAACAGAAGATAACTAAAAAGGCAATATGGGGATAAAGATGAGGTACGAAGGTAAGCTAGCCAAGAACATAAAGGAGGATAGTAAAAGCTTCTTGTGAACTATGTGAAGAGGAAAAAATTAGTTAAGACCAAAGTTGGACCCTTGAAGACTGAAGAAGGTGAATTTATTATGGGGAACAAGGAAATGGCAGATGAGTTGAACAGGTACTTTAGATCCGTCTTCACTAAGGAGGACATAAACAATCTTCCTGATGTACTAGTGGCCAGGGGATCTGGGGTGATGGAGGAACTGAAGGAAATCCACATTAGGCAGGAAATGGTGTTGGATAGACTGATGGGACCAAAAGCTGATAAATCCCCAGGACCTGATGGTTTGCATCCCAGGGTACTTAAGGAAGTGGCTCTAGAAACCGTGAGCGCATTGGTGTTCATTTTCCAATGTTCTATAGACTCAGGATCAGTTCCTGTGGATTGGAGGGTTGCTAATGTTATCCCACTTTTTAAGAAAGGCGGGAGAGAGAAAATAGGGAATTATAGACCAGTTAGCCTGACATCGGTGGTGGGGCAGATGCTGGAGTCAATTATAAAAGATGAAATAGCAGCACATTTGGATAGCAGTAAGGATCGGTCCGAGTCGGCATGGATTTACGAAGGGGAAATCATGCTTGACTAATCTTCTGGAATTTCTTGAGGTTGTAACTAGGAAAATGGACAAGGGAGAGCCAGTGGATGTAGTGTACCTGGACTTTCCGAAAG
Source organism: Raja brachyura (assembly GCA_963514005.1). Next base: position 107,331,059 of record OY740785.1, read on the forward strand.
CATTTGATAAGGTCCCACATAGGAGATTAGTGAACAAAATTAGGGCATATGGTATTGGGGTGCTGACATGGATAGAAAATTGGTTGGCAGCAAGGAAACAAAGAGCAGGGATTAACGGGTCCCTTTCAGAATGGCAGGCAGTGACTAGTGGAGTACCTCAAGGCTCGGTGCTGGGACCGCAGCTATTTACAATATACGTCAATGATTTGGATGAAGGGATTCAAAAGTAACATGAGCAAATTTGCAGATGACACAAAGCTGGGTGGTAGTGTGAACTGTGAGGAAGATTCTATGAGACTGCAGGGTGACTTGGACAGGTTGGGTGAATGGGCAGGTGCAGTTTAATGTGGATAAATGTGAAGTTATCCACTTTGGTAGCAAAAACAGGAAGGAAGATTATTATCTAAATTGTGTCAAGTTAGGAAAAGGAGAAGTACAACGGGATCTGGGGGTCCCTTGTTCATTAGTCAATGATAGTACAGCAGTCAGTGAAGAAAGCGAAAAGCATGTTGGCCTTCATAACAAGAGGAGTTGAGTATAGGAGCAAAAAGGTCCTTCTACAGTTGTACATGGCCCTAGTGAGACCACACCTGGAGTATTGTGTGCAGTTTTGGTCCCCTAATTTGAGGACATTCTTGCTATTGACGGAGTGCAGCATAGGTTCACAAGCTTAATTCCCGGGATGGCGGGACTGTCATATGCTGGGAGAATGGAGCGGCTGGGCTTGTATACTCTGGAATTTAGGATGAGAGAGGATCTTATTGAAACATATAAGATTATATAAGTCTGAAGAAGGGTTTCGGCCTGAAACGTTGCCTAACTCCTTCGCTCCATAGATGCTGCTGCACCCGCTGAGTTTCTCCAGCATTTTGTGTACCCTAAGATTATTAAAGGTTTGGACATGCTAGAGGCAGGAAACATGTTCCCAATGTTGGGGGAGTCCAGAACCAGGTGCCACAGTTTAAGAATAAGGGGTAAGGCATTTAGAACGGAAATGAGGAAACACTTTTTCACACAGAGGTGTGAGTCTATGGAATTCTCTGCCTCAGAGGGTGGTGGAGGCCGGTTTTCTGGATACTTTCAAGAGAGAGCTTGATGGGGTTCTTAAAGATAGCGAAGTCGGGATATGGGGAGAAGGCAGGAACGGGGTACTGAATGTGGATGATCAGCCATGATCACATTGGATGGCGGTGCTGGCTCGAAGGGCCGAATGGGCTACTCCTGCACCTATTGTCTGTTGTCTATTGTGCTAATTACTGTCAAGGCTACTACTTATGATTTGATTTTATTGATGCTCTTCTCTTTCTCCCCCCCCCCCTTTATATTTTCATGAAATGATCTGGTTCAGTTTGTGCAAAATGAAAACAGGTTTGTCATAATGATGGAATATATCCAATTCAATTTGACCTTGAATTGTGCATTTACATTTTTAATAAGTCATACAAGCTGCAGGCTGTGCGTGAACTGCAGAAGTCTTTTCCAAACAATGAGTTTGCACTTTTTCAGGCATGTGAATTTTTCAAGATACCTGTTTTTCAAGAAGCAGGAGTGTTAACACACTCCGTACCATTTCCCCCATGACATCTGTGGTTTTGTCAGTACATTTGGCTGCGAGTCAAAGGTCGCTGCTTTGAGTCTTAAAGCTGGACTGCCTTCAGTATTGTGCCATCTTTTGGGCACAAGATTAAATTGACACTTTTCTCAAGTTGGTGTAGAATATTCCGTGCCTCTTTTCAAAATGACCAATATTTAACCATTAACCACAATAACACAATCGATAACGATAAATCGCCATCTCACTATAGTTTTCAGTACCTGCCATGTGGTTTCCTGCATTGCATCAATGACAAGACTTACACTACTTCATTGGTTACAAAGCAATTCAGATCAAACTGAGGTCGAGATGAGCAAATTCTTTAGAATATGGTTTAGAATAAGTTCCATTCTTCTCTACTGCTGAGTATCTGAATCATCTGTGTGGAAAGCAAAAGTGGATAGAGGATTATCAATTGCCATGCTTCAGATTTGCAATATTGTCATTTTAGTTGTCTCTCCTCGTCATATATTTATGTAACAAAAACAGAAGAAGTCAGCCAGTGAAGCATCGGGTGTGGAAAGAGAAATATTTAACACTTCAGTCAGAGAATTTTCCTCAGAACTGGGTGAAGAGTGAAAGGATTGTTTTTTACTATGCTTGTGATTTAGATCCATGAAAAGAGACACTTATGTGATATGGATTTGCATAGCCTTTCCAGCAGTAATATTTATCTGTTAAGTTTGCCAAGTGCAGCCTATGGTGAAGATGACAAAAATACTTTGCATATTTTGAATATATAAAGAAATGAGAAGCTTGGGAAAGAAAGAAAAATTGAAAATGCGGAACCATTCAGCAGGCCAAGCAGCATCTGTGGAATGAAATAAATGACCTGTCTTGGGAAAGAATTTCTGTTCGAACTGATCCGAGTGTTGGAGATGATGAATAGAGTAGAAAAACAACCTAATGTTGGTTTTGGGTTATGAGCTATAGTTTAGACATGTCTCGAGTGGTATATCATTCCTTTGTTTTGAAATATTGCCATGTTTTGAATTACTTTGTTCTTGAGAAAGCCTTGTCATACATTTTATTGGGTAAGATAATAGTGTACCACTGACTTGCTAAGATTCTGCTACTAAGGGATTGCTGACTTGGTTTATTTTAGGAATTGCAAGTTCAAAACTGAGGCTGTTAGGGAGAAGAGGCAGAGTTGAATCAAGGTGAGGGATGGGTAGGAAGATAAAGTTTCCGAGAGAGTAAGTAAAGGTCTGTACAACACAATTTTTTCATTTTTGTGCTTTAATTTTTGTTGAGAATTTCTTGCATATAATTCTCACCACCTCATCTAATGCCGCCTTGAAGTTTGTGTGTTAACAGCTAGAGGGCACCAGGGCAGTGACTTGCTCCAGTCATTAAACCCAAATGATTAACCATTCTGTTCTTGCAATTAGGAACCATATTGAAGACCTATCTAAAAACAGCATGAAGCTGCAAGTTGCATCCTGTTAAGCATACTTCATGTTAGATTTGAATTAAAAGGCTTCTGTTGAATGTGATTTTATGCCACATTGTGGAATGTAATAAAATACAAGCGAGAACAGTGAGAGTGAGGCTAATTTCTTCCTTCTCGGTATCTTTCCCCTTGCATCTATTGTAAAAAAATTCAGCTTGAATTGTCTTCTAATTCTTCTTACCAAATTAATATACAATTAATGACACTAAGTGCTGGAGTAAACCAGCAGGTCATGCAGCAGAAAGTGGATAGGTGACATTTTGGGTCGGGACTCTTCTCCAGACTAATCAGACTGCTATCCATGTTCTCCAGAAATGCTGCCTGACCCTCTGAGTTACTCCAGTACTTTGTATCCTTTTTTTGTAAACTAGCACCTGCAGTTCTTTGTTTCTACAAATATACATATTACCCTCGGTGCCAAAATATGTTAACATAATTTATTTTTATTTTTCATGCGTATGTCTGTGTCCTGTAGACTTTGGAAAGAATTGCAGAGAAAATCACTGTCGGAGGTCATTTGGTTTGGCTGGTGTTTGTTTCCCACAGGGCTCTTCACATCTTTCCCCATCCACCCAAGCCTCCCCAAGCATGCGCACGCATACACACACATTAGATGAATCATAAGATGTGGGGGGAAAACTTTCTGATAAGTCCCAAAGAAAGAGAAATTCAAGATGGATGAAAGAGTGTGACAAAATTGTCATCGGCCTATCAAAGCTGTGAACCAACACATTAGACCATAGAACAGTATAGTACAGGAGAAGGTCCTTCAGCTCGTGTTGTTGCTCAATATCTAATCATAAATCCCAAGTTTTGATGGGCATTTTTAAAGGGAACAGTGAAAACTGAACTATGTAAAGAAACATGACAATATGCCAGAGGAGGAGAAATTCATCATTTAAATAGTACATTTAGATAGTGGTATATGATATTTCATTATAATCAACAACTTACCCCGTATCCAATACGCTTTTTTACTTTTGCATTTGGCGTCAGTAATTATTGATTTGATGGCCAAAATATTTTAGATTAATTTAGAGTTGACACTCATCCCAAAGAATAAAATACAAATATTAATAGTACACCTTCGCGCTCACATCCATCCAGGGACCATAGCAGCCCTTCCAGGTCCTCATCACAAGGGTACGAATATTGAATTCCCTGATTTCAAGTAATGCCCACCTTCTCTCATTTCTCCCAGTGACCTTGCTCCTTTAAGGATCTAAAAAAATAATAGAAATTCAAGAAGTTATTAAATCCCTGGGTTACAAATACTTCTGACTGTTTTGATTCAAATTTTTTGCTGAAACTCCTGCTCTCATGGCGTTTTACGTCTTGTTCCAGCTTAAGAGTGGTTCATGATTGAGAAGTCTGGCAACTAAATGCTCTTGTGTCCAAGTGATGATTGCTGTTATGCATCCAAACATTTGTATTCATATTTATAGATATTTTGGGTACCAAAGAAATCAGATAACTGCTGGAAAATGATGCATCTTTTGATACGATGTTAACTTCATCTGAAAATAGTATCATTTGAGGTAACTTCCTACAGGTGTATTGGTGGGATATTAGTTGCTAGCAAATGTTCTTGTTCACTTGTGATGAACATTTGAGGGCTGCACTACAGGTGCTGTCCATATGGAGTTTTCTCTGGGTTTTCTCTGGATGCTCTGGTTTCCTCCAATATTCCAAAGATGTGCAGGTTTAAAAGTTAATTTGCTTCTATAAATTGTCCCTGGTGTGTAGGATAGAACTAGGGTACAAGTGATTGCTGGTCAGCACAGACTTGCTGGGCCAACGTGCCAGTTTCCATGCTGTATCTCAAAACTAAACTAAAACAAACTTATACTATTTTGGGTCCAGTTAGCTGGTTGTAATGGAGTTGACTGTTATGAAACAGTCATTATTAAGAATATACCTCCTGGGCAAGTTATGTTTATATTCATATGATAAATGCTAATAGAAAGATTAGCACAACCAATTGTTTTGGTTAAAGTATTCTTCAATTTGCTTTCTAAAATGTAATTTGCACAGTCTATCCTTGTGGACATAAACTTTCTGCATTTCTCCGATCAAGATACACCCATTGAAGCTCCTATTTCTAATGGCAGTACCACGTCAAATATAACCTTGAATGATGACCTTGATATTTTTGGCCCTATGGTTTCTAATCCTCTTCCAACGTCGGATGCACAGTTGCATCAGGTAAGTAACCTTTGAGTGTTATTTGTTTCCCTGGCTTATGTGTGAAGTTTTTATATTGTTCTGTTAGTATAATTTTAATTTGGAAAAAGAGTGCTGGTGTAAGATATCTCTGGAGAACATGGATAGGTGATGATTTAGGTTGGGGCCCTTCTTCAGGCTGATTGTCTGGGTGGGGGGGGGGAGAAAAGAAAAGATAACCGGAAGAAAGAAGGTGGCAGGACAAAGTCTGCCAGGTCATAGGTTGATACAGGTAAGAGGGCTTTTGATAGGCAGATGGTTGAATAACGGCCAAAGATTAAAAGGCAGAAGGTACAAGACAAAAGGATTGTAGAGTTGCTAATTGTGAAATTAGAGAAAGGATTGTGGATGGGAGGGTAAACATAGATGGGAGTCCAGGTGGTGGGGAGAGGGGGCTGGTTGTAGTTATCAGAATTCAGTGCTCATAGCATAGGATTGTAAGCTACCTAAGTGGAATACGAGCTGCTGTTCCTCCAGTTTCACATGTGGCCTCACTCTGGCAATGGAGGAGGCCCAGGACAGAAAGGTCAGTACAGGTATGGGAATAGGAGTTAAAACGGTTAGCAGCCATTAGAGATCCAGTGGGCCTTGGTTGACCAAGCGCAAGTGTTTGACATTGATTTGGATTCTCAAACGTAGAGAAGTTGTAAGCTCCACATAGGCAATGCTAAAAGTCAGGGGCCTGGGGCCCAGTGATTCTACTAAATGTGCTGCTGTGCCATCCAATGTATTAACTAGAAATGACTCTATGGCAGTTATTCATAATGTATGTCAATGATTTGGATGAGGGAACAAAATGTAACATTTCCAGGTTTGCAGATGAGATAAAACTAAGAGGAGCAAAGAAGCTCCAATGTCATTAAGACAAGTTAAGGGATTTTCTACATTGGCTCTAAAAACATACAGATGACAAGTATTTGTAATATAAAAACAATCATGCCAATGGGGAAAAGGGGGTTAATGGCTAGATAATATCAAACACGAGAATTGTTTCTCCCACAGAATTTCCAAAAATAAAGGTATTTTTAATAGCTACAAGTTAACTCTTGTTACTGCAAGCTAAAAAGACTATAGGCTCTGTTACATTGTATAGTAGAGTATCATTGTACTAGTGTCAGTGGAGGTGATTCTTGTCACTTTCAATGACAACCTACAGTGACACTGGCAGTGTTTTCTTAAGAGATAATGATTACTCTGGGAAGGTTACATTGAAACCAGGCACGTGCCGTCAGGGTAGGAAAGGTAGGCAGTGCCTACCCTGACTAAAATTATAAAATGTTAATTTTTAAATATAAATAGTAAAGGCACAGGAGATTTATGCCTACCTAAGAGATCGAACTTATCGTATTTCCCAGCAATGAAGACGCAATTTTTAACCCAAAAATAAGGCATGAAAATTTACCTGTGTCTTGGAGGCCGAAGGCTAGGTTGTTCGCCAAGAATGATAGACTTGGCTATCCCTCAGTACAGCAGCATCAAGAACGATGTTGCTGTACTAAGGGATAGCAAAGTCTATCCCTCATTGCTGGCAGCTGATGGGAAGCGGCTGTAAAAGGGCAGCGCCGCTGTTGGGGGGGGGGGGGGGGGGGGGGGGGAGAGAGTTCCTTTCACAGCGTACAAGGGAGGAAGGCAGAATAGTGAAAACTATAGGCCGGTTAGTCTGACTCCAAAGGTTGGTAAGATTTAGTGCATTATCACAGATGAGGTTTCGGAATAATTATAAGTTCATGATGAAATGGGCCAATGTCAGCATGGTTTTATGAAGGGAACATCTTGCATGACGAATCTGCTGGAATTCTTTGAAAAAATGAAATAGCAGGACAGACAAAGGAGAGTCAGCGGATGTTGTTTTCCTAGAGAAAGCCATTTCAGCAAGCCTTTGATAAGGTAACACATGTGAGGCTGCTGAGGGAGATGAAAGCCCATGGTATCACGGGTGGAAAGGTGGAGCAGCGGTAGAGTTGCTGCATTACAGTGCTTTCAGCGCCAGAGATCCCGACTACAGGTGCTATCCGTACAGAGTTTGTACGTTCTCCCCGTGACTGCATGGGTTTTCTCTGAGATCTTCGGTTTCCTCCAAAGACATACAGTTTGTAGGTTAATAGGCTTTGTATAAATGTAAATTGTCCCTAGTGTGTGTAGGATTGTGTTTGATGTGCGAGGATCACTGGTCGGCACAGACTCTGTAGGCTGACTGCCGCATTGTATCTCTAAACTAAACAAAGGGCAGACACTTGCATGGACAGCAGGTTGGATAGATGGCAGAAGGAAAGAGTGGCAATAAAAAGGGCTTTTTTCGGGTTGGTTCCCAGTGACTAGCAGAGTTCTGCAGGGGTTGGTGCTTGGATAGGGTGGATGTGGAAGTTCTTTCCACTAGTGGGAGAGTCGGAGACTAGTGGTCATAATCTCAGAATGAAAGGACGTTCCTTTAGGAAGGAGATGAGGAGGAATTTCTTTAGTCAGAGGGTGGTGAATCTGTGGAATTCTTTGCCACAGTAGGCCAAGTCAATGGATATTTTTAAGGGAGAGGCAGATAGATTCTTGATTAGTACGGGTGTCAGGGGTTATGGGGAGAAGGCAGGAGAATGGGGTTAGGACGGAGAGATAGATCATCCATGATTGAACGCGGAGTACACTTGATGGGATGAATAGCCTAATTCTGCTCCCCAAAAAATTAGTTATTGCCAAAGTTGACTGGAAAGATACCCTAGCAGCGATGACAGTGGAACAACAATGGCAAGCATTTCTGGGAATAATACAGAAGGTGCAGGATCAGTTCATTCCAAAGAGGAAGATTCCAAGGGGAGTAAGGGGTGACCGTGGCTGACAAGGGAAGTCAGGGAGAGTATAAAAAATAACAAAGAAAGAGGTGTAACATAGCAAAAATGATTGGGGAAACTTTTTTAAAGAGCAACAGAAGATAACTAAAAAGGCAATATGCGGAGAAAAGATGAGGTACGAAGGTGAGCTAGTCAAGAAAGGAGGATAGTAAAAGTTTCTTTAGGTATGTGAAGAGGAAAAAAATACATAAGACCAAAGTTGGACTCTTGAAGACTGAAACCGGTGAATTTATAATGGGAACAAGGAAATGGCAGACTAGTTGAACAGGTACCTTGAATCCGTCTTCACTAATGAAAGACAAACAATCTCCCTGATGTACTAGTGGCCAGAGGATCTAGGGCGACGGTGGAACTGAAGGAAGTTCACATTAGGCAGGAAATGGTGTTGGGTAGACTGATGAGACTGAAGGCTGATAAATCCCCAGGGCCTGATGGTCTGCAGCCCAGGGTACTTAAGGAAGTGGCTCTAGAAATCCTGGATGCATTGGTGATCATTTTCCAATGTTCTATAGACTCAGGATCAGTTCCTGTGGATTTGAGGGTAGCTAATGTTACTCCACTTTTTAAGAAAGGCGCAAGAGAGAAAACAGCAATTATAGACCAGTTAGCCTGAAATCGGTGGTGGGGAAGATGCTGGAGTCTATTATAAAAGATGAAATAGCGGCACATTTGGATAGCAGTAACAGGATCGGTCCGAGTCGGCATGAATTTACAAATCATGCTTGACCGATCTTCTTGGAATTCTTTTGAGGATATAACTAAGAAAATGGGCAAGGGAGAGCCAGTGGATGTTAGGTACCCGGACTTTCAGAAAGCATTTGATAAGGTCCCACATAGGAGATTAGTGGGCAAAATTAGAGCACATGGTATTGGGGCTAGGGTACTGACATGGATAGAAATTTGGTTGGCAGACAGGAAACAAAGAGTAGGGATTAACAGGTCTCTTTCAGAACAGCAGGTAGTGACTGGTGGGGTACCGCAAGGCTCGGTGCTGGGACCACAGCTACTCACAATATACATTAATGATTTAGATAAATGGATTAAAAGTAACATTAGCAAATTTGCAGATGACACAAAGCTGTGTGGCAGTGTGAGAAGGATGTTATGAGGATGCAGGGTGACTTGGCAGGTTGGGTGAGTGGGCAGATGCATGGCACATGCAGTTTAATGTGGATAAATGTGAGGCTATCGACTTTGGTGGCAAAAACAGGAAGGCAGATTATCTGAATGATGTCAAGTTGGGGAATGGGGAAGTCAGTCAAGAGAGTTTGTCATGTGTCCCAGATAGGCCAATGAAATTCTTGCTTGCTGCAGCACAACATAATATTGTCGGCTTAATACAGAACTGTTCAGTGTGTCCATATACCATAGGCCATATATATACACATAAATAAACAGATAAAGTGCAATAGGCTGTTGTAGTTCAGAGGTTGTTTGATGTTGTGTTTAATAGTCTGATGGCTGTGGGGAAGAAGCTGTTCCTGAACCTGGATGTACCAGATTTCAGGCTCCTGTACCTTCTATCTGATGGCAACGGAGAGATGAGTGTGTGGCCAGGATGGTGTGGGTCTTTGTTGGCAGCCTTTTTGAGGCATCGACTGCGATCAATTCCTTCGATGGTGGGGAGGTCGGAGCCGATGATGGAATGGGCAGTGGCCACAACTTTCTGCATTCTTTTCCGCTCTGGGCGTTCAAGTTGCCAAACCAAGCCACGATGCAACCAGTCAGTATGCTCTCTACTGTGCACCTGTAGAAGTTCAGGAGAGTCCTCCTTGACATACCGACTGTCCGTAATCTTCTCGGGTGAACCTCTGCCGCACCTGGAAAGACTGCTTAGGTCCTTGGATGGAGTCAAGGGGGGAGGTAAAGTGACATGTAGCATTTCCTGCGGTTGCAAGGGAAAGTACCAGGGGAGGGGGTGGTTTGGGTGGGAAATGACGAATTGACCAGGGAGTTACGGAAGGAGCGGTGCGGCAGAAGTTCACCTGCACATCCTCCAACCTCATCTATTGCATCCGGTGCTCTATAGGGATCGCTTCGCCCAACACCTCCGCTCAGTTCACAATAACCAACTTGATCTCCCGGTGGTTCGGCACTTCATCTCACCCTCCCATTCCAATTCCGACCTTTCTGACCTGCGCCTCCTCCATGTTCAGAGAGGCCCACTGCAAATTGGAGGAGCAGCGCCTCGTATTTTGCTTGGGTAGTTTACACCCCAGTGGTATGAACATTGACTTCTCCAATTTCGGGTAGTCCTTGCTTTCTCCCTCTTTCCCATCCCCTTCCTAGCTATCCCACAGCCCGCTGACTCTGCCTCTTCCTTTCTTCTTCCCGCCCTCCCACCCCCACATCAGTCTGAAGAAGGGTCTCGACCCGAAACGTCACCTATTCCTTCGCTCCACAGATGCTATCTCACCCGCTGAGTTTCTCCAGCATTTTTGTCTACCTTTGATTTTTCCAGCATCTGCAGTTCTTTCTTAAACAACAGCCAACCTGAGGTATTTTGTCATGGAAACAATATTCCAGGAAGAAATTATTTTAAAGTTTTTTTCTGATGGATGTTTTCTAATTACAAATGCAACAACTATGCCAATGGGAAACGTCTCTCATTGTTTTACTATAAATGATCCTCATAATTCTATACATCTTAATCCACACCAAGGAAAACAAATCCAGCCTCTGCTATTAGCTGATGCCTCTGGCTCAGGCAATATCCTGTTTAATCTTCTCTGCACTTTCTCCAATGCAGTCACATCCCCGGTCACATATGGTGACAAAAATCTGCACACAGTATTCATGTTAGGAAATGTTTGTATTTTTAGAAAACGGTGTTTTCCAATTTCCTGTAACACGACCCCATTGTCCCTTTGAAACCCGCCATCTAAGCGGAAATGCATTCCTATGGCATGGCGCACATTATTGAATTTGTATCTCCTCTCCAGATGGACGTTTAATTTTTTTTTAAGAGGCCTCATTGGAATGTTTCTCAAAAATCATGAGTTGAATCCTGTAAAACTTGTGCTAATTGAGAGCATTATGATATACTTAAGGGTAAATATCTACAGGTGTTTGCATTCACTATTTTTTATCTTTTCTTCACAGCCTACTTCTACGAAACCAACAGGAGCAACCTTATCTGTAGCAGCAGGAGATCTTGATCTGTTCATTGAACCAACTACAAAATCAGAAGACTCTAAGAAACCACTGTCCAAGGATTCAATATTATCATTATATGGTACAGGAACAATGCTGCAGCAGCAACAAGGCACTCCAGGTAGAGGACTAGTGGTTTAGAATACAAAGCATTGGCAAATGAATACCTTGGTGTCTTTCACTTTTTAGACAAACCGGCTATGACTATATTTTTATTGGTTACATCAAACAGTCCTTGTCCCAAACCACCCCCCAACTCTTTCTCTACTACATCGACAACTGCATCAGAGCTGCCTCCTGCACCGCACTTCTGAACTACACCTCCTCCCACCCTCGCCATTTGTAAAGATGCCATCCCCTCTCAATTTATCCATCTCTGCTACATCTGCTCCAAAGAGGAGACTTTCCACTCTAGGACGTCCCAGATGTTATCTTTCTTTAATAAACGTGCTTCTCCCCCCCCCCCCCCCCATCCCCCCCCCTTTGCTGTCATAGATGCATGCTTCACCTCTGCTGTCTCTGTGTCCTGCAGTCTGATTGATCCTTTCCACCATACATGAATAGCTTGCCTCTGGTAAGAAAATTACTCTCTGGTATAAGAGTTCCCTGTGAAAACATAATCATAGTTACACATTTCTGCCTCCACCAATCCTGTAATATAGTGATGCTGATTACTGGTGGGTTCTGTAGCAGTTGTTTAGCAAGCTTCCCTTCTGTGGAGACTGAAAATTGGGATCCAGATTGGCAAAAATGCCATTCTTAATGCCCACAATTCTAGAATATTGCTAATTAGACATTGCTATTTGATATTTCCCAGCACTGATTCATTATTGGGAGTTTTTTTGTGTAGGAAATAATTGCCCAGAAATCCACAGAAGAGTGCAGTGAAAGTAGCAATTGCCTTTATTTTTAAAAAAAAGAACATCATAATCTAAAGTCAACCATACGCATTAGGAATCTGAACAGTAATCTTCATTTTGGGTCAGACAATAGGTGCAGGAGTAGGTCATTTGGTCCTTCAGGTCAGCACCGCCATTCAATGTGATCATGGCTGATCATCCACAATCGGTATCCCGTTCCTGCCTTCTCCCCATATCCCCTGACTCCGCCATTTTCAAGAGCCGTATCTAGCTCTCTCTTGAAAGTATCCAGAGAACTGGCGTCCACCGCCCTCTGAGGCACGAATTCCACAGACTCACAACTCTCTGTGTGAAAAAGTGTTTTCTCATCTCCGTTCTAAATGGCTTACTCCTTATTCTTAAACTCTGGCTCCTGGTTCTGGACTCCCCCAACATCGGGAACATGTTTCTTGCCTCTAGCGTGTCCAAACCCTTAATAACCTTATGTTTCAATAATATATCCTCTCATCCTTCTAAATTCCGGAGTATACAAGCCCAGACGCTCCATTCTCTCAATCCCGCCATCCCGGGAATTAACCTTGTGAACCTATGCTGCACTCCCTCAATAGCAAGAATGGTCTTCCTCAAAATTGGAGACCAAAACTGCACACAATACTCCAGGTGCGGTCTCACTAGGGCCCTGTACAACTGCAGAAGGACCTATTTGCTCCTATACTCAACTCCTCTTGTTATGAAGGCCAACATGCCATTCGCTTTCTTCACTGCCTGCTGTACCTGCGTACTTACTTTAATTGACTGATGAACAAGGACCCCCAGATCCTGTTGTACTTCCACTTTTCCCAACTAGATACCATTTAGATAATAATCTTCCTTCCTGTTTTTGCTACCAAAGTGGATAACCTCACATTTATCCACATTAAACTGCATCTGCCATGTATCTGCCCACTCACCGAACCTGTCCTCCATCTACGCCGCATCTGCACCCAGGATGAGGTGTTCCACACCAGGGCATCGGAGATGTCCTCATTTATCATTTGTCTCTTCTACTATAGATGACGCTCTCGCCAGGGTCTCTTCTATACGCCGTGACTCTTCTCTCACTCCCCATCCCCCCCCCCCCACTCGTAAAAAGGGCAGAGTCCCCCTTATCCTCACCTCCACCCTACCAGCCGTCACATACAACATTTTCGACACCTCCAACGTGATCCCAACACTTAGAAACATAGAAATTAGGTGCAGGAGTAGGCCATTTGGCCCTTCGAGCCTGCACCGCCATTCAATATGATCATGGCTGATCATCCAACTCAGTATCCCGTACCTGCCTTCTCTCCATACCCTCTGATCCCCTTAGCCACAAGGGCCACATCTAACTCCCTCTTAAATATAGCAAACAACTTGCCACATCTTCCCATCTCCTCCCGTCTGCTTTCCGCAGAGACCGCTCCCTCCGTAACTCCCTGGACAATTCGTCCCTTCCCACCCGAACCACCCCCTCTCCAGGCACTTTCCCTTGCAACCGCAGGAAATGCTACACTTGTTGCTTTACCTCCCCCTTGACTCCATTCAAGGACCCAAGCAGCCTCCCAGGTGCGGCAGAGGTTCACCTGCACCTCCTCCAACCTCATCCATTGCACCCGCTGCCCTAGATGTCAGCTGCTCCACATCGGTGAGACCAAGCGTAGGCTTGATGATTGCTTCGCCCAACACCTCCGCTCGTTTCGCAATAACCAACCTGATCTCCCTGTGGCGCAGTACTACAACTCCCCTCCCATTCCGAATCTGACCTTTCTGTCCTGGGCCTCTTCCATGGCCAGAGTGAGGACCACTGTAAATTGGAAGAGCAGCACCTCGTATTTCGCTTGGGCAGTTTGCACCCCAGCAGTATGAACATTGACTTCTCTAATTTCAATTAGTCCCAACTTTCTCCTCAGCTCTCCCTCAGCCCACTGGCTCCACCTCTTCCTTTCTTCTTCCCCCCTACCCCCCTCACATCAGTCTGCAGAGGGGTTTCAACCCGAAACGTTACCTATTTCCTTCGCTCCATAGATGCTGCCTCACCCGCTGAGTTTCTCCAGCATTTTTGTCTACCGGTCCAAGTCGCCCTGCATTCTCATAGCATCCTCCTCACAGTTCACACTACCACCCAGCTTTGTGTCATCTGCGGATTTGCTAATGTTACTTGTAATCCCTACATCTAAATCTAAAGCATTTGAAAGTTGTCCTGCTTATCGTTCAGTATGTTGTTAGATATATTGTTTTTACATAGCAATAGATTTAGCAGCTTGATCATTTCAAAGATACATACTGTATTATCTTTGCACTTTCTACGGAATAACTGGTTCTTTATGACTGGGTTTGCAAAGCAGTTGTGAAATATAACTGTATTCCTTCTGAGTGTCAACTGAATTGTCAACCACTTCCACTACCCACAACCCCGCACCTTACCAAGTACAGATTTCTATTTAATGTCATAATTGGATAATAGGTCAAACATCATGTTTACAATTAAGATATACTCCCACATTCTATGCCTCTCCATGTGATGCTCCTTCTGCTTGTTTCATCTTGAAACTGCCTTTTCTCCAGTAGAAAATGAGCACTCATCTTTGTCTGCAGCCAATATGAAGGAAACAAAAGTTGAATATTTTGTATTTCTGTCCTGGGTGTGTGATCATGAACTAGTCTTACACTTGAAGTATGGATGGAACTAATCATTCAATGAATTGCTGACTGTCCGTTTTAGATTCATTTTAATAATAATGACCTCAACTAGGACGTGATCAGCTGAAATCAGCCGTAATAATCAGTCAGCCAGTCCTTATGACGACCTGTGCATAAGTTCATTGGTATTGGTAAGAAAAAACACTGTGGATGAGTCATGCCATTAGTATGGTGATGATCTCTTAAGTTCAGTCATTTCATTTACTGTTCCAAGTTTAGCTTCAAAGCTACCTTTTGCAGCCAGAAAGGTAACATAATTTTACCATCATTAATTATAGTAATTAAGTTTGTTCCAGATATTTGGATGTGACAAGAGAACAAGAGAAAAGGTCACTTTATTCTGGAATTGAAATGTTTCTCACGTGTAGCATAAAAATTGATACCCCGTCTACATGGTGATGTCAAATTGCAGTTTTAGATTAATGAAATCATCCGCAGCGTTGCAGCTATATATATTTGCGATTGCATGTGTGAGGGTAAACATCAAAAGTAAATGGAAACTGTACGACCAATACATCTGTCAAGCATAATTACTGCAAGATAAACACTAAATTACAAATTGATAGTTTGCATGTTATTTTGGAGGGTGGAGGGAGAAGAATATTTGCATGATGGAAAGGAGTTTGATTGGTGATGCAGATATAAATGATGCATAAACCAGAGCCAGCAAGTTTCCCTATCAGGAAAGAGCTTATCAGGCATGAATATATGTTCGGAGTGTCATCCATATATTTTTGCAATTTATTTTAGTATCCTATCTCTGGTGCATAGTGGTTTAATGGATTTGGGTGCTTGAGCAAACGTGGGCTGGAGGACCTGTTTATTATTCCTTTCTGTCTATGAATCCCTCTACCATGTTGGCCTGTGCATTCCACACGTAAATCCAATTACCTTTGGTTGATAATCTCCGTTTGTTGGGTGCAGATCTAACGAAACATTTACTTCATAAGCAAGCACATTGCCAAACGACATCCTGTACTGAGATATTTTTATTTGATTCCATCAAAGCCATGTTTTTCTCAGTGCTTGTTATAACATGAACCCCTCACTCTGTAATCATTCATATTGTTTAATGTGATCTTTCCAAGCATACAATTTTTGTGATATTTTCAAGCTTTTTATTGTTTATATTAACCGAATGATCACTGACAAAGGATACTTAAAATGACAGGAAATGGACCACATCATACCGTTTAAAAAAAAAAAACACTTTTTAGTGAGGGCTCAATTAGATCATTCAATTTCCCCATACTTTGGGAGAGCAATCCATTACTGGAATTTTCATTTAGTTCACATGTTTTTGGTTTGTGCTCAATTCTGATGGCCACATTTTTTGTCATGTCCAAAGATGACTGGGCAGTCGATATCCAAGTCACTTTGTATGACCAGAAGGGGAATTTCAAGCTTATGACATTGGCATCATATTGCTGGTTGTGTGCCATTGTGATAGAGATAAATGATAGCAAAATAATCAAAGATGAAGTGTATCCTGTAGAATTTATATCTTGTGTCAGTGTTGAATGGCACATAAATCAATCCTGACCAGTCTAAAATATCTTGCTATTTAACTACAAAGCCTTTACTTCCACAGTTTGTTGTGTAACCAGGCTTTCAAGGCGTTATTTTGTTCCTTACAGCTGCGGTGTTCATGGCACCTTCTCCCATGCCCTTTGTCTCGCACTCTACTGCCAGCTATCCTAATTTCCCAACTCTGCCAGCTTCCACTGGCATGATGGGCAATATGATGGGACAGTCGGTTGGAATGATGGGGCAGCCAGCAGGGATGGTGGTTGGCATTGGAATGCCAAATGGATTCATGGGCAATGCACAATCCGGTGTCATCAGAGTGCCGGAGAACATGGTGGGTCCCCAAGGAGGCGTGGTAGGAAATTCGTACGGTGTCCAACCAAGCCAGCAACCACAGTGGAACCTTGGTCAGGTCAGTGAAGTCCAGTATTTATTTAATCTAAGAATAAAGTGAGAAACATTTCACGGAAGTATTATCGATAATATATATCTGCATTGGAACATTACCTTTTTGACTTGAATGTGGAAGTCTACAGTGTGGTTTCTTCACTGATAAACCTTGTGGATTATGTGTTTTTACATTTTTTATTAAAATACACCAGTAGGTACCACAAAGATGCCTGCCTGAGTGAGGAGTAGCATTAATCATAGTGGCAAAGATTAACATGAAGTGTTTCACAAGATTGATCTCTGTCATATGAGGAAAGATTGAAAAGACTAGGCTTGTATTCACTGGAGTTTAGAAGGATGAGGGGGACCCTTATAGAAACATATAACATTATAAAAGGACTGGACAAGCTAGATGCAGGAAAAATGTTCCCAATGTTGGGCGAGTCCAGAACCAGGGGCCGCAGTCTTAGAATAAAGGGAGGTCATTTAAGACTGAGGTGAGAAAAAACTTTTTCACCCAGAGAGTTGTGAATTTATGGAATTCCCTGCCACAGAGGGCAGTAGAGGCCAAGTCACTGGATGGATTGAAGAGAGAGTTCGGTAGAGCTCTAGGGGCTAGTGAAGTCAAGGGATATGGGGAGAAGGCAGGCACGGGTTATTGATAGGGGACGATCAGCCATTTTCACAATGAATGGCGGTGCTGGAGCGAAGGGCCGAATGGCCTCCTCCTCCACCTATTTTCTGTGTTTCCTCTCCATGTTAGTAATCCATTCATGCTGCAGAATGTTCATTTGTTGTGGACTAGCTTTATATGTGACACCATGGGAATTTTTAAAAAAACATTGCAAAGAGCTGCAGCACAGTACAAAGGAGAACAAAAAACAAGTTTTGAGGATTAGGATTTTAATTTTTGATATTTATTGGAACTGGCCTCCTGAGCTGGAGTTTTTATTCAGGGATTTGGGATCGGCTGGATACACTTTGAAAATAGATCAATATACTGTGAACATAGAATGCTCAATCTCAACTAGATAAAAGTGTGATTTGAGAGAATGCAACGATAGTGTACATGTTAAAATTTAAAATATTCTTTTTACTTTGAGTATATCTTATCTGTTATTGGGGGAAAAACAGATTCTCATTTGACACCTTAGTATTTGAACATAAGCCATCGATTTGTAGATCTAGTCTATGTAATGTTAATCTGTACAAACCTAAAGGCATAGATATTGTATCAAATAAAAGTGACTGGAAAAAATGAGGGATCACTGGAGGTGCAGACCTGACAGAAAAGTTTTTTTCCCTTCTATTTTAAAAATCCCATTTTACTTGTTCTACCTAAAACAGGGCACATAATTATTAACAAATCAAGCCTGCTGCCATCATGGACCATTGGGACCACACTCAACGATACGCCAACATTGATTCTTGAGTGTACATCATTTGTAATGAAAATTTAGACATTAATTAAATTTAGCAGTTCATATTTTTTCAAATACCTTTATCAATGTCCTTCAAATTGTTTATTGCTGTGATTTACTACGACTCAACCTTATATTACCACCTAACCCACAGCCAGCAATAGACCATTGTGGGCTCCGCAATTCGTTGATTAGCATTGCTTTCTGCATATGTTCCAGTCATTTGTCTTAAGTATTGTCTACATCTCTCATTCCCCTTGTCACTCTCTCAGTCTGAAGTAGGGTCTCGACCCAAAACATCACCAATTCCTTTATTCCAGAGATGCTGCTGACCCGCCGAGTTACTGCAGCTTTTTGTGTCTGTCTTGTATTGCATGGCATCCTTCCCACTTGTGTCATGAGGCAACGGCTTAAGTTTGTAAACACTTTCAGCCTTCTTTTATCACATGGGACACTGTAGAGCAAATTATAAACAATGTCCAATTCTCAAAAAGATGTTGTTAATTGTCATTTCATTCTGAAAATAGACTGGCTGCATTAAAACAAAATTAGATGATGGACAGTTGATCTACACCCTTTCAGAGGGAAGTAGAAAATCTTCAGGCGGGGTATTTTGTTTAAATAGTGCAACATCAGGCTACTTGATGCAAATCCTGATCGCATGTACATTATGCTTGGAGTCTTTAGAAGACAACTTTAATTTTTATATCTCCAAATGCTGAAGTCTCAAGATTAATTTTAGTCCACCAGCTAAATTCAGGGGGAGCTGACCAAATCAAAAATTAAATCATCTTTGTTACTCAAATGAGGCCACAACAAAAAAGATATGTTGGAATAATTTAAATTGGTTTTCTTTCAGTGTTTGGTACTAAAAGTATTTCATGGTTCTAGTACCAAACACAGGACAAAATTGTTTGAATTATATGGGTTCAAAATCATTGTTACTGATTATTGTGTGCGATTAACTCTGCTATCTCAACAGAGAGGTCAGTATTAGCTCCTTAGAAATTGAGGTGCAATGCTTATGGGGGGGAAAAAAATAGTTGAACTCTTTAGACATACTGTCTTAGAAACTTGATCGAGTTTATTGAAGAGGTGATAAAGATGATTAAGGGTGAAACATGGACTTTAGTAAAGCATTTGACAAGGTCCCTTGTGCTGGGATGATCCAAAAGATTAAGGCGCATCAGAGCCGTGGAAACCTGGTAGATTTAATTAAAATTATCTTGGCTAGAGCATGTATGGCAGTGGTATAGCAGTGTTATTCACAATAGAGGTCTGTGACCAGTGGTGTTCCACACGGATCAGTTCTTGGACCTCTGTTTTATGATTTGGGTGTAAATGTAGCTGGGCTGCATAAATTTGCAAATAACATGAAAATTGGCATATTGTGAATGGTGAAAAGGGCTGTTAAACGATGCAGCAGTTGGAAATATGGGCACGGATGGCCGATAGATTTTAGTCTGGACGTGTGATGTGTTACACATTGAGGTGGTCAAATGTAAGAGAATAACATACAGTAAATAGAGGGAACCTTCAGAGCACTGATGTACAGGGAGATCTTGGGGCGCATGCCCATAACTCACTGAAAGTGGCAACAAAAGAAGATGTAAATATGCATGGCATGTTTGCCGTTATCATATAATAGAGTATTAAAGTTAGCAAGTTGTGTTACAGCTACAAAATAATGGCTATGCCAGGTGAGATAGAAGCAGTTGCAACAGCAATGTTTAAGCAATATTTAGACAGGGACATGAATGGCAGGGGGTGAAGGAATACAAAATGTTCAGACAGATGTTATCAGTTTAAATTAGTGTCTTGGTGTGAACAGAAGTCACAGGATGAGGCCTGTTTCTGTGCTGCATCATTTTAAATTCAGTGATAAATCTGATATGTGGGATTATGAGCATTTAGTATTTAATTTAGAATCGATCTCTCGCCACACAAGCTTGTGATCCAAGTAGTTTCAGCATCTGCAATATTTTGATTTGCCTTTTTTATGCTTTCAGTACAAATTGTGATCCCTTGCATTTAACTGTTTCCTAAAGATTCTATGGTAATCAGTGATTCAAAGCACTGTTCTTCAAGTGGGATTTGAAACATTTGCCCAATCATTCAATGCATAGTTTAGAGTGGGGTGAAGTGTCCATTAATACTACAAGATAAATCTGGGTGGCTGACCCATTTATTGTAGTCCCAGTAGTCTAAGTATTAACAACAATTGTTAGTTGAGGCTACATTTAGTTTAGAGAAATATTTAGGGCAATTTTACTAGTTATGTGTTGGCATATATCTGTGGTGCTACCTTCCCATAGATTATGTAATAAATTGATATATAGCATTGGTTATGCTACTCCTGTGGCGTACTTAGGAAAGAGGTTGAGAAGATTAGCATCATGTTTGTTACAGATATTGTGGGCCAATGGGCCTGTTCCTATGCTGTACAGTTCCTATCTTCTATTCTGAGATCCAATGGTAATGTTTCACCTAGCAACAAGCATCTCAAATTAACTAAACCCTTGTGTATTCTGCACCTGAAAATTAGTTTGCATCTTCTGTAAACCAACCTTTGCTACTTAATTACAATTTTATTTTCTGCAAGTTGATTTTTATTTAAATCTCTCTCCTTTCCTTAGTTGCGAGCATCTATTTAATCTTGGAAGGTGCTCCTGTTATTTCAGTCCTAAATACTATTGCATCCTTTCTGTCGTGTTCTGTTTCCTCCTCCCTTGTATTTTATAGGGTGGCTAAAAATGTAAGCAGGGATAAGGCGGAAATGTTTATGGACAATTCTTCAATTATCATAGCTTTCTTTTCTAGGGCATCAGTTTTGTACAAGTGCATCAATTTTTTTTTTTGCTCTTTGCGTATTCATTCTCTGTTAAAAGCTTTGCTTTTTTCTCTTCAGTGTGTACCTAATTTTGTTTTCTCTCCCTCATGCATGAATGCATGCACGCACTCCATTACCAGCACTTCAGTTCAATAAATAGGGTGGTTGATGAGCATGTGAACAGATGGAATCTTTTCTCTTAAGAAAGCTAAGTGAGACATAATTTTGTTAATGTTATGAAAGTCTAGATAAAGTGGATACAGAGTGTTTCTGCTGGCAGGGAAGGACAAAACCATGACCATGAATATAAAATAGTCACTGAGAAATAGGAAATTCCAGAGAAACTTGTTTATATAAAGGGTCTGTCCAACTTTCACGACCTAATTCACGACCTCTGCCAAGTTTGCCCTGACTCATACTTGCAGCATGGTCGTCACGAGGTTGTGATGCTAGTCATAGGTACTCGTGGCATCAAGCAGGTCGGGGTATTTTTCTAACCTGATGAAAAATGTCCACGAGTACAAAAAGGTTGCGAATTAGGTCGTGAAAGTGGGACAGGCTCTTTAGGAGTCATGAGAATGTAGAATTTGCTATTTATGTGGATAGTGTAGACTCATTGAATGAAAGGGGGAGGGAAATGGAGGATGAACGTGAAAGATTCAGCTGAGAAAATTCAGGAGGCAGCACTGGTAGAGTATGAATAATAGAGTGGAGTGGTTAGTCTGAATAGTTTGTTACCATGTCATGTTTCCTGTGCAGGTTGATTATTAATAGTTTAGTATATGATGATGATGTTGTCTCATTGCATTCACAGATGAATCAGCAAATGGCGGGAATGAATATAAGTTGCCCAAGTGGTATGATGGGCTTCAGCCAGCCTGCGAGCACAATGGGTGGATGGACAGGCAGTCCTGCAGGCCAGACTCTCAGCACTCAGCTGTGGAAATGAAGGGAGATGAGAGCTGATGTGCCCCACCTGATATGATAAAACATTTCCGAATTGCATAACAGACTTATTATTTGATCTATGTGAAAGAAAGCTCTGGTTTGACTAGTTGACCTAGTTGATCTAGATCATTCCTGGCAGTCTTGTCTATTCAGTCTAATGACGTGATTCCCTGGTTAAGCTGTGGAAGAGCAGTTTCAGAACTACTTCCCCATGCATCCTTTCTGAACTCTGTCCACTGCAGGCTGTCTGAGCGGTTTATAATAACTTGTGATGATGTTGTTGCGTGACTTGTAGCTAGTACTATTACAGCTAGTCAAGGGGGGAGGCGAACTGTCATTTTACCAACCACCCTGCAAGAGTCCAGTGCCCTCCGGATAAACGTTGAAAGTCCCTGTAGATGAAGTTGTATGAGCCAATGTATGTTCAATAACAAAGCGTCTGTGTTACAAAGCTGTTCCTGGAGTACCATCCGCATTCTGTCTTTGTCCCAACCATTAATTTTTTTGATATTTTAAAGTGGAGCAAATAAAAGAAAGTGAAGTTATCGAACAATAAATCTGGATGGTAGAGGCAATGATTGGGTTTAGATCGTAGGGTGGTTTTAGATCCCGATGGTTGGGTTTAGATCCTAGGGATTGGAAACAACTCGGGTTTGAATATTTTTACTCCTTGCTATTCCAGAGATCACTAAACCATGTGGATTGATTTGTGTGCAAATGTTATTTCTGTACAGAAAACTCCTCACCCCTACAACTGAGTTATATGTATCTCCTTTTTAAAAAGGTTATCATTAGATTGCCTTAAATGCTAAGAGTCAAAGCAGTGCTAATATTAAAGCACAAAATTACACTTCAAACCTGATTTGTTATTTTAACTACTTGCATGATACAAATAGGTAACTGATAACCTAAAGTATCCATTATAAATCAATTTTAACAAAGCTGAAATTCTCACCTGTTTCAAAGAAAAGTTCAATGTTATTGCTAGGAGGTTGCAATACTATGATAAATGTCCAACTGTTGGCTCTTTCAAACACTGAGCAGCCTATACAAGTTTAGTGTTGTGATTAACAGTAATTTAGTCTAGACTATAGTCATGAACTATTCACCACATACAATGCAAATATTATATAGTGTTTGCTCAAAAGATATTGAGAATATAACATTCTAAATTTTAAACTATTTGACCCAATTGTGGCAATATCTACCGATGTTTTAAAAGGCTGATGAAAGGAATATGTTTACAGTATTTTATTCCTGTTTTATGATGCCCTTTTTCACCACAGTAACGTAAATGAGGACCCTTCTCAAAGAGGTGACCCTAACTTAGTAGGTAATGATACAGCAACAAACACTTGGGAGCAGAATTGTATTTATGAGCTCACCAACCTGTGGTATGATGTTCATCTTCCTTGAAAGACAGAAGATACCAACCAGGCTGATGGACACAGATTTCAAATGGTGGACTTTTTTTTTTAAACAGTCCCAATTCACAAATTATCAATGTATGTAACAGTTATTTATAGTTTTTAAAACTATTGTGGTATATAATGTGTAAACATCTATTGTAATAGGACGGATTTCTTTTGAAGCTGAGTATTATAGCTTTGTTAAATAATAACTGTTGTTTTGTAACAGATACTTAAAGTGAAAAGTTACGAGTTTAATGCACCAGATGTGAGCGATAACTAACTGTGTAGCACTTCTCAAGACATTTAATTTCTCTAGAGCTACTTCCAGGTTTATTGCTGCAGCGGTGTTTACATTTTATGGTATAACAAATATGTTATTTACATGTATCAAATCAATTAAACCACTATCTATTGTGCACATTTGTCTGGTGGAATAATTTAATTTAATCCTGACATGAGAGCACTGGCCTCATTTACTTCTGAACGGTATGAACAGTTAACCTAGTGTGAGAATTCCTGAAGATGATCCACAGAATTCAGAATGTTGCTCGAGTTGATGAGATTTTGCTTTTATTGAAGAGAAGTGAGTCGTATTTCTTAGTGATATTGAAAGTGATCATTCAACACAGTGTCTCAAGGCACAAAACCCCATCAACCCTGCAACATGTTCTCCCCATGTTCCTGTCAACCAGAATAATTGGACACAGAGAATGTGCAAACTTCACACAGACAGCACTAGAGATCTGAATTAAACTGCTTGATGGAGCAATGAGGCAGCAGTTCTGTATATATTGAACATACAGGTAAGTGAGTCAACTACATAAGTAGAAGGAGGAAGATGTTTTATTTGTATGTGACATAGAAACAGACTTAGAAACATAGAAAATAGGTGCAGGAGGAGGCCATTCGGCCCTTCGAGCCAGCACCGCCATTCATTGTGATCATAGCTGATCGTCCCCAATCAATAACCTGTGCCTGCCTTCTCCCCATATCCCTTGATTCCACTAGCCCCGAGAGCTCAAAACGTTGCCTATCTCCTTCGCTCCATAGATGCTGCTGCACCCGCTGAGTTTCTCCAGCATTTTGTGTACCCTCAAAGCTAATGGAATCTTGGCCTTCATAACAAGAGGATTTCAGTACAGGAGTAAAGAGGTTCTTCTGCAGTTGTATAGGGCTCTGGTAAGACCACATCTGGAGTATTTATCTTCCCGTCTCAATGAGGATATTGTAAATAAACATGATACCCGATGTGACCAGATTTTATTTTGACCACCTTCAATGACACAACAAAACTAGATAATTAAAGATGAGGAAGGGTTGGGGGTCGAGAACATATATATTGATGTGGGCGGTGTATTTGATGTAGTCTACGCAGTCTTACTTCTGCAAGGCCTTTGACAAATTTTGACATGGCAGATTGGTCCAAAAAGTTAAAGCCGAAAGAATCTTAACTTGAGTAGAAGTCAAGATGATGGAGGAAGGTTGTGTTTGTGATTGGAAGTGGGTAACTAGTGGTGTATCACAGGGATCTATGCTGGGACCTTTGCTTGCCATGTACATTAATTATTTTGATATAAATGTAGGAGGTATGATTAAGTTTGTGGTTGACATAAACATTGGTGATGGTGTCGATAGTGAGGTGGATAGTTTAAAGCTATTGATCAGTTGTTAAATTTGGTTCAGCAAAGGCTGCTCGTATGCCATGAATGGAACAGGACCTTGTTGTCCATGACCAAAGCTCTCCCCCAAGATGGAATCGGAGGTAGATTAGGTAAACAGGAGAAGGTAACAAGCATACAGATGTGGCTTTCATGTTGTCAGGGCATAGATTACAAGAGCATGGTACTTTATAAAACCTTGGTTAAACCACTACTGGCGTATTGTGTGCAACTTCAGTTTATCACGGAAACGATGGGGCATAATTGCATAGGAGAGGGGACAGATTTGGTAGATGATGAAGAGGATGAAATGTTTCAGATAGGAGAGATTTGCTTTCCTTGAAGCAGAGGAAACTTATTGGAGAAAATATGACAGGCGTACAAAAAACTATGTGGGGCACTGAAGGTGAATAGAGAGAAACTTTTTCCCATCATGGTCACAGAGCTATACAGCATGGAAACAGGCCCTTGTCCCACCTCGTCCACGTCAGCCAAGTTGGCATACTGGGCTGGTCCCATTTGCCTGCATTTGGCCAATAACCCTCTAAACCCTTCATATCCATATCTTTCCAAATCTAGTGTCTTTTAAAGTCATAATTTTGTAACGGTGCCCACTTTGATAGCTTCCTCTGGCAGCTTATACCGGATATGGATTATCCACTGAATGGCAAATATTAGCTAAAAATGTGTGGCAAATTTCTTTGGAATTGGCCCATAAAGATCCTCCATTAGGAATCTATAAATTTGATGCTTAAAAAATTAACAATGGGGTGTTTTAATTTATACTGGATGTTGTAATTATTTCCAAATCACACTGGCATTTGGTTTAGATTTTTAACATGTTGTGTTGCCTCTCTTTAAAAAAACAGACAAGTAGTCATTACCTTGGTGCAGTTAGCAGCTTTTGGCTCGGGTTCTTAGACAGTTGTAATTTGTTTCAGAAAGTCTGATTTTTGCAGGCCAGGCTGTGATCAACCCTGCTGAAGACAGCTTTTGGGTTTGATAGAATAACTTTCAGATTCACAGCAAATCCTATTTAAAAACAAAATGAGTTACTTTTGCTTTTGAAAACAAACTAGGTGGATGTAATCACATTGTCCAGAAATCATTTGCCCTTGAAGTGTTTCTACAATGGCATTGTTTTGTATGCTTGTAGTACTCTACCATTTGCCCTACTGACCATCAACTAAAATAGTTTTGAGTAACCTTTTGCATGTGCAATGGAAAAGACAAAGTAGCCCTGTAATGTGTCAATTCTTAAAATTGGGGACTATTAGCACAAGTTAGGCCCTTAATTTATCTCCGATTGTTTCTGAGATCAGTGGCAGAACATGGTCCAATCTATCTGCACCCCCAGAAGGTTTCTGCTACCTGCAATGGATTGAGAGGATTCTTCAAATTATGCCCACTTTATTAAGCTTACAATTACTAATAGACTGCAGGTTTTAAATGTCTAATCCTGTGACAATTATGTGTGCACTATTCTGAACTGAATTCAGGCTGATCTTAACCAATCATTGGCAAAAACAGTGACCAATTGTATTTGGCAGGGAAATAGAGCCCAGCGCCACTGCTGATGTATCTGATGCAGCCCTAAAGTCATGTAGAGATGCCACTGTAAATCATCCCAATGAATAGGCTGTGGGCCGAGCATGGAAAATGTGTCCAAAATTTCACTTTCGTGACACGTCTGAACTAATTGAAATTTGGCACAGATTTAGATAAAATATAATATGATTGAGAAGGAAGTCATAACTCGTCAGTCCCAAAGGTTGCACATTAATTAATTAAGCTAATTAGAAAATGAGATCGAAAAAGTAAGCGCCATCTAGTGCTCAATACTCATATTACTCCACGGAGTGCTTAAATCCATGCTGCTGTCTATTGAAACCATATATTATGCCATAGGGTACATGTAATTGGGGGTAGAGTGCTGACATGGATAGAGAAATGGGTGGCAGACAGGAAACAGAGTAGGGATTAACGGGTCCCTTTCAGAATGGCAGGCCGTGACTAGTGGGGTACCGTAAGGCTCGGTGCTGGGACCGCAGCTATTTACAATATATTAATGATTTGGATGAAGGGATTCAAAGTAACATTAGCAAATTTGCAGATGACACAAAGCTGGGTGGCAGTGTGAACTGTGAGGAGGATGCTATGAGAATACAGGGTGACTTGGACAGGTTGGGGGAGTGGGCAGATGCATGGCAGATTAAGTTTAAGCAGATAAATGTGAGGTTATCCACTTTGGTAGCAAAAACAGGAAGGCAGATTACTATCTAAATGGCGTCAAGTTGGGAAAAGGGGAAGTACAACGGGATCTGGGGGTCCTTGTTCATCAGTCTATGAAAGTAAGCATGCGGGTACAGCAGGCAGTGAAGAAAGCGAAAGGCATGTTGGCCTTTATAACAAGAGGAATCGAATATAGGAGCAAAGAGGTCCTTTTGCAGTTGTACAGAGCCCTAGTGAGACCACACCTGGAGTATTGTGTGCAGTTTTGGTCCCCTAATTTGAGGAAGGACATTCTTGCTATTGAGGGAGTGCAGCGTAGGTTTACAAGGTTAATTCCCGGGATGGCGGGACTGTCATATGCTGAGAGAATGGAGCAGCTGGGTTTGTACACTCTGGAGTTTATAAGGATGAGAGGGCATCTCATTGAAACATATAAGATTGTTAAGGGTTTGGACACGCTAGAGGCAGGAAACATGTCCCCGATGTTGGAGAAGTCCAGAACCAGGGGCCAGAGTTTAAGAATAAGGAGTAAGCCATTTAGAATGGAAATTAGGAAACCCTTTTTCTCACAGAGAGTGGTGAGTCTGTGGAATTCTCTGCTTCAGAGGGTGGTGGAGGCAGGTTCTCTGGATGCTTTCAAGAGAGAGGGCTCTTAAAAATATAAAAAAATATAAAAATAAATTATATACAGATAAATGTATAAATAAATAGATAAATGTATAAATAAATATATATGTGTGTGTGAATTTGTGAATAACTCAGGAGAATTAGTGAATAACTCGGGAAAGTGGGACAGGCCCTTTAGGCATCTTCCACTGAGAGGAAAATGCCTAACCCTAACTCGCTACCCTTCCAGAGCTGCTAACGGCTGGAGCTGGAGCTTCTTTGGGGCCGCAAGTGTAGCAGCTCAGCGTGTCCACCTCGGCCAGCATGCCCTTCTGGGTCATTATAGTGATGATGGTGGGGAGCAGTACTGCCCTGCACGCTGCCCGGGCCACCTTCAGCACCCCCATAGTGCCGGCTCTGTCAGACTGCCCGCTCGCTCACTGCAACACCGGCCTACCGACAACCCGACCGACCGACAGCTTGACCAATCCTTCACAGTATCCACTGGGGCCCGACAGCCTGACCAATCTTTCGCAGCATCCACCGGCCTACCGACAGCCCGACCGATCCTAATCCTAACCCTAGCTTCTACATTTTTAATTAACAGTTCACATAATAATAATAATAATAATAATAAATACTTTATTGATCCCTTCAGGGAAATTCAGATGTCCTGAAGCCAACAACCAACAGACCCACACATTCAGAACGAAAGCAGACAAAAAATACATAAAATACAATAGGGACAATACCTGAAAGCAATAAATGATAACACATCATAACTTTACAAAGATAAATCAATTTTAAAACAATTATCAGCAAGGTTAGCATTACCATTAATCGTTCGAAACCTTGCTATTGTTTTGATGTAATTAGGAGGCATCCATGATCCCAGAGTGCTCATTCCCTAGCTACCATGAAACAAAGCACGTGATTGGTCAATTGGTGTCTGTCGCAATGTCAAACGTGTATTGATTGGACAATCACTACTTGGAAAATTTGAGGTTTTTCTCATATTTTAAAAATATGTGCAGGTTTTGTTCATGACGAGTTTCAGGTATGATTTCTATAATATTTTTGCACAATATGTTAAAAATTCGGGTACTTGTGTGATTTGGGTCACAAACTTAAATGAAAAAGCACCTCGGCACACAGCCTAGAAGAGGTTTCTGTGCTTACAAAAGGCACTAATGTGTCAACTACTCCATACTGCATTGGGAGTGATTTGAGGGTCTGCCACATTGTGTAAGGAGGCTAATAGATTGCCATTGATAAGGCAGTGAGGGTTTTATTGTCATTTGTCCCAAAGCAGAACAATTAAATTCTTACATTAGATTTCAAGTATTGAAAATAAATGGCACCCTTCTGTAGTTATCTGGAATGTAAACCTTTGTCTC
Organism: Raja brachyura; assembly: GCA_963514005.1. The sequence continues at coordinate 107,360,324 of OY740785.1, forward strand.
ATTTGGCTAATCTGACTCTAAGTGAGGGTCAAGATCATGTATTATTTAAGGGGCATTAGTATAGTTATTATAGATGGTTCAGTTAAGGGTTGCATAGCTTGTAGAGCCACTGCCTAACAACACCAGAGACCCGGGTTTGATTCTGACCTCAGATGTGGAGTTTGCATGTTCTCCCTGTGATTGTATGGCTTTCCTCTGGGTGCTCCGGCTTCATCCCGCACCCTAAAAACATGAGCTTTGCGTTAATTGGCCTCTTCAAAATTGTCCCTAGTGTCTAGGGATGGTTAAGAAAGTGGGATAACATAGAACTAGTGTGAATGGGTGAACAATCATCGACATGGTCTCGGTCGACCTGAAACGTCACCTTTTCCTTTTCTCCAGAGATGCTGCCTGACCCACTGAGTTACTCCAGCATTTTGAGTCTATGTTTGATGGAAACCAGCATCTACAGTTCCTTCTTTACAGGGCTTGTTTCCATGCAGTATCTAAAAAAAAATTGCCTAAAATATAACAGCTGCCCATTTAGGCCCATCAACCCTTCCTGAGCCCAATTTCTATGAAATTTATTTCAAACCCATCTGGATGCCTACGACTACTTGAACATTTGTATCCGACTCACAGCAAATATTGATCGATAACAATACAAAATGATTGTTAAAATGTGAAGAAAAAAATTAGAACATAAACCACTGAAATCTGCAAAATTATTTTGTGGTCCTTTAGTTAGTGCATTACAACAAAACAAAGTAATGTAAGATTATCAGCATTCTTAACATTATATTGAATTATATTTTTCTAAGCTGTGATCCCCACTGCCTTCTGTGGTCAAGAGCATCAAATATTTGCCATCATGCTGAAGACATTTCCTCTCACTGCCAACGGGATAACCCCTTTTGAAACTCCTGGAATTCGTTTGGTCCACATGTCAGGTTTACCAAGTTCAGTGTGTAAGAAGGAACTGCAGTTGCTAGTTTAAACCTATGATAGACACAAAAAGCTGGTGTAACTTTGTGGGACAGGCAGCATCTCTGGAGAGAAGGAATGGGTGACGTTTCAGGTCTAGAAGGGTATCGACCCAAAACGTCACACTTTCCTTCTCTCCAGAGATGCTGTCTGACCCGCTGAGTTACTCCAGCTTTTTGAGTCTATCCCAAGTTAAGTACTTTTGTTTAACCACATTTTTCTTCCCTTTACAACCTCTTCAAGACCTAGAGTCTTGAAGGTTCCCTGGCTCTTTTATAGTCAGAAGATAATCCTGATTCAACAACGTTGAATCCCCTGCACTGTCTCAAACATAGTGACATGCAAAACTTTCTATTTTGTTCTGTCAATAGGTTGGAATACAATAAGAATCCTTGTCAAGAAATGCTGCTTTTTGTTATTGACTTATTGGTATGGGGAAAGGTAGAGGAATAGATAGGGTAGACAGTCAGAACCTTTATCCCATGGAGGAAATGTCAGACTAGAGGGCATAACTTTAAGGTGAGAGAGGTAAAGTTTCAAGGACATGTCCAGGCACATTTTGTTTTACATAGTGGTAGGTGCCTGGAACCCACCACCTGAAATTGGCACCACAAATGAATAGGGTGGAATGCTTGCCTTCATCGAACAGGTCATCTCTATACTTATAAAACTCTGATCTTGGATGTATATTTATTTGTGTGATGTTCGTGTGCATTTCACATCTCTTCGAAAACACGACGCGCTAACGGTGAAAAGTTTACATATTCTGATAGAGATTTATAGAGAGGGATGAGGAGAGGGGGGAGGAGTAGGGGGGATGGGGGGAGAGGAGAGGGGCGAGACGAGAGGGGGGCAAGGAGAGGGGGCGATGAGAGGGGGGGCCTCGATCGGGCCCGGCGCCTAGTGTGGAGGCTGCTGCTCTACGACCTGGTAGGTGCTACCTCTACCCCCTCCCTCTGTGTCCCCTCCCTTTCTGCCCCCTCCCTCTCTGACCCCCCCTCCATTTCTGCCCCCCCCCCTCTCTCTGCCCCCTCCCCCCTCTCTGCCCCCCCCCCCCCCCCCGCCCAGAGGCATCAGAGGCTGAGGGGAGGCCTGATACAAAATAACAAGGCATAAATAAGGTAGTCAGCCCTTCTCCCAAGGTGTAAATGTCAAATACAAGAGGACATAGCTAGAAGGTAAGAGGAAAAAAGTTCAAAGGAGATTTTTTTTACACACAGTATGTGCCCTGAGATGGTGTGGTGGTGGAGCAGATATGACAGCAACATTTAAGGGGAATGTTGACAGACACACAAAGTGGCAGTTAATGGAAGGATACATAGACAGGCAGATGAGATTAGTTTGGCATCATGGTCAATGCATATATCACGGGGCGAAGAGCCTGTTCCTGTGCTTTTCTATGTTCAGTAAATAGCAAAGATGGGAACATTCTGAGACCTGGCATAGCTGTGATTCGCTGAATGGCCTCCTACGTCAGAAGTAAATATGCAATGTGCCCACCTCTGCAACAGCACGGTGAAGTTCTTCCTTGTCAGAATGCAATCCAAAAACAGCAAACAACCATTATCAACCATTTCTGTGTCCTCCAGCTGATCTCCCAACTGGTTATCTCTGTGTTCGATTGACCCTGGCTCCATCAAGGTAAATAAATACAGATCTGCCATTGAATAAGTCTTGCCCATTTAACAGGAAACAATGAAATGAAATGATGTCATTTACTTATAAATAATTATTTTGAATAGCTGCTTCCCCCTGGCCTACTCCTGCACCTATTTTCTGTTTCTATATTGCAATATTATTACTTCTATTATAATATACAGCAAAATACTTAAAGGATCCAAAGTACTTTGATTTTGAATTTCAGAAAGGAAGTAAAATTAATTGACAACCTGTATGAAACAAAAATTAAAAGCTAATACAATGTAATAAACTTATTTATTGAATGTTACATTAAACAATTTGAAAACACGTGAAACTGTTAAACAACCAAATTAACCAACCTTAAATGATCAGAAATAGCATGTGTGCAGAGCTGAAAATTCACAGTTCATACTGAAGATGTCCAGATCAATGGGGCATAGCGTGATGGAGGAGCAGAGCATGTTGTGTGAAAGGACTTATTAAAATATACAAGAGAACAATGATTGAAAGGTAATTCATATTAGTTGAAGTGTTTTGTTTAGTTTAGAGATACAGCACGGAAACAGGACCTTCGGCCTGCCGAGTCCTCGCCGACCAGCGTTCCCCGTGCATTAACACTATCCAACACATGTTAGGGACAATTTACAATCTTTACCGAAGCCGATCAAACTACAACCCTGTACGTCTTTGGAGTGCGGGAGGAAATCGGAGCAAAACCCGTGTGGTCAAGATGAGAACGGACAAACTCCGTACAGACAGCACCCATAGTCAGGACTGAACCTGGGTCTCTGCCGCTGTAATGCCCCTGTCCCACTTAGGAAACCTGAACGGAAACCTCTGGAGACTTTGTGCCCCACCCAAGGTTTCCGTGCAGTTCCCGGAGGTTTTCGTCCTCCGGCAACCACCTTCAACTAGCATCGCAACCGGCTTCGACTAAAAAATTAACGATTTATAGAAACGGAAACCACTTTCGACCATTAGGGAGACTGACAAAAACCTCTGGGAACCGCACAGAAACCTTGGGTGGGGCGCAAAGTCTCCAGGGGTTTCCGTTCAGGTTTCCTAAGTGGGACAGCGGCATTAGTCAGCAACTCCGCCACTACGCCACCTTGCCACCCAAATGTGTTAATAATAATAATAATAATAATAATACATTTTATTTATAGCGCGCCTTTCAGGACTCTCAAGGACACCTTGCAGTTAAAACAAGCATGAAACAAAAACCACATATACAGCAACAATACACAATTTGGAGAGAGAGCAGCGGCAGCCAATCGAGCCAGCGTTCGCTCTCACCTCCAGCAGCCATGTTTTCGGAGCCATCTGCAGCACACCAAAAATAAAACACAACATTAAAGAATTTAACATTAAACATAAAAACATCCCCCCACAATGGTTCCCACTGTGAGGGAAGGCACAAAGTACAGTCCTCTTCCCCTTGTTCACACATGGTCGGGCCTATTGAGGCCTCTGCCGTCGCCGTGACGGCGGCCCGATGTTACAGGCCCTCTTGCGAATGATGGAGCTCTGGCGTCGGGAGAACACTCTCCGCGGCGTGGAGTGTCTGGAACAGCCGCTTCCTCCCCGGAGAACGCGGCTCCCAAAGTCCACAGGCCGCGCTGGTCGGAGACACTGGCGATCTCGGCGAGAGATCCCAGGCTCCGTGGTTTTTAAACCCAGCGCCGCCGCAGCTGGAAGTTCCGCTGACCCCGCAGCTCCACGATGTTGGAGTCGGCGGTCCCAGCACTACGGAGCTTACCACATGGCGACCTGGGTCTAGCCGGCCGGTCCCGGCAGGAATCGCCGCTCCAGGCATGCTGGTAGGCCACGAGGAAGGGGCGAAGATGCAGCTCGGAGAACAACCGCAACTCTGACCAGGTAGGGACCGAGAAATACACTTTCCCCCTTCCCCTTCCCCCCCACCCCCCACACAAAAGATTAGATCTCCAAAACAAAACTATTCGGACACTAAAAACAAAATAAAAAGGTGAACAGGACAGACAGCTGCAGGCAGAGCAGCCATGCTCGACGGTGCCCTCAATAATCGATGTTGTGAGAGACCGGGAGAGTCCTGAAGGAGTAATTATTAAAAAATAAATCAATGACTACTGAAGGGCAGCCTGTTTGAACAGACGGTGTGACATACACAGTGAAAGAGTAACAAAATAGTACTGGCCTACACACAAATATTATTTTTTCCAATATTTTGCACAATTCACAATTTTTAAACAATTATATTTCTGTAGTTTAGCAGTTCCTTTGTACTTTGCGAACTAGTCAGATATTTGATGTAGAACCTGGCTTGTTTCAAGAATAATTGGCTGCTCGCACATCAGTAGATCATCTTCAGTCAGTGAGGAACTTTGATCTAAGCTAACACAGTTTGGAATGTCAAATTGGCTCAGGTAGTCCACAGCATCATCTACCCCATCACTCCTTCCACCTCGTTCTTGAGCAGGAAGATCATTATTTCCTGGGTCAGATGCTTTGACCATCAATTGTCTTTCCAAATGTCCAACTTTGTTTCCGTAGAAACGAACGAGAGACCGGTTCTCTTCAGCGGCCGGGTGGCAAAAGGCCTTATCCTTTCTGCATGTGAGATAGTTTGCTCTTTGTTGCTTTGAAGTGAGGTCCAGGTTTCTGCTAAAAGACCAAGTTATAGAAAACATTTCTCAGAAAAAACTGTACACAATTAAGAACAATTATAGATTAATCGAGCAATATTGGAAGGAAACAGGCTGAACGGCCCACCTCGTCCATGACAACCATTATGCCTATCTACGCCAGCCCTGTTTGCCTGCGTTTGGCCCATATCCTTTAGAGTTCGGACACAACGTGGAAACAGGCCCTCTGCCCACAGAGTCCAAGCTGACCAGCAATCACCCTGTACACTAGCACTAATCTATACACAAGGGACAATTTACAATTTACAGAAGCCAATTAACCCACAAACATGCAGGTCTTTCTAGTATGGGAGGAAACCGGAGCACCTGGAGAAAATCCAAGCAGCCACAACAAACTCCATACAAATAGCACCCGTAGTCAGGATTGAACCTGGATCAAGGCAACAGCTCCACCGCTGCGCCTCTGTGCAGTCCTAATCCATCTAAACTTTTCCTATCCATGTGCTTTTTAGTTTAATTTAGTTTAGTTTAGAGAAACATCACGGAAACAGGCCCTTTGGCCCACCGGGTCCGTGCCGGCCAGCGATCCCCGCACGTTAACACTATCCTGCACCCATTAGGAACAATTTTTTTAAACATTTATCAAGCCAATTAACCGACAAACCTGTACTCCTTTGGGATGTGGGAGGAAATCGAAGATCTCGGATAAAACCCACACAGGTCACGGGTAGAACGTACAAACTCAGTACAGACAGCAACCGTAATCAGGATTGAACCCAAACCAGGCGCTGCATTCGCTATAAGGCAGCATCTCTACCGCTGTGCCACCGTGACTGCCCTTTTCCAATTGTCTTTTAAATCTTGTTATTGTACCTGCATCTGCTGCCACCTCTTACACCATCCTCTCTAAGAGAAACTTGCCTCACAGCTTTCCTTTAAATCTATCCCTTTCTCACCCTAAACCAATGCTTTTAGGCTTTAGAATAATCTCAGCCTGTCCAAACTCTCCTAATGACACAAGCCCTCCAAAATTCCTATTAATCTTTTCTGCTCTTTCTCTAACGCAACCTCATTGCTCCTAAGGTGTGGCGAACAAAAAACCACACAACTGTACACAATCCAAATACGTACAGGTTTGTCGGTTAATTGGATTGGTATAATTGTAAATTGTCCCCAGTGTGTGTAGGATAGTGTTATTGTGCAGGGATCGCTGGTCAGCGCAGACTCAATGGGCCGAAGATCTTGTTTCCACTCTGTATCTCTCAACTAAACTAAACTGCAAGAGTGGTCCAACCAATGCTTTTTACAACTGTAATATGATATCCCAACTCCTTTTCTCAATGCCTTAAACAATGAAGACATGGCTACCATATGTCTTCTTCACATTGGACAGCACAGAGGCACAGCTGGTAGAGCTGCTGCCTCACAACACCTGAGCCCTGGGTTCAATCTTGACCTTGGATGCTGTCTGTGTGGAGTTTGCATGTTCTCTCTGTAACCACGTCAACCACCGGGTGGCGCCAGCAATGGCTGCCTTGCCAACAGCCTGTCTGTCCTTTCCTTCTTTGTGTTATAACAATTTTATGGAGGGTCAATTAACCTGCAAACCTACAAGCATCTGGGATGTGGGAGGAAACCAGTGCATCCGGAGGAAACCCACGCGGTCAAAGAGAGAACATGGAAACTACAAACAAACATTGCCTGTAGTCGGGAATAAAGCCAGGTCTCCGACGCTGTGATGCAACGGATTGCAACTGGAGATTTACATGTAATTGACCCCCAGGTGGCGCCAGCAACGGCTGCCTCGCCAACAGTCTGTCTGTCCTTTCATGCTTTGTGTTTTAATTATGTGTTAAATGTATGTTTTTAGTGTTCTTTTGCTTGTTTTATGTAGGGGCTGGGGGGGCTTTGGAGAAACCTTTTCTAATCTCTTACCTCGATGGAGATGCAATTTTTTTTCCCATATCATATCTCCGTCCACACTGCGGGAGATGCTCGAGGAGCTGGCGGCCTTTGTTGGAGACTGATTTCGAGAGCTCCAGCGCGGGAGCCTACGGGACTTTAACATCGCGGAGCCCTTTGTCAGGGATCGACCTCGAAGCTCTAACCGTGGGTGCTTGCGGCCTTTAACATCACAGAACCTGCGGTTTCCGGTCAGAGACCAGAGTTTCGACTGCCCCGACCGCGGGAGAATAGAGAGGAAGTAGATTGGACTTTATTGCCTTTCATCACAGTGGGGAATGTGGGGAATCCACTGTGGTGGATGTTTATGTTAACTTTTATGTAGTTGTGTGTCTTGTTGCTTTTTTTTCCCGTATGGCTATATAGTAATTCGTCAACCACCAGGTGGGTAATTGGTACATTTGACAATAAATGTACCTTAATTGGTGCATTTAACAATAAAAGACCGTTGACATTTTTTAACCTTTTGAACTTTCTCCTGATGCTCAGGTTTCCTCCCACGTCCCAAAATATGTGTGCGTTTGTCAGATAATTGGCTTCTGTAAATTACCCCTAATGTGCAAGGAGTGGATGAGAAAGTGGGATAGAGTCATGGAGAGTCACAGTGTGGAAACAGGCCCTTCGGCCCAACTCACCCACACCGGCCAACAATGTACCAGCTACACTAGTCCCACTTGCCTGCGCTTGGTCCATATCCCTCTAAAGCTGTCCTATCAATGTACCTGTCTAACTGTTTCTTAAACGATGGGATAGTCCCAGCCTCTGGCAGCTTGTTCCATACACCCACCACCCTTTGTGTGAAAAAGTTATCCCTCTGATTGCTATTAAATCTTTTCCCCTTCACCTTGAACCTATGTCCTCTGCTCCTCAATTCCTCTACTCTGGGCAAAAGATTGTGCATCTACCCGATCTATTCCTCTTATGATTTTGTACGCCTCTATAAGATCTCCCTTCATCCTCCTGCGCTCCATGGAATAGAGATAACATAGAACTAGTGTGAACAAGTGATCAATGATCGGCATAGACTTGGGTGGGCCGTAGGGCCTGTTTTCTTGCTGAATCTGGAAGTTAAACTAAACTAAACATATTTTGGAGGCACAAGAAACTGCAGATGCATCCCTTTGCTAATCATGTACATTTTTGCTAATCATGTACATTTTGTTCTGTTTATTGTTGTGTTCACCATTACTGTGTATATATATATATATCTATCCGTGTACCTGTCTAACTGTTTCTTAAACGATGGGATATTGTTCACTGTGAGATCCATATGAATAATGGACTTAATTGAACTCTGATGTGCATGACAACAAACTAATCTGATCAACCCACTGTGTTGTCCAGAGCCTACAATTATAGTTGAAAGCAACATTATTGCAGTTATTTTCCTGCACTGTCAATATTGTCAGAAGAAACAAGAACAAATTATGCGGCAATTATTTATTTTCCTCAACATCAATAGCTAGACCACACAGCACAATCAGGTGCCCTTTCAGAGAATATAAGACATTGTTAGAGGTGAATCAAAATAAGGCAGGATTTTTATTATTCAACCACCCTTAAATAAAACCTAACATTTCCAGTTTATTGTGCTTTATGTTGAAATTATTTGCCTGGAGTAATGGTGTGGTGCAATCAGAGATTTGAGATAACTTTCTGTATTTCTATCATACCAATATCATTAGTTATAGGAACAGAATTAGGCCATTCGGCCCATCAAGTCTACTCCACCATTCAATCATGGCTGATCTATCTTTCAATTATTATATCACAGTCTATCTTTCTAAGTAGGAAGGAACTGCAGGTGCTGGTTTAAATCGAAGATAGACATGAAAAACTGGAGTAACTCAGCAGGACAGATAGCATCTCTGGAGAGAAGGAGCATGTGACATTTTGGGTCGAGACCTTTCTTCAGACTGAAAGTCACATGAAAGGGAAACGAGAGATATAGACGATGATGTAGAGAGATAAAGACCAATGAATGAAAGATATGCAAAAACGTTAGCATGATAAAGGAAGCAGGCCAAAGGCTGAATGATCGCCCAGTCTACGTTTGGTCTTGCCGATACTTCCCCTGCGACCGCAGAAGATGCAACGCCTGGCACTATACCTCCTCCCTCGACTCTGTCCAGGGACCCCGACAGTCCTTCAGAGGTTCACTTGCACCTCCTCCAACCTCATCAACTGTATCCATTGTTTAAGATCACGATGTGGACTCTTGTACATCGGCGAGACCAAACGCAGACCAAGCGTTCATTTCACTGAAGACCTTCGCTCTGCCCGCCTGGACCTACCTGATCTCCCGGTTGCTAAACACTTTCATTCTCCTTCCCATTCCCACACTGACCTTTCTGTCCTAGGTCTCCTCCATTGTCAGAGTGAGGCTGAACACAAATTGGAGGAACATCATCTCATATTTTGCTTGGGCAGCTTGCAGCCCAGTGGTATGAACATTGATTTCTCTAACTTCAAGTAACCCCAGCATTCCCTCTCTCTCTATCCCTCCCCCACCCAAGTCGCACCAGCTTCTCATTTTCACCCAACAAACAGCTAACAATGGCCTGTTTCCTTTATCATGGTAACTTTTTTGCATATCTTTCATTCATTGTTCTTTGTCTCTCTACATCATCGTCTATATCTCTCGCTTCCCTTTCCCGTAATTTCAGTCTGAAGAAGGGTCTCAACCCGAGACGTCACCCGTTCCTTCTCTCCAGAGATGCTGCCTGTCCCACTGAGTTACTCCAGATCCATCTATCTATCCATCCATCCCTCTATCATATAACCATATAACAATTACAGCACAGAAACAGGCCTTCTCGACCCTTCCACTCCATGCCGATGATTTATTTTCCCCTAGTCCCATCTACCTGCACGCAGACCATACCCCTCCATTCCCTTCCCGTCCATATACCTATCCCCTTTACTTTTAAATGTTAAAATCGATCCTGCCTCCACCACTTCTGCAGGAAGATCATTCCACACAGCCACCACTCTCTGAGTAAAGAAGTTCCCCCTCATGTTACCCCTAAACTTCTGTCCCTTAATTCTCATGTCATGCCCTCTTGTTTGAATCTTCCCTACCCTCAATGGGAAAAGCTTATCCACGTCAACTCTGTCTAACCCTTTCATCATTTTAAAAACCTCAATCAAGTCCCCCCTTAACCTTCTGCGCTCCAAAGAATAAAGACCTAACTTGTTCAACCTTTCTCTTTTTAACTTAGTTGCTGGAACCCAGGCATATCCCTTCATGAGAGTTTGAAGAAGAACAATGTCTCTACTCACTCTTGGTGTGGCGCTCCCGTCTTGGTCAACAAGGTCAACACGAAAAACATGAAGAGTACGAACACCGCCAGGCCAACCCAAAACCCAATCACGATGGAGTCTGCAAAAGAGCATTTTGTTTTTCACTCCGGGAGCTTAAATATTAGCACAGTTGCAATGTCTCCCATGAAATAACAACCTGGTAAATTATTTTTTGATTGAAAGACAGTATGGAAAAAGGTCCTCCGGCTCACTGAGTCCACACCAACCATTGATCACCATGTAGCACTAGCTCTATGTTATCCTCTTTTTCACATCCACTCATGTGCAGCAATTTACTGGTTCCTGGTGCTTCGAAATATTCCAAATGGAATTTAAACTGGAGGTGATGGAGGGGGGGGACTTAAGCAAAAAAAGGATTCTTGGAGAAGACGAGCTACCTTAAATTTAGTTGTGTCTGGTTGAGTAACTATGGTAGGGTGAAGACTATTCCATGCTTTAATCGTGCGTGGGAAAGAATGAATTGCTGTAGGGCCAGTTAACTTATAAACCTGCATGATTTTAGGATGTGGGAGGAAACCGGAGCACCTGGAGGAAACCCACGCAGTCACAGGGAGAACCTGCAAACTACACACAGACAGCACCCGAGGTCAGGATCGAACCCAGGTCTCTGGCGCTGTGAAGTAGCAGCTCTACCAGTTGGGCCACACTAGCATATAGAGATGCTGTACATTTCTACCTGGGTCCAACATGTAGGGATGTGCAGATATGGGTCAAATGCGGGCAAGAGGGACTAGTGTAGATGGACAGCATGGATGAGTTGGGCTGAATGGCCCCGAGCATGACTCCATGGCCAGGTCAGTAATGCTAAGCCTGAAGGGCCAATGTAAGCTTTAGAGTCCAGGAGCTTGAATTACATCTTACAAGGATTCAGTGTTTGGAGCCTATCCCAGGACCACATAGAGGCAATGACTTTGTCTGGCAATGATATTAATGGCAGAAGCCAAATGTTGTATGTTACTAAAATCAAATTCCAGGCTAGATAGCGCCCGTGCTAGGTGGCTCACTGCGTGCTGGTCCCTGAAGCAGATTTGCAATCATTCATTACAATCGCTCCAGCATTTCTTACTTTATGCTCTTGCACTAGATTAGATTAGATTCTTTATTTGTCATTCAAACCTTTCGGTCTGAACGAAATTTTGTTCCCCTGCATTCATAAATATAATTAAATATAATTAAAAATAAAAAAAATGACAGAACACACAATAAACACAAATTTAACATCCACCACAGTGAGTTCACCAAACACCTCCTCACTGTGATGGAAGGCAAAGTCTTAAGGTCCCTGTCTCTTCCCTCTTTGTTTCCCTCTGCGCCGAGGCGATGCAGGCTTCAGATGTTGTGGCCCCACCGGGCGATGGCAAGCAAGTCAGTCCCGCGGTTCAACTGAGCTCCGCGAACGGGCCGGTTCAACTCCGCGGCCCGGGGCGGTCGAAGCCGCCGCGGGAGCCCACAAAAACAGGTCACCAACCTGTACGCTGGGAGCTCCCGACGATGCTGCCCACCGGGCCCGGAGGCCGGAACTAAACATTATTCTCTTTAACCTATATCCGTACACTGTACACTGTGGATGGCTTGACTGTAATCAGGTATTGCCTTTCCGCTGACTGGTTAGCACGCAACAAAAGCTTTTCACTGTACCTCATGACAGTAAACTTAACTAAAAATTGGGGCAACACGGCGGTGAGGATTCAGTGGGCAGAAGGGCCTGTTTCCTTGCTGTATCTGTAAATTAAACTAAAAGGGATGGTGAGAGTTAAAGAAGATTTACCAGAATGATGACTGGATTGGCAGGTATTAGTTACAGGGAGAGGTTGCACCGACATGAATTGTTTTCTCTGGAACGCAGGGAGACCTGATAGAAGATCTGGAGGACATGGCTTTAAAGTGGGCAGAGCACAGTTTTAAAGGAGGTGTCCAGGGCTAGTTTTCTTTTCACACAGAAGGTGGTGATTGATTAGTAAGAGAGTCAGGGGTTATGGGAAGAAGGCTGGAGTATGGGGTTGAGAGGGAAAGATAGATCAGCCAGTGATTGAATGGTGAAGTGAACCTAATGGATCAAATGGCCGAATTCTGATCATCAAACCTATGAGTGTCTGGAACATGCTGCCAGAGGTGGTGGTTGAGGCAGCTACGATAGTGGCATTTAACCTCCTCCTCTGGCAGATGTTTCCATATAATCTACCACCCTACCCAGTACCAATCAATGAAATATCTTCTTGAATGAATGAAAGAATGAATGAATAAGTTTTTTAGCCAAGTATGTTCACATACAAGGAATTTGCCTTGGTGCTCTGCTCGCAAGTGACAACACGACATGCAGTGAAAATTAAGAATGACACATAAAACATTAAACGTTAATAACAAAACATTATCGATTAAACATGTGAATTAAATAAAATACCAGAGCAAAAGGAGGCTAGAGATTTTTGGTTGTTGAGTAGAGCTACTACTCGTGGAAAAAAGCTGTTTTTATGTCTGGCTGTGGCAGCTTTGACAGTCCGGATAAGGAAAGAAGTGATTCAAAGAGTTTGTGGCCAGGGTGAGAGGGGTCAGAAATGATCTTACCCGCTCGCTTCCTGGCCCTTGCAGGCACAGTTCGTCAATGGAGGGAAGGTTGCAGTTATACCTCTTACAGGTATATCTCTTCTTACGGCAGCATAGTGGCACAACTTTAGAGATCCGGGTTTGATCCAGATCACGGGTGCAGTCTGCGTCACAGGGAGTTTGTACGTTCTCCCCGTGACCTGCGTGGGTTTTCTCCAGGTGCTCCAGTTTCCTCCCACACTCCAAAGACGTACAGGTTTGTAGGTTAATTGGCTTAGGTAAAATTGTACACATTTTAAATTGTCCCTGGTGTGTAGGATAGTGTTAGTGTGCTGGGATCGCTGGTCGGCGTGGACTCGGTGGGTCGAAGAGCTTGTTTCTGCAATGTATCTCTAAATTACTTTTTTTCCCCCATAAAATAACTCAAGCCCCCCCTCCAGACCCAACGGCTTCCTTGTAAATCTTTTCTGGCCTCTCTCTAGTTTAAACATACCCATCCTATCACACTGCAACCAGAACTGCACACAATACTCCAAGTGCAGTCTCACCAACATATTGAACAGCTGTAACATGAAATCCCACCTCTTGTATTAAATTGCAGAAGGTTTCATTTATAATTCGCCAGATGATGTTATTTCATGAAGCTGTGTCTACTGAAACTGCTGAAGTAGATAGCATATTCTTCTCCACATCCTGTTCACTGGAGCTGGCTTGATCACCCTGCCTGGAATCTCATGTTCATAAGTGATAGGTGCCGAATTAGGCCATTTGGCCCATCAAGTCTACTCCGCCATTCAATCATGGCATGCCCATCGAACATAGAACTGTACAGGACAGTAACAGGCCCTTCGGCCCACAATGTCTGTGCTGAACATTATGCCAAGCCCATCACTTATCTACCTGCACACAACCCATATATCCCTCCATTCCCATCATATCCAAATACCTATCCAAAGGACTTGTGAATGCCAATAGACAATAGGTGCAGGAGTAGGCCATTTGGCCCTTCGAGCCAGCACCGCCATTCAATGTAATCATGGCTGATCATCCCCAATCAGTACCCCGTTCCTGCCTTCTCCCCATATCACTTGACCCTATCTTTAAGAGCCCTATCTAGCTCTCTCTTGAAAGTATCCAGAGAAGCGGCCTCCACCACCCTCTGAGGCAGACTCACAACTCTGTGAGAAAAAGTGTTTCCTCATCTCCGTTCTAAATGGCTTACCACTTATTCTTAAACTGTGGCCCTTGGTTTCGGACTTCCCCAACAACGGGAACATGTTCTCTTGTGTGTCCAAACCCTTAATAATCTATTACGTTTCAATAAGATCGCCTCTCATCCTTCTAAACTGTGGAGTAAACAAGCCCAGCCACTCCACTAATATACTTTCCTCAGCAGCACCTTTCAGACACACATCTGTGTGAAAAAACATGCCCACACATCTCCTTTAAACGTTGCCCCTCTCAACTTAAGCTGATGCCCTCTGGTATTTGATTTTTCTATCCTGGGAAAAAGATTTCTGACTGTCTACCGCTCGTAATTTAAACACTTCTATCAGGTCTCCCCACAATCTCTGGCGTTCCAAAGAAAACAATCCAAGTCTGGCCAACCTCTCCCAGTAGCTAATGCCTGCCACATCCTGGTAAACCACCTCTGCCCTTTTTATCCCAAAGCCTCCACATCCTCCTTGTAATGGGATGGCCAGAACTGCACACAATACTTGGAATGCTGCCAAACCTAAGTCTTATAAAGCTGAATCATGTCTTCCAGCCTCTTAGAGTGCACTGGCGCATGGAAGCACACTGCATGCCTTCTTTACTACTCTAACTACTTGTCTTGCCATTCTTATGGAGTTATGGGCATCAGATCAGGTGGAATTTTTTTAGTCAGAGGGTAGTGAACCTGTGGAATTATTTGCCACCGAAGGCTGTGGAGGTCTAGTTAGTGGATATTTATAAGTGGTAGATAGATTCTTGATTAGTGCTGGTGTCAGAAGCTACGGGGAGAAGGCAGGAGAATGGGGTTTGGAGGGAGAGGTAGATCAGCCATGATTGAATGGCGGAGTAGACGATGGGCTGAGTGGCCTCATTCCACTCCTATTCCTTTTGACCTTATGACACAGCACCTTCGGCCCACTGGGTCCACGCTGACCATCAAACAGCCATTCACACTAGTTTGATGTTATCCCACTTTCTCATCCTTAATTTATGGAGGGCCAATTAACCTGCAAACCCGCAAGTCTCTGGGATGTGAGAGGAAACCAGAGCATCCGGAGGAAACCCACGTGGACGGTGCCTGTAGTCGGGGATAAAGCTGGATCTCTGGCGCTGTGATGCAGCAGTTTCACCATCTCTGACGATTGCATCCGGAGATTTACGTGAAATTGACCACCAGGTGGCGCCAGCAATAGATGCCTCGCCAACAGTCTGTCTGTCCTTTCCTTCTTTGTGTTTTAACAGTATGTGTTAAATGTATGGTTTTAGTGTTCTTTAGCTTGTTTTATGTGGGAGGTGGGGGGTCGGGGAAACATTTTCCAATCTCTAACCTCGACAGAGATGCGATTTTTTCGTGTATTGTTTCTCCGTCCACACTGCGGCCTATCATCGAGGAGTTTGCGGCCTTTGCTGGAGACTGACTTTTGAGAGCTTCACCGCAGAGAGCCTACGGGACTTTAACATCACGGAGCCCGCGATCCCTGGCAAAGGATTCTTCCAACCGCGGGAGCTTGCGGACTTAACATCACGGAGCCCACGGTCTCTGGTCAGAGACCAACCTCGGGAACTCCAGGCCACAGGTGCTCTGACCGTCCCGATGCAGGAGCTTCGACCGCCGGCTGTGGGAGCTTCAATCGCCCCAACGGATGGTTCATCTGCCCCAACCGCGGGAGAATAAAGAGGATGAAGATTGGACTTTATTGCCTTCCATATAACCATATAACAATTACAGCACGGAAACAGACCCTCTCGGCCCTTCCAGTCCGTGCCGACCATTTATTTTCCCCTAGTTCCATCTACCTGCACTCAGACCATACCCCTCCATTTCCTTCCCGTCCATATACCTATCCACTTTACTTTTAAATGTTACAATCGATCCTGCCTCCACCACTTCTGCAGGAAGATCATTCAACACAGCCACCACTCTCTGAGTAAAGAAGTTCTCCCTCATGTTACCCCTAAACTTCTGTCCCTTATTTCTCATGTCATGCCCTCTCGTTTGAATCTTCCCTACCCTCAATGGGAAAAGCTTACCCACGTCAACTCTGTCTATCCCTTTCATCATTTTAAAGATCTCAATCAAGTCCCCGCTTAACCAGACCTAACTTGTTCAACCTTTCTCTGTAACTTAGTTGCTGGAACCCAGGCAACATTCTAGTAAATCTCCTCTGTACTCTCTCTATTTTGTTGACATCTTTCCTATAATTAGGCGACCAAAATTGTACACCATACTCCAGAATTGGTCTCACCAATGCCTTGTACAATGTTAACATTACTTCCCTACTTCTATATTCAATGCTCTGATTTATAAAGGCCAGCACACCAAAAGCTTTCTTTACCACCCTATCTACATGCGATTACACCTTCAGGGAACTATGCACAATTATTCCTAGATCCCTCTGTTCCACATCATTCCTCAATTCCCTACCATTTACCATGTTACCATTACAGTGAGGAATGTGGGGAATTTGCTGTGGTGGATGTTTGTGTTAATTTTTATGTAGTTGTGTGTCTTGGTGCTTTGTTTTTTGTATGACTGTATGGTAATTCGCACATCACTGTACCTTAATTGGTACACATGACAATAAAAGACCTTTGAAACCTTTGGAATTATGTATTCATGTTTACGGTAGAATGAAAATCAGAGGTGACCCGAGCCTTGATTACAGCGGGGAAGTGAGACTTCTGCTCTGAAAGGTTAATTTTAGCAGGCTGTGTTTGTAAAGATTGTCAGCAAACACTGTGAAAGGTATGAACCAGACATACAAATGCTGCAGGCTGCATCGTAACATGAAAGGCAACAAATCATTTCCCTAAATTCTGATTTATGATTGCTAACTCGGTAAACATTTTCACAATAAATGCAGAACCTGGTTAGTAACATGGAGATTGATTGAGGAAAGCAAATATATCTTTGAATAGAAAACCAGAGAGAGAGAATATGAAAGGAGGATACCAGTGAAAACAATATTTGATAGAAGTCTCAAAGCTTTATAATCTGGTTAACAAATTCTCTCGGGAAGAGTGTCATTTATTTTCTCATATTTTATTATGACCTGAAGAATGATTAGATCAAATATATCAAATATATCAAATACCATTTTAATAAAAGATTAGACTTTCTCTCATATGTGTCAAACTCCCATGAGATTTAGTTTTAGTTTAGTTTTGAGATACAAATGTGGAACCAGCGATCCTCGCACACTAACACTATTCTATACACACACTACGGACAATTTTTACAATTTTACCAAGCCAATTAACCTACAAAGCTGCAAGTTTTTGGAGTGTGGGAGGAAGCCAGTGCTCCTGGAGAAAACCCTTGCAGGTCACGGGGAGAACGTAGAGATCACACCTATAGTCAGGATCGAACACAAGTCTCTGGTGTTGTAAGGTAGTAACTCTACCATTGCGCCACCATGCCATCATAGGTAGTCACTGGTGTAGTTTCTGTAAAGCTCTAAAGATTTAGCATTAAAGTATTTCATGTCCCCTTTTACCAAAGTACCTTGAGTTATGCCTGCACCAAAAATCCAAAAGTGTGAAAATGCACGCCTCCAGATTCAGGGCCATTTTCTTCCCAGCTGTTATCTGGCAATTGAACCATCCTACCACAACTAGAGAGCAGTGCTGAACTACCATCTACTTCATTGGTGACCCTCGGACTATCCTTGATCGGACTTTACTGGACTTTATCTTGCAGTAAACATTATTCATGTTATTCCCTTTATCATGTATCTGGACACTGTAAATGGCTCGAATGTAATCGAGTATTGTCTTTCAGCTGACTGGATAGTACGCAACAAAAGGTACAGTAAACTAAACTGAATTTAGGGGTGGCAGAGTGGCGCAGCTTGTAGATTAGATGCCTCATATTGACGGAAACCCAGGTTCGATCCTGACCTCGGGTGTTGTTTGTGTAGAGTTTCAACATTCTCTTTGTGACCGTGGTTTTCTTCCACATTCTAAAGACGTGTGGGTTTGTAAATTAATTGGTCTCTGTAAATTGCTCCCAGTGTGTAGGGAGTGGAAAAACTAGATGGTTGGTTAAGAAGGTTCAACTGTTGGGTATAAATGCAGGAATAGCAAGATGGATTCAACAGTGGCTGAATGGGAGAAGCCAGAGGGTAATGGTGGATGGCTGTTTGTCGGGTTGGAGGCAGGTGACTAGTGGGGTGCCTCAGGGATCTGTGTTGGGTCCTTTGTTGTTTGTCATGAACATCAATGATCTGGATGAAGGGATGGTAAATTGGATTAGTAAGTATGCAGATGATACCAAGATAGGGGGTGTTGTGGATAATGAAGAGGATTTCCAAAGTCTACAGAGTGATTTAGGCCAGTTGGAAAAATGGGCTGAAAGATGGCAGATGGAGTTTAATGCTGATAAATGTGAGGTGCTACACCTTGGCAGGACAAATCAAAATAGGACGTACATGGTAAACGGTAGGGAATTGAAGAATACAGTTAAACATAGGGATCTGGGAATAACCGTGCATAGTTCCTTGAAGGTGGAATCTCATATAGATAGGGTGGTAAAGAAAGCTTTTGGTATGCTAGCCTTTATAAATCAGAGCATTGAGTATAGAAGCTGGGATGTAATGTTAAAATTGTACAAGGCATTGGTGAGACCAAATCTGGAGTATGGTGTACAATTTTGGTCGCCCAATTATAGGAAGGATGTCAACAAAATAGAGAGGGTACAGAGGAGATTTACTAGAATGTTGCCTGGGTTTCAACAGCTAAGTTACAGAGATAGGTTGAATAAGTTAGGTCTTTATTCTCTGGAGCGCAGAAGGTTAAGGGGGGACTTGATAGAGATCTTTAAAATGATGAGAGGGATAATGATGTGGACAAGCTTTTCTCTATGAGAATAGGGAAGATTCAAACAAGAGGACATGACTTTAGAATTAAGGGACAGAGGTTTAGGGGTAACATGAGGGGGAACTTCTTTACTCAGAGAGTGGTAGTGGTGTGGAATGAGCTTCCAGTGGAAGTGGTGGCGGCAGGTTCGTTGGTATCATTTAAAAATAAATTGGATAGGCATATGGATGAGAAGGGTATGGAGGGTTATGGTATGAGTGCAGGCAGGTGGGACTAAGGGAAAAAAGTTGTTCGGCATGGACTTGAAGGGCCGAGATGGCCTGTTTCTGTGCTGTAATTGTTATATGGTTATGGTTATAGATGATCGATGGTCGACATGGACTCGGTGGGCCGAAGGGCCTGTTTTCACACAGTATCACCAACTAAACTAAAATATAGGAATTGCTTCTCTCAGAGCAGAAGATCTTTAAATGAGCTTGAGTTTAGTTTATTGTCACGTGTACCGAGGTACAGCGAAAAGATGTTGCGTGTTAACCAGTCAGCGAAAAGACTATACATGATTATAATCAAGCCATCCGTGGTGTACAGGTACAGGATAAAGGGAATAACATATAGTGCAAAATAAAGTAATGTAATGTCCGATTAAAGATAGTCTGGTCTCCAATGAGCTAGATGGTAGCTTAGGTAACCAGTCCAAAATCAGCAAACTCTCCAAATATAACATCCAATATCTACTCTTCAATAACTTAAAAATAATTACAATTAAAAAGAGAACATTTTGACTTGATTCTACTTGCAATATATTTTACATTTACACTGTGAGGCATTGTCCGATACAGTAGTGTTAAATAAAATAAATGATAGCAGTAGTAACATGTGTTATAGCTTTTTCTCAATATCACCGACACAAATGGATTCTCTACGTAACACTCAGGCTGTTAAACTTTCTTAGCTGTTTTTTATTTATTTATTTATTTATTTTTTAAAAAAAATTTAATGATTTTTTTATTAGCAATAACCAATTTTCAATGTTTAAAACTGAGTTATAAACATCAACTTAATTCAATGTTTGTACATAACACACTAATGATTATTATCTTATATTTTTTTGAAAATAAAAGTGAGTAAAGAAAAATACCATGTCTTAGCTGTTTGACTGCATCTCATTTTCTTAACATCATAAGTGATAGAAGTAGATCTACCTCACCCTCCTAACCCCATTCTCCTGCCTTCTCCCCATAACCACTGACACACGTGATAATCAAAAATCTATCTATCTCAGTCTTAAATATATCCACTGACTTCCACCACAGATTCACCACCCTCTGACTAAAGAAATTCCTCCTCATCTCCTTCCTAAAAGAACATCCTTTATTTCTGAGGCTATGTCCTCTAATCCTTGACTCTCCCACTAGTGGAAACATTCTCTCCACATCCACTCTATCCAAGCCATTTGTAATATCTTTCTTGTTGTTGCTTCTCTCTCCCCTATCTCCTACCACATGCCTTCATATTTTTTTAATCCGCTTAAAGCTGAACAGAGGTTTTAGAGTTTCATGCACCCAGTTAGTTTTTATGATTTCTTTGTACACCCTCCAATTTTGTGAAATTCTGCAACATATGCATTAAATCAAGCCTGCTGTGGGCTACATTAGGATGGCAGGTCTTTAAAATGGTGAGAGATTCTGATATGAACAGATGGATACTAATGTGTAAAAAAGAACTGCAGGTGCAGTTTCAAATCAGTCTGAGGAAGGGTCTCGACCCGAAACGTCACCCCTTCCTTCTCTCCAAAGATGCTGCCTGTCCCGCTGAGTTACTCCAGATGGATTCTAATGTAGGAAACATTACTCCTTAGACCACAGTTCAATAAGCTTGACCTATTGTTGGCCTGATTAAAACATTATTAGTTTGCTACTTGTAACCTTTGATTCATGTTGGGAGATCATTACCGTTCACATTAAAAACTTACATCTATCTGCCTTCAAACCTTCAAAGGAAACTGGTTCGTAGTCATAATACTCATAGCCCCAGATATAACCACTGTTAGAGGCGGTTGTCTTATTGGTAGTGGGATTATCCGTAGACATTTCACACCTGCAACAAACCATAACAGTTTGAATTTGAGTTTAGTTTATTCAATGTTGTTTATCGTCACATGTAGCGAGGTACAGTGAAAGGCTTTTGGTACCTGCTAACCAGAAAGGCAATACATCGTTACAATCGAGCCGCCCACAGTGGACAGATACAAGATAAGGAGAATGACGTGCATAACGTTTGGTGCAAGATAAAGCCCAGTAAAGTCTGATCAAAGATAGGCTGAGCTTTTCCAATGATAGCTCAGGAATGCTCTCTGGCTGTGATAGGATGATTCAGTTGCCTGATAACAGCTGGGAAGACACTATCCCTGAATCTGGTGATGTGCGTTTTCACACTTCTATACCTTTTGCCCGATGGGAGGGGGGGGAAGAGGGAGTGGCCAGGGTGCGACTCATCCTTGATTATTCTGCTGGCCTTACCGCGGCAACGTGAGGTGTAAATTGAGTCAAAGGAACGGAGGTTGGTTTGTGTGATGGTCTGGACTGCGTCCGCAATTCTCTGCGATTTCCTGCAGTCTTGGATGGAGCTGTTCCCAAACCATCCTGCAATCAAACCAGAAGTGTATTCCAAATAAAATTGCAATGTACATTCATTGACAAATTGGACTTTAATATAGAAATCTGTCTGCAAATCCATTCAAAGTGCAGGTGGAATCAATTTATTCAGTGCCCCATCGGGTCACATCAAACAAGAACACTTGGACAGTTTCCAATTTCAAGGTTGATGGGTTCTTTCCAACTGGCTTTGTAACAAAAGAAACTGTGGGAAAAATGAATTCTCCTCAGTTGAACTCAAAAATCACAAGTGTTACATTGCATCTCAACTAATGAAATACAGAGCTAATGATATTGTGCGGATCTCCCGGTGGCTCAGCACTTCAACTCCCCCTCCCAATCCGAATTCGACCTTTCTGTCCTCGGCCTCCTCCATGCCCAGAGTGAGGACCAACGTAAATTGGAGTAGCAGCACCTCATATTTCGCTTGGGCAGTTTGAACCCCAGCGATATGAACATTGACTTCTCTAATTTCAGCTAGTCCCTACTTTCTCCTCCCCTTCTCAGCTCTTCCTCAGCCCACTGTCTCCACCTCTTCCTTTCGTCTTCCCGCCCCCCCCCCCCCCCACCCTCACATCAGTATGAAGAAGGATCTTGACCCGAAACGTTGCCTATTTCCTTCGCTCCATAGATGCTGCCTCACCTGCTGAGTTTCTCCAGCATTTTTGTCTACCTTGTAACTGTATCATCCATAGTCACAAGGTAGACACAAATGCTGGAGAAACTCAGCAGGTGAGGCAGCTTGTATGAGAATAAGGAATACCTGGTATGTATCATCTCTTTGTTTGTACAACTACTTCAATATCGTCTGCGTAGGTTCACTCCTACCTGCCTGTGTAGTAATAGCAAAGGAAAGTTGGACATTGGACATTGGAAAAGTTTGAAATTGCCATTACTCCTTGCTTAGAAGCCATAACTAGGATTACAGATATGCAAGATAAGGTAAAAAATTGCACAAAATTGAAGGATCGTCTTTTTGCTATAAAAACAACTGTTTCCGGATCAGGCAGCACCTCTGAAGAACATGGAAAGGTGATGGTTCATGTCGGGACCCTTCTTTGCAATGGCACTCCAGACCCGACCCAAAATGTCACCTATCCATGTGGTCTAGAGATGCTGCCTGACCCAGAGTTACTCCAATACTTTGTGTCTAGTTTAGTTTAGTTTATTGTCACGTATACCGAGGTACAGTGAGCAGCTTTTGTTGTGTGCGAACCAGCCAGAGGAAAGACAACACATGATGACAACTGACCCATTTACAGTGTATAAATACATGATAAGGGAATAACGTTTAGTGCAAGGTAAAGCCTCATGTACAAAACAGCAAAGGGCACAAAGTGATAGAGTATCTCAGTGAGTCAGGCAATCTAGGCCTGACCCGTTGAGTTTTTTGTGTATTAACCAGCATCTGGAGTTCCTTGTTTCAACAAAACGTCATGTCAAAGGGTCAAATTATTAAGGGATTATTACTCAAAGTACTTCAATTCATTAACTTATTTACAAGAATAATTTCTTGGGCTCATTGAGGAAGGAGCCACAATTGGAAACTCTTATTCCCCATTTTTTTTCATCATAGTAGGCATAGTAAATTAATAACTTAATAATAGTTAATTATAAGAAACCAAGAAAAGACACAAAGTACTGGAGTAACTCAGCAGGTCAGGCAGCATTTCTGAAGAACATGGCTAGAAAGGTCTGAGAAGAAACTGCAGTGACTGGTTTACGCCAAACATAGATGCAGTCTATGATCTGAAGAAGTGTCTTGACCCGAAATGTCACCTATTCCTTTTCTCCAGCGATGCTGCCCGACCCGCTGAGTTACTCCAGCTTTGTGTGTCTATCTATGGACAGAAGGGTCCTGCCCCGAAAACTCAACTATCCATGTTCTCAAGGGATGCTGCCTGACCCACTGAGTTACTCAAGTACTTTGTGTATTTTTTTGTAAGCAGCATCTGTAGTTCCTCGCGTCTCCATTACAACAAACCAAGTGCCCTCTGTTCCTCTACACACATCTCCCCTGTGATTCAACCCACTCCTTGCACAGCAGTGCTTTTATTATTGCTGAGATGATAACTCAGGCACTCGTCAATTACCCAGTAACTCGAGGAGATTACCAATCATGCTCTCTTTCAAATGGATGTCACTTTGGTATCATAGGTCTGACAGTTTCACAAGGAATGCCTTCTTAAAGGATCAAATCTCAAGGCACCTTAAGGGTTAGATGCTCTGAGTTGGAGATAGATAGTGTGATGTGTTGCAATTGTTCAGTGCAACTAAACTCATATTGAACAAGATCCCAATCAAACCTCCAATGTTTTACTAAGAAAAACATTCACATAAAATAGTTATATTTTGGAAAAATATATATAGCTGTGTTTCCAATCATCTGGTTACACTTTGCCACCATCTCCTCTCAAGCCACGCAGTGCTGGAGTAACTGAGCAGGTCAGGCAGCATCTCTGCATAACATGGATAGGCGACATTTCTGGTCGGGACCCTTCTTCAGACTAGAAGGCAGGCACAGATTATTGATTGGGACGACCAGCCATGATCGCAATGAATGGCGGTGCTGGCTCCAAGGTCCGAATGGCCTCCTCCTGCACCTATTTTCTATGCTTCTATGTTTCTAGCACTCGCATCTCGACCCAAAATGTCACCTCTCCATGCTCTCCGGAGTTACCCCAGCACTTTGTGTCTTTTTCTTTTTTGTAAACCATCATTTTCACTTCCTTTTTCTGCATCTCTCCTCTCAACTATCACAAGCCAAGAGTGTTTTATTGTCATATGTTCCAGATGATAGAACAATTAAATTCTTACTTGCTGCAGCACAACAGAATATGTAAATGTCACAACGTTTAAGAACCATTTAGACAGGTTCAAGGGATCTGGGCCAAATGCAAGCAGGTGGGAGTCGTGTAGATGGGGCATGTTGGTCGGCGTGGGCAAGTTGAGCCGAAGGGCCTGGTTCCACACTGTTACACGTCAGTATGGACCATGCTTTCTGCCAGTTCAGTTTTGGTAAATTAGTATAGACCTCAATTAGAAGGTATTAGCTAATAAGAGAGTAACGTGGAGTTTTCTCTCAAAACAGTTGGAGGCTGAGTGGAGAGCTGATAAAAGTATGTAAAATTCCTAGGGGGTGTTCTGTTGGCAAATGGCTGGAGATGAAAAGGAAATAAAGGGTGGCAGATCCGGAGACCCGTAAAATGCAGAGCCCAAGGGAGGGATGTGGGGAAAGGGACAAAGGGGGAGGGGAAACAAATAGGAAAAAAATGGGGCAATTCTCTAATATCAAGTAATCTCTTGCTACCACTCTTTCTTGTCATGTTGCTGACCCCCACCATAGTGCAGTCCCATTTGTCCCACCGCCTGCTCCTTCTTACACTAATCTGCCATTCATCACTCCTCCATTTCGCTCTACATGGGGTTTAGTAAAGCATTCAACAAGACTCTCTGGTCCTGAAAAATAAGGCACATAGATACTTTGGCTGAGGGAATCAAAAATTGGCTTGGTCATATAAAACCAAGGCTGGTGGCAGAGTCATGTCCAGCAGGAGTTTTAGTTAGACTTTACTTCAGACTTCAGATATATCGTGTGGAAACAGGCCCTTCAACCCACCGAGTCCGCGCTGACGAGCGATCACCCCACACACTGGTACTCTCGTACATTAGGAACAATTTACAATTTTACCTAAGTCAATTAACCTATAGACCTGACGAACAAAACGGACATGGTACCACTAATCATCAGAGGGGACTGTGTGGAAAGGGTGGCGGATTTCCGCTTCCTGGGAATCCACATTGAGGAGGACCTGACGTAGAGCGTGAACTGCACTTCCTGATGGTGCTCAGGAAGAATAACATCACACAGAGACTGTTGCTTTCCTTTTATCGGTGCTCCATTGAGAGCATCATAACATACTGTGTATGCGTGTGGTACACCAGCTGCACAGCGGCTCAGAGGAAAGCGCTCCAGAGGGCCATTGACAACACCCAGAGGATTGTCCGCTGCCCTCTCCTTACCTTGGAGGACTTACACAGTTCCCGCTGCATCAAAAATCCCAGAATATTATAAAGGACATTTCCCACCCCGGACACTCCCTGTTTGAACTGTTGCCGTCAGGCAGACGGTACAGATCTACACGGACAAGGACAAACAGACTTAAAAACAGTTTTTACCCCACTGCTATAAAGGCACTAAATGTAGCGGCCAAGGAACGCGGGGACTAAGGGACTGTGGTTGGTACACTGTGAAATCGACAGAAGGATGTAGGGTTGGGTGTTTATGCGTGCTATTTTCATATTTCATATTTATTTTAGTTGTTTATCTTTTTTAATATTTTACCTTGTATGTATCGTTAGCTTTTATGGTTTGAAAGGTGCACTGACTGGTTGACATTTTAAAATTTTGTTGTACATGGTTCATGTTACAATGACAATAAAGAAACTTTTACTATTACGTCTTTGGAGTGTGGGAGGAAACTGGAGCACCCGGAGAAAACCCACATGGTCACGGGGAGAATATACGAACTCCATACAGACAGCAGCTGTCGTCTGGCTCGAACCTGGGTCTCTGGCGCTGTAAGGCAGCAACTCTACCGCTGCACCACTGAAAGGAAATCTACCAGCCATGGTTTTGCACAAATATCAGCAATGCGGCCTCTGTATTTTAAATGTATATATGTGGGCAAAATGAGTGTCGGAGGCTGAGGGACGACCTAATATAAAATGATGACAGGTATAGATCTGGTATATAGTCAGAGTCTTAAGTGGGCGGAGATGGGAAGATGTGACTGCTGGTGGGATAGCATTGGAGGTGACGAATATGTTGGAGGGTGATGTGTTGGATGCGGGGGCTGGGGGAGTGAAAGGTGGAACTCTATCCATGTTCTGTCTGGGGTAAGGGGGAAGCATGAGCAGAACTAAAAGTTGAAGTTCAAATAGTGAATGGCCTGGATCAAGTGGATGTGGAGAGGATGTTTCCACGAGTGGAAGAGTCTAGGACCAGAGACCATAGCCTCAGAATAAAAGGATGTACCTTGAGAAAGGAGGTGAGGATGAATTTCTTTAGTCAGAAGGTGGTGAATCTGTGGAATTCTTTGCCACAGAAGGCCGTGGAGGCCACGTCAGTGGAATTTTTTTTAAGGCAGAGATAGACAGATTCTTGATTACTACAGATGTCAGGGGTTATGGGGAGAAGGTAGGAAAATGGGGTTGAGTGGGAAAGATAGATCAACCATGATTGAATGGCGGTGTAGACTTGATGGGCTGAATGACTTAATTATGCTTCTATAACATGAACCTATTAACTTATTAGCTGTGGGACACAGAGGAGACGCGGGTGAGATTTCCATCATGGCAAAGATGTTTATTAATACAGTTATAGTAGCGTTGTTACAAAACCTACCATCAGTGACGCTGCAGACCTGCCTGCTGCCTGTGTGTGCGATTCCGGAGGCTTTGGGGGGGGGGGGGGGGGGGGGGGGTGGAATTAAAATGCAGGTTTGTATTGGTTGTTGGAGAGGAATTTGCTCGGACTGCTAGCTGATGCAAAAAATCTGTTCTGCGATTCTGCCTCCGTATCTTTTAAAAAAAGCTGCTGGACAATTGCGTCACTGGATTGAACTTAAACGCGACTAAACACGCCTTCAACATCACGGAGCGCAAGTGCAGGACAAAACAAAAGGTATGTCGTTTATTTAACATATTATCTTGCTTTTTGGTGTGGCTTCATTTTAATCTGCTGATGCGAAAAATGTTATTTATATCCCCACTACAAATTGGCCGTGTCTTGCCTGCCGATTGGGCTTAAATCATGGCAGCAGCAACATTACAATTGATCACATTCCAGAAACATTCTCTCTCAAGATAATCAATTTTTCTTTTGCACAATCATGTCATAAGAACATCTAAATCATCTATATTTTGTGTTAGTCTATCCATAGTTTCATACTAAATATCCACAGTACAGTTCTAGTCAGATATATTGTGCAAAAAATAATGACTTTAATTATCTTGAGAGTGGATGTTTCTGGATAAATTTATGGGAATTAAACATTAAATTCCTTCCATTTGACAAATTCGTGACAAAGTGAGATTTTAAAATCATGTTATATTGTGAATTCTTGTGTGAATGGGATCAGTTTGTTATTTGGATACTTCAGCTATTTAAAAATATATTTTTT